>OZ018326.1:15336500-15936500 GCA_963969495.1 Ceratothoa steindachneri
CTTTGAAAGAGAATGCAAAACGACATAAGGGTTTCAAATTTCGCTAGAATCTGTCAAATAGTTATAAGGTTATTGCCAAATAATTCCTCAAATAACCTTGGGAGCTTTTTGTCAATTATATAATTCGAAAGAAAATGTAAAACAACATATTGGTTTTAAATTCCGTTACAACATAATTCCCGGGCTAACATTGGAAGAACCTTGGAAATCATATCATTTAAAATAAAAGGTAAAACAACATAAGTGTTTTAAATTTCGTTAGAATCGGCCGAATAGTTACAATGTTATTTACAAAACAATTTCTGAGCGACCGCCCGAAATAATGAGATATAGAATCGTACGCAACTAAAATTCTTTATCTGTGCATAAGTTAAAATTTCCTCTTTTGACTTATGACTTCTGTTTATAAACTGCAGCTGTGAAACCTTGGGCAAATTAAGCATTTGTTATATGTGTTTCAACTTCATTGTTTTTTGTTCTAATTGTGTTGTTTAAGTTTATTACTATTGGTCTTTATTTTGTTATTAAACAGTTTGTAACTTTTAATTGGTGTTTTGAGTGTTTAGCCCACAAATCTTGTTTTATTTTGTTTATTAGGCTGAACGGCTGCTGAGATCCAGGTAATCTCGGCATTTATTTTAAAATTACTTTTTCTTTTCCCCCATCAGTGTTGGAATTGAGCTACGAAGAAAACGTCTCGATTATTGGCTCATTTTCTGCGATTTTCCGATGAATGCCTTTTTGTTAATGACAGTATAACAACCTTTGTTTTTCTTTACGTCATCCGAAAGCTTTGATTCTATCTGGATTCCATAATGACCTCAAATGATTAAAAGATACTGCCGACCACGTCATCACATCTCATTCACTTTAGAAATAAAACGTAAGCTTTCTGATAGCTCGAGAGGAGAAGGCAAAATGACAAATTAAAAACAAAAATTACCGTCATCAAGTATTCGCTGCCTAAAAATTCAATACCTATTCTAATTCTGTTCGGTATTATTGCCACTGCATTAGTAGGCCTGATTTGAATACATTCTAAGTAGGCGAATACGTTTATTATTTATTTTTTGTATTAAGTAAACTACTTCTCCTTATCTACCTTCTAACCTGGCTTACTTCCTGGCTTAACTCAGCCATAACTTTTCCTAACCTCTGAGCGATATTTAAATAAGACAGGTGCAATCATTTTATGCTACTAAATTATGTCATACTTCTTCGTATTGTTGTATTATAGTCCTAGGAGCAATATTTCTATCGTGGAGAGCATATATCAGCCCTTATAAACTCACAAAAAGTCAATATTTAACCAGATTTTCAGAGACAATTTTTCAACATGGCTAAATTCCGATTGACGACGATTCGTTTTCTAGTTATAATTCAGCTATTGGACATGTTAGGTGGGGAAAAATAATTAATTTCATATCTGATATTGCAGACGCAGCTAGAAAGAATACTACTGTTAGAGTTAATGTGGGTAGTACAAATATTCTTCTACTCGGTAGTATGCGCTACATTGCATTATGAAACTATATTGAAAGAAATTAAAGATGCCAACTGTAGAATTATTAATTCAGGTTTACTATATTGCGTGAGTTCTAGCAAGAGCTACTCTCGAGCCAGTGGTGACCCTGATTATACTCAGCAAACTACTCTGGATGGTGTCACTTCGTGTTAGGCTATTAATTTGAAGAGAGTATCGGCCCCCACACTGTATCCTCCTAGTTGAAGTTATCAGGGCTCTATCATGCTTTGTCTATCTTCACTGCGGAGCTGGTTGAAATTTACCTCACGTTTCGCAGAACGGGTAGTTTTTTACAGCGACTCACAGATCGCCATGAGTGCTCTCGGGGCATTTGAATCCCCACCCTTACCTGGTTCGCGGTATCTGTGATACCACTGCTGCCACGAACCAAGCGGAATTTAAATTATCTTCTGCTAGGTCTCTAAACATGTATAAATTACAAGGATAGTGGGCGCCGATGGGCGCGCTAAAGAACACGTGATGATTGGGCCACCAGTTCAGGTATGCCTATTCCAGACAATAACTACATGGCAGGCATTAGATCCCTCTTCCGAGCTTCATGTTAAAGAAGATGATAGACAGCCAATGAGAACCCAAAGTAGTTAGACCTACTCCCGAGTGCATCGATGACTTGAGGTCGTGTAAATCAGCACCATTGGATGTGGCGCTTCCAATGCATTTAGTGCGAACCTGGCCTGGTCGCCCAGACTATGTATCAATTTCTTGTCGAATGTCCCATTTTGGGAGATCTTCACGAACGTTAACACTCGTGGTAGTGGGACGAGCAGGTTCGTTGCCATATTCCCTTTCTACTCGGGACAGTTTCGTGTACATCAAAATTTACTATTTATATATCATTCTAACTAAATTATATAAGCCGTTAGTTCAGTGAAAATAATTATATGAGCATGCGATATATCTGTGAGATTTGACAATATATTGTTAATATTAAAAGGACAAAATGATTTTAGTTGATCAGCAAGGTGTTAATATCAGGTTGGAATGTTTTCATTCGCAGACGAAGATCACCCTTCTTTACAATATTCAGCCAGTTACGAGGTTTAGATAGCAGATGTAAAAGAGAGTTTAAGCTAATTTCAACAAAGTAGGATGTTGTAAAATTCTTAATATACAACTGTACTTTTTCGAAGATCAATGAATATATCATATCAAGGTCACCTTTTTTCCATATATTATATTTCTTCCCTTTGAATCGAGCTCTAGCTATTTAATCACTGTGTAAATCAATAAGACTTGCATGTCAGATGATATTTATATTAGTGGCATCATTTTCAAAAGAAAACGTTACCCAGATTGGTATATTCATTTCCATTAGGTCTCTAAAACGATACTTAATATATTCATGAATTCTTATCAAATGTTCAACATAAACAGAAAGATCATCTTCATATAGCTCATGCTAATTTTAAAAAATTCGTAAGAGGCTACAAAACATTTATCCTTCTTTTGTATTTATTTGTTTGGTGAAAACCTGGTCTAGAGTTTTTGTTGTTTGAAAATTAGCACGAAGCTTCTTTAAGTGAAGTGGTTTGTTCCTATATTCTTTGTTCTTCGCATAAAAATGATTTTGAAGCTTAGATGGTTTCATGCTTTTGTTGTACAGTACCGCCATACATAAAAGACACATTGGCTTCGTCACATAATTTGGTGATGGAATAATTCCGTAAGACAAATATTCAAAAGAATACTATAATAATTTCTTGTTCACAGATTCCCTGGGTTCTATAACAAAAAAGAAAGAAAATAAATTCAAAAAGTTAATTAATGAGTTAATCAATGAGAAGTTATAGAGGTTAAGTATAATTAACTTGTAATCATATTGGCTATAATTACATTTGATTGTAATGTATTTCCTTTGGTATTAATTAGGGCTCGTTTTATAAAATAGGTAGGCCTGTCAAACCAAATTGCAGCATTTGATAGGCCCAGCGAGGAACTCTAAAAATGTACGCTCGGTGGATTTATCAAATCCTTTAAATAAAGAACCAAAGAGAATTAGGAAATGAAACTATATAAATGTTAAAATGTACACAGATCTGAGGCAAGCAGTCGTTAAAGTCACACGGAAACCCACGAGCATACAAAGGTATCAAATGTGACCACCTGGACAAATACGAGGATCGCACACAAACAAACACGCGTATTGGAAATATTTAACAGCAGCTGAACAAATATGGCTCTGACTAGATAAATTTCGCAGATACCTGCAACAAGCAATTCCCTATAATAAAGCTAACTCTATTGGAAATAGGTAGGCACAACAGGTACACAGAGCTATCGGAAACTCCGCCCAAGGTGAGGAAATAACGAATAAACTAGATTACTGGGTCAGCCTCACGGACAATTTAAGGTCACTCCCCTTATATGTATATATATATATATATATATATATATATATATATATATATATATATATATATATATATATATATATATATATATATATATATATATATATATAGAGAGAGAGAGAGAGAGAGAGAGAGAGAGAGAGAGAAAGACAGAGACAGACAGACAGACAGACAGATACTCATTATTGAGAAGAGAAAATTCATTATTCCTGATTCATTAACTCAATTCATTCCCTTTGTAGCGTCACGGAATCCCATTTACTCGCCCAAGTCCTGCCGCGTAAAACAGTAAACCTAGATATTGACCGCAAAGAACTCGAGAAGTTTCCGTTGGCCCCTTTAAAAGGCCAATTTAAGAATAAAGTCCTATTTTCTTTGCTGTGTCCTTTCAAAGTCTTTTACTTAGCCTGATTAGCTAGAGACCTCCGGTAAGCCCAGTCTAACGCATAACCCTCATGAGAAATTATAAAGAGTCAGAACCAATTCGACAGAGATGTTAAGTAGACCCACTGCATAAAGTCCTCGTCACCCGTCGAGCGCAATAGCAACAAGGACTCTTCAATACACGCCCTTATAATTACCAACCACGTACCCACAAACCGGTAGGGTCTTTTCTGTTTGGCGGCAGGCAGATCTTTTGTACCAAATTTTCGACAGTAATGCCGTTTTGAGTGCTGAATACGAATATAACATTTCTTTTTTGGAGAAATAAAAGGAAGTATCTAAAAACAAGCCGCTGTTCTCTTCCTTAAAATGAAGAGCTTGGTTACACAGGCACCCCTACGGGGTGTGGCCTACGGCCTTATTTGCTAATCTTAACCGCCTTTTTTAATCCCCTTTATAGACTCTTTATTTTAACACCCCGAACACCCTTTTCTTCTTCTTCTTCATCTTCATCTTCATCTTCTTCCTTTTCTTCTTCTTCTTCTTCTTCTGACTGAAAAGACGAGTTATCTCTGTGCTCCTGCTTAATTCATCTGTGCCCATAAATTTCGTTTTCTGAGTAACTTAATAATTCTAGATACTTCCTGCGCTCATATAATATTAGTCGCTGCATTAAAAAGATTGGCCGTCTTATTCGCTGTGTTAATTTTATTTATCTTCATCCGTATTCTAGAAATCGATAATGCCCGTGATCAAGTTTGAATGTTCGAGTTGTGGGGCTTCCTTTAATAAGGAAATTTACGTTCCTTCTAACATCGAAAAAAATATAATTTGCCGTTTCTGTATTTCAAACGATGCATTGGAGCGTAAGTTTGCTAACGCTATTAGCGAACTTAAATTAGAACTAAATTCCGTCGCGAGGGACGTTATCTCGACCAACCGTAAAGTCGACGAATTAAATTCGAGTCTAAATTCTACCATTCATGACATGCGTGGGAGGGAAAATAGAAATCGCGACAATCGGCCTACTCGTATGAATCATCAGACAATTGTTGACCAGCAACAAAGGATTTTGAACTCGTTTGGACCCAAGGATTCACAATATAGACCCCAAGATTTGCAATTTAGGCCCGTTGGAAATGGGGCTAGACCATCGAGGGAACAGCATTTCACATTACCATGTTCGAACCCCTTCGCACTGCTAACTCCTATCGAAGGGGAAGAAGAAACTGTACTAATTGGGGATTCTTTAATTATAAACCAAGAGCGGGAATTCACAGCGCGAAACCCGTCAAAACTAAAACGATTTTGCTTTCCTGGTGGCCGCATAGATAAAGTAGTTAGTGAAATTGAAAAATTGGACCAAACACGTGACGGGCGTACGATCCTCACGCTAGTAGGGGGGAATGATGTGCACAGATACGACAGCACCCCAGAGGGAGTAGTAAACCGCGCTAAGACTCTGATTCATACTGCGAAAGTTAAAGCGGATAACGTAGGAATAATTGGGATTTTCCCCCGACTAAAATCCACGTTGCGTCTGCAGTCCCGTGCTATATATACAAACGAGTGCCTTAAGCGCTTGTGTCGCGATACTGTAGTTAGCTTCTTTAACGTTTGGGATACATTTCAAGACCATCCTTCACTTTATCAAACGGACGGAATACATTTAAGCGATGTGGGGAACAGTCGGCTGGGTAGGATTTTAAAACAGTCAGTACGTAGTATGTTAAGTAGGAGAGTTGCGGGGCCACGTGATGCCCATGCCCCTGAACGGTCCTTGCTTGAAGGGGCAATGAGTATTGGGGAGCAGGGAAACGGAACCGATTCGCGTGTGATAGAGGAGTCCACCTAAAGCGCAAATTGAAATGTATATATTCAAATGTTCGTAGCTTAAAAAATAAACTTGCCGAAATAAAAGCCGTAGTTCTAGAGGGAGACTACGATCTCGTATTCTTAAGTGAGACTTGGATAGATACACATTCGGGGATCAGTGTTTGCGAATTTGATATACCAGGTTATAAAATTCATTATACAAATAGACAAACTGGTTTAGAAGGGGGCGTATTAGTGTATATAAAAGATGACTTAAACGCTATAACGATCGACTCGTCTACGGCAGATATGATAAGTGAGGCCTTATTAATCCAATTATGTTGTAATGCTAAGAATAAAATTAATTTAGCCGTCATATATCGTCCTCTATCGCAAATAGAAAGAGAAGATGCTGCACTCTTTGATATGCTTTCATCTTGGGTCAGAAAAGGGACCACATAAGTCTGCGGCGATTTTAACTATTCAAACGTTAATTATAGTAACCTAACGTCAGATAAAGCTGGGGAGAGACTACTAAACTTTATTCTGTAAAATTTTCTCGTTCAAAAAGTGGAGGAACCAAATCGTGATAATAATATCCTCGATTTAATCATATCGACTGACAAGTCATTGGTAGAAAATGTTTGTGTAGGAGAGCATTTAGCCTCGAGTGACCATAATGTGATTAGATTCGGAGTAAACACGTGTGTAGAAGTAAAAATTAGTACACAGCTCATGCCACGTTTTGGTAACTGTAATTTTGATACTTTTCGCGAAAAGAATAAGGGATGTAGACTGGGGAATGCGCTTCGAGAATAGGTCGGTAGGAGAAATGTACACTGAGCTTCGGCGTACACTCCTTAGTGTAAATTTCGACTTAGTAAAGTATGTGCACCGTAAGAGCGGAAAGTCGATGAGAGCGCCGTGGGTTAGCCCACTAATATTAAGCTTAATTAAGGACCGAAATAGAAAATTACAAATACATAAGAACAATGAGTCATTTATAAGTCGGCAAAATTACATAGATTCTCGAAGAGAAGTTAAACGGGCGGTTAGAGATGCGAAGCGGAAATATGAAATAAAACTGGCGAAGGATTCAAAGAAGAAACCGAAACGGTTTTACGGCTATGTAAACAGTAGAAAACCCTTAAAAGGTTCAATAGGGCCGATTAAAGACAAAGATGGTCGCTTGACGGAATTTCCGGCGGAAATGTCTAAAATTTTAAATGAACATTTCACAAGCGTCTTTACTGTTGAAGATTCGTCCGAATTAGGATCGTTAGTTAAAGAAGTAGATAATAGTGATATTTGCATATCCGATATAACAGTTAATGAAGTGGAAATTCTTAAATATATTAACCTGATGAAAAAATCGAAATCACCCGGGCCCGATGGCGTTTACCCCACTCATTTAAAAGAACTTAAGAATGAGCTTGCGAAGCCGCTGCGTGCAATTTTCAATCGCTCATTAGAAGATGGCGTAGTCCCTTTAGACTTCAAGCGTGCAAACGTTACACCAATATTTAAGAATGGGAATAGATACGAAGCAACGAATTTTCGTCCTATTAGTCTAACTTCAGTAGTTGGAAAGATTTTAGAATCGGTTATTAGAGATAGAATAGTGAGCCACCTCGAGCTAAATAATCTGATTAAAGATTCCCAACATGGGTTTAGGCGGGCGAGATCGTGCTTGACAAATTTGCTCGAATTCTTCCATAAAATGATTTGCGTTTACGACGAAAGCAAAGCTGTAGATGTAATCTATCTAGACTTTAAAAAGGCGTTTGACACCGTTCCGCACGAGAGATTATTAATGAAAGTTAAAGCAATCGGTGTGAAGGGTAAGATATTAAATTGGATTAGAAATTGGCTGAAGGATCGTTCGCAGCGAGTAGTTATAAATGGTGAATGTTCTGATTGGGTCAACGTCAGTAGTGGAGTGCCACAAGGCTCAGTTCTTGGCCCATTATTATTTCTAATATATATAAACGATTTGGATAATGGCGTATTTAGTACGATTTCTAAATTTGCTGACGACATGAAACTGGGCAACCGTGCCTATGTAAGATCGGATGTAGAAAAATTACAAAAGGACCTAAACTTGATTGTCAGATGGGCGGATAAGTGGCAAATGCAGTTTAATTTAAGTAAATGTAAGGTGATGCATTTGGGTTGCCATAATTTGAGGGTAGAGTATACCATGAAAGGCCAGGTCCTCGACGTGGTTAAATTGGAAAAAGACCTGGGAGTTTTAGCCTCGGATGACTTCAAAGTCACGAAACAATGCGCGGATGCATGTAAAAAAGCAAATCGTGTGCTGGGTTATATCTCGCGTAATTTCACGTTAAAATCCAAAGATATAATTTTACCGTTATATAAATCACTGGTGCGTCCATTGCTCGAATATGCGGTTCAATTTTGGGCTCCATACTTAAACAAAGATATCGCGCAATTAGAAAGAGTGCAGCGTAGGGCTACAAAATTAATTCCCGAGCTGAGAAACAGTCCCTACGAGGAAAGACTCAGGGCATTAGATTTGCCATCTCTCGAAGGCAGAAGATTACGTGGCCAGCTAATAGAAGTATTTAAAATATTGAAAGGATTTTCAAACGTTGATTATAGGAATTTGTTCGAGTTGGATCATAGGGGAAACACTCGCCAACACGGATTAAAATTAGTGAACAAGCGATTTAACACTAGTATAGCCCAAAACAATTTTACGTTTAAAATTACTCAAATGTGGAATAGGCTACCAATCCACGTAGTAGATAGTATGTCGGTAAATATGTTTAAAAACCGTCTCGACGCGCACTTAAATAGTATAAATATAACGTAGTCTGAGCACAGTAAATAAAAACGTCTTGCAAAAGGAGTTTGGAGCGGAGGAAAACGAGAGTAAAAATGATGACTAAAAATGATGCCAGCGATTTCTCTTGCATGTGTAGTTTAGATATCCATTTCCTTTTCCGCCTATCCTATAAATAGTCTTACTATCCTAAAATTAGATTTTCACCACTAGCAGTCGAGGGCTGCGGAAGTTGAGAAGAAAAACTTTCTATCACCCCCCCACCCCTAGGTTGAAGTAGTTAATATGCATGACAATGTACACATGTAGATAAGTGTGTACAGTAGATTATATATAAAAAAAAAAAATAAATAAAGATATAGCATGTTAGAGATACACTCGTAGATAAGTGTGTATCGTAGTTATGGATGTAGTGTAGCGAACTAGCCTCGAGCCGACCTTAGGGTCTTTGCTGGTCCTAGATTCTGTAGTTCTGTAGTTCTTCGCTGTAAGACTTTTGATTTGTCTCCTACGGCCTAGCATGATTTTTTTTATTTCTGCATCTAAATTTGCTCTAATAATTCCATGCCAAAATTTTAATAAAGTTTCTGAACTTCACATTTGTAATTCTATTAGTTTTCAAAAAATCACAAAAATTCGATACTTATATTTATTTCTGAACTTCACTATTTTATTTTTTTTTATTATAAAGGAATTATTAGAAATAACTTTGATAAAAAAATTAAATCTACTTTGGTGACAACCGAACTAAAAGAAAAAATCTTATTCAAACCTTCAAAAAATCTCGTTCTTAAAATATAGGGTTATGGAAAAGAAATTTCAAACTGTAAATTTTGGTTTGTCCGATACATTTTGAAAAAAACGAAATCAAAATAAAACGCACTTACACTGCCCTATGATTTCCCAATATATTGTTTACTCCCTTTGTCATTTATTCAAACATTCATTTGCATTTAGATATAAGTATCTCATACTATTTTTTTTTTAAAAAATTCATTTTTATTGCGTTTTCGCCCCTTAGTTCCCATAAGTAGGAATCGAGCATCTCTGGGTGGGTACCCCCGTGTTCCAATATGTTTTACCTTTTTGGAGTAAATTCAAGGGGACTGCTCGTGGGGGTTTAGCAATGCGGTGGCACCCCCTTCAATGATCCTGAGTTTCAATCAATTGGAAGGGTCTGGGGAGGAGCCCCCTCCCAGTATATAATCATAATTGTTTATAGAATAATGTTCTAAACTAGTGCGCATTAAATTTTGTTTTTTTAATCCCTTCTTTCATTTTTCGAAAAAATAAATGTTATATTCGTATTCAGCACTCAAAACTGCATTATTGGTGAAAATTTGGTACAAAACATCTGCCTACAACCAAACAGAAAAAATCCAACCGGCAACCTTTACCACCATATCGACTGGTAACCTTCACCGGTAACGTCTATCCCCAATAAATAAGTATTCCATTGATTTTATGTTAGTTACCCAAAACTTATATATATATTTTTCACCTTTGCTTTTTTTACCATTAGGGTAAACTGGAGCGGATTATCTCTTATACTTTGTTTTAAACAAATAATTTGTTATTATAAAGCTTATTTTTCTCTACTAAGTTCTAGGTTTCGTTACCATATTTTTTATTAACTTTATTTACCCTTTCAATCTTAGCCGTTGAAGATGAAATATCAATTCATCCGAGCTAATTATCTTATTACTATGTATAATAATTCAATAATCAAATTTAACTAATTTAAAAAAATAATGCTCAGAACATATCTTAATATCATACATTAATGTTATTGAAACGTAAATATATAGGTAACATGGAGATCGACCAGGAAGCTCTAAGGCTCTACAGTGCACCGGTCCTTGTAGCGCTACCCCGGCAGCAGCAACAGCGCCTGGAGGTGATCCAAAGCACCGCCATGAGGACCATGTTGGGGGCACCGAGGTGGTGCAGTGCCTGTGTCATGCAGAGCGAGGCCAACCTGGAGCCCCTCAGCGCCAGAGTGGATTGCATTGTGGTCTGTCGGGTGGCCAGATTGCTCCAGCGTGACGTGGAGGATGTTGAGCAGAGGAGACTACGAATCGCCGTGGCGCAGGGCATCGAGTGTTTGCGTAACAACAGCTGGCTCGTAAACATCAGCCTAGCAACCAACACCCTCAACCAGGCAGGGAACTGGCTGTGGCGCGACCCCAACATCCCCAACCCCGCCTACGTTCCATCACCACCATGGAAGACCCCGCCGCCGATTTCACTGCCACACAGCTTCCCGCAAGCAAAGCGAACTGCCTCACCGAGGAGCTTCGCTAGCACGCCCTCAGGGCCATGTCTGAGGTCACAGAGCCAGGCAGTGCAGTCTACTTCACGAACGGCTTCGTCAACCCCGACAGCGGGAGGTCCGGCGCCGCCTTCGTCACGAGCGGCTTGACGCAGGCGTGGAGGGCATCAGACCACTACTCCACCCTCCAGACGGAACTGGTAGCAATCCTGCACGCCCTCCAGCACGCTCTGCTCCGCCGGGGGGCCACTGTGGTGATACACACGGACTCTTGGTCGGGACTGCAGGTGCTGCAGCACGCCTACGTCCACGCCCACACCAGTGACAACATCCACCTCACCACCACCATCCTGTGCACCCTGCAGGACCTGGCAGCTCAGGGAAGGCGTGGCGGCTCCACTGGATTCACAGCCACGTTTGCGTGCGCGGCAACGATGCTGCCGACAAGGCTGCCAAGCGAACCGCCCACGGCCCCACCATCAACTGGACTGTGCGTCCCAGCCTGCAGCAGCTCAAGATGCAGGCCAAACGCAGGGCTGCACACAACGCCCACCAGCAGCACCAAGAACGGGAAGCAATTAAGAGGCAAGCAGCGTGGTATGCTGCAGCCACAGCCTATCGCCCATTGAACTTATCCTTCCAGCAGCCCAAAGCGAACGGCGTGCTGCTACAGCGTGTGAGGCTCAGCTGCTCCACGCGGGAAGAGCTGCACGCCGACTTCATGGCAGGGAGTTGCGAATACTGCGGCGGCCGCTCCCGGCACCCACTGGTGCACTACCTCCTCTCCTTTCCAGCCACCGCATGCCTCAGGCCAGAGCGAGTGCCAGCTCCTCCCTCTGTAAAAGGCGCCCTACTTAGGGCGAGAGAGGCAAGAGCCACCCAGGTGGTCCGCCACACACCAGCAAACGAGCTGCTAGAGGTGCTGAGAACAGCACCCTTTCCGCGCTGATCGCCGCCCGCGCTCAGCCAGGCGACGGGTGGTGAGGACCGCCACCAACCATTTGCAGCAGATAAGACACGCATGGGACGCTCGGACGCGTCTTACTGCACAACAACGCTGGCGGGCTCCCCGTTTTGTGTAATGTGTACGCTTATATTATGTGTATTTATATATTATTATATCATATTATTAGTTTATTTGTATTAGATTATGTATAAATGTACGCTATTGCACAATAAACCTATACAAACAAACAAAAGTTCTAAGGCACCCTTTTATTCAACTATAGATATCTCAAAGATTTCTTTGACTAGCAATAATTTGCCATGGCTCCTGATTGAAAACCACTGGTGTACACATTTCTATGGAATATAAGACTGGTAGAACGGGTTGAGGCCACTTAATTTCAACCTCTATCACATGTTATTTAAAACCACGATGCTACCCACGTGCATCTTCACTTTGAAGCCTGGGGCCTTATCGCACCACCTGAGTCAATGTTTAAACAAGGAGGTTTATCTTCCCCCGTCGCCCCATGCTCCGACCTCGCCAGATTGAGTTAGGCTTATAGGCAGATATAGCATTGTTCTCAGACTCGGATGTGCATTCCCTCAAAGTTCCCACTCCATTGTCCCCCACACCAAGGAGATGTCCCGGCTATTTATATGGAAACTTAACCACTAAGATTCAGGTTGGAGATTCAGATTTTCGTCGCGAAACATCACTACGACCCACTCTCACCTTGTGTGCCAAGGAACCTCGACCTCGAGATTCCTCATCACTTGTCCAGAAGAAGGACAATATCCCTTGAGTGCCAAGGTTTGAGCCTTCGTGACGCCAAGTCCACAAGGCTTTCCCTGTTGTTCAGAAAGAGAACAACGTTAGAACAGCCATTGGTCGTTCAAGCCCGTTGACAAGAAATGGTTTTCCCATCCCCCCCTGTTGTTCAGAAAGAGAACAACGTTAGAACAGCCATTGGTCGTTCAAGCCCGTTGACAAGAAATGATTTTCCCATCCCCCCCTGTTGTTCAGTAGAGAACAACGTAGAACAGCCATTGTTCGTTTGAGCCCGTTCGCCAAGAAACGGTTCTCAACCCCTTTTCTGTTGTTCAGAAGAGAACAACGTAGAACAGCCATTTTTCTTTTGAGCCCGTTCGCCAAGAAACGGTTCTCACCTTTTCCCCTTGCTGTTTAGAAGAGAACAACATTAGAACAGCCATTGTTCTCGAGCCCGTAGACAAGAGACGGTTCTCACCCCCCTGTGTTTAAAAGAGAACAACGTAGAACAGCCATTGTTCTTCAAGCCGTTCGTCAAGCAACGGTTCTCATTCCCAAGACGCCACGTCAAGATCATTTAATTCCCCCCCCCTTCGGCTGGAACTCGCCAGCGGACCGAAAATTTCTTCACGTCACCTTCCTCTGCACAAGTATAATTACGTGAGCCGAACGTTACCTTTGAGTATTTAACCCTTTTGTCAATTCTATCCTGTGCTTTAAATGGTTTAGCAAACCATCCCATCCCTCTAACTTTATATTTGTTTTACCTTTTTAAATCTCTTAATCCTCGGATTAGCTAGATTCCCCACGACCCTTTCTATTCTCTGTTTATGTCAATATTTTCCGTTTTGTGTGTTGTTGATAGTTTTTATTAATAAAACTCTATTTTATTAATGATAGCAATATTATTATGCTTGAGCCTAGTTCCACTTCTTAAGCACATCGAAGATACATAATATCGGCCAGCTTAGACATCACGCACTCTAAAGATAATTAAATAAGTTCCCTCAACGAATAGTTATATATGGTATATCGTCGAGAGTCCATTCTACGACAAAGACCTATTAGATCAGTTAACCTATAAGGTGCCTCGAAGGCGGACTCTCTCTGGTAGTTTGATAGGCTGGGTAATTAGGTGATCATATGTAGATTTCTCTAAAAGTAAAGGAAATTTGGAGCTGGATTCAACCTCTTTATTCAGCGGGAGCGGGCGTGGACTTGTTTTCAAGTAATGTACAGAAAATAAATGCCTTGTCGATGATGTTTCTGATGATGATGATGATGATGATGATGTGTGTATAGAAAGGACAGGGAGGAATCACTGTGTAACACAGGTGAACAGGTAGTCGTAGAGGAAAAAGGGTGCGAAAATAATTTGAGAGAAGATAGGAAGAGTTGATAGGTCGGTGGCTAGACACCGATGCGTGGTGTGGTTGGGTGGATCTCAAAGTGTTCGTAACTGGACCACGGTTGGAAAGAAATAAGGAAAGAGAGCGTGCCTGCTTAGTCGGAATCGCGTTATTCATGATGCTTTTAGCTTATACACAGGACGATATGGGCTGTAGGTGGTCATGAGCCGCGGGGTAACTCAGTGCCATCGCATACCGTCTTACATGTAGTGCGGTGTATAATGGATCTCTGGCGAGTTATCAGAGTTGTTTTGTGAGTCTGGTGTGAACGTATGTGTCGAAGGGTGCTAATTTGTTGTTGTCGTATAGTGTGGACATTCTCGTGTACAGGGGAGAGCGGCAAGCGCGCTTCAGAGCAGATTTCGCAATGCGCTGAGCCTTCTGCTGCCACGTGTCACTCGCGGCTACGAGTGAAGTATTTTGCCGGTAAGGTAACAGGAAGTAACAACGGAAGAAAGCACCTTAGAAGAACTTACGGTCCATTCAAAGAGGGTACCTTTGGACTAGCAGTCGAGCGGGCACATCTCTGCTCAAATGCTTTCCGTCCTTAAACGGCCACTTTTCAAGACCTTGTTTAGTCTTGACTTGAACTGGTCAACAGATTCACTGTTGACAACCTCCACTGGAAGTGCGTTCCAACTACTGCAGATACTGTACGTGAAAAACCTTCCACACAGATCGCGGTTGTAACGCTTCAGTTCAAGGTTAAAGCCGTGATTTCTTGTTCTGCTCTCAACGAGTGTAAAAATATCCCTGTAGTCTACATTCTCGAACCCTCAAGGTATTTTGAAAACTTCGATGAGCTGATCACGCAGTCTACGGGTTTCCAACGAGAACAGATCGAATTCCTTTAATCTATGTTCATTACTTTTATGTCTGATAAAGGGAATCAGTTTGGTTGTCCAGGCTTGCACACGTTCCAATCTCGCGATGTCCTTTCGAAATGAAGGACTTCAAAATTGTACGGCATACTCCAGGTGCGGTCGGACAAGTAAGTTGTACAAACACAGTACAATCTCCTTGTTACGATATCCAAACTGGCGCTTTATGTATCCTAGCATCCTTTCGTCCTTTTTCTCCGCCTCGATGCACTGTTTCGAGAACTTGAGGTCACTAGTGATTGTTACACCCAAGTCCTTCTCAGTGTCGGTGGATTCAATAGCAGTGCCCTTAAGGATATACTGATATTGTTGGTTTCGGTGGCCGCTATGCATCACTTTACATTTGTTCACGTTAAAAGGCATTTGCCACGTGTCCGACCACTCCCCAATCTTCCGAAGATCTTCTTGCAGGCGGGCAGCATTTCCCTCCCTTCTTGGCAACCATGTCACCGTCCATGTTTTTGACGTAGAGATGAATATTAGTGGTCCCAGGACAGAACGGTGAGGCGGCCCGCTAGTAACGGGCACATACTCAGAAGCCTGTCCATTCACCAGTACCCGTTGTCGTCTGCCACTTAGCCAGTTCTTTATCGAGCTGGCTATTTTTCCGTATATGCCCAGCGCTCACACTTTCCGGAGAGGCCGGCGGTGTGGCACATTATCAACGGCTTTCTGAAAGTATAAGTAGACCACATACACCGCCTTGTCCCAATCGTGCTCACTGGAGACGAAGTGGAAGAATTCCACAAGGTTCGTCAGGCATGACCATTGCCTTCGGAAGCTGTGCTGGGAACTCCTCAGTAGCAGGTTTGACTCTAAATACGACATCATTTTGTCAACCATCATGCTTTCCATGAGTTTTTCGACAATCGAATTCAGACTGATAGGTCGGTAGTTCGACGGTTGGCTACGGTCTCCTTTCTTGAAGATATTATTCACCTGCGCTTCACGCCAGTCTCTAGGAACGCATTCGGTTTGGATTAACATGTTGAAGATTGCGCTCAGGTGTCGTGAAACTTCATCGCGCACTTCTTTCAACACTTTAGGTAGAAACCCGTCCGGACAAGGTGACTTATTCGTCACTAGGTCTGCGATCTTTTTTTCTATTTCTCCTTCGGTGAAGTCCATATCCTTCAGCTTTTTCCCCGAGTAGGAATCCCTTGGCTGGAGGATTGGACTACACTCTTCAGTAAACACTGAATAGAAGTAGTCATTGAGGAGGTTAGCATTTTTTGCATCTGAGTGCTTTAATGTCCCCTGTTCATTCCTCAAGGGGCCAATCGTTCGACGGATTCGTTTCCGGCTATTTACATATCCAAATACTTGGGATTCTCTTTACAGAGTTCCTCACTTAGAGTTCCTCAGACCGCTTAGCCGCCCTTATGCTGGACTTCACTCTTCTGGCTAGCCTTCGGTATTTGTCAAAGTCACCCGAGATTTTCAATTGCCGGTACACAGTTCTCTTCTCCCTAAGCAGTTGGCCGATTTCTCGATCGAACCACTTTGGTTGAACAGAAGACCAAAGGAGGCATTTCGCAGGGATCAAACGTGATTGAAGAATCATGAATGTGGTTTTGAAACTGTTCCACGAGTCTTCAACAGCATCGCACACTTCTAGCCTCGCGTCAGTCAGTCCAGCACGAATACCTGCAAAGTCTGCTCTTCTCAAATCGAGTTTCCTCGATTTACTAGTTGTAGGCCATGCTTTCGGGACTTTAAATACAAATCTAATTAGTCGGTGGTCACTGCCACCTAGCTCTTCGTCAACAGAGAGGTGCTCAATGATGTCTTCCTCAGAGATGAAAACTAAGTTGAGGATATTGTCTCCTCTCGTTGGCTCTCTCACCTATTGAGTCAGGAACTCCAGGAGTAGTGCGTTCTTGCCACAGGGTTCTCTGGTTTCCTAGTCAACTAGTGTGTTGATATCCTCCATGACCATACACAGTCTGTCGTTTACAAGTTCGCCTAACAGCTGGTACAAACTCCTGTCCTCTTCTAAGAGTTGGGCTGGGGGTCTGTAAAGCACTAGGGTCCTCTATCTGGCAAGACCTATCTCTCTGTTAACACCTAGCAGTTCATGGTCGGATACGATGTTTCAATGCGTCTAGTTTAGAGTATCCTTGACATACAACATCACACCGCCACCCTCTCTGTCTGGCCTGTCTTTAAGGAAGAGCTGGTAACCGGGAATAGTGAATTCACCTTCAAAATCTCGGTTTGAGGTTTTTATCCACGACTCCGTTATGGCAACCATCTCAGCTTCTTCTGTTGCTACGAGGCCACCAAGTTCTAGAAACTTGTTTCTGATAGATCTTACATTAAACAGAAGAACTTTGAGGGAGTCCCCGAGTGTAGAACTCACTACGCTCTTTAGTTTTCCGTTTTGTTTCTCTGTGGCAGGGTCACTCCCGTCTTTGTAACCTCAGAAAAGTTCGTTCCTGGAGTGACACGGGTGTACTGGCGTACGTCCTCTTTTACTCGGGGCTTGCCACTTTTTTGGGTCCTCTCCACAACATTCTGTATCATGTTTGCGAGTACTGCTTCCCCTTTAAAGTAAAGATGCACTCCGTCCCTTTTGTACAGGTCATTTCTCCCGTAAAAGGTGCGGTAGAGGTCTACAAAAAAGACTCCTTAGGCCGTACAAAGATCTCCAAGGCCTTGGTTTATGGAGACGTTCCTCGCGTGAGCATTGCGGGATGGATCTGGTCTTGGGAGTATCCCGACCACGACACGTCTGCGAGCTTTTAGCCCACAGTCGTCAACTCCTCCCATAACCGTGGTCAGAATCTTCCCGCTGGCGCCCACTTTACCTCCTCGTAGAGAGAGATCGTTGACACTTGCCATGAAGGCAAATACTGAGTTCTCAGAGATCTGAGATTTATAGGCTTCCACCCTTATTTCTCCGTTCCTCTTTCCTCGAAGGCAGCTTACCTTCACACTGGTGCGAAGGTGGGCCCCTATCAAGGGTTGTAGATCCCACGCTTTGCAGTCACCGATTACGATGACCCTCGCACATTTGGTTTCAGAGGACAAAGGCTTCCCTTTCGGTATGGGCTCTTTCTTACCCACTTTTTTGTTTGTTTCTTCTTCTTTTTCCTCTTCGTTTTTTCTTCCTTTTCTACTTTCTCTTCTGTTTTATCTACTTTTTTCCTTTTTTTCTCCTCAATTTCTTCTTTTTGACGCCCTGAGTAACCCCAGCAGCAGCTGGCTCTGGGACGTGGGATGGATGGCTTGTCTCTATCGACGTGGTGCTTGAGAGCTCAACAGAGGAGCTATCCGCGTCGTTGGAAGTTTCTTGTTACTCTAGCTCTACCTTGGTGGCCCTCATCCCTGCAATACTGGCTTCGAGACGACGGATTTTAGTCGCATGCTCAGATTCGAGGATTTTCACTTTTTCTTTCAGCCGTCATGATTTTTCCTGAAAAGATAGTTTCCTAAGCTCCTGAAGTTCTGCCCTTAGGACGCAGTCCGTGCAGATACTTCCTGGGTGGCATTTTTAGAAACACCCCTTCGGAAAATCTACGCACCACTTGTCCTTTTTGCCTGTTCAGCAGGTATATTTTAGCGAACCAAGTTCTTTCTTTCCAGTCATGCCGAACACTTTATATTTCTGAATAGTTGTGACCACTCAATAAAAAAGAAAGGTGGTGGTGAGTTCGCCCTGCGTGAGTCGCTCCTGCCTATCCATTTGAGAGGTTTCGGATCTTTCAGAAGTCACGCTCCATTTGCTGCTGTTCGTCCGACCGAGTCGTCAAACCTCGGCGTGCCGTGGCTCCCAACCAAGCAGCAAAGACGGTCCCCGAAGGGGCCATCGATTTCTCACCAGGTGAACAACGGAGCACACCACCTACTAAACTCCTACTAGTTCCCTTCACGACGGCCAGAATCTCGGAGTATCGTTCAATGGATATTCCGCCACACCAAGAGACTCTACCCAAGGCTTTTTATTGGCCTGGCAGCCAACCTATAAACAACGGGCCGTCACTTCGGACCGATGCTACCAGACGCACCCGTCAACGGTCACTGGGAATGGTCAATAATTACCAGGCACTACCTTCATCCCATTCATCGTGCCCTAACGCCTAGGACACCTCTAGTCCTAGTCTCTCACAACCAATGAGCCTCAATTGTCGTTGTTTATAGACGTTCAGAAGCCTCTCTTCTGACGCATGAGGTAGCTGCCAGGTCCTTATATGTAGATAACGGTTAAAAAGGGTAAGGGTGAGACGATAGGAGTAGGTTTTTTATTGTATAAGTGGAAGAGAAGGATAGAGTAGAAAAGGGAAGGAAGGGCGCACTTAGTCTGGAACCTCATTTCCGACCAAATCGAAAAATGATGCCCTATCAAGGGTGCCCAGAAGAGAGGTACTCCCGCCGACATAGCTCGAAAAGTCAAAAGTACACACAAGCGCTCTTCCAGCGACAAGGGAGTGTCACCTCTCCCTCTACTTGAAAGAGAGGTAGAACCTGCGCAGCGTGTGTTTGTACGTGGGGATCTTGCTTGTGTTATTTTCTGTTGTATATTGAACCTAAGGGTCTTGTCAAGAGTTACCCAAAGGATTTTTGTATGTTGAGTGTAGTCGATACTTGTTGGGTTTAGATGGATCATGTCTGGTGTGTGTGAGAAGATTTGTAAGTTATGCATGAAGTGATCTCTTGCGCTGAAGAGTGTCATCTGTGTCTTCTGAGGATTCGTGGCATTCAGCCATTTATCCACTTAATCTATCTTAGCGTCTAGTATTATTTGTGCAGGGAGCGCGATCTCTTCTGGTCCACGGCCGCTGACGAGAATAGTCTCGTCATCAGCATAGGACACTGTGTATGTGTGACAGCAGTTTTCTGGTGTGCGTGGGGTGTCGTTTGTTTACATGATGTATAGTGTGGTTGCCAGTACGCTTCCTTGGGGAACGTCTTAGCGTGGTGTGAAGGGTCGTGAGATTGTGAGAGAGTATTGTTGTATTTTATGTGACATCTTCGTTCAGTGAAGTAGTGCCAGAGGAGCCTTTTGGTGCAGAAAGATAACTCCTTGTTGTTGGCAGGTTTCCAACGGAGTCCCTCATGAAACACTTTATCAAAGAACTTATCCACGTCCTTGCTGATGGAGAGTGTCTTTTGATGTACCTGGTGCTTTTTTTTGTATTCTGTCATGAATGATGGCCACAGCCACCTGGGTAGACCGGCCCCTCCTGAACCTTTATTGTTGGGGGGAGAACCAGTTCCTCTCTTCCAGGTATTCCCATAGGCGGCAGTTTATCATGCGTTCGAGTATTTTGCCCAAGTTCTCTAATAGAGCAATAGGCCTGTAATTGTTTGGGTGTTTGGGGTCTTTGTTCGTTTTCTGTAGAAGCATGAGTATGTTGTGAGAGACTTTGAATATTTTGGGGAAGTGGCCTGAGGCTAGTGAGGCGTTGAATAGGTGTGTAAGTGTGAGGTATATGTTTGCGGGGAGATTGTGTTTCAGTGGGGCTGGTAGCTCGGAGGGGCCGGGGGCACGTTTTGGTGTTTTTTTATGTAGTGTTTTGTTTCCTCGACGGTGATGGGAGTCGTCAGTGTGGATGTGTAGTCAAGAAGCTGAATTCGTATCAGGGGGGCCAGCCTTAACTCGTGAGCGTGGGCCCAACACCACTCCTGGACTTCCTGGAAGTGCTCACGCGCGTGTGGTTTAGGTGGGTTGTGTGTATGTACTGTGGCCCAGTGGGACCTAAATGCGTCGAGGATTACGTTAGTTTCTGTGAGTGTTTGGATGTTTACTTGGAGGGTGATGGGTTTGAGTGGATCAGTGCCTAGTAACCTTTTTACGTGCTGCCAGAAGAAGGAGGGGATAGTGTAACAGGAGTCGTCCGCGATTCTGACGACCTCTCGCCAATGACGGTTCCTATCTAGCTGCACGCACTGTAGGATGCGGGCACGTAGGTGATTGATGTTGTGTTGTCGTGGACCTCTTGTATAGTGATTGTTGTGCTGTGTGATGACTCTCTGGGTGTGTATGGAATATGTGAAATGTATTATGCATGTGTAGGTTTTATGTGGTAAGTGTAGGTCGTGTACTGTGGTTATAGTGTTTAAGATTGAGCACCAGTGGCCGTCTAACATGTCTGGATTAGTGTGGTCAGGGTTGAGGTTTTGTGGCGTGTTATCTGTTATGTATCTCTTGAACTCTACCCAGTTCGTGTTTTTGTAGTCAAAGAGAGGTGGTGTGGGTATGAGTATGGGAGATGTGGATATGATAAGGCATATCGGTATGTGATCAGACAGTACTTGGGGACCTGGTGAAATGTGCGTGTTATGTGGTCGTTGCGGAAGACCACGTCCGGAGAAGTGGTACTTCACGAGGACCGAAGAATGTGGGGAAAGCTGAACCGATGTGCTCGCAGCGATAGCGTGGCAAGGCACCGACAGGTATCTTCCTGCATTATTTGTAGTGTTAGAAAGGAGTGTTGGGTGAAAGGCGTTGAGGTCTCCTGCAAAAAAGATAGGAAGTTTGTGGTTTGATAGAGCCCGGAGTGGAACTTCTATGTTTAATTGTAAGCGTGCTGGTCTGTAGTGTGTGGCCACTAGGATTGGGCCGTTGCTTGTCTGTACCTTGCAGGCTAGAAAAGAGTTATCTTGTGTTTGGATGAGGGAGTGGTGTATAGAGCCATTTACTAGGATCACTGATCTTAGGTGCAGCACTTTTGGAGATAGATACGTATGGTAACCTTCAATGTGGAGTCTGTTGTTGGAAGGATGTAGGCTGATCGAGTTGAAGAGTATTATGCCAGTTCTTTGTGTGCTTAGGACCCAGTTGGCAACAGCCTACGTTTATTTTTGTCACGTTGAGGCAACCTATTGTCGTGGACGGAGTACGCGTGAGGCTAATTTACCCGGGACTGTTCCCCTCTCCTTGGTTATTGGACAGGAGGCGTGAGGAAACAGTACCTTTACGCGTGTCAAAGGGGTTTGGAGAGGTTGCCAGTGGTGTTATTGGGTGAGCAGGCCGTGGTGGAGGAGAGAGTGTGTTCTGTGGAAGGAGGTTTAGAGATAGCGGACGTGGATGCAAGGTGTAAGAGAGTAGAGTATAGGAGGCAGAGTTAGGAGCAGAGGTGGAGTGAATAGAGCTAGTAGATGGGGGGCTAGAGATAGTAGAGGAGGTGCAGATTATGATAGGAGGGTGTCGGGAGAGAGAGAAGGTTGGGACGAAGAAGGAGAGGGCGTTTTCGGCTTTACGGCTGGTTGTGTGTGTGTGTGTGTGTTGGAGGGGGGGGTCGTGGTAGAGATTTTTTGTTTAATACGGGGTATTGTAAAGGGTGTGGTGGGCTTGGTGGAGGTGGAGGTGGAGGTTATGCTGTCAGAGTTTACCTCGTAGGAAAAAGCAATATATAATTTAGCCAATCAGCAATAACAGATTTTTGAGGACACATTTACGTTTAATTTATTCTTTCACACATAAGCGTTACGTTAGGTGATTCTCCAGTACAAAATTGACCAATCACATTTAAGAAAATACTAAGGAAGAGTTTACGTTAATTTATCCTTTCACATACAAGTGTTAACCATATTAATCAGTCAGCTTTACATTAGCTGATCGGTAGGAATTTGCTCAGGCAACTCATCTGAAATTCATTGGAAATTCATTTTTCCTTTTTCTTAGTAAAGGACTCTAACGGTTATTATTAATTTACCCTTAAGAAAGAGAAAATACAGCATTTTAATCGGAAAATTAATAATTAAATGAGGAATTAAAAGTTACAAAAATGATCAATCACATTCATTGCAAAATTGTAATACAGACAATATTCACTCAATTAAAAATTTCCTTTATCAACACGAAATGCTTATCAGTTATTAAATAGACAGAGAGAGAGAAGAGATAGAAAAATATGCCAAAAATAAGCAAAAATAAGACCTTTACTCCGAGGTGGAATCTTAAAGAAGTTTTAAAATAAGAGCAGATGTGGATTGGAATTTAATGGCGCTCGATCATGAAAACCAACTGATGTGTGTAATTTTAAGGCTGTTGAAAAGTAATTTATACGGCAAAGAAACAACAGAAACGGAATCATTTTTCTCCGATTAATTGCTTTTTTCCTTAAATGCCCTAAATTTCCGTGCTAGATGTTAAGCTCAAACTGAGCCCACTGAAGCAAGGGGATTCCTATAATCTTAGTTAAGGAAACACAATATCTCACTTGGCTACAGCGTGGCAAAATAAAATCTTAAGAAGAGAAGACCTTTTAAGACTTACTTCACTAAGATGATCGGATGTACTATGAAAATGTGAAATTGATTGAGAATTCAAATGGCAAACGAGAACTAGTGTTGAACGTGCGACCAAGATGCCATATACATATATTTCGCATGAACGCCAGAAAATGATTGGATAGAATGAGAGATAAATATATCAAACTTCCATCCCTTATATCGCGTACGACGGTTTAGGTAACAACACATCGTCAGGTAATAGAAAAGTAAACGTACAAATGTCTGGGGATGATGATATGTAGTTCTAAAAATAAGTTATGGAAGGCACAGCTACATTATAAAAATTAATTACAATGAGAGTAAAATCAACAAGATTCATTATAATAAGACAAAAGTCTTGGGACATAGGTACACGAGAATAATAGTCTAGGTGAGAGATCTTAAAAAAAACTATAACCAATAAATCAATATATAAAAATGGGAAACAATAGTTATGTATCATTTACTTAAAAAAAGAGGTAAAAAGGGAAGGGGACAAAGACAATTTAAATAAAAGTAAATGAAATTGCCTCCAAACACAGTTATATACCTCATTGGCGAAAAATAAATGAAAGGAACTCTGAGAGCTGAAAGGAGAACTACTTTTAATAAATAATGATTCGTAAATGCCTAAGGAGACGGGTCATTAGCAGTTATAAGAATTTTAGAATTATCGCAAGATATAAAATTTTAAAAATTTATTAAATGTTAACGAAAAAAAGAAAACACTTTCTTTGTAAGAACCCCACCAGTTATCAAGCTAAGACCTATAAGTAAAACAAATCATCAACTCAGTGACCACCCCGTGCTCCTAATGTATTTCTCAAAATTACATTCGAAGCAATGGAATTCATATACCACAGAGCATCTCGCTTCAAGTAACATCGTGTCACTATAATTAAAATTATTACTTAAACGTTATTTGTTAATAAATTTATTTTAAAATCGGTGTGAAAGAAAAAACCTAGAACATTTTGAAGATCCTTAATATACTTTTGGTTAAAAATTCTTATGCCTTGTAATAAAACATATATAATGTCTTTAGAAAGAGAGGGGACTCTCATTTCCCAATAAGAAATATTATGCAGGAATTTCCTCAAAGTACAAAAAGGCATGAAACAGAATGGATATTCAGTAAACTTAAAATTAATGAAAACAGGGGTGAAAAATGTATTCGTACAAATCTATATTTGTTGATTAATACTTAGTTGCGTAGTTGCTATTCCATTTTTCTTCACAAGTTCTATATTGGGTTTAAACCTGACGATTGACTAGGTCACTCTAAAATGTTTACATTGTTTTTACGGAACTATTCGCGAGTAGCTTTTGTACTCTGTTTCGCATCATTATCTTGATGAAAGATTCATCGCTCTCCAGGTCCAAGCTTTTCTACAGAATAAAAAAGATGTTTTTATAAAATTTCTTTGTAGATTGCCAAATTGATTAATAGTCCTATCTATGATGTAGATATTGCAGGTCCCCTTAGATTAAAAAACTCTCAAATCTATGATAATACCTTCCTCTAGACTTCACGGTATGGATGGTGCTCTTAGGGTGGTACGCACTGCCGTCTCTCCTCTAGACAGGCTGGCCATTACTACGGTGAAAGAAATCGATTTTTGTCTCATCTGTCTATAGGACATTATCCCATAACTCAGCAGGTTTCTCCAAATGCTTAGGTGCGATCTACAACCTTGCAGCTCTGTGTCTTTTCAGCAGCAGAGGTGTCTTCCTTGGCTGCGAGACTTAAAATCATGCCGGTTCAGTTCATTACTAATGGCTTGCTTTTAGGAAGAGGTTCCTGTCGCCAGCAGGTCATCTTAAATTTCCTTACGGGTCTCCATTGAGCGAGAAGCTTTAGGGGAAATCTTCCGAGGAGCAGTTGAAGGTTAAAGGTTGTTTTGTTTTTTCCTTCAGCTCGACTCAACTGTACCCACTCTAATGACTTCCTCTTGTTTCAGAAGAGAGAAGCAGCGTCGAACCACATCTTTGACCGAAGCTTCTTTTTTCTCCTTTTTAGGTACAAAGAAATGGTGATATTTGTGAGAGTAAAGTGACCATTAAAAGCAGATTCGAGTATGTGTGAGGGAGCAATACGTACATAAGTGGGCGTAGATGAGAGAGGGAGGGGGGATTTTCCAGTTTAGAATGACAGAGCCAATGGTGCTTGTCGAGGAAGTAGATTTCATAACTCGCACCCTCTGATGAGAACTATGCACCTCGTCTTAAATAGGGGAGTTCGTCTGTAGGCAAGGGAGGGACGCGAGACGAGCGAAGTCCCAATGGATAGCATGGCGTCAGACAATGAAAACAAGGGAGCCTGATAAGCGCCGTTTTAACGAGGGAGACACCAGCGGCGAGGCGAGTCGTCAACGCTAACAGAGTGAAGATGGTGGTCATAAATAAAAGAAAACATAGCTGGCGCTAGTCTAGGCCTGATAAGAATTAGGCCACAAGGCGCGTTTGAATTCATACTTGCACAGTGATGAAAAGTATCTTTAGCTGCGCGGATATCTTTCGGTAGCTCACCACATCAGTATAGAGCTTCAGGATCTCCTTTTCTGGTCATTGGAGAGTTTTTTATTCTTCGCTATGATAACGTCTTTACTACGGAAAAGTTGACTGCTGAAGGTAGAGCTCTTTTTTACTGCTGTACATATTAATGGATCCCGTCAGAAGCTTATTTGCACCGTCACAGCTAATAAATGCGGTCTCTCTTATGTGTTTTTAAAAATTAATTTTTTTAGGTTTATTTTCTGTACGAATACTTTTTCACCCCTGTTTTTATCAATTTCAAGTTTACTGAATATCAATTATGTTTCATGACTCTTTGTGCACAGTACATTTAACATTAATTTAATATACATCTACTGTTTAAATTTCCTGAATTTCAGTAGGTTGGATGTCTACTAAAATTGAATTTGATAGTGTATGAATAATTATTTATCTCCACTGTATAAATATATATAAGGAGAGAAAGAGAAAACTAATAGATTGCGTGATGCCAGACGTATGCGTATGTATTTTTAATCTTAATAATAGGGCTACATAAAAAAATTCCATCCTGCCGATAGAAAAAAAGTTTATTCATGTCCGACGTTTCAGGTTGTGAACTCATTTTCAAGGACACAAAAAAATGAAAATATTAGAGTGAAATATAAAGGAAAGATTCCTCCTCATATAACTCAGCTGGTTCATTTTTACAATCTTTTCTAGTACATTTATATTCACCTTTATTCTAAAAGGATATAGATGAATTTCAATAGTTAATATTTGAGTAAATTTTAAATTAGGGTGACAGTGATTTAAGAAATTTAATTGAATTATTTGCAGAGCGGAAGAAGGTTATTGCGTTGTCTATATATGTATCACATGTAGAAAATGGGAAGGAATTGCAATGGGTGATCATCAAATGCTTCTGTTTCATTTAAAAGTATGAAGAGGTTTGCGAGGGGATCAGCAACAAGATAACCCATAGCAAGACCTTCTATGTGGTGAAATATTTTTGTATTAAATGACAACTAATTACAATAGGAAACTGGGAGGAGTAATTGCTTAAAAGGGGGAGTTGAAAAAGCGGGAGGTAGGAGAAAGAAAAATATTACTGGTTTCCATGAGTGGAACACTGGTAAAAGGGAGATTACGTTAAAACGTATCATATAAAGGTTAAAATATAACATTTTAAGTTCTTCTCTAATGTAAAGAAAATTTTTAACAGTATAAACATTTATCACTAGCGGGGTAATAAGCGGTGCAATGAATTAGATGTATTGAAGGTTCAATTTTAGAATCTGCCCCAACGCTGATCAACTGTAGAATCTCCACCCTAACTACACTCAAGTGTACAAACTACAGCCCGATACATAATGTTTAAATAATAAGACAAATTAGAGTCAAGAAGAAATTTACTAAAATCAAAATTTTAGGCAAAACTCTTGTATCTAAGGATTCATAAATTCCCTTCTGTAGCCAGGCATTTTCTTAATTTAAGCCTTTTTCTTGTTGCACTACGATTCATTATGTTGATTATGCACTCCATTCACAGGGTTCACAAAGTTCACTAAATGGTTGAAATATTTTTCCTCCGGTATATTAGTCCATAAATAAATAGAGTGGAACTACTTATAAAATAACAAATTTGACTTTACCAAAGGGGATCCGATCCGTGTTGATAATGTTGAATTGTATTTTAAGCACTTTCACTCGATATTACAGGCATAACCGTCCCCTGTTTTTTCATATTTAGTCCAGTTCATTCTGTGATGGTAAATCGCGCAATAAACCTCATGTTTTAAAAGCCCATGTTGTTTTTACCAGTTAATCACAGGTAAAGAATCCACGCACAGCTCAGGGAGAACATCACTTGAAAAGTATTACGAGCCAAGGTTGAGAATATAATTCCCAAAATTAAAATTTACAGCAAGTCATCACTGTAGTCACAAGAAGAGTAGGGATTTAGGATATTGAATATTATGTTCACTTTGTAACCTCTTATATTCCCCTAAGAAATAACATGTTTTAACTACTCACCATAAACTATATCTGTTATTTGACTGGTTGTTTTAACTAAGTAACTAGTATCACGAGCCTTGGTACCCAGGCAACATTCAATTGTAAAATCTGCACTCCAAGCATATTAGAGGATATCAAATTCTACAATTGATCCAACGGTCTTATTATTTGGTAGGTTATAGTTAGCTAAAGTTGAAAGACCCTAGAGTTGCCCATATATGGAACGGGTAGCATTAAACTGTTTATAGGTGTCTTCATCTAGAGCTTGAAAGCTTTTGAGTAAAAAAAGAAGCTGATTTATTTTATCTTCAAATCAAAGTGAGAGTTTCAAAGGGTTTTTTTTGAACGATAATACATTTTTAGTGATCGTTTGATGATAGGCCTCTTTGCAATAAAATATCTTCTTTAGTGAAATGAACTGGGATTTTGCGGAACCGTTTTATGTTAGAGAAAAATTCCTATGAAGGACTGGAGATTTTCATTTAAGCAGTTTTAAACAACCCTCGGTTATCAAATTTGAACCAATTTACGCGAGAGTTCTAGAAAATTTCCCACCTTTAAAAATATCTATTTAGCAAAGATAATGGTGGAAATTAATCAAAATATCTCCACTTTTTGTGACTTTAAACTAAGCGATTATAAAGAAATCATTAAAATGCATCTTTTGATGTGTATTAGAGTGATTCCCTAAAAGTCACCTAGCTGGCGTGAAATGACACCTGGCCCCAAGAACCTGATGCAGCAACAGTTATCAACATCTACCCTATACTAAACGGAACAATTTTCTTGAGACTTCTCGAAAATTTCCCATAGGAAAATTTTCGTATACATGCACCGTTGAAGTCCAAACCAATGGAAGCGTTATTAGTTTTAACTTTTATTAACTTTATTTTTGATTGGGTCTTTGAAACGAGAAATAACATTCGCAAAAGGCTTATTTTATTCTGAGACGTCTTTTGACCGTGGTAGATCATCTTCAGGGAAGTAACAGAAATGGAATAAACTGGTGTACTGAATATTAGTAGATGGTTTGGATAGTGGTAGGTGATAGTGGGTGAAAATTAAACGAGGGAGAGATATTTTGGCCTAGTTGGGAGGGCATCATTTTACGTTGTCTTTACATTTTCCTTTTTTTGTGTTATTCTTTGATTAATTTTATTTTTATGTTTGTGTTTCTTTATGTGCTGTTAGCGTGTTCTTCTTATTGTTTCTGTTCAAATAATTTTGGGACTTATAATTGGTCAAATTGTTGAGCTTTCTAGCTTATATTAGCTTCTGGCTCAGCAAATTAAGGTTTGTTATCGTTTAGTGTATTTTTATTTGTTTTTTTCTTGTTTTTTTCTGTCTTGTACTGTTTACTGTGTTGGTTTTTGAAAATCAGCTATGTATATATTGGTGGTATGTTTTGTTGAGAACATAGTTTGGTGCTTGGGAACTGACGACGGTGGGAGACTTTCTCCCGTAGTCTTGCAGTTATGTTAAATCTGCCACCTACCTGTTTCCTGAGGTTCCGAAATGAAAGCGTTCACTAGGGTAGACAAGATCAGTCTTCTCAGTTTTAGAGTGACGATATTGAAAGGTTCTAGGCGCTTTCTCCTATGCCTATCCATTTGCCAATTGTAATCTCACCTTCTGGCTTTATTGATAATTAGGGATGCGGAGTTGGGTGGATCGTTTTTCCACTTTTTTAGATTTTTCATTGCGGATAGAGCGGAAAAGTTGCGAATGCACATAAAAATATACTATACAAAGTTGCAGCCGAAAAAAATAATATTTAGACCCGGCGCCGGCAATTTGAAACTCAGAATAATAGGTAAAAAACGTCATTTTTAGGTCATATTCATATAATTTTAATATATACCAAAATTTAACGAAATACTTTGGAATAGTGATAGAAACATTCCATAATACGTGTATATCATGTAGAAAAAAATCTCATAGCTCTGTACTAATATCTTAACTGTTCGCCGGCATGTTGAACTTCCTTAAAAATAAAATATTTTATATTATTATGACGTTCGATTAGAAACGCATCTGAGCTCACTATTATGCATAGCAGATTAGAAATATGATGGTTAAGATATAAAAGATATTTCTAAATATATTATATACACTTATCGAAATATATATATCTATATATATATATATATATATATATATATATATATATATATATATATATATATATATATACATATATATAGCAAACTTTTCCGCAGGAAAGAGAAAACGGAATCATATTTCTTACTTAGAAAAAATCCGAGCTGGGTGGGATTCGAACCGTGCACATTGAGGCAGTGAGCAACCGCTTTGATCTCAATCGAACCGCGCTCATGATATATATATATATATATATATATATATATATATATATATATATATATATATATATATTGATATATCTACAATAATTAAATGCCTGCACTAATGAGATAAATTACATTATGTATCACTGTAGGGGAATTGACCCTCTTCCTTCTCACCCAGTTCCCCGTAAGGGGCGCGGCGATTTGCCATCCTGGCCGCCGTGCTGCAAGGATCCAGCGTTCCGTCCGGCCCCAGCTTAGTCTCTCTTCCTTCCTTCAGATAGCCTGTATTTCTCCCCTACCTCGTCGCTTTTCATACAACCTCTCCCACAACTTTCTCTGGTCAGCCTTCAATTTCACAGGGTAGATGCTGACCTTCTTCTCAAGCCAACTGCCCAAACCGGGGCTAAGGGGAAAGGGGACAATGTTCCCTAACCCCTGAGATCGGGTTCGGGATGGGTATTTTTAACAACCTGCTTCATCCCCACCCATACCTTCCTCATATCCCTTTTCCTTCTCAATTCACTGTTTATCCTTGATTTTACGCCGTGTCTATGGTGGAGCCGCCATGCCGAAGGACTGCCAGGCCACCAGGCTGGAGGGGTGGTCCCAAATGGCGGCGCCTGGCACTGCCGGGCCTGTAAACACCTCTTGCAGTGCGGGCTACTGCGAGAGGTGATGCGCGATTGCATCCCGTGTAAAAAAGAGGGTCACCATGCCCATGTATGATCATCAAAAACCCAAATCTCTCCCCAATTCTCCTTCCTCATCAACGGAGCCGCCCTCGGGCAGCTCACCGAAAAATGGAGGTCACCCCTCTTGTGCTTGCGCAGGGGACCCTCCATACTTCTTTAACCAGAGAGGAGGCTTACTCCACTCCTACGCCTACAGGTGAAGGAGACTCCCCCTCACCCCCTTCTCTGGGGGTGCTTTCGGGCACCTCCCTATTTCCAGCGACAGTCCCTCCTTGTATTTATAAGGGGACTGCCAAGAAAGCCAGCAGGTAGCTCATTGCCGACCACCCCTCGTGTAAACGGCTCGGTAGGGCAAACCCCCTTAGGGAGGAAAGGGAAGCCAGGCCCCTTCGATCGCTTCCCTAGATAAGACCTGCTGGCAAGAATTTTAAACCTTGCCGGGTTCAAGGCGTGTGCTTCCTCACACAAGACTGGCGACAGTGCCAAGGGGACCTGCGATGTCCTGGGAGGAAATAACCAACTGGAGGCCCCTCCTGTGATAGACATGGTCCTTGAGGAAACCCAGCCTCAGAGGGTAGAACCTTCCATGGGGGGGAATCCGGGCTCGGCACTAAACGTTGAACCCAAACCCGCCCCTATACAAGGTCCTCCTCAAACGGTTAGGGTTTTTGAGGCAGTACAAGAAAGGAAGGGATCTTCTCCGACCGGTGCCCCTGTGACCACCATGACCTTCTCCATTTCGGAGAAGGCCATGGCTGATGCCGGTCCATCTGGCCTAGGTACTTCTGCTGGCGGAGGTGAGAAGAGGGTTCATTCCCCGCCCTCCTCTACAAACAAGAAAAAGACTAAGACCAAAAAGACAAAGAAGACTCGGGGCTTCTCTCCATCAGCGGGGGCTGCGAGGACGGATTGGTCTGCTGCCACTCTGGCAAGCGACCAAGCCAAGATCGGCACATACGGCCCCTATGCCCCCCTTGTTTTGGAGCCCCTGACCTAGACCAAAAGCGCACAGGGTGGAGCCTCGATGACATCGGGGCCCCTGATTCAGAGGTTATGTGGCGTTTTTGATCCTGCTGGCTTCAAACACTTCTTCGTCATTCGCTCCACTGATGGCAGCATGTCTGCCAAGGGCAACATGATCCATCAGAGGAGAGTATTAGCTAGTGTAATTGGTAGAGAGCCGAAGGTGATCCGTTTCTCGGAAGGGAACCTTCTGGTGAATGCGGCGAATCACGCCGAGGTGGCCATATAAGTGCTCTTGGGACACTTCATGGCACCCCGGTGAGTGTGACGTCGCACTCTACCATGAACTTTGTGAAAGAAGTAGTTTTTTCGAGGAAACTCGTTGACTACTCCATAAAGGACATCACCTTAGAGCTGGCCGACCATGGGGCGGTGATGAGAAAACAGGGAGGGGCATCGAGACCCACCTTTACACTCTTCGTCACGTTCGACTGTGACAAGCTTGCTGAGTCGGTGCGTGCCGGTTGGTACCGCTACCACGTGAAGACATTCATGCCACTGCCACGGCAGTGCTATTACTGTCACCGCTTTGGCCATACGAATAGTTCTTGTAGACGTGCAAAGTCGGGGGCACCCGAAGTTTGTGTAAATTGCTCCAAGGCCGCAAACGAAAAGTCCAAATCGTGTGTGGCCAAGTGTGTCAATTGCGGAGAGCCGCAGCCCCGCTTCTTCGAAGGAATGTGGTGCATATCTCCTCGAAAAAAGAATTCCTGGCCGTTCAGGCCTAGGATCGACTCTCATTCCGCGAGGCTAAGGCCTTGGTCCTGGCGCGCCCGGCTCTGCCTGGGACGTCATATGCCTTGATAGTTAGAAAGACACCCTCTGCTCCTGGCCGATCTAGGCAAACAAGTACGGTTGTTTCCGCGCCCATTCGGAGCCCTTCTGCGGGCTCTACTTAACCCGGGCGCTCCCCTGGTAAAGCTGGCGACAAAAAGGGTTCATACCCAGCCACGGTTCAATCCAGGGCTTCCCCCCTCTTGCCCCAGCGTGACCGTTTCCCGTAAGGCGAAACAGCCAAGCTACTCCACCGAGTCGTAAGACTCACAGGAGGAAACACCCCTGAAGATGGTCGCTAGGCCATCTTTCGGTGTTTCTAAAGCTGTTCACGAAAAGGAGGACAGTAACAAAGGAGCTTCGGCTCCTTCGACCACGCCTAGTGGTGGAGCGAGTGGATCGGAGACGGTAGTTTCTAAAAAACAGGGCCCCCAGCCTCCGAAGCCGTAACGCCCGCCTAAGAAGATTTTGAGGCGAAGGGATAAAAAGACTTGCATGGCGAGCCCAACCTCCCCCAATAAGTCTTCGAAGGCAACAGCGTCTTAGGCACTTTGTCCGACCAACAGCACCCGGGGTTCTGCCCCCGGAAAGCGTAAGGCCCTATCTGTGAGGGTCTTCTGTTCGATGAGGGCCCCCGCGTCTCCTCCAAGATAGTCCTGGAGGGCATATTCCTTCAATGGAATTTCTGAGGACTACGGGCAAACTAGAAAGAGCTGCGGAAGCTCGTCTCGTCCCGCTTCCCGTTAGCTATCTTTTTGCAGGAGAACATGCTAGGCGCGTGCCCCCTGCCCGCCCTCTTGGGGTATAAGGGTCTTGCAACCACACCACGAAGGGATGGCCGGGCTGGAGGATGCGCGGTCTACACCCGGCATGATGTCTCCGTTCTTCCTTTCTCTTCAGATACCTCCTTTCAGGCAGTAGCTGTGCAGCTGCACCTGGATAGGAGATATACTATCATTTCTGCGTACATTCCACCGTCAGATGACTTCGACACGGAAGACGTCCGCCGCGTCATGGCACGGTTGCCGAGGCCATTTCTCTTGCTTGGAGAGCTGAACGACAGGCATCCTCTCTGGGGAGATCACTCAATCAATCACAGGGGACAATTCCTTGCCGATCTGATCGAATACCTTAAGAAAGGTGGCCTAAACGTGGATAAGTTTACGCATCACTGTCCAAGAACCGCTTCATTTTCTTGCCTTGATCTATCTTTGTGCTTTTCGGATGCACAGCCTGATTTTTTTGTGTGGTGGTCGATGACCTCCATGGTAGTGATCACTTTCCCATTCAAATATCATTTTCAGGGTAACTGCCGCCTGAGATGGTCACCTCGGTGGTGCTTAGCGCGGGCGCGGTGGCCTGCATTTCAGGAAATGACAGAATTCTCTATCTCAGTCGAGGAGTTTAGGGCGGTAGATGAGGGCGTTGAGTTCTTCTTTGGCAACTTCATCGCCGTGGGCCTGACTACTATTCCTAGGACGTCTGGCCGTTTTGCACGCAGACCACTCCCATGGTGGTTGGCCGTGTGTTAGACGGCCCTCAAACAGAAGCGTTATGCCTACATGCGCTATAAGCGCCACCCGAACGATTTCAACGTCGCTGAATTTCGTCGGGCTAGGGCTAGGTTACGATATATTTCGAGGCACACCCGCCGCTCTTCTTGGCGGGCATACGTGTCTTCACTTAACGGAAAGACCCCTTTAGCTGAGGTGTGGAAGCGAGTCAAAAGGATTCGGGGCAAGTTCTCGCAGGACCCCCATCCCGTTCTCCAGGAGAATGGGACCGCAATCTCGAACCTCGCGTCTGTGGCGGAATCCTTTGCGACTGCTTTTTCCGCATTCTCTAGCCGGGATGCTGCTCCGCCAGCATTCAATGCACGTCGTGATGTTGCGGAAGGCCACTGGTTGGACTTCACCTCCAGAGGCGAAGAACCCTTCAACGACAAGTTTACTGTGAGTGAGTTGCGCTACGCTCTCGCTTCGTGCGCGGAAACCGCCCATGGTCCGGACGATGTCGCGTACGCCATGCTTCGACACCTGGGGAAGCAAAGCATGGCCTTTCTCTTAGATTTGTTCAACAAGATCTGGGTGGAGAATCTTCTACCAGACTTCTGACGAATCGCTACTGTGCTCGCCTTTCGCAAACCGGGGAGAGATCACTCTACTCTGACCGGTTTCCGCCCAATCTCTCTAAGCTCTTGAGTGTGCAATGTGATAAAAAAAATTGGTAAAAGTTAGATTAGCCTTTTTCCTGGACAGCGGAGGCCATCTGTCTTCCGCATAGTGCGGCTTCTGCAAGTTCCCCTCCACCTCGGATGCTCTGCTTCGACTGGAAAATGCCGTCTGCGAGGCTTTCCTTTGTAGACAGCACTACGCTACGGTATTTTTCGATCTGGAGTAGGCCTATGATACCGCATGGCGATACGGTATCATGGAGACTCTCCACACGATGGGGGCGAGGGGACGCCTCCCAATGTTAATATCTGAATTTTTGCGAGATCGTGGATTCTGCATACGGGTGGGGGGAGCCATCTCCGGCCCAAAAGAGCAGGAAGAGGGTGTCCTGCAGGGAAGTGTCCTCAGTGTCACACTCTTTCCCCTGAGCATCAACGAAATCACCTCAGTGCTGCCGGAAGATGTTCTCGCTACGCTCTACGTGGACGACCTTTCGATCTCTTTTGGTGCGGCCCAGATGCCAACTCTGGAGTGTCAACTCCAACAGGCATATAACCGCGTCTCTCGCTATGCCGAAGAGCACAGGTTTCGGTTTTCTTTGGCCAAGACTAAGGTGGGGCACTTCTGCCGCCCTCCACGGTTTCCCCCCGACCCAGATTTGTTTCTTAATGGGGTGTGCCTGGATGTGGTGGAATCGCACCGTTTTCTTAGTCTTGTATTCAACCGACGCCTCACCTGGGAGGCTCATATTCGCAGCCTTAGGGTCTCTTGTACCCGCGCCATGGACATTCTCCGTTGCGTGACGTTCAGCGCTTGAGGCACTGATAGGGCTACTGCCCTACTTTTTTATCGATCCTTTGTTCGTTCAAAGCTCGACTACGGATGCGAGTGCTATGCATCCGCAGCCAAGCGTTTAGTGCGGAAGGTGGATTCGATCTACCACACCGGCCTTCACCTTGCGACCGGTGCCTTCCGCACTACCCCTATTTAGAGCCTTTTGGTCGATGCTGGGAATATGCCACTCGCTCTGCGCCGCGTGCAGTGCATCACTCGCCTGTATGCGCGAGCCCGGCGCCTCCCTCAGTCGCCAACAGCTCTCACTTCAACCGCAGCTGATTTGGATGGTGCCTATGCTGCCAAGAGACACTAGTCATATCCTCAGCCCTTTGGGTTTAGGGCCAGGAAACTGCTTCGGGCCGGTGGCGCCCCTGGTTCTGCCCAGAATGCCACCTTGGAGGGTACCACATTTGGCTCTTTGTCGCCACGCCTCTGCTCCCAAAGCTTTTACGGCGCCAGGAGTATTGCGTTCGTCCTTTTTGGAGCACACCTCGTGTCACGCTGGAACCGTGCCAGTGTATACTGATGGCTCCAAGTCCCAAGAGGGGGTCGGCTTCCACGCTGTATCCCCTCTGTTTGAAGTCAGCGGGGCTGTGCCAGGCGCTGAGCCTGTCTTCACGGCCGAGCTGGTGGCAATACACCACTCGCTAGGGGAGATTAGGCGACTTGCCCGGTTCGGAGACCGGATTGTGATATATAGCGACTCACAAAGCGCCCTGAGTGCTCTCGGGGTATTAAAATCTCCGCATCCCCTGATTCGTGATACCCGTGACGCCATGGTTATGGCGAGCCGGGCAGATGTCGAGATTATCTTCTGCTGGGTTCCTGGACATGTATAAAATTGCGGGGAATGAGCGCGCCGATGAGGCAGCCAAAGAGTTCGCAAGGACTCTGCGACCGGACCAGCGTTTTGCTCTTCCTCACACCGAAGACGGTCGAAGAGAACTTAAAGTTGCGTACTATTGCGCCATGACTGTCCTCTTGGACCTATCCCTCAATGCAGCGACAGCTTCTGGTCGCTTTCTGTCATCTCCGAATCGGACACACTCGCGTGACGCATCGCTATTTGATGGAGCTCTCACCTGCGCCTTATTGCGACGACTGCGTCGTCCCCCAGACTGTTCGGCACATTCTTGTCGAATGGCGTAGTCTGGGTAATCTTCACGCACGTTACTTGTCCCGGTACCGGGATGGGCGGGGTCGCTACCGCCTGTTCTTTGTACTCAGAACGAGTGCGTGCACATTGACTAGTGGACCTGTTGACTATTTGGGGGTGGCCGGCCTTCTCCATTTCATTTAACTAGGTTTAGTTGATGTCTTTGTTATTGTTTTGTTATTGTTATTTCTTTTTATTGTGGTTTCCTGTTCAAATTTTTTTAAGTAGCCTAGAACTAGGCTGTTTATTTACGGCGAATTATGCCTAAGTGGGCAGTCGCCAGATAGCCCCTTAAAAAAAAAAATAATCTCACCTAGTTTAGACACGGAACGTTGACCGAAAAATATCCGAGCCAGCCACCTTGGGTCAATCTCGTAACCACAGCTCCTCGCCCCTCGACCCTATGAAAAGAAGAACGGTTTAAACTGTAAGATCTTTCCTATGAGTGTGTATTCAATTTCACCTCAAGGACGAAATTGGAGACGCGTTTATCTCAAGCTCGAAGGGCCAGCTGGATCAGAGGTAAGACTTGCTGAGAAAAACCGTTGGAGTATAAACCCTCCTGCGGCCCGTCCATAAGCCACCCACACCTACTCCTACCCCAGTGGGGTGACGAGGTATAAATACCAAACACTTGGGAAAAAACGTGGTAGAATCCGTGAGTCAACCAGGCTACGAATTCTCCTGCAAGAGAGGCCGGGCTACCAAGAGAAAGGACTACGAAGCAGCTCATTCTCGAGCTAGACCCTAGTTATCAAACCAAACTTTAAGTTAACCTGCTTAAGTTCAACTTATTCTCGTCAGAGAACCCCCCTCCCTCTCCCGAGTACACTCCTCGCCCTTTATGAATTCCGAAACGAAGAAGAAAAGCTCCCCGTTGAGCCCGTTACCTGGTGGTCAAACCGATCTCTAAGTTAGCTTGGTTTTAGGACCAATTTCAACTTACTCTCGTCAGAGAGACACCGCCTATCCTGGTGCATCCTAAAGCACCTTGATAGTCCTCACCCTCGAAAAAGAGCCTCCCCTCCCGAGTACCGTGTGGCCCCCAATCTACCACACTTGCCAAAATCCCTTGTGACTGTCAAGTTATTCCGTGCGCCGTTAACAATCTGGTCGAGGTACGCGTCATAGAACCCACCAGATCCTGAGGTGTCTGGGCTCATTGAGTTCAAGGTCAGACTTAAACCCGTGGCCGGAGGGACCAAGGTATTCAAACTCCAGTAGAGAGAGTTAATATATTTTTATATTGAAGTGAGTTGTGGGTTAACCATCACTATAATGTCAAGTAGGTCAGGTTAAAAAGTCTTATTTAAAAACTTATTGAAGTCATTATTGTGTATTTAAATTCGTAATATTTCTGTCGTTCATGTTTATTTAGTTTTTGTGTTTTAATTAGAGTTTTAGTTTTTTTTAACTTTTTTTTTATTCTCTCCTTGAATCGCTACGTTGGAGCAGAAAACCTTTAAAGTTTAAAGAATTCAAGACCCTAAATAATAATAAGAAAATATATGTAGCACTCTTAGAGAGGTATAACGTTAATCGCGGCCTATTATATAAACAACCTATACGTACGAAAATCCTTCCATCACTCGGTCCTTCCTATACCACGACATAATTACTTGGTGTCAGGTGTGGGGTCTTCCTATAACACGACAATCACATACCAGTAGAACTTCTTTGATTTTTAATACACTTGTGAGCAGTCACAATAATCAATTGTTATGCTTCATGCAGTGTTCTACTTCCTCCAATACCCCTTTCTCATACTCCACCCATACTCTTACTTTCTCTTCATATATCTCAAACGTAGCAGTTTGATATACTTAATTCAGTGTGTTGTGCGCTGTCCTCAAGGTACGACTTGTTACTGTGATGCTGCCGAGTGTCAAATGCCGTGCCATACAGTCTTGCGTTTTATGTTTATCATTTCATGTATTTTATATAAATATCAATATTGTAATATGTTTTGCTCTTACTGTAATTGAAGTATGTGACTTAGATACTACTTAAAATAAATATGTTTTTTGTCTAATTTGCAGGGCAAGATGTCTTCTAGAAGATCTACGTGAAGTGTGTCTGCTACCTCCAGCTGCCCCATCTTTGGCCTGGCACGGAACTATGTTACACACGTCTCCCGACTCATGAAGACGTAATTAAACATTTTTTTACGTAAGAAATAATTCACAGATGACTCAAGTCAACACTCCCGTTTCTGAAACCGTGAAAACTATCAGTGACAGTCTACAAGAATTGTGGGCAAAAGCTTCAATTACTACAGTATCACACAGACACGTTTGTCAAATGTTGAAAAATTGACAGCGAGCTTCATTTAATAAAAAATTAGAAACTTTTGCAAGTGCACTTCATTTCAGCAATGCTCCTGCAGGAAAGTAGGCAAGGTTTTACCAATAGAGCGCGAATTTCTTGAAGATCAACGATCAATGAGGAAAATGGTGATAGGGAGCCTTGATACAAGAGCAACTTTGAAGAATGAGGTCCGAGTGAAAAGAAAACTCTATTCACCAATTAACATATCTGAGCCGTTTCCATTGACTAGTAAAGGTGTAATAGCAGGTAGTATCACGTCATCATCATCAAGTGAAGTTAATCTCGAAAGCAGCAACTGCAGCACCTCTGAATCTGAATATGAAACTCTAATGAAAAAACTGAGAACTCGTATGCAAAAGAGATTGCCTTCTCTAGCTATCGCTTGTGAGAAAACAGGCATATCTGATAGAGCAGCTTTAATTGTTCCTGCGTCAGTATTATATGACGCAGATATCATAAAGGAGGGAGGGTCTTCTGCAATAATAGATAGGGATACAGATAGAAGAGCAAGAAAAAAAGAAAGGCGTAATATTGTTAAAGAACAAAACACCAGCACTTCTTGAAAAGTATATACTTTGATGGTCGCAAAGATAAAACACTATACCAGGAAAACATAAATAATAAAAATTACCAGAAAACTGTTTCAGAACACATAGTTATGATTAAAGAGCCTAGATCTCAGTTCATAGGGAATGTTGCGCCTGATTCCAGCTCTGCCCGAAATAATGTAAAGTCAATATTGGATTATCTTGCTAAAAACGGAATCGATACAAAACACATTGTTCTAATTGGATGTTATGGGCCAGCCGTGAAAACAGTTATATAAGGAGGAGCTATTAAACTAATTGAAGCACACCTAAAGAGACCGTTGCAGGGGTTGATATGTCTTCTACACGCAAATGAGCTCCAGTTGAGACATCTCTTCACTGAGTTTTTATGGCAAAACAAGTGATATGCGAGTCTTGACTGTGACAATAGCAAAATAACTTGTCGATTGTGAAAAACACCCTGTTGTTGCTTAAGAACCTATTGAAGCAGACGATATTGAAGTTAACAGTGATGACATAAGTACAGATCAAAGATACCTGCCCGATATATTCAAAGCAGTCTCAAGTGGTGAATGCACCGAAACTTTAGCTTATAGAAGTCCTGGCAAAATAGCTCATTCAAGATGGCTGACTACAGCTAATAGAATTCTCCGCCTATATGTGTCTTCAGAAGATCCTTCTCACAATCTTCTGATTATTGAACTATACAAATTGAAAGTGTATGTTCCAACATGGTTTCATATCAAGAGAAAATCTTCTATAACTGATAGAGCTCAACATCTTCACGGAATGATTAAAAGATCGAGAACATTTGAACGTAATATTTTAAATATAATTGATCCCGTAATTGAACGGAATTCTTTCTTTGCACATCCTGAAAATATTCTTCTCAGTATGATCCATGATGAAAGGAAACACATAAGGCATTTTGACTAGAGGAGGATATTAAGGTCACGAGACTCTAATAGCAGTAATAAAGGGCATTTTGAGCTGAACCAGTTAAACTTCAGGGCTGCGGAGTACTATGACATGTGGAATTGGCATGATTGTGCGCTGAGCGAACTTCTACTGACCATGAGTACAACGAGGGATGATGTACTTGAGTATATTGCCATTGAAAACACCACAGAAATAGGCATCAACTTTCCCTGTCACACACTGGCCGTAAAACGGAATATCAAGCTGGTGACTGAAGTTTCGTCTCTGCTTTTGGACCAGAAACTAGACACGGGTTTATTGTGTCCAGAATAAAATCAAGAAACAAGCATCCTAAACTTGAATCAAAGAAGGACTTGAAAATGTAAATAGTGTATTTACTGTAAATACAGTTTACTTGTATTGATGTAATTCAAGTTGATGTAAATATATATATATATATATATATATATATATATATATATATATATATATATATATATATATATATATATATATATATTCATATATATATCAAGTAATGTACTTGAGAATGGTATATAAAACGATAAATATAAGATGCTGTCAATGTCAGTATATTTTGTAAATTACGGTTATATATATATATATATATATATATATATATATATATATATATATATATACAAATAACATGCATAAATACATGTATATATATATTATTAACACTTTACTATACATTATAAATATATATACTACATAGTAAAGAGAACCAATGCTCTTTTCATCGTACATAATTTTATTAGAAAATAGTTGATTTTAAGGAATTTTTACATGCCGGCGCCGAGTGAAGCTATTAGTACAGAGCTATGAGATTTTTTTCTACATGATATACACGTATTATGGAGTGTTTTAATCACTATCCCAAAGTAATTCGGTAAATTTTGGTATATATTAAAATTATGTGAATATGACCTAAAAATAAATTTTTGGACTATTATTCGGAATTTCAAAGTGCCTATGCCTGGTCTAAATATTATGTTTTCTTGCCTCAACTTTGTCAAGTTTTTGCTCCCTAACACAATGTCCGATTTAGTTGCTGAACGTTGTGATAGAAAGGTCGGAAAATCCGGCCGAGTATCTGAAGTTTGTCTCTTTCGAGAAGCAGCTCCAGCTTTCTTTTCCTTTGGTCGGTGTGACCGTAGCCAGACGCTCTGGCATTTAGGTCTCCAACAAGCAATGTTAATCTCCCACGACGAAAAAGGGTGTAAAAGATGGTGATCGGGAGGTAGTTGCAACAGGGCGGCTAAGGGGGCAGCCGCCACGGTCAGCTTTCCGACGAGGGTTGGGATTTCGGATCGCGATGGCTGTGCCGTCGAATTGTTCCTGTGTATGATTTTGAAATCTTTATCCTGTCTATTTTAGTGCTCACACCGTTTTCGGAAATGAGGATCAAGTTAGGATCCACTGTATGGAATATGTTTCCGTAGGGAATTGATTTCTCTTCCCATCCATTGAATTTGTGTGAGTATTTTTAATGTGTTGTTTATGTTTTCCATGTTTGAGATGCTTATATTTGTGTTTTATATGTGTGTCTTTCTCTTCTACCTTTACTACGTCTTTTTGAAAAATTTTTTAACTTTTGGAAATCTGCTTCACTCAGGGCGAGGCGACTGACGGCTTACTTACAAGATGGAGAAATTAAAAAAACATTCCCACTCTCATGGCACTATTTTAACCCTTTCAAAATGAATAAGAACACCCCCATCATCATGAGAGTCCAAAACCGCAAGAGATTACGAATGGCCAAAGCCATCATAATTCAAATGAAGAAACCTGCAATTATTGGGTGACTACAGCCAAAAAACATACTTCCGACAACTCAGTGTGTCCATGTTGACCGCTGCTAATACCGCCTAACGCTAATCACAATTCCCTTGACTTGTCGAACATTATCTGTACTATAATTTTACTTGAATGTGATTGTTACTTTTGTAGCGCTTATGTCTGAAAAATCAGCTAACGTAAAATTGCCGTTAAAATTAGCTAAACCATGATTGGCCAATTTTGTAGCGCCTATGCTTGAAAAACCGGCTAAGGTTAGATTGCCATTAAAAAATTTCTCAACTATAACTGGATCATTTTGTGTCGTTTATGTTCGAGTAAAAAAACTATATATAGTGTAGCATCCCGTAAATCATTCTATTTCTCTTCATTACCTGAAGATGACTGTTAAATATGAGAGGAATTGAGATCAGAGAGAGAGAGAGAGAGAGAGAGAGAGAGAGAGAGAGAGAGAGAAGAGAGAGAGAGAGAGAGAGAGAGAGAGAGAGAGAGAGAGAGAGAGAGAGAGAGAGAGAGAGAGAGAGAGAGAGAGAGAGAGAGAGAGAGAGAGAGAGAAAGAGACGTGTAGGTCGGAAAGAACCCACGATTGGCTTATTTTTGAGGTAACTTACGTTTCATAAGACACCCTATAGCGAGCCTAATTTTAACAACAAGAGCTTCTGCGAGATGGCGTCCCTGTATAAATAAATGAAAATCCACTTGCGGCAGGCCGGTATAAATAGTTAACCGTTGGCCTGGGTAAGATGAGTATTTTGTCAAAGAAGACACAAAACAGAAGAATTCTTTCTCTTGGTCTTCTTTAGCCCAAGAGCCCGAAGTCAAGAAAATTAGATGAGAAGAAATAAGAACTAGTAACAAGGAGACTCCCACACTGCTGTATTCGACTCAACTTCTCCACGACAAAATACTCCCTCGATCCGCCCTTTCAAGGCTAGCAGTGGTTGTTAGAAGACAGGTTGTATTCTCTTTCATAACTTTAAGCAGGCCGATTACTAATCGGCTAAGTGCAAACCCAATCGTGCCGTTGAAACGCAATCGAACTCGATGCTCATCCCATCCCCCAAGTCTTTCTCTCGCGTACAAAACTCCTTGACCTAAGATCTACCCGGAATGGTAGGTTCCTTTTTGTCGGTCGTGTACATTCTTTTGTATTTTTACGTTGTATCCATTATTTTATTTTTATTTAGCGGACTGGCTTTGAGCGGACCTTAGGGTCTTTGCTAGTTTAATTTCTGTAGTTTTTTCTGTAGTTTATTTTGTTTCATCTAGTTTGATATCCAGAACCTCCTAGTTAAGTTATTTAATTTGGCTCAGATAAAGAGTCACTCTTTCTCGATTTAGTGCAACCCACGTTTAAAGTGCATCATTCGGAGCAGGCTTGATATGTTCTCTTCCTAGTCAAAGGAAGCAAGCGGAGGTTAGGAAATTTAACCTGCCTACGACAATGATCTACCAGGGTCGAAAGACTTCTCGGAATAAAATATGTCTTTTGCGAATGTTATTTCTTGCCTCAAAAAAACAGTAAAAAAACTTGTGAGAAATATAAAGAGAATAGAATTTAAATTTAATAACGCTGCATTGCTCTGGACTTCAACAGTGCATATATATACTATGGAGCAGGTATTAAAAGTTGAAGAATATGATTGAAACTCATTCATTTCATACATGCTATAATACAAATAAACATTTTTGCGTATATTTTATCAATAATTAATATTTGATGTGTCATTATTTTGCTTTTATAACCGTTTTAATGCGTGTTTGCATATTGTGCATAAGAGGGTACGGCCATGTTCTAGCCATTCAATACGTGATACTGAAGTTTTTTGATATTTTTTAAGGATTATGTTATTATAAACCTATTAAGTAGTAATTTCTTCAAAGAGGTCAAACATTCCGTTGCCCAGATAGAGATTATCCCAAGTCAAAATTGCCAAAAAAATGAAATGCTTTAGAAACTGTGTTCAAACAGTTCTTTTAAAAACCGTGATGTTTAAGGGCGCAGTTCAATGATGACGATAAAATTGATGATGATATCAGGGCACAGGGAAGCTGAGTAGTTTCTTATTATCATCAGACTCCTGCTTAATAAACACCGGAGAGTAGGAGGAGGAGGGAAAAGTTTCCCTAGAGGTGGAGGGCGTAGTTTTGGGTGTGGTTAGGGGTCTAGGCTTTTTACTTGGGGTGATGAACACTGCAATGGGCATTGAGATCGTTGCTTTTTCATGTTATTTAGCATGTCTCAGTAAGGGCCCATAGCAAGATCGAGGCTATTTTTTGCCTTCATGGAACGAACCATGTGAGGGTCCCATGATTCCAAATCTGCGTGGACACTTTTAATTATTCTCTGAAGATCGGCTAGCCTCTCTAACGTAAGCCCGTTTCAGCCAACCAACACTTACGTTTTTACGACTATGTACTCGTACCTAGGTTTCCGCGGATGTCTGGAAATGGCGCAAATTTTGAATTTTAAGGTTTCCCCCCAATTTTTTCCTCGGATAGTTGAATGCGCGGATGACGAACCGCGAATAGCCGAGGGGCGACTGTATATATATATATATATATATATATATATATATATATATATTTATATCATGAAGTGTTGTATTTCTTCCAAACCGGAGTTTCAATATGTATTGGGTTGAGGGATAGGTTCTTGCGGTTTTTATCAAATTTATTCATTACCATTAACAATTTTAGATAAACTTCATTTTTAATTGATAACAATATGCAATTTAATCAATAATGTATTCCGCGTTGTTATTTACGATGGAGCTAAGTCTGGCGAATATGGAGGATGCGGCAGGATTTCCCAATTAAGCGTTTGGATGGCGTCTTTTGTCATATTGACAATGTGAGGACGAGCATTGTCGTGTTGCAGAAGGAGTCCATAACGTCGATGAGGTCACTTTTCACGAATAGCTTCGGTGAGTTGATAGATTTGTTGAACGTATAGTTCTGCATTGACAATCTCGTTGTTCGCAAAGAGCTCATAAATAATGATGCCTTCACAATCTTGCCACACACACAGCATCGTCTTTCGTGGAGGAAGTTTTTGCTTTAATGGCCGAAGTGTTTTTTTATTGGGACTACTAAGCCATTGTTTTCGATTGTTTATGTTGACATAAACACACCACTTTTCGTCGTTAGCAATGATGCGGGGAAGAAATCTGTCCTTGTATCCACGAGTAGTCCTTGTGACGAGCAAGCAAACCTGCGGCAATCGTGAGCGTTGAAGTTTGCTGCTTTCGCTCAAAGCGGCCAGAACCCATGCACCGAGTTTTTTAACTTTTCCCATTGAATGAAGGTGATTCACTACAGTTTTTTAATCACACGCAAATTATACAACCAATTCTCTAGTAGATTGATGAGGATTTTCATGAAGAAGGTCGTTCAATCGATCTTCATCCAACTTAATGGGGCGACCAGAATGTTCTTTATCATTAAGATTGAAATGACGGTTTTTGAAACGTTAAAACCATCATTGAGCTGTCTTTTCTGATAAAGCATTATCTCCGTACACAGCACAAATATCGTGACGAGCTTTGGCTGCGTTTGCATTGTTCCTGTCTCGATTGAAAATGAATAACAACAAGTGCGGAAAATGCGCCTTTCTTTCAACTTGACATTCCATTTTGAGGGTACAGAACAAAAATGAAATTAACCAACTTTAAAAAAAAACGCAATGACTTATTACTCAACTTCAAGACGTAGCCTAAGCAAAAGCCTAATAGTCTACACTGTTAAGATACGTAGCCGAACCTTTGCAAATTTCGCTTTCATTATTTATTATTGTTTCTTAATATGTGCAAAAATCACGTAAACAAAACTTAAATCAACATAACATTAATAAAAACGCAAGAACTTATTTCTCAACCTGATAGATGAAAACCAAGCACGCTCTTGTTAAAATGATCTACTTTTATCAGGATTTGAACATTTCAAGGAATTAGCCTCATGCTCGGTAATAAAAACAAGAAGTTTGCGGTTAAAGTTTATAATTTGATAAAATACTAAGTGAGAAAGTGCAATCTAGGATAAGTTACTTGGTTCAAGAATAAAAATCTCATTAATCTATAAAACAAGGTAGAGGTTGGATGCTGTTTTTTATATTTAAATTAGGTTTAAGATTTAGGATGATAAGTGGTCCTAATATTCTAGTTCGTTGATATGGGCGATATTAATCAGGATCTTAAAGTTGTCAAGACTGATTTCAGAATTACATATTTTATGTGATGTCGTATGGGCGAAGTGTCTGGTTTGTTTAGAAGCAGCCCCATTTTACACTTTTTCAAAGTTGATTTATGTGGAAAATTCTTATGCAAATTGAAAAAGTGTAAATATATAGCTAGCGAACTATATAACAAGTTAAACCTATCATGATCCGTTCCTGGTATATTATATGGTAAACTTAAAACCCATAAGGAACGAGTTCCACTCCACCTCATTTTTATTTTTTCCGCAAACAGTACATACTCGTATAGAATTTCAAATTTCGTAGCACCCAGCCTATCCGAACTCACCTATAATGACTCAATCATACATAATTATAATAAAAATTGTAGGACATAATTTTGTGCACCCGTTTGGACGTGGTGACGTTATAATGGCAATCTATAACGACGAAAACTTATTCACAAAAATTCAGTTAAATGAAACCATTAAAATTTGTACAAAATCTTTTTAATTCATGTAAAAAAATTCTATGTATTATAATAAACATTTTTAAGTAATTTTTAGAACTGGCTGCTTAAATTCGTATTTTTTATATAATAAAAGACTTTACGTCAAAAAAGGAGTGGAGATAGAGCCACCACTTGGGCCAACATTCTCAGACATTGTTTAATGTTATTATGAGCATATCAGGCTCAATAATTGTTCTATCGAATAAAAATCAATCTATTGCAGACTTTAAGTGTGTTGTAGAATAGGCTCCCGATGATATACCATATATAACTATTCGTTAAAGGAATTCTCTATATTTCGAGTGTGTGGTAATCTGATTGACCGAGGTTAGTTCAAAAAAGAGGGGGGGGGGTGGAGAGGCTTATTTATCCTCAATTTGCTTAAGAAGTTGAACGGAGCACAAGGATAAATAATATGGCTACCATTAATAAAATAGAGTTTTATTAATTAAACTATCAACAACACACACATTTATTTTTACATAAACGGGGATTAAAAATGGGAGAAATGCGTGAATGAAAAGGGTCATGGGAATATTTGACTAATCTGAGGATTAACATTTGGAGAGATTTAAAATGGTAAACAAACAAAAAAAGGGGGGGGGGTGATTCGCTAAACCATTTAAAGCACAGGGTTCGGGACAAAGAGTTAAATGATTAAAGGCAATGCTCAGCTTACGTAATTACAAAGTTGTTGTGCAGAGGAAGATGATGCGAAAGAATCTTCCGTCCAACTGGCGATTTCCAGCAAAAGGGTTCTTCGGGGGGTTGTCCTTAACGAGGGGGAAGGACTGTTTTCGAGGAGTGTGAACGATTTGGGGCTTGGAAGTACGAGCGATCCTTGTGACAGCAAATCGGAGATGTTCTAGATGAACAATGGAGGTTATTGTTGAAACCAAGCGTTCTCTTAAAGAACGTTAGAAAAGGGGGGAATTCAATTATCCGGACATGATGCCTTGGGAACGAGAACCATTTCTTGGCGAACGGGCTTGAAAAACAATGGCTGTTCTAACGTTGTTCTCTTTATGAACAACAGGCGGGGGGGGGGATAACCGTTTCTTATCAAACGGGCTCAAAGAACAATGGCTGTTCTAACGTTGTTCTATTTCTGAACAACAAGGGGGCCTTGTTGACTTGGCGTCTCGAAGGGTATGAACCTTGGCACCCAAAGGATATTGTCCTATTCTGGACAATAATGGGTTTCTCGGCAGAGTTCCTAGGTGCACAAGGGAGACCGGATCGGCTTGATGCTTCGCGAAGATAATCTGGATCTGCTTCAATTGGCAAAAGCTATGGTATAAATAGCCGGAGCCAGCCGCATGGCGTAGGGGACAATTGGGTGGGGCCTTTTGAGGGAATGTCCTGGTGGCGCCTGGAAAAATAGCTTATCTGCCCATAAACCTAATTCAATCTAGCGAGATCGACGTATGGAGGTGAAACGGGGGAGTGGACCTCCTTGATTAAACATTGGCTATGATGGGAGATAACGCGCTTCTGCCTTCTCTCGCAGGATACACTTGGCTAAGCAGGTGTTTTAACATGTGATAGAGGCTGAATTAAAGCGGCCTCAGACCATCCTATCACAATGTGGATGATACATTTCTCTTAATGAAATCACTAATACTGGCAGACAAATTCCTTAAATACTTAAACTATAGATATGAAAGTATAAATTACACCATTAAGATCAAGCAACTTGGTAGGCTCACATATTTGGTTATTCATATTAAACTTTCTAAAAAAAGTATAAAACTACAGTCTATAGGAAACTTACAATTACAGGTTTAGATACAAGGTTCTTTACTTTCTTGCCACGAAACCTTAAGTTATCCTCCGTAAAAACCCTTCCTTATTCAACGAGGAAGACTTATATGAGCTTCATACAGACTGCTGCTTTTAGAATTCAGCTTTCTCAGAACATATTTTAAAAACAATGGCTACCCTAACTCAGTAGTGGAAAAACAGTTTAAAATGTTTCTTACTTCTCTCTATCATGAAATTCCCACAAAAATACAGTAGAGAAATTATCTATTTTCATTAGTCTACAATACAATCGTATAAAATCGAACGACTTTGTTAAAGAGTTTATGAAGTCTCCAAATAAATTCCATTCCTATCTCGACACCAAATTCGTAATATAAAATGGGCATTATTTTGGCTGATACTTCAGTTATAAGGACTCAATTCCTGGCCTTTTTTGCTCCTCTCTACTATATAAATATAGTTGCGAATATTGCGATTAATCGTATTTTGGTTGGAACAATATGAAAGTTGATTATGGCATCGAACTACATTGGGGAGGATCGCACGCATGGGGATGGTTCTAAACAAACCAAACCCGTCGCCCATACAAGATCAACTAAAAATATTTAAACCTGAAATTAGTCTTGAGAACTTTAAAATACTCAGTAATGCCCCCATTCCAATGAACAACGATTAATATGGCCGCTTTCCATCCTAAAACTAAAACTTAATTTAATATAATTAATTCAGCATGCAATCTCTGCATTGTTTTATAAATTAAGGAAATTTTAATTCCTTGCATTAATTAACTTATCCTAAAATAGACTGTTTACTTTTAAGATTTTATCAAATTAGAAGTATTAATTCCAAGCCTTCTTGTTTCTTGCACTGCTGATGAAGCTAGGTCCTCGAAACGTTGAATTCCAGGTGAATAAATAGAATTTTAAAAATATCATGCTTGATATTGCCTTTCTAATCGTTAATTCTTAACTCGCAACATAATAATCCGAAAATATCAATTACCTGTAAATTTATCGCTATTCCCCCCTCCTTAATAAACATTAAATACTTTCCATAAATTCATCATTTTGATTTTCTGTTTGGCTCTTAACTTAAATTTTTTTCCACGAATTGTATTTCCAGTACCTGAAGATGGGTGAAAAGTTCACCCGAAACGTTGTATCAAGAAAATGAAATGAATTTCCCTTTATACGTCCTTTCGTTCATCCTTCAAATTAAATTGAAGCTCCATAGGAGAAGCCCTAACCAATTCATATATATATATATATATATATATATATATATATATATATATATATATATATATATATATATATATATATATATATATATATATATATATGTATATATGTATATATATATATATATATATATATATATATATATATATATATATATATATATATATATATATATATATATATTATATATATATATATACATATATATATATATATATATATATATATATATATATATATATATATATATATATATATATATATATATATATATATATATATATATATATATATATATATATATATATATATATATATATATATATATACATGAATTGGTTAGGGCTTCTCCTATGGAGCTTCAATTTAATTTGAAGGATGAACGAAAGGACGTATAAAGGGAAATTCATTTCATTTTCTTGATACAACGTTTCGGGTGAACTTTTAACCCATCTTCGGGTACTGGAAATACAATTCGTGGAAAACAATTTAAGTTAAGAGCCAAACAGAAAATCAAAATGATGAATTTATGGAAAGTATTTAATGTTTATTAAGGAGGGGGGAATAGCGATAAATTTACAGGTAATTGATATTTTCGGATTATTATGTTGCGAGTTAAGAATTAACGATTGGGGAAACACAGGAAACACATCAGGATAAACTAACTTTAAACAATCAGACGTTAGAGGATAAAAGGGCGAGGAGCGTGACAAGTAAGAGAAGGTTAGGAGGTTGGTAATATATTTGTTTAGAGTAGAAGTAGTGGGTGAGAAGAGGAATCGGAATTTAAGCAAGGAGAAAGCTATTCAATATACATGGATTCAAGAATCCTTAGTGATATGGGATCAGGGGTGGTTTTCAAGATTTTAAAATCGTCAGTTGTGATTTCGGTTTTACAATTAATAGAGTGAAGCCTAACAGGTGAGAATTCTTTCGTAGAAAGAACCTTTACTGTCCTGTGGCTAACACCCAAATGTGAACAGAACCTCGCCCTCAGCGAGCGCACCGTGCTACCTATGTATCTCCCCAGTTTACAATTGGGGCAAGTAAATTCGTAAATAACGGAGCACTTCGCTTCAGGCGGGATTTTGTCCTTACAATTGAAGTATAATCCTATGTGGTGTCTATTTATGAAAATTAACTTAAAGTGGGTATGGAAAAAGAATTTATTTAATAGAGATGTAATTTCTTTTGAAAATTTTTTATTTAAAAAACCCAGATCCGGAAAGATTATGTAACGGATATCTTTGCAAACAGTAGGGAATTTAAATTTGGGATGATAAATATTGTTTAAAAATTGCGCCGTAATTTTTTCAGTCAGAGACACAGGAAAGCCGTTTAATATTTGTTCATCCTACTCCGGATTTCACCAAGAAGTCGAATTTCTGACTAACTATTTCAAACAAAACGGCTTTCCTGAAGCTTATCAAAATCATCTTCAGCAGTAGCGAAATGGCACAAATAGTAATGAGGGACGGCCTTCTGGGGTTCTACCTACGGGTAGCTCCAGAGCAGATTGAGGCAGAAGAATATATTTATTCGGAAAACTGCCACATTGCCTCGCGCTCGAAAGCCACACAACTAAGGATTTTCCACAGAAAGAGCAAACTTGTGCCACATGCTCTCGGTTCGGCCGCGTTAGAGAGAATGCAGAGAAGAACGAGACAAATGCACGAATTGTGGAGGGGAACATCGGGCTCTGGCCATGAGATTGCCCTTGCGCAAAGAAATGATACCGGCGAAAAGAGAAAAACTTTAAAAGGAAAAGGAGGCCATGACCAACGAAGGATCCTACCCCATAGCGGCATCAGCACCAACAACCACGCCAACAACCTGGTCATCGTTGCCCACCTGGCGAACCTTGAGTTCCCCGGCAGCTTCTCTGAGATGGCCCTTGCCCATGCTCAAACGCCCCAACATAATGGAGTTAAAAAGATGCTCTGGTTTCCGCCGAACCAAGCATCTTAGAATGTGCTTTACATCAAATTCGTTAAAGAAGCACCGACTGAGACCACCCAAAAAAGAACAACAAAACCAATCAGGAAGCACTAAAGAAAACGTAAGCCACGAAATGGAAAAAAAAGAAAGAGAAGATAGAAAAAAAACCAGTAACCGCAAAAAATAGCTCGAGGGAAAAACAAACCAAAAAGAAAAGCAACACCAGAGCAACAGTGAAACTAGAGGAAGAGGAAAAACAAGCTCAATCAGACGACTGAACGGAGGATGACGAAAGCTACCCAGGAGTGCCTCTTACCGAAAAAATCGAAGTCCAGGAAAAAGGACACTTTTTGACGGGGAAGAGGTGAACCTAAATGTCTTCGGAATTATTGGACGTCGACCTGAGAAGAACAACCATGTGAAGCTAGTGTAAGGAATTAGAAGCAGGGAATTCAAGTAGACCTTTAAGGGGCCGTGGTCCCCAAAAGAAAGCCTCTTGTGCAGTGGAACTATTAATATTCCGGAATCGAGTTTATACACAGTGAACGGGACAACTTACAAGAATATAAAGTGCGGAATGAGGACATCGGAAATATACTAGTGGTAAAAAGTGACAAACAATTAAAAGTGAAGTTCGAAAAAAATTAAAAATATATAAGCACGAAATGTATAGAGTGTCAATAGTGAATTGTGAATCTAGAAAGTTATAGAACATTGTACTCAATAATTTAAAAATAAATACTCATTAAATGAAGACATTTAATAAACGATAATCTAAAAAGTTATATAGTAATATTAATGTGAATAGTAGCAATAGTGAAAACAAGTGAATAATAGCTAATTAATAGGAATATAGGTATAAGAACAAAATAAAGGTAACAGGGATAAATATAAGATATTAGAAGATACTAATAAAAATAACAAGGGAAATCTAATCGTGTCAAATATAACATAGTAATAGTAAAAACAAGTGAACAATAGCTAAACAAATAAGAATATAGAAATACGAGGTAAATAAGCAGTGATAACTAAAGGTGTAATTAGATAGAAATAATTAAAGACAACATGCGAAACTTAATCTAAAGGGCGAAATGGTGAACAAACAAACAACCCAAAATTGTCATAATAAACTCGAATAATAATTCAAATACAAAACCCTATTAGTGGGTAAAAATAAAATGTTAAAACTTTGTAAATAAACAAAAAGCTGAGCTCCTGCGTATTCTTGCTCTAGAAGGACCCACTTTATGTATCTTTTTTGCCTCCGACTAAATCCTTTTTCTTCTCATCAGCGATAATTTTTATTTTTTCAACACTTTAACTATAACACTGTATGAATTATTTTATATGAATGTAAATTTCTTGTACACCCTCCTAAAAATATATCATGGTGATGAATATTGAACGTAAGAATGACTAGTAAATGTATATCAATCCTGAGGGGTTGAATCGTTATAGTGTTAATTGTAGTGAAATAACTATTTATATCGGTGTATTTTTGTGTGAAAAGGAACTGCCCTTCGCTTCAAAGAGCTAATCTACATTCGCTTGATGAGAGTTTAAACTCCTACTTACTTTCTCATCTGCATTTCGACGTGAAAAGTAGATGAAGAATTTTTCGTGCTCATCAAGACCGCTTACGGCTTACGTCCCTGGCCCACTGAAGATGTTGCGGGCGCGCGCGCGCGAGTTAACGGGAGAATCCCGATTTGCGATTATCCCTCTCCTAAGACCAGCAGCACATCTCGAGTCCTGATAACTTCTCTGCCGTTTAAGACCTGTAGAAACTACCGGTACCTGGCATGTGCGAACCCGGAAGGAAGCCCCACAGGGAGCGTAAAGAAGGGGGCCCCATTTGGAGGCCGAGTGGTCAGTACCGGCAGGTATGTCCACCTAGACAATTGAAATAGGTAGGGCAGAGAAGGTGGTTTGAGCTTAGAAATAGGGACACATCTAAAATAGGGGCCTGGTCGGCTCCAAGTGAGGAGCATCGCCCGAGGGCCGTCATGGACCACCCCAGAGGACAGAAAATGATCTCCCTCTGGGTAAAAGAGAATTATCCAAAACCTTAGAAGGAAAAGGTGTTTGCGACTATCTTCGACTTAATAGAGGTTGCACTATGCCGTTTAGACAACCAAGCCTACAGCTATCTCGCAATCTGTGACACTGACCATGATGTAGACGGGCTTCTCAGTGTGAATGCACGAGCGAAGCTCTAGGATCTGAACTTTACCCCGAAGATCCCTCCCCATGTTTCTGATCAGAGTTCCATAATTTGTCGTTGCCTGGATCAATGGTTGGCTCCCACAGCATCGATGAGATAAAAAATGAGATAGAGGCACAGCAAACCTGGGCAAAAGTCGAGGAGCTATACAAGTTCAAAAATCGTGAAGGAGGCGAATATTCCCCTCTATTTAAAGTCACCTTCCAAACCTCTGAGATGGATGCTAAGGCATCCGAAGTTGGCCTAGTCCTATTTTATACCAAAATATCCGCTTCATGCATCGAGAGGGAAACCTTTGTGTCAGTATAGGTATGCTTCTCGCGATATGCTCAGGAGCAGCACGCCACTAAAGATTGCACATTCAAAAGAAAGGTTTGTAGTGAATGCGCCGGAGTTGGCCATATCTGGCGAGAGTGTATGAACGGAGCTACCAAGAAATGCCTTAATTGTAGTGGTCATCACTGTACCCTGTCGATGTCGTGTCCCATAAAAAAGACACTAGTCACTGACAAGAAAAAGAACACACAAAACGAGAAATACCGTATAGCAACCACCACCTATGCACAGACAACCAATAGCCAGGAAAAGGAGAAGACTTTTCTACAATTAGACCCTTCAATGAATCTGGAACTTGTGATGTGTGTTATACACGCTAACTTTGTTAACATCGCAGAGCCGGGAAGCTACGCTACTGAGTTGAATCGTATGTGGACGCAAAATTTGGTTTCCTGATAATCTCCCCTCAACCGAACTGTACCAAGCCCAGACAGGAAGCAGGCCTACGGCTACTGCAAGAAAAAGTTCAAGATCTCGAGATCCACGACTTAAAAAACCTAGCACATCTGACACCCCTACAATAATGGAGACCGACCAACCTGAACGAGGGGATAATGATTCCCAAAAGGCAAGCCAAAAACCAAGAGCCCCAAGAAGACCAAACAATCCTCGCTAACTTAGAACTCTACCGACCTAAACCTACGAGTATATGCCTTCCCATCGGCACCGCTGCCAAGAATGCCAAGAAATGCAAAAGCTAAAGCAACTGTGAAGCAAATGCAGGAATCACATACCCATCTTACTGTACCACAAGGGGCATCAACAGAAGTGCTCACATGCATACTTTATGCACATTTGATGAATATTGGAAAACCGGGCACCTTCGCTACGACACTGAATACAATGCTAGAGAAAAATGGAATAAATAAGATGTGATTCCCTAACAACCTTCCCCCTTCATCTGAAATCCTTAAAATCACCGTCGACTCAGCCTCGGCACCAACGAGCAATGAGGAACACACTACTGAAGAGAACGCCGCAATTTCAAACATGTCAGTGCAAAGTAATGAAGGAGACAAAATAGTACTCATGGAAGCACAGGAATTAAAACTTAAAGACTACAGCAATGAATGCTCCCCCCTTCCGAGAGGCAAGAAACAGGACGACATAATTAAGGCAATTAAAGAAGGAAAATGCAAATGGGCATTCAAAGGAAAGACAGGAGAAGAAGACGAGGAGGAAGTACAAAGACTCCTAATTGAGGATAAAATTCAAATATACCCTAACGACTGCGTTACTTTCTGACATTCTACATTTCGAAGTATGAGGAATGGTAGGTTTAAAGGCAATGAAGCAGAACCCAACAGGAGATCAACCCGCCAGAAGTCCAGAGATCTCTAGACGACCAAACTTAATAAACAAGGGAACCTGAAAGTAGAAGAAAACTTAGCATTTTGCAAATGAACACTCAAGGGTGGATCGGTAAGACATAGACATTAGGAAATAACTTCAGAGAGATCGATTAGACATAATATTAATATTAGAACACAGAGTGAATCCAGAAGAAAAAACAATGAAATTGTTCGATTACACCGTTATAATCGCGAACTCTTCAGGCGAGCGTCATGACGGGCCGGCCATAGCAATAAAGAGGAGGGCTGAAGTTCAAAGAAGTTAATCATTTGGGTGAGGAATACTTGGCCGTAAAAATTGAAACGGAATTAATGCCAATAATAGTAGCCACTGGATACCAAACCCCACGAAAAAGTTACCTTCCCCTGCACAACCTATTTAAAATCTTTGGCACAGGTTTCCCGAACATCTTTATGGGAGACCTAAATGACATGTGCAGTGCAAGTGGATACCGCTCCAGAAACAACAGAGGAGCCAACATAGAAATGATGTTGGAAAGAAACATTTTCAAGAGAATATGTCAAATAGCAATGCAGCTACAAAACCAGATGTCGTGCTAAGTAGCTGCAATATGCCATACAACATCCACATGCAACCAGTTACCTTTGCATGTAGCGACCATGTTGGAACACATTTGCTTATGAATAAATACCCGATACAGGTACCGGTACCGGCGAGGAAGGACTATAATAGAGCAAACTGGGAAGGTTACACACAAGATCTTAGTAACTTTGTACCAAAGGAACTCACTGACGCTAACCTGGAAGATATTGATGAGGAGAACTAAATATTAACAAGAACGATCATTGAGGTGAACGAAAGATATATACCACAGACAAGATACCGTACTCCTCTACATCCTTGATGGGCAGAGGAAATGAAGAGGAAGAATAGGCAACTAAGAGGAATACTAGAGTAAATAATTCTCCATGGAACAAATACAGAACAGCAAAGCCGCATATGGGATAGCCTATAGAGAAAATAGACGAAGAAAAAAGACCAAAAGAGAACTGGAGACTAATAAATAGACTTAAAGGCAGACCCCCCGAGAGAAAAAATAACAATTAAGAATGAACGGGCAGAAAAGATCCAAGAAGAAAGGACTACAGAATAACTTTTTCGTAATCACTGAAAATCAGTGTTCTCCATAACACCAGAGAAGGACGAAGACTTCAATCCAGAGATAGACAAAATGGTACATACAGTCTTGCGAGAAAAGATAGACAAGATCACTCCAGCACCAAGTGTAGATTGAAAAAGAGAGGAAATTCTGGGTAAAGGGGCCTACATAACAACGGAAGAGATCTAAGGCGTAATACAATCATTCAAAGAGAAAACGCCAGTCCCCTGGGGAATAACCAGAATTAATCTTACCAATGCACCTAACATAATCATCAGATCATTAAAGAAATTTTTTAACGCGTGCTTAAACACCGTTTACTTCCCTGATAGCTATAAACTAGCCGAAATTATATTCGTCCCGAAGCCAAGAAAACCACCAAACCACCTCAGCAGTTAGCAGTCAATATCGCTATTGAACATCATGGGCAAAGTTTTGTAGAAAATCCTTAACAGAAGACTAAAGGAATATCTTGAAGAAAATGCCCTGTATAATGATTATCAGTTCTGATTCAGAAGAGGCAGAGAGACCACAATGCCACTTCGCATAATAAGCGAGAAAATAGCAAAAGCCAAAGCAGAGCATAACTACATCGATCTGGCCCTGAGAGATGTAGAAAAAGCATTCTATAAGTCTGGGTCAGAGGAATGCAATATAAGATCTTAAATCTCCAGATGAATAGCAATCTGGAGAGAATTCTCTGCGATTATGTAACAGAGCGAAGAGCATATGTGTAGATCAATGGTTATTCAGGACCAGAATTTGATTTGGACCTGGACTCCCGCAAGGGGGCTGTCTCAGCACCACGCTGTATTCAATATACACAGCAAACTACCGCCACGAATAATGTCTTGTTGCCTAAACATACAGTTTGCGGACGACATAAGCCAACTCGTCGTTACTCCGTACAGGAATGTACGCTTTTGGGCAAAGGACAACAAACAGCTTTAGAAATCAGCAACATCAACAACTACGAAAGAGATTGGAAGATAAGGACGAACAGGAGGAAATTTACAATAATCATACCCTTTCCACCTTTAACTACCGAGATTGCTTAATCTGTCTCCTCGCCAATCTGTCCTCTTTTAACTCAAAATTCTCCATCTTCCACTATAAACCCTCTTTTAAAGCTTGTTTAGGACTTCCCATGAAGCAGTTCACTATCGGTTAACTTGAACTGAGAGTCAGAAGTGTGGGGAGTTTCTCCAGGATCAAGTAAGCCGCGGGCCTCTTCCTCTTCTGTGCTCTTCCGATCGTGGTAGGGGTACAGATGAGAGGAGTAACCGCGAGCCGTACCTGTTCTCCAAAAAGAAGCCTGACTATTAGAACCGCGCTCCAAGAGGAATTTACCTACCAAGCAATGTCCCACTTCTACAAATTTTGGAATTCTCCACTGTTTCAGTAGGTGAAGATTTTTACGTGATAAGGGCCTGGTAGGATCAAGTAGCTCCTGCTGTTAGGGCCATCATGTACGACTAGGCCCTAACGGCGAGAAAAGTGTCTCGCTGCATGTCAAAGAGTGATGCCAAAAGCTTTCGCGCGAGAAGGTTTAGAAATTGTCTTCTCAACGCTTGGGACTGCTCTTTGCGATTTAAAGACCAGTATATCTGTTACTTGGCCTTTTGTGACTCTAATCAAGATTTGGACAACCTTCAGAGCAAAACTCGAAGAAAAAATTCGAAGAGATCGGCTTCATACCACGTGTTCCTCCACATGTATTGGCCAAGAGATCGATTATTTTCCGACGTATCAACCTTTACCTTGGTACTCACTCTGCTGAGGAGATAACACAAGAAGTTGAGGTGAAGCAAGCTTGGGCAAAAATCGATGATGCAATAAAGTTTAAGAACCGTGAAGGAGAATAAAACACCCATTTGTTTAAAATAATATTTCAAACTACTGAGATTGCAACAAAGGCGGCGAAAAATGGACTGGTCCTATTTTATTCTAAAGTCTCCGCCAGCTGCAATGAGCGAGAGGGTTTTGTGCCGGTGCAGATCTGCTTCTCCTGCTATGCCCTCGAAATGAATGCCCCTAAAGACTGTCAGACTACAGGCAAAATCTGTTCTAAGTGCTTAGAATCTAGCCACACGTTGAGAGAGTGTACTAGCTCTAATAAGAAGTGCATTAATTGTGGAAATTCTCACCCTAATCTATCAATGGCTTGCTAAATAAAGAAAGCCTTGATAATGGACAAAAAGAAGATCTTAATCGAGGAGAGAAATAGAAGAAAAACTACTTCATACGCACAAGCGACAAAAGTCTCCGAACAGAAGACCCCGATTTAAATAGACTAGAACTTGAGACCAGATCTTATTATGTGTATATTACATGCACACTTCGTGAATATAACGAACCCTGGCAGTTATGCGATGGAATTAAATAAGATGGTGGTACAGCTTGTAATGAAGCCGATGTGGTTTCCGGACAACCCGCCATCAGGAGACCTATTTTAAGCCCAATTAATGAATCTCAAACAACCTGAGACAAGGCCTCGTTCTACTTCTCGGAACCCGCGTTTGCGCAAGAATGAACGTGCCGTGAAGGATGACTCCCAGAGGGAGACCAGTAACCAGCCGAAAGAGACTCTACCAAAAAATGAAAAGGGTTAAACCTGTTGCATCAACATCTATCTCCGCTACGCCAATCTATTGGACTACCCACGATCTATGCATGAGAATCTACAGCTTCCCATCTGCTCCCATACCGAAGAAAGCCGGTGTTAATGAACTAATAGAAAGAGTTACTAAAGGCACGTATAAATGGGACTTTGATGCGGACGTTACGGAAGAAGAGCTCCTAAACGCCTTCAAAAAAAGTAAAGATAGAAATATGTCCCGAATCTTGCTTTAATTTTACCCTGGATCAATACTGGAAAAATAGATCAGGTAGGGTAAGGGCACCAGCCAGAGATAAAGGGACAAAGGTTAAACAACCAAATATCAATTAACCATGGCTTCTTCTACTAAACTCTTGAGGAACCTTAAGATCTTCTCGAAAAATGTTAACGAATGGAAGAACAAAGGCAGAATATACAATGAGATCATTAGAAACGCTGATCCCGACATCGTGCAAATTTCTGAACATGAATCAAACGACAACATCGACCGTATAAAAATATATAACTACGAAGTATTACTGGCTAGCCACTCAAAAGAAAGATTCGACAGGGTTGCAATTGCCATTAGAAAAGGCATTAGATTTAACGAGATACGGGTATTTGTGGAATCGTATTTGGCAGGGAAGATCCCTATGATATATGACGACCTGGTGGCTGCAGTCGGGTATCAACCACTCAGGGGCCAGTATCTCCCGATTCCCAACTTTATGCGACTCTTTAGGAGAGAGACCTCAACGATACTAGTCGGAGATTTGAATGCCCGGTGCAGGGAAGTCGGCTATACGAGGGCTTTTAACGGAGCTGGTAATTCACTGAGCCTCCTAATTGATATATTTGTATTGCAAAGAGAAAGGCCAGATTTCTCCGCATTCCATACGGCAAGATCATCGACCACACCGGACATTGTGTTAACAAATCGAAACTTTTCTCTTAAGCATGTCACTCTCCCGGGCCTTTTCATACCGTCATATCATATAAGTATGATTATCCACATCTCTACTTCTCTAATCGAAGTACAAATTCCTAAACGAACATGCCTAACAAGAGCTAACTGGGAAATATACTTAGAACACGTAGGCCAAGTGCATATTGAACAACTCGATGGTGTTTCCTTAGAAGAGATTGACGAGAAACTCGATCATCTCACCTCAAAAATCTTAGAAGCTGACCGCTTGGCTATCCTCTGGACGGAACATAAAAAATTTCTATCTTCAAGGTGGAACGAAAACATACAACATAAAATAGATCAGCTAGAAGCAATCGTTTTCTTTATAAATATGCATTGGATAACGGCACAATGGTACCAGGAACTGCGAGAATTAAGGAACGAGATCAGGCAACTCATACTTGAGAGATCGAGAGACCAGTGGGGTATCATTACTAAAATTGACGCAGAATGGACCCCCAAAATTTTTGGAGTCAAATAAAGAGATTAAGAGGCACTCATCCAAGAACAGAATAAACATAAAGGTCAACGACGTAGAATATACAGAGGACCATGATATCGAGAGAGAATTTAGGTTGTACTGGCCAAACCGCTTTCATATTAGCAATAAAGATAACGAGTTATTTGATGACAGGTATAAAGAAGAAGTTTTACTTAGACACCAAGAACTAGGTGCCGACCTTACGCCACATCACTTCGTGGACAGATCCCGCATTGCACAGAAAGAAGGTAGACCATTCACGCACGAGGGGTACGAGTGTGCCCTCAAAAGCTTTAAGCAAAAAGCGCCAGGCATAACTAGCATCACTCAAATGCATATGCTGAATGCCCCCAATAACATCAACGAGCGTCTACTAGAGTTTTTTAATGCCTACCTCAATGTTGGCTATTTTACAGACCAATTTAAAAGAGCCGGCATGATCTTTATTCTGAAACCTGGAAAACCGAAGGAGGCGATCAGTAGCTATAGGCCCATTTTCTTGCCTGAGTTTATGGCCAAATTGTCAGAAAAACTTCTTAACATCAGACTGAGGACCTTCTTAGAAACTCACAACTCATACAACTCCCAACAACATGGGTTCAGGATGAAATTTGGTACGGAAACGGCTCTGGCATTAATTACGGAGAAAATAGCAATCAGAAAATCTACGAATGGTAATGTCGATGTCTTACTTCGCGAGGTGGCCTCGGCTACCGGGTCTGAAAAGCAAACTAGGTGAACTAGCCATGGATGGAAACCTAAATAAGATTCTATACGACTATCTAGAGGATAGAGAAGCAATCGTGAAGATAAATGGTATAGAAGGTGTAGCCTTTAATCTGGAAGCTGGTGTACCTCAAGGAGGCTCTCTCAGTCCCACTCTGTATTCAGTGTATACTGGGGATTAACCAAATCCCATTTAAGACCTCGCCCAGTATATACAACTAGCAGATGATATCACTCTCACTCAGGTCAAGGCCAGTGTTTATAAAAATCCTAACGACATTGCTAACATGACAGGGACCGAAATTCTTAATATCAATCACTTTGAAAAAAGGAATAAGATAAAGGCCAATGTCCAAAAGTTCCGAGTGATACCAATTGGCCATCGAAAAACATCGGAAGTACTGGTGCAAGATGAGCTCTATGAGTACTCAAGGGAAGGCCCGAGTTCTAGGCCTGAAATTAACGTCAAACGAGTACAGGGACCATTACCTGCAGAAGATCGCCTTTGCTGCGAAAACGTTACAGAACCTTTATCGCTTCAGACATCTCTCGACGAGCAACAAAAGAAAACTCTATCTGCTGTTAGTAAAACCACTCCTCTTATACCCAGCTATACTCCTTAATACCTTCAGCATATCTGTTATGAAGAAAGCTCAAGTTATCCAAAACAAAGCAATTGGGATTATTACCAACGTGTCACTGCTTGACTACATTCCTTCGAGAATACTACACGAGGCGACGGACATTGAACCAATAAATATCACCCTAAATAGACGACCACGCAATATTTGGCAGAAAATATATGATAATATTTCAAAAGAGGTGCTGAAACCAATTAGAATACCTGATCTAGATGTACAGAACCTAAGGTTCAGGCAAGAATTTAAAAGCAGCCAAATAATATCTCAAAAGAAATTCAAGCGATCTCTTGAGAAACTTACCAGAAGATTAAAACCTATATCAACTCAAATTGACAATACAATATTAAATGATGAGAATAATGAAAACCAAAAATGATTTATTTCATGTAAATAAAGATATCGAATATATTATAAATGATCCCAAGTGGACACCTAAAATAAAAAAAAGATGCCTAAGTGCCCCCCCCCCAAATAATAATATATATATATATATATATATATATATATATATATATATATATATATATATATATATATATATATATATATATAATATATAAAAGATCTGAAATAAACAAAAAATAAATAAATAAGTAAAGTCAATCAACTATCAAGAGATCTGCAAAATTTCAAAGGCTTGAATGCTGTACAAACAAAGAAACAATATCTACAGATAAATGAAAATACAAATGATACAGGTTGCCAGACAACTTGACACAACTACTCTCTCTCTATATATTATACACCTATTCTACCTATTCTCTCTACTCTATTTACACATTTTCTACCTTTTTTGATCGTTGATCGTTGATCGTGTAACTATTTGGATTGGACGCACTCAATGGAGGGGTAGAGAGGGTAGGAGTAACCGTGAGCCGTACCTTTTCTCCCCCCCTAAAAAAAAGTCTGACTATTGGTCGCTCCGATATAGTTCTCTGGCAAAGGAGGCAAAGGAAATCAAGTATAAAACGTGCTTCTTTTAACGGCGGTTAACTCGGGGACACCGAAATGTCGGGAGTATAGTTTTCGGCTGAAGTTGCACGTTAATTGCCAGTTTCTTCATTTGAACGATGACGGCTTCGGTCATCCGCAATCTTCTGCAATTTTGGAGTCTCAGGATGATGGAGCTGTTCTGATACAGTTTTTCACGGGTTAGGGTAGTGCCATGAGATTAGGCGTGTTTTCTAATCGCGCCATCTTTAAGGTGAGCTGTCAGTCGCCTTACAGGGTTGTGGATGTCACGCCGATGTACTTTGAATTGCGGTGTTCGCAGTCACGAATATTTGTACACGACGTCAGTCTCGTGGGGTTCGCTCGTTGGAGGGAGACAGCTGCTCTTAGTGATGCAACTTCTTGTTTTCTTCGTCTTGTATTATATAATTAAATTAATATCCATATTAGAGTCGGTTGGGGTCACGTTACGATGGAGAATGGATTTGAGAGCCTTTTCCTCTTCACGGTTGCCGGTTGTCGAGGTTTTAGTGAGTGGGTAATCCCAGAGTGGTAACGCTTCCACGCTAAAATACATAGGCACGCCCTCTTGGTACTGATGAAAGGACTAGACAACTAGGTCACAATGACTACTCCTATCACCGTCTTAGAAACAAAACACACAATCAAAAGAATTCATAAGACAAGAGAGGCTAACATTGTCACCCTCTACAAAAACAAAAGCAACAGAAGCGACTGCAATAACTACCGCGGCATCTCCCTCCTCAGCATTGTTAGGAAGCTATTTACCCGGGTTGCATTAACGACACTTTAAACTCTAGTAGACAATTTCTATTTCGAATCCCATTGTGAGTTCTATGCAGTCAGCTCGACCATTGATATGGTCTTCTCTCTCGGACAACAGCACGAGAAATGCTGAGAGCAAAGGCAGCCACTCTTAGTCCCCTTCATAGACCCGATGAGGGCCTTCGACCTAGTTAGCAGGGACGGCCTCTTTAAGAACATTACAATGATCGGCTGTCCACCCATACTGCCCAGGCTCATTAGGTCCTTTCGATGACTTTACACCCTACTCCTTCAGCATCCAGAGTGGTCTAAAACAGGGATGTGTCCTCGAGTCGACATTGTTCAGGATATTTTTCGCAGTCATGCTGAGAGCAAAGTGAAAAGTCCAACTGAAATGCCTTTGAGACTTGCTCTTTGCTGACAATGCAGTAGTTACTATCCACTCAGCCGTCGACCTCCAACAACTCATGACCTGGTTCAGCAAGGCCTGTCAAGACTTTTGGCTCACCAGCAGTCTAAAGAAGACCCAAGTAATGGCGTAAAATGCAGATTCTCTACCTCACATCTGCATTTCCAACCACAAACTGTAAGTCGTCCATGACTTTTGCTCCATCATATCTTACTCCCTCTCTTTTAAAACCGAGCTCAACAAGAGAATCGGCAAAGCCTCCAACAACATGAGCAAATGGAGGACGAGAGTCTGGACCAACACTAAGTGGTCAGAGCGCACCAAAGTTCATGTCTACAGTGTCTGTGCTGTGATCACCATCCAGTACGGCAGCATGTCTTGGGCCATATTAGAACGAAAGGAACACAACCTCAAAGCCCTCCACATGCGCTGTCTGCAACGCATACTGCACATCCAGTGGTAGGTGAAAGTTCGCAACACCAGTTTCCTGGCGTGAACTGGAATCCTCACTTGTACCGCCTGCTGAAAGAGAGACGCATGCGTTGGCTGGGCACGTTGTACGCATAGAAGACTAGCCGGATCCAAAGACCTGTACAGCAAACGGATACAATGGAAACGGCACCCAGGCAGACCACAACTGTGCTACAAAGAGATATGTAAAGGAGACATGAGAGCCCAGGACATCGACATAAAAACCTGGGAGAACGACCTGGAGACAAGTGGCATGCAAATGCCTATCCAACTTTGAAAAGCCACTGGTCCAAAAGAGAAGACAGTCTTCCAACCAGAAATATAGGCGTCAATCATTATTCATCTGTTTACGGTGCCAGAGGAAGAGCAATTCCCGCATCAAACTCTCCAGCCACACTTGTTGCTCTTCCCAACCTGGATTAACATAACAACATAATTACACGGATGACAAAAGCCACAAGGGCCTATCAAAGCTCATCCACCTACACATACGCAGAATTAAGATCCATATTCTTCCTAGACTGCGAGATGACTGCAACAAATATATCACAGAACCTCAATCTCCAAAGCGCCAACCCGCATATATCTGATGAGTACCCACTAGAACAAACTCCTGAACACTACTGATGAAAAGATGAAGAAATATGTAGATGCTACGTAAGACACACACATGCATCAAACACTTCAAATTCTCCATACATCACTATATAAAAGAACCACTGTGGACAAAGCTTTCGTGAACAAACCATCACACTGCTACTTGTCTGCATCTTATAATGCGTGCAGCTAGATTAGATCTATCAATGGAACGAGGTAACTCGCATAGCGGTTAATGCTCACTTCATTGGCTCTTCACTGTTGCATATATCCAAAATACAACAACCACACTCTCGCTGATACTACTGACATCGTCGACGCATTTAGGTTGCACTGGGACAAATACACACACATACCCAAGATACACGCAAAAGAGCACTTTCAGGGAGTCTGAGAATGGAAACGTTTCCACGCTGAAGATCTTAGGCACGCTGCCCTGGTAGAGATGAAAAAACTTGACAAATCCATCACAATGACTAATCTTTTTTACTGTCCAAGAAACAAAACAGAGAATCAAAGTAATTCTCTAACTCATCTCAGCTAATGCGGCATCACAATCACAATATTCCAGTATTTCCACAAAAACATATTTCCTACGCTAAAATATCTAATCAATGCCTCACTCACTTCGGGCCATATTCCACAGAGATTAATACCAGCACACATGATAGTACTTCACAAACTCATCAAAAACATAAAACACACAAAATTTTGAAGATCTATTGATCTATTAGAGCACATAGGAAAAATAATAAAAATATTGTAGACTCCGGCTTTCTCCTGAATTTCCTCAAGAAAGTCATTGGTTCTTCCCCTGCTAATATAGCTTTAGTCGACGCTGGCCCCCTCAACCAGTTCTAATCATTCTACATAACATTATACAAAAGAGCACGAAAAGTCAGAAAGGAGACTATTTGCTTTAAAAAGGATGCAGGGAAAGTTATTCGACAAGGTTTGGCACTAAGGAGTCCGTTGTAAACTAGAGCCTAAAACACGGAGCCAAAAACTGAAGAAGTTATATGAAATAAAATATCACAACAGAACAAACATTTGTACCACGAGCGTCCCAAGGTAGCGCACTGGTGCATACACTATAATATATTATGTACACAAACGGCACTATAATTCCTACAAAAACAGCAGCCATACATATATTCTTTCCATAGCTGACGTCGCCTAATCTCGTATCCGGCCAGGGCCAGACACAATCGCGCACCTGTCACAAATGATACTAGACGTAAAGGCAGAGCACGAGGACAAGTGGCTTATTACGACGAATCTTCTAAAGAAAAAGACGGCAGTAGGGACAAGAAATCTTACATGCGCATTGCATAAGGTACATATATACAAACACACAAGACTCAAACTACACAGCTCCCAAGACTGTGATAGAACGGGTTGCGGCAGCGTTAGTTTCAACCCCTATCACATATTATTTAAAACCACGATGCTCCCACGTGCATCTTCGCGTCGAAGCTTGGCGCCCTAGCGCAACCACCGGATGTCAATGTTTAAACAAGGAGGTTATCGTCTCCCCGTTCGCCCCCATACACCGACCTCGCCAGATTGAGTTAGGCTTATGGGCAGATAAGGCATTGTTCCCGGGCTCGGCTGTGCATTCCCTCGAAGCTCCCACTCCATTGTCCCCCACGCCAAGGGAGTGTCTCGACTATTTAGATGGAAACTTTACCACTAAGATCAGTTTGAAGATCCAGATTTTCGTCGCGATACATCACCACGACCCTCTCTCACTTTGTGCGCCAAGGGACCTCGACCTCGAGATTCACCATCACTTGTCCAGAAGGAGGACAATATCCCTTGAGTGCCAAGGTTCGAGCCTTTCGTGACGCCAAGTCCTCAAGGGTTCCCCCTCGTTGTTCAGAAAGATAACCACGTTAGAACAGCCATTGTTCGTTCGAGGCCCGTTGACAAGAAACGGTTCTTAGCCTTCCCCCGTTGTTCAGAAGAGAACAACGTAGAACAGCCATTGTTCTTTTGAGTCCGTTTGCCAAGAAACGGTTCTCACCCTTCCCCCTTGTTGTTCAGAAGAGAACAACATTAGAACAGCCATTGTTCTTCAAGCCGTTCGTCGAGAAACGATTCTCATTCCCAAGACGCCACGTCAGGATCATCTTATTTCCCCTCTTCGGCTGGAACTCGCCAGCGGACCGAAAATTCCTTCACGTCGCCTTCCACTCCACCACTAGTATAAAATTACGTAAGCCGAACGTTACCTTTGAGTATTGAACCCTTTTGTCAATTATATCCTGTGCTTTAAATGGTTTAGCGAACCATCCCATCCCTTTAACCTCTATATTTGTTTTACCTTTTTAAATCCTTTAATCCTTGGATTAGCCCGAGCTTCCACGACCCTTTCCATTCTCTGTTTATGTCAATATTTTTCGTCTTGTGTTTGTTGATAGTTATTATTAATAAAACTCTATTTTATTAATGATAGCAATATTATTATCCTTGAGCTCAGTTCCACTTCTTAAGCATATCGAAGATACATAATATCGGCCTGCCAGACATACACGCACTCTAAAGATAATTAAAGAAGTTCCCTCAACTAATAGTTATATATGGTATATCGTCGAGAGTCCATTCTACGACATATATATATATATATATATATATATATATATATATATATATATATATATATATATATATATATATATATATATATATATATATATATATATATATATATATATATATATATATACTATTTAAATTTGGTATCAGTGTGTAAGGTTTAACGCTATATCTTTGCAAACACTGGTCTCAGTCGAGTAATGCATAGTGTTATTCGTTATAATAATAGAGTATAGTAGTTCCATTTTGTTTTAACGATTGCTATCCCCTTTTTTTTAAACTTAAGAAGCTGGAGTAGCTCAAGGAACTGTTATAATAATTTTTTTGTGTTTTTTTTGTGAGTTTGGTCAATGGTTATTTAGATCGAGAAACCAAGTACGAATAGGTCAGTGCCCATATTTAGGTAGGCTAATTCTATAGAGGCATAATTCTTGTTGCAAGGAATTTTAGTTGGTTGACTAGTGTGCCCCCAAGTGCAAAGATGACCCAGTTCGAAATCTTTAAAGCTCAAGAAGAGTCCTTGGGACTTTCCGGAAAAAAACTAATTGAGTACGTTCAAGAGGAGCAAAGAAAAGAGGAAGAAAGAGAAATCCAACGAGAAGAAAGAGTAATCCAACGAGAAGAAAGAGAAAGAGAAGAACGAGAAAGAGAAAGAGAGGAACGGATAAGACAAGCTGAGCTTCACCATCAGATTGAATTAGCTCGTGTTGAAGCAGAGATACAGTCCGCCAGTTCCCGTTCCAAAGCCTCCCCCAATCTCTCACTAAAGCTCCCCATTTTCAAGGATGGAGAGGATTTCGGCGCATTTTTAGCCCACTTCGAAAAGATCCTCGAAATCACTAACATGGATCTGGAGGCTGAAGTTGTAGCCAGATTACTTCTCCTGTTAAATTGTAAATTGCGCGAAATTTTTATATCTCTACCATCTGAATGTATAATTAACTACAGCACCTTAAAAGCTGTGTTATTGGCCGCTCATAATAGCTTCGATTTCGACCGCCAAGAATTTCGAGGGGGTCGTATTAAACCCGGACAGATGTTCCGTCAATTCGGATACTTTCTTCAGAGGAATTTTAAAATTTCGTTAGAATCTTCAAAGGTTGATCAAAACTACGAGTCCTTAACAGACTTCATGTTGCGAGATCAATTTTTGGCGTCTCTCCCGACGGAGATCCGCGCGTTCGTCAAGGATCGTCGGTGCCAGACCTTTAAAGAATGTACCGAAGAAGCGGATGTCTATGCCACAAGCCATAATTTATACCCAAAGAAAAATCGAACTTTTTACCAATCCCCCAACCAGGAAAGAAGGAAGGATTCGCGCCCCTTCCCAGGAAAGCTGACAAAGTTTCAGAGCACCGTAAAACCCCAAAACTTCTTTCCAACAACGGGACTCCAAACCTCTCGTTAAGATTTCTCCTCCATCTCTCTTCCCGAAGCGACCAATCATATGCTTCACCTGTGGTGTAGAAAACCACATGAGCTGGAATTACCCCCAAAATTCTAGGCATAAAAGCGGACCAGCCCACCAAGTTCAGATTAATGCAACCCCGGCTCCCCCGGTGGTGCAGACCCAAGCAGAAACTTCTCTCCCCCCGTCAGGCCACCAGGTAAATTTTATTTAGGATAAAAGTTCATCCGGAACTTTGAAATTTGAGGAGGGCAGCGTGAACGGCTGTCGAGTATCGACTCTCGTCAGGGACACAGGATGTACGTGTTTTATCGTGTCCGACAAACTCCTTCCCCCAGTGGCATCTAACCACGAAAAATTTGCGGTGGTACATGACTACCTTGGGCGGGCAAACCAATTCCCCGTCGTTAGATGTTACCTGCAGTGTCAATATTATGATGGCTGGGCTGAAGTCATTTCAGCACCCATACAATTCTGTTCCGTACTAATAGGACAGAGCCCCCAAGTAAGTTGCGACCCTGTGTCTCAGGCCGCCCTTCCTCGAGGCCGAGCTAAGAAAGAAGCCCAGGAGCCCGTCCCCATCAGAACCCCGATACCTTCCGATTTCTCGGAGACCCCTAACCAGGACTTTAGGACGACAAAAAAGGAGTGTGAATTACTAACACCCTTAGGCGATAAGGCCCAAGACAAGGACACGGAGACTGTCCGTGGACCTCAAGAAAATAAGAACCCCCAACGCGCCCATGGAGATACCTTCGTAGAACTGGACGAAACATCGGCGCTTGAAGAAGATTACCCCGCGGAGTCCCTTAATGTCATACAGATAGTGTGCACCCAACCTGATGCCGATTACCCTCCTCCTTCCCTACCAGGCGAGTCTTTGGAACCCTCTGACATAAATATTAATGCGCAGCTGACACCATATCAAAAGAGTCAGCTACAAGAACTATTTAAATGGAGTCACCATTTAAGCACCCTATTAGCTCTCTTCGAGCGACTGCGCGAAATTGCCTCACCATTTGCCCCAGCAAATGCCATTTTGCCCACGAAACCATAAAATATTTGGGTTTCAAAATAGCACAAAGCCAGTTGGGTCCCCAAGAGGATAAGATTAAGGCAATCGCCGACATGCCCCTCCCGATTACAAAGAAGCAATTAAGATCGTTCCTAGGATCAGCTCCGTACTATCGGCGATTCGTTCCGAATTTCGCTGCAATTTCGGCGCCCCTCAGTACCCTTTTAAAAAAGAATTCCCCCGATCGTCGACGTTGGAACAATGTCGCTATTTCCCATTTTAATCAGCTCAAGAGTAAGCTCATATCTGCCCCTATTTTAAAGTTGCCTAACCCGGAAAAATCCTTTGGGATTAAGACCGACGCATCCAACGAGGGCATTAGAGGTGTACTCCTTCAATACAAGGATGACGGAACAAGTCATCCAGTTGCATATGCTAGTCGTCAATTATTACCACGCGAAAAGAGATATGCCACTATAGAAAAGGAAGCTCTATCAATTATCTGGGTCATAGACAAATTCAAGATGTACTTGATAGGTAAAGAATTTCAGATAGGAACCGACCACCGTCCGTTAGCCTATATTAGGAATGTGCGACACTCCAACGGCCAAATCATGCGCTGGAGTTTAGTCTTGCAAGAGTATCAATTTAAAATAAATTATATAAAAGGTTTCGATAACCAGGTCGCTGACGCACTTAGTAGGAATGCGTTACCGAATAGCGTAGAGTAAGTGTATTCATAGGATTAGTATCTCCATGTAGGTATATACCGTCTTGTACGAGTTAAATTAAGATTATCTTGTATTATAATTAGTTAATGTATATGTCTGAATTTTGTAACGCTCAATGTCTATTTTTTTTTGTATGTATATATATTTGTACCCAGTAACTACGTATAAATTATTTTGTCCCATATGTACTATATTTATATCATTTCATTGTTCCATGCCTTTTTTTTTTATTAAGTTTGTATTAAAGGTTATTTTCCCTTATAATCAAAAGATCAAAATAATCATATGTATTGAGGTAATACGAGTTAGGTGCAGGAAAGTAAGGTTGGTACAAGAAGCGGAGTTCCCCACAACGGAACTCTATCGTTGTCCCTTCTCTCTTTTTTCGAAGTGACAACTTCCCCCGGAATGAAGGGGTGTGATAGAACGAGTTGAGGCAGCGTTAGTTTCAACCCCTATCACATATTATTTAAAACCACGATGCTCCCACGTGCATCTTCGCGTCGAAGTTTGGCGCCCTATCGCAGCCACCGGATGTCAATGTTTAAACAAGGAGGTTATCGTCCCCCCGTTCACCCACATACGCCGACCTCGCCAGATTGAGTTAGGCTTATGGGCAGATAAGGCATTGTTCCCAGGCTCGGCTGTGCATTCCCTCAAAGCTCCCACTCCATTGTCCCCCACGCCAAGGGGGTGTCTCGACTATTTAGATGGAAACTTTACCACTAAGATCAGATTGGAGATCCAGATTTTCGTCGCGAAACATCACGACGACCCTCTCTCACTTTGTGCGCCAAGGGCCCTCGACCTCGAGATTCACCATCACTTGTCCAGAAGGAGGACAATATCCCTTGAGTTCCAAGGTTTGAGCCTTTCGTGATGCCAAGTCCTCAAGGCTTCCCTTTCGATGTTCGAAAGAGAACAACGTTAGAACAGCCATTGATCGTTCGAGCCCCGTTGACAAGAAACGGTTCTCACCCTTCCCCCGTTGTTCAGAAGAGAACAACGTAGAACAGCCATTGTTCTTTTGAGTCCGTTCGCCAAGAAACGGTTCTCACCCTTCCCCCTTGTTGTTTAGAAGAGAACAACATTAAAACAGCCATTGTTCTTGAGCCCGTAGACAAGAGACGGTTCTCACCCACCCCCCCTCCTGTTGTTCAGAAGAGAACAAAGTAGAACAGCCATTGTTCTTCAAGCTGTTGGTCGAGAAACGGTTCTCATTCCAAAAGCGCCAAGTCAGGATGATCTTATTCCCCCCCTTCGGCTAGAACTCGCCAGCGGACCGAAAATTCCTTCACGTTTCCTTCCACTCCGACACTAGTATAAAATTACGTAAGCCCGACGTTACCTTTGAGTATTGAACCCTTTTGTCAATTCTATCCTGTGCTTTAAATGGTTTAGCGAACCATCCCATCCCTTTAACTCTATATTTGTTTTACCTTTTTAAATCCTTTAATCCTCGGATTAGCCCGAGCTCCCACGACCCTTTCCATTCTCTGTTTATGTCAATATTTTCCCTCTTGTGTTTGTTGATAGTTATTATTAATAAAACTCTATTTTATTAATGATAGCAATATTATTATCCTTGAGCTCAGTTCCACTTCTTAAGCATATCGAAGATACATAATATCGGCCCGCCAGACATACACGCACTCTAAAGTTAATTAAAGAAGTTCCCTCAACGAATAATTATATATGGTATATCGTCGAGAGTCCATTCTACGACATATATATATATATATATATATATATATATATATATATATATATATATATATATATATATATATATATATATATATATATATATATATATATATATATACTATTTTAATTTGGTATCAGGTGTGTAAGGTTTAACGCTATATCTTTGCAAACACTGGTCTCAGTCGAGTAAAGCATAGTGTTTTCCGTTATAATAATAGAGTATAGTAGTTCCATTTTGTTTTAACGATTGCCCAAGGGACTGTTTTAATGATTTGTTTGTGTTTTTTTTGTGATTTTAGTCATTGGTTATTTAGATCGAGAAACCAAGTACGAATAGGTCAGTGCCCATATTTAGGTAGGCTAATTCTATAGAGGCATAATTCTTGTTGCAAGGAATTTTAGTTGGTTGACTAGTGTGCCCCCAAGTGCAAAGATGACTCAGTTCGAAATCTTTAAAGCGCGAGGAGAATCCTTGGGACTCTCCAGAAAAGAACTAATTGAGTACTTTCAAGAGGAGCAAAGAAAAGAGGAAGTAAGAGTAATCCAACGAGAAGAAAGAGAAAGAGAAATCCAACGAGAAGAACAAGAAAGAGAAAGAGTTATCCAACGAGAAGAGGAAAAAGAGAAATCCAACTAGAAGAAAGAGAAGAAAAATTTCAACGAGGAGAAAGAGAGGAACGGAGAAGAAAAGCTAAGCTTCACGGCACCCAGGGAGACCACAACTGTGCTACAAAGAGATATGTTAAGGAGACATGAGAGCCCGGAACATCGACATAAAAACCTGGGAGAACGACCATGAGACAAGTGGCATGCAAATGCCTATCCAACTTTGAAAAGCCACTGGTCCAAAAGAGAAGACAGTCTTCCAACCAGAAATATAGGCGTCAATCATTATTCATCTGTTTACAGTGCCAGAGGAAGAGCAATTCCCGCATCAAACTCTCCAGCCACACTTGTTGCTCTTCCCAACCTGGATTAACATAACATAACGTAATTACATGGATGACAAAAGGCACAAGGGCTTATCAAAGGTCATCCGCCTACACATACCCAGAATTAAGATCCATATTCTTCCTAGACTGCGGGATGACTGCAACAAATATATCACAGAACCTCAATCTCCAAAGCGCCAACCCGCATATATCTGATGAGTACCCACTAGAACAAACTCCTGAACACTACTGATGAAAAGGTGAAGAAATATGTAGATGCTACGTAAGACACACACATGCATCAAACACTTCAAATTCTCCATACATCACTATATAAAAGAACCACTGTGGACAAAGCTTTCGTGAACAAACCTTCACACTGCTACTTGTCTGCATCCTATAATGCGTGCAGCTAGATTAGATCTATCAATGGAACGAGGTAACTCGCAGCGCGGTTAATGCTCACTTCATTGGCTCTTCATTGTTGCATATATCTAAAATACAACAACCACACTCTCGCTGATACTACTGACATCGTCGACGCATTTAGGTTGCACTGGGACAAATACACACACATACCCAAGATACACGCAAAAGAGCACTTTCAGGGAGTCTGAGAATGGAAACGTTTCCACGCTGAAGATCTTAGGCACGCTGCCCTGGTAGAGATGAAAGAACTAGACAAATCCATCACAATGACTAATCTTTTTTACTGTCCAAGAAACAAAACAGGGAATCAAAGTAATTCTCTAACTCATCTCAGCTAATACGGCATTACCATCACAATATTCCAGTATTTCCACAAAAACATATTTCCTACGCTAAAATATCTAATCAATGCCTCACTCACTTCGGGCCATATTCCACAGAGATTAATACTAGCACACATGATAGTACTTCACAAACTCATCAAGAACATAAAACACAAAATTTTGAAGATCTATTGATCTATTAGAGCACCTAAGAATAATAATAAAAATATTGTAGACTCCGGCTTTCTCCTGAATTTCCTCAAGAAAGTCATTGGTTCTTCCCCTGCTAATATAGCTTTAGTCGACGCTGGCCCCCTCAACCAGTTCTAATCATTTTACATAACATTATACAAAAGAGCACGAAAAGTCAGAAAGAAGACTATTTGCTTCAAAAAGGATACAGGGAAAGTTATTCGACAAGGTTTGGCACGAAGGAGTCCGTTGTAAACTAGAGCTTAAAACACGGAGCCAAAAACTGGAGATGTTATATGAAATAAAATATCACAACAGAACAAACATTTGTACCACGAGCGTCCCAAGGTTGCGCACTGGTGCATACACTATAATATATTATGTACACAAATGGCACTCTAATTCCTAAAAATACAGCAGCCATACATATATTCTTTCCATAGCTGACGTCGCCTTATTTCGTATCCGGCAAGGGCCCAGACACAATCGCGCACCTGTCACAAATGATACTAGACGTAAAGGCAGAGCACGAGGACAAGTGGCTCATAACGACGAATCTTCTAAAGAAAAAGGCAACAGTAGGGGCAAGAAATCTTACATGCACATTGCACAAGATACATATATACAAACACACAAGACTCAAACTACACAGCTCCTAAGACTAACATACCCACCTCACAGTAAAATAATCTGGGCTAGATTCTACAAAAATATACACTTACACGTGTAGTTTTTGTGTGCTGAACACACGAAATATATGCTAGGCAGTTTCTACCCTGCCAGCCCCAAAATGAAATAAAACCTATACCACACACTTATATGACCACCACTCATCACATACTCAGCAAACACAGTGATCCTTGATCCACACATGGTAAATGAGAGCAGAAAGAAAACAAGCTTCTGCGCTGAACTGAGCATATCTCCCTTTGTTACAAATGTCAACATTACACGCCACATTATCACACTACTATACTTAAATGCCACAGAACACTAAAGTTTATGGAAGTTCAAGAAACCACACATACATCCAAATACACGCTCTAGACAACATGCTGCGTTAGGATTGAGATATCCCCTAGCCCAAGATTACGCTCAACCAGCACCAATCCTCACGTAAGATAATAGCACGATAAGTATCACATTTCTTTTAGTCGAACCTCATCCTTTCGACTCTTCCTAGTCCAATACTACAACAATTATTCACTATACATGTTTTATCGGCATCTAGCCACCAACCTTCTACTATATGCATCCTCTTTTTAGTTCTTCGCACCCTTATTCACTCCCTATATTCGTTCTTTGAGACTCACAACAGTCATCTCTCTGCTTTTCTTTCTATTCAAACCCTATTAAATCCGAAAGTTTCATGAGATAATGACGAAAATAATCCAATTAAACAAGATGGAATTTAGAATAGTTTGCAAATGTCAAAAGCGAAACCATTAGAGGATCTCGACTCAACTGACGAATATTATGTATAACAGACAAAAGAGCAATACGACATATCGACAAGACTTTTCTGAACTTTCGTTTTAAAACTTAGCGTATGGCACTTCGGAGGCTTTAGACTGAGTATAGACCTTTCCACGCAAAATAAATGACTGAATCTTGAGGTGTAAGTCGGGCGACTGGAAGCGCGAGAGAGACTGGAATATATCGTACTAAAACTTCAGACCTACTAATTTGTTGTATAGAGAGTGTAACTCTCATGTTTAGTTATATATACTCATTAAGCTTATGACCTTAGACTACTCTTGTGGTGATGGCTAATAAAGTAATCGATTTACACATCAAACATGGCCCTCGTGGAAGGTAAGTAAACCACCTAATAAAGTTTGTGGTAGTATAGGTAGCTAGGGTCTAGCAATGACACTTTTGTGAGTAAGCAATTACCTTTGATATATCCGATAAACTCTGACTGAAATTTATGATTACTTATCTTATATTACCATAAATTGTATAAATTAGGTTTAGTTATACATAATCATTATATTTTTTAGTAGGCTCCCAAAGAAGTCTCCTGAGCGTACGCAGGAGCCACGAAGAAATATATGGGATTGGTTCAATTCGTCGAATACACCTCAAGTTAAATTGAGATTTGTGAGGAAGAAACGGATGTGAAATTATAACCTTGGAGAAATATGCAAAATCTATGAGAAACATATGAGTTGAAGCAAATATTCTTCCATATATCGAGGCACAACTCTAGATATCATATTAACCACTAGATTCATTTTTAAGAAAGTAATTATCTAATGGTCAAAACAATGATAGAGAAAAAGTGCAAAAATTGAGAAAGATCATGACATGTTTAAATTCAAGGATTGAACAGAAACACTGAATAACCTCATTCGATATTTTTTTACGTAACAGTTATAGCAAACGACCAAGAAAAAAGGACTCCTTGCATTGTTTAGGAAAATAACAGCAGAACAAATACGAAGTAAATAATTCGTAAGCTTGTAAAATTACTTTACTATGCCATGGAAGATCATGCGATCAGGGAGTTCGCCAATAAGGAATGATAACTCTTCATGGAATGTGAAAAGCTAAACTACAGTTTGTTTAATTGTCATAAAAAATTGCTACAAATCTTTAAATGAGTGGGTCCATCAGAGGACATTAGCTATGATATATTTCAAAGAAAGAAAAAAGAAAAACAAGGATAAGCTAACACGAAATTTGGCAAAATTTCTTAAGTTGGCTGCACACAAGTGGCAACAACCTAAACATTTAATATAACTCAAGAAAGAAGAAACGTTAAACCCATTACCGTTTCAGGAATATACCCAACGAATTAAAAAAAATAAAACTACATAATAATGGTTTGCAGTAGATGTGTTTCTTCGTGAACTTAGATTCTCCAGAGCCCTTTTATACATAATTTATTCTTTCATCATAACCAAGTCGTAATCAGAAGTAAAATGGTCAACATTGAGTAAGAACATAAAATCAGTGGCACCCTAAGTTACTCGTACATGAATAAAGAAATAGTACAATAGGAAAAGTGAAAATAGCCAACTTCGAGGAAATCGGGAAAACTTTGGTAATCATACGAGAGTTCCATTGGAAAATCGTTAAGCCCGAATTGCAAACAAAGGGTTCCAAATTTAGGAAACATAGATAGAGAAGAACTTAACTTCTCTCCAATAGGAAACCTTTTCATAAGCACAAGTTATTAGAGCTGTCTGGGCATTCAAAAGTTGTACGTATAAATAGGAGTACCGTGCCATTATCCAAGAAAGCGATTCAAAAAGGATTTTATACACGATATGGAATGACACTCACCTGACTAATTTATCTTTTTTATCTTCTAAGAAAAAGCGATGCAGTGGAATGAAGTGACATTCGAGAATGAGCAAAGCACAAGTCCGACACAAGCAAAGACGGTAAAATTAAGCTTATGGACAAGCATAGAACATAAAATCCAGAAGACAGCAAGAAAGTTCACGGTATTACGATAGAACGTGACAGGTTGGAAAAATAGTAAATATTCCCTGTATAATATATATAATAATTAAGAATTAACAGGTTTAGCAGTAGATGTTTCACTCGGTTTTTTATAAAAAAAATCCGACAAACAAACTTAAAGTTCTACTTTTCCAGCATGTTTCATTAAAAATTTTTTCCATTGTGTGCTTGTGTGTTGAGATGAAGTCAAAATGAAAAGAGATCTCTGATCTTTTGCGCGCGCGCAATAACAATTCAACATCGCCGAGTGCTACAGTAAGTCGGATGAACGGTCACAGATTCGCGAAGAGGCTGAAGAACGGGGAAAACCTCAAAGATCGACCAGTTTTCAGGCCTTCGAAAGTGCTCCAAGTTTCAAAATTATTGCGATCGCGAAGAGGAAAAGCATCTTGGTGGTGACAGTGTACAGGACTGTTAATAATGAGGGCTGCAAAAGTTTGATGGACATGTAAAGGCCTCTGCTTGCCAAGCGTATGCGAGAACAAGGTTGAGAGCGCTGTTGTAACCTTCTAAACAATTTAAAGTGTAATGAGAATCGAATTCTCATTTTTTTCGGAAGAAAAACGTTCACGGTTGATCCGCTCATCCATAAGCAGAATGAATGAGTGGTAAGTTTGGTTAGGACAAACCCGTGGTGCGGTACATGTCCACGACCAAGCATCCAGCCTTCGTAATGATGCTTGGCGTCGTGGTTTCTAATGGCGAGAAGATGCCGGTGGTTTTGTTTGCGACCGGTTACAGGCTCACCGAAGCCGAATAAAGGAATATCTTGGCAACAAATTTCTGCCTTGCGTAAGACGTTCTTACGGCAATGAAGGTTGGGATCGAGCTTAAACTTCGGGTCGGAGTAATTTTGACCCGATCTCAATTCAATCGAATGCAGCGTGAGGGTACATGTCAAAGGCAAGTCGTGAAAGGTACGTCACAGCATTGTAGATGAGGTGAAGTCATCCATTAACCGCGTGTATGGTAGCATAAGGAAGGACTTCATCCGCAACTGTGCGCGGCCTCCATGTTTTGACTGAAACTATAAGGTGGGCCACATTGGTTAATATTATAATTTAAACATATTTATGTTATAACAATAAAAAAAGGTGTCTACCTCCATCAAAATTATCATTGTGTCCTTAGTTGGGAGAGTCGGAATGAGCATAACAGGACCTTTGCAATACTGTGTATGCTTATCAAAAAATGCAATAAAACCCGAAAATAGAAACCCAAAATATTTTAGAGTTGGTATCAAGGTAAAACACTCACCAGGACATCTACGACAAGGTGAAAATTAAAATAAAGAGAATTATAATAATGAGGAAGTCAACATCTACATATTTATATTGTATTTCGCATTTATCCTTGAAACATATTTTTAACTCATCGCAATAAATATTGGTTACCAGCAATCGCCAAGAGGATTATTACATTTTTCAATTTTCTGTGTTTTCGAAACCAACATTGCCCTTACCTTTATACCGGGGTTTAAAAAAGTTATGTTATACTCGTTTTAATTATCTTTCAAAAGGTGTACGTGGGTGATAGAAAAAGTTCGGTCAAACTAAGTTAAGGGTTCTAATTTTCAAGCACTTATTAACCCTAGAATGGTAACCCTCTATCTCCGAAACCTGAAAGGTAACCCCGGGAGAATTTCTCCCGAGAATTCAAATTTGAAATAAAACACTTATGCTGGAAATTATTTTCTTCTGAAAACATACAAAGAAAATACAACGCTTACTCTATTATTAAAGAAAATCTAAATTAAATCATTCTTTGCCTTATAATTGTTTTTGAATTTAAAATAAAACTTCAAAAAAGAGACTTTTTTCTTGAAAACGTTAATAATTAATTTGACAAAAAAAATACTGGTTAGATTGATTTTCTCTTTTGTAGGCGTGTTCTAGGGTCCTTTGACTATGCCCTGGCTGGGGCCCAGGTAAAAAATAATTATTTTTCTACTTTATTATTCCTACACTTGCAGTATGGAAAATTGTGCATGAAATGAATGACTTAACATCAATGAAACATAAACAGTACTATACAGTACTATACACTACCATATTAGATGCAGTCACCTCAGATCGGATACAGGTGGCGAGGACAAATGGGCTTGACACCTTGTTGCACCTGTGACGCTTTTCTTGTCTGACTTCCCTGGGCACTCACAACAGCACTCAAATGCACCCCTGCTGTCTGAGAAATATGCCCCTGGTGAGCCTGCAGAATTGCTTGGTGAAGATATGTTGCAGAAAGTTGTGATCAACACCTGCATGGATTTAGGCTAGGGTAAATGCAGCCGTGACTCGGCGCATGGAGTGATTAGTGCCTTCCCGACCTGCAGCATGAGCGTCTTGCGTGATATGATTCTGCTGTTGCCCCCTATTGCCATATTCTCCTTGTATATGATGTAGGAGTTCACATTGGCAGCATTCAGCATGCCATACAAGATACAGAGTGGCCAACGTTTTGTCTTGCGGGAACAGGAATTCACCGAACACATATGATCAAACGTACCGACCTTTCCTTTAGTTGCATTGTAGAATTCAATAATCTCCGGCTTTCCTTTAGGGCCAATGTTGGGATGAGTGTGCTGAGTGAGCAACACCATTTTCTTTGTTGTTTTGGATGTATCAGACACATATGACACCAAGGTCATCTCCTTGCTGTAGAGGAAGGCACTTGATCCCCGCTCTCGTGAAGCTTTTTCTTTCATCTCCTTCGGTATCTTCTTCTTGTTGGCGCGCACTGTGCGTACAAGGGTCTTCCCACAGTTATTTAGAAAGTCACTTATCAGGGGAACAGATGTGACCCAGTTATCAGTGGTTACATTCCAGTCAGTTCCATGGTATGGCCTTGTCAACTCTAGGGTAAAGTAATGGCCGAGTGTAAGGGTGCCCTTTGCTCGAGTCTCCTGCTTTCCCAGGTAAGGGATGCCACCAAGTAAGTACTCGGACTCGCTATCATTGATGAGCACCAGCTTGAGGCCATACTTGGCCGGCTTGTTAGGTATCTACATACGGAATGGGCATCGGCCTTTGAAAGTCAGTAGCTGTTCGTCAACTGTGAAGTTCTCGTGGGTGACATAAAGTTCGTCACATTTCTCAATAAACATGTCCCATATTTCCACCGCCGCAAACTTATCAGTCATCCGCCGAGCCTGCCGTGTGTCTGGTGTCTGGGTCATAAAATCTTAGGCACCGAATAAGGAACCCTAACCGAGCCTAGGACATTGCCACGCGGTATAGAGCACAACCTGTATCCAGGCTCCACATTTCATTTGTGGAGATGTAACCATCATTCTTCTGGCTACTAATGACTAGTACACCTGCAGTACTTTGACTTCTAATGGCACGGTGGGAGCGTTAGTGGGTGATCTTGCTGCATAATTGAAGGCAACTGTATCAATGGTCTTGTTAGTCCATGTAACAATAATTTGGATGATGTCATCGCTGAAATACAACCTGAAAACCTTCTCAGTTGACACTGCATTCCTCGCTGCCCCTGTAGTTGGGCCAGGAGTAAAGACACTCACTATGTTTCTGAAGGGAGTCCCTACGTTAGCTGGGAGCTCCACCTAAACTGACTAGCAGTGGCAATAGTTGAGGTGTTGAACGTGACCACGTACGGAATATCATGCTGGCATCTTACCCCCCGAGTGGCAGCAGGAGCAGATGAGGTAGAAGCGGTAGGTGCTTGAGTGGCAGCAGGAGTAGCGGAGATAGAAACGGTAGGTGTTGTAGACGTGGCATAGTCAGTAGGAGCTGGGGACATGGCACGGTGGGCAGGAATTGGGAATATGGCATGGTCAATTCTTCTTCTTTTCTTCTTCCTTGTATATTCTTCCTCATCAGAACTCTCATCACTGTCTTCTCCTGGTTTAGGAATATATTCTGTCTCTTCATCTCTATTATATAACAAGTCAACTTCAAGTTCATCAACCTCACTTTTATAATTTTCAGATTTTTTTTTCAACATCAACAATATCCGATATAGCCCCTGTTGTGTTCATAAGCACAGGAAGTTTATCATCACTAGATCGCTTTCTGCGGGGCATGGCTTATTGTTTATAATTCACTTAGTGTTTTCAATAAATCTTGCCTCAAAGGAAGAAAAAATATTACATGAGGGTTCACAACATAATACTATAGTAACAGTGGAAGAATTTTACCCCGGACTGTACCATTTACGGTAACAGTAACCCCGGGAGAAATTCTCCCATAATGCGATCCCGGGAATAGACCTCGTTCAGGCAGACCTGGTATTGTCCACTGTTTGGGGATAAGAAAGGCCTTCAAAATGGCCTTGAATCTCAAAATGACTGCGTTCACGGACGAAGAAGAACATCCCGTTAGCTAAGGTGCCCAGGGCCTTGAAGCACGAGATTAGCAAGAGCTAGAGGTATGTGCTAAGGCCTCTACTCACCGACCGTATGCCAGAACAACATATAGAGCACTGTCGTCGCCTTTTCAACGAAATGACGCGTCATGGGTGGTGGCCTTCCCAATTATCCTTTTAGGCATTCGCTCTTCCCCAATTACTCGGGATTTTCACCTTTTACGGCAGTTAAGGTGTAAAGGCTATCGCGGAACCCGGTTCACACGGCCCAAAGAAAATACACACAAAAATATTATAGAAGACCAGGGATCTAAAGGCATATTAAAAATTTACCAGAAGTAATCAGGATGGTGCTAAATTATGAGGTATCCTCAATGGCTTAAATAAATACACGCACAAAAAGTATTTACAGTATTATTTACAACAAAATTAAAATGAAATAAATTAACTGTGAACTAATTATACGGAGTGATAAAACAATAAGAAAAGTCACAAATGCTTAACACCAGCGAACGACCACAAGTCGTTTTAACCAAAAAGATTATCGCGCATACAAAAATTGGTTCTATGGATAAATTGTTTAAAGCCAAAACGACAAGCGCCGTTGAAGATGAAAATAGACTTTGCTACTGTAGTGACAGGTGTTCCCAGAATAACCTAATTGTCTTACGCGTCTTACCCAAAGACCCAAAGTTACATGAATAACACTTGTAACACCTAATTAATTTAAAGGGGAAGTAAAGAAGAAAGAGATAGTGCAAAATAACTGATAGCAGAGCAGTAAAGCAATAACCCAAGTCGAGAACCTAAGCGAAAGAGGCTCGGCGATGATGAAGAAATTTGACCCAAGTCGACAGGGGTGAATGCGATAGCGGTCTTCGGCGAAGAGAAACCCACAGACGGCGATATCGTGTCGAAAGGCGTCGGGATCGCAGGGAACGATGATTCGAAGGTTCAACGATCCGAGCGAAGGAATTCGAGATGACAGAATTCCCCAAAGACGAGATGGCGAGGTGACTAGGAGAGAAATTTTTCGTGCCTAGTGTGAAGGGCTTCCCAAGAAGAACACTTGCAAACGTAACTGGAAGAGCACAATTTGAGGCAACCGACAGAGGGGCAGCGACAATGCTGGCAGGAATCAATGGCAGAAAATCCTCGCTACAGAAGGAATCCAGTACAGGGTCTGTGACGGACAACGATTTAGCGGAGCAATCAGGTAGAATTATTGCAACATAATAACTTAAAAGGGCTCAGGTCCCATTTATATCCTTCAATCCGAAGGGGAAAAAGAAAAGTGTGGCACAAAGGGGGGAGTGATGAGTCGCTTCCCCTATGCAAATTAGACTGGTAGGTTGCAGAAGTTTAGGCCAAAAATGGTAGCCTCGAAGCGGGTTGACCTGCGATAAACACCATAAACTCTGATGAGAAAGGGAAAGCATGGCACTCAGAGGGCCTACCCTTTACATACGGAAACCACGCTCTTGTGCCTAAGACCTTTATTTTCGTCATTGTGATTGAAGGACGACTCCAAATTTATAAAAGAACTTTCATCAACCATGGCACAAGTCGACTTTGAGCACGCATCCATAGGGCACCTGCACTCGGTGCCCAAGCCTTCCGTGCCATATAATCTTTCCGAAGCAACTCATGTGTGGATCCGAATAGACCGCGAGAGCAAACCACTAGAAGCGACATATGCTGACCCTTTCCCGGTAATCGAGCGCGGCAATAAGGTTTGCATTTTTAATTTCCCTGATGGAAGAAGGACACTGTCTCAGTGTACAGATTAAAACAGGTGGGATTACCTCTCTCACATTATGGTAACATGCCGGGCGATCAGCACAGCCTATGGACTGAGGCAGAAAACAGGAAGAGGACTAGGTGCACTTCACCTCGTAGAGTTCACAGCAGGGTAGAGAACGACGCCACAAGAAGTCAACTCGACACCTCTACAAGAACACGAGAGAGGAACGGCAAGACGCGCTCCGGGAAGCGAGTCACGTTTGACAGTAATTCGTCGTTCATTTATTTATAATCAATGAGTAGGCAATATTGTAGCGACACATTTAATGAAAAAAGGAATTTGCATAAATATATACACACCTTGCTGCCTCTATAGCCTTATTAGCATGCCTTATTATGTGTTTTTTAAGTGGAAATTATGAATAAATTGTATATAAATGTATTAGATATTATTATTATTGTATTATATAGCAGAACATAGCATAAATAGGCCCTTTTTAGTAGAAGCATGCACCTATGTAAGTTTCGATGCCCTGTGCGTGTGTAGTAAATGATGTCAGATATTAAGTGTGCCAAAATATAGGTATTTCATATATATCTACCTGTGTAATGTTATACCCTATTTTCTCACTAACTCCATTATTAACAGAGAAGTACTGTGGTGAATAGATTATGTAATATGTAGGCTACTGGCTCCAAATTGCAAGATTCAATAGTCCCAGCAAAAACCTCTACAAAATCGACGTGCGATCGTCTTATTTAATCTCAGCATAATCCACAGATATAAAATAATATCTCTAAAATTGGAATAAGGATAAGAGAATGTATAAATTAATTTGCATCTATTAATTTGAATACAAAAATAAGGAATGTAAATAGATTTGTTAATGTATATATATATATATATATATATATATATATATATATATATATATATATATATATATATATATATATATATATATATATATATATATACATATATATATAAGGCAAAAAGCCGTTGGAAGGTGCGCGAAATGTCAGAGACACCTGTGTCAATAAGACAGCGCATAAACAATCTATTCACGTCTCAGAATAGATTTATAAAAAGATGAGAGTCTACGAAGCACCTGAAAAATACACCCGTTGACCATAAGGAATTGTCTCACAAAGCTCTGACAAGTATATTCTGTTATATAGTTAAAAACATAGGATATGTAAGTAATTCGAGATATATGTACAGCTTTCGGTAGCTCTGCCTTAGGAGTGGAGAACAATGAACTCGACAAATGAAGCTCATCCCACGGACGATTCCAGCTCACACCATCTAGAAAATGAGCATATATATAGTCGAGGCAGCTCAGTTAGAAGGACGATTGTATAATTAAGATTATTAGATTATTGTCGTTAAAAAGATAATTCGTTCACGTTCCCCCTTTTAAATTCACCAAATCTTGTCAGTCTAGAATTTAATACTTCGCGTTGAAGTATTAACTTCGTGATGTGCCGCTTGCCCTGTTAATAGGCTAACATTAGAATAAAGTATACATATTTTGGCAACATCCTTCTTTACCTCGATTTATCCTGAAACCTTCGGTAAGCCGAGCCAAAATAAGAACACAGATTCACCTTCATATTAGTTGGAGACCCCCATAAATTGGTAACCAACACAAATTAACATCCCTCCCCTATAGTATTACATGGAGGGAGTGTAACCCTTATTTATAATAGCATATTTACTAAGAACAAATAAGCCTAAGTTTATGAGTCATCACAGGCTTGCAATTTTCCGAATCTATTTCGTTTAGACATCCAGTAAATATGGTGCAAAGGGCTGCATTAGAAATAGGGAACAACTGAGTATGAAAAACGTTAAAAGATTACAATGAACAATACTAAATTCAAAATCATACCAATGGGAAGAATAAATTTTTCTGAAGTTTAAAATCTAACAAGAGCACTAGAAATTCGATAGATCGAGAAATGGTTTGGGCCTGGATTTCTCACCAGCGGTTATAAAAAGCAGATTGTGCAACAAATAGCTTGATAATACGGCCAAAGTCTGAAGATCTGTCTTGAGTCAGACTTAGCAACTCGGTAGTATAGAAAACGCATATAGAGAGTAAAGTGTTTTGTACCCAAGAAAGGCGTGGGGGATGTTGTCAACTTAACACTATGACTCACTCAATATTTGTCTCATGCAACATGTCGGTATTAAAGTGCATTTTCTTCTAGAGTTTCCAAAATCACCTCGTTTGAATTAGCCTCTGTGTTATCTGGTTATTATCTTAATAAATTATCTTAGTAAATTCTTATAGGAAATAATGGCGCATATAGGAAAAGGGAAACGAACCATATTCTCCAGGCCCATAAACAGTGTTGAATTGATATCTGTAAGCCAAACCTACCCAACGCCACTGGAGCCTGGAGACTGTTTCGCTTCTTAGGTACGAGGTGCAGTAGTATACACAAGGTACATCTATACTAGTCGGAATTAGGTGAGGAAAGATCTGACAGGAAACTGGCGAATAAAGACAAGATTGTATATAATGGAATATATAAATACGCAGGTCTGGCAAGCAGTGGGCATGGAGGGTGCAAAGCAGTGCGAACTGCGGCAGTGAGACCGTGTCAGAGAGTGGTTAATTGCTAACACTCGGGTCAGTAAGACTTTTCACTGCTCCAGGTACCAAAATAGCTGTCTAGATCGGTTATCTGATGTGGGAGCCAAAAACAAAACAAAACCCTAACGACTGATTGTATCTATGCCAATATTACAGCCTGTTTTCAGGCTCTAATTCTTACTTCATGTGAGTAATAGTGCGAATTTTGCCTGAAATGACCAAAGAACAAAACCTGAGTGGGCTGGAGATTGGTTAAATTCTCTTTACTCCATATAGTGACCACGATAATGATTGTGATCAAACTGATGCACTTTATGACAGTGGAATGATAAAGAATATGTTTCAGAGCCACATAAAATGACTGAAAGTTCAGACAGTGTATCTGGAGAAGACGTTCCTCGCCGATGCAAGCGAACAAAGGCGGGTGGTGGGAAGACAAAGAGGCCTAGGCGTCTCACCCCTCCCCCTCACTTCCTACCCACTCCACACAGCTGATAGGCCTACTGCTGGCCCATCCTGCAAATTTTCTGCTGTTCTTGTACAGTACGCTTCTGTTTCATCAGGCTCTGATGACCCTGAAAACCCTTATTCTGCTTTTGCTGTTCTTGCTGCCATCCCTGCTGCTGTTACTACTGCCACCTCTGCTGCTGCTGCTCCTTTTGCCACGCATGCTGCTGCTGCCCCTGCTTTCATCCTGGTTGCTGCTCATGCTGCGACCCATGCTTCTGCTGCCCCTGCTGCAAACCCTGTAACTCCCTTAATAAACGCAACCTTCTTCTTTTGAGTGTTGTCTTTTTTTACTTTGTTGTTGAGCGCGTCAGATAGCGTTTCTAAGGCAGTGTTTACCTTTCCTTTCTTCTTCTGATGAACCTCCTCGCGATCCTGCTAAAAAGGCGAGATTACTCTTGCCTGCCGATGCGTCAGAACATTAAACCCTCCCCTTCTCTTACGGAGGGGGGAAAACCCCATTCGACCCCAATATAAATACTCCGGTGACAGAGTAAGAAGGCGGGTATCCTCTACCTGTCATCCGTCACTACCGCCTATTCGCGTCTCGTTGTACTCTGCACAATTCGCACAGAACGCCTAAAGCTCCAGGTATTCTAATTTAATTCACGGGAGTCTACCTCGTACACGATTTTATCCACATCGCGCCCATTCTAGATTCGTGTTCTACTTAAAAGCAAGATCTAACTTCATCGCGTAATAGTCATTGTCAAGGGACTATCATTGGAACTTTGCAGTAATGCAAGGATTACTCCTTCGGACCAAATCCCTGAGGTAACAGCAACGCTCAACTCTCTTTTGCAAGTGCTGTCTCTACTACCCCCTCCCCCCTCCAATGTAAGCCTCCATCTTCGGCTTCGTAAACGCTTAAGGCCATTCGAGTGACCCTCAGTCAATATTGTTTGTTTTTTTGCACGGCGACCGTCCAAACAACTCTCCCTCCCTTTTAGCCGGTGAGACTCGTGTACTTCTAATATGTATATAGCTTGTTTTAAAACCCTTTTGACCTTGTAAAAGAATATTAATTTGCATATTAGTAAATTTATCTTCTAAATCCAAAACCAGCAAGAACACATTTGTTCGTAATAATGGGAAGATGTTTGTTAAGGTAACTGAGTCGGCCAAACCAAAACCACTCTACTCGTCGGACAACAGTGGCGTTAAGCCCTTTTCTCCCAATCCCCCTGATTCGTCTTTCCCCAGGATGAACATCGTGTGCTATTTCTGTGGAGCTCCTGGTCACCTGAATAGCAATTGCCCTCAAAACTCACAGTTTAGAAGCACCCCTCGTTCTCGCCAGGTGGTGGCAGTCATAACAACATATATTGAGTTGTTTTGAAGCTCACAGTCTTTAATCGGGTAAGTATGACGACAACTACACTTTCAAAGCGTTTGACAATGCATCTGCAACATGGATCCCCCCCGAAATTATATGGATAGTTTGCATAACATTAGCTTAAATGGGAGCATATTGGTTAATAACACACCCATCATAAGAAAATAGGGAAATAAAGCTAGACTAAACACCTTAGAAGCCATCTTAATTAACGAAGAAAGGCCAGCCATCAACATCTAGAGTACGGGCTGGAATCGAACGTTAAAATTGTTTTAAAATTCTGCTTAGACAGGAGTATCCTGTTCCCTTGATATAACGTTTAAGCGAGGAGAAATAAACATCCTCTAAAATCCGTTTTCTTTTAATTCTGACTCCATTATTTCTTCAACGATAAAGGAGGAAAGACTTAGAAGATGATCGCGTAGATCGAAAGCTCGGCAATTAAAGATTAAAGTCAAGTTTAGTTTTACCAAACACATTTCATTTAAAAAAGAGATGAACCTAGGAGTTGTTTACCATCTACAAGATTAAATAATATAGATAATCAAAAAATAGAAAGTTTCCAAAGAAAATTAATACAGGTGAAATATACTACAAAATTTGCATATATATATATATATATATATATATGAAATTCAATGGAAGCTTGAATGTGGAATAGCTGTTCTGCATCCTAGTAGAAGTGTCGCAGCAAGGCCAGATGAGGCTAGTGAAAGTGCAATCTTTATCTGAGTTCTCACAGCTTATAGAATCAAGTTTATAACAAAAGTTTTTCCAGTTCCTCCTTGAGCATCCAAGAATAATATTTCACACTTTGCGGAATTTACATTTCTTAGGATCATTTTAACATGACAGCAAGTTCCTCAATTTTGTATCTTGTCTTTCTGTTTGGTTTCGGAATCTCTAATTGACTCAATTTTCTTTGAGTTAAGGATATAACTTTGTCTTCTATCTCACAGAGTGCAATATTTTCAATTATTAGGTTAGTTTCTGCTCCAGGTTGTTGTAACTTGAACGAATTAAAAAATTTTCAGATAGATCTTCCTTTTACTTTTCAAGAGAGCCAATGGGTTAGGTAACTCACAGGTGACAATCATCACAGTAAATAAGTGTCCCATTGTCTTTAGAGCCTGTTGGATAGCTGCCTATTCCAAAGTTCTGTCCTAATATTCATGATTTTCTCTTAGTCTAAAAGCAATGCCTACTTTCCTTTAGGTTTCCATTTCATTTCCATTAACCGTTCCTTTCACATGGTGCAATAATTATCTTAGAAAGAAACATTCTGGATTTCTTGGGTGAACAGTATAAACCCTACCGAAAGCATCACTGCATTTGATGTCTGGCATTGTTGAGTGTGGTTCTCCTTGCTTCCTCCTAGAAAGTGTTCCTGCTTTATAAGTAAAATATTTAAATACTACAGGATATACAACTGTTTGGTCAAACTCCTGTTCTGTACAGAGGTTGAAAAACGCCATCAGTGTAGTGTTTTTGGCCTTTCAGCCAGCTCTATTGTATTTTCCTCAGTGTAATAGACTCTGACTATTTTCTAAATGCCCAGCGAGGTGCAGAACTGATGGATTTCTGCCATGAATAGGAAAAGAAAGTTTTCTCCACACTGCCTCATTACTGGAAATATATCTTCCTCTTTGAAATTGTTCAAGTTCATTATGATTCTCCGGGTTGAAAACTGCTTGATCACTGCCTTTGTTTACATATTTGCAAACATATTTGATGGATTTCACACCGTTTTCAAAATTCCACATTGATGTGGGCATTGAATGTTTTGCAAAGGAAGGTACTACACTAAACCTTCCACTTGTTGTTTACAATAATATTTATTCCGATTTTTTTCACAGCGAAGGAATATCCCTCGTCTTCTGGTGTTCTCCATTTATAGATTGGATATATATTTGTATCAGTCCGTGTTTCTTTAATGAAGTCCCTTGGATCTTTCTTGCTTTCAGATTTTGCCTATCATACAGGGGCTTTTGGGATTAACAGAACTACATAGTTCATGGGTTATATTTTTCTTGATGATTTCAGACAACATTGGATCTGTTTTAGGATTTGGTAATTCTGCGTTGATTATTATGTCAATCTCATTTGAACTTATTTTGTCCTTCAGCCAAATTAGAAAATGGGGATGTGGCAAGCCTCGCATTTTCCATTCAATGGTATACATATGACATCTTACTTCTCCAAAGAGCTTTCCTTTAGTAATTAAATATATGAATTTTTCCACTTTAAGCTTGAATACTCTTTTAATAATATCATGTCTGTCAGTAGCAGATTGCCCAGGAAGAAGAATCTCTTGCACTTTTTTCCAGGTGGGATTACAGATAAAGGTAATGAATAAGTCAGGTTATCCATAATGTCTCATATAGCAAATTGCATCTTGTACTCTCTCTTGCCTGTACCTAGGACCCCCAGTAAAAGAAGAAGGCAAAATCACCATTTGTCTAGCATTATTTGCAGTGTCATCACTTAAAACTGCATCCCTTAGGTGGATGTAGTTCTCTGTTCTGAGCTTTTTCTGATGCACCTTGATGAACAACAGTCTCTCTGACTCAATCTTGGCATACATATCAACTAAGAATTGATTGAGAAGCTCCTTAAATCTCAATAGAAAATTGAAATTTTTATGCCTGACCATTATTATATAGGCATAAAAATCCTGAGCAGATAATTTCTTGTTATTCCCTATCTAGTTTTTGGATCTCTTTGCTTCAAAGGAAAATTCTAACCATCAGTTCCTTGTCAGAATATCAAATGGTACTGTAAGGCATTATAAGCTCCATGAGTTTCAGCGACTTTCCTTAGATTCCCAGCTTTATATTGTAGAACAATATCTCTCTTTTCAAACTCTTGTCCTACAATCAAATGTCCAACTTTATTTGTTGTAGTAGAATTGAATCTTCTTTGATGCTTGCTCTGATGATTAATCTGACTTCTTCATCTGTACTTCTTTCCAAGGTTGTCTTGAATTTTATGATATAGAAATTGTTTTGGTGAAGGAATTCTTGGAGATTCAGCACTATGTTTAGTTGTAAATCCTGATTTGTAAATGCTGTGCTTGAATTTATGATTCTCGATGAAGTAGATTTGAAGCAACTTGCTTGTCTCATTCAGCAAAGGATAAATTAAACCAATTATGTGATAGACTTGGCCGTGGACTCTAAATGCTGACTTCCACCATGGCAAAGTTACATCATTGGCTCCAAATGATGTCATAGAAAATCAGTTGTTGTAAGCTCTTATGAGTCTTAACAATTCAAATGAATCTAGATTTGATTCATCTAATAGGAAAAGTAATGGCTGACTTGGAATAGGTAGTTCTTCCAACTAAACTTTTCCATTTCTGCAACACAGACCATTGGTCTCATCCTTAAACTTTATGGCTTTACAATACTTAAATTCCTTTTTACAAAGTTCCAATGGACAACTTTAGGTGTTTTGAATAATCTTGCTTGGGATCATAATTAGATGCTGCTCTATGTAGATCTGATAAAAATGCAGCTCTCACTTGTTTTATTTGTGCAGCGTTGGTTGTCTTTTTAGCTTGCCTTTGATAAGTGTCCTAACAAGCTCTGACTCTTCTCATCCTTTCAGCATAGGCTTCTCTCCTCTTTTTTCTGTTATCTGGACTTCAACAGGTCCTTCTTTGACGGGCTCTTTCAGTTCTTGTAACTTTTGATTCTCTTCTGGTTTGAGTTTGACTGGGATCTTCAGCAACTCTCTGAGACTCAGCATGATGGTCTTGTCGATAATACCCAGATTCAATGTCTATATCATCTTCTTCTACACTTGAGTGGGATAACATTTCATGCGATGGCAAAAGATATCGCAGTGCAAGTTGTTCCAATATGCTAAAGTAATGATGTTATTTGCGTTTTATCAATGATAGGTTGCTTCCATTAAAAATGTGTACTATGGCATAATAGGCTTCGGCCAATAACCTGAATTCAATGTGGTCTCCTATATTTGCCCAGATCAAAGTCTTGCAAGTTTTTTTGGAAAGCCAGTTCAGGGTCACCAGATTCTGTATCAATCAAGAGTAAAAAACGTTCTTTTTTCGATTCCAAAAGTTTTGGGGAAAGAGATCTGAGCGACAGATGATGGAAAGGCTATGAAATAAACAGTTGCCATCCCCAGGTGCGTGTTCATAAACTTAATCAAACTGTTGGCAAAAAGAATTTATGCACAATGTCTGTGTGGGCAGCTGCATTATTAATCATTCCAACATGGCTGACGCAAGAAAGTTAACTGCAACCCGCAGACATTGAACTGATCCCACAAACCGGTTTTAACTTTTTGGAAGGAACATCATCTACGTCTTTGGAAGTACGCTTCTTTTTCAATTTGAAAAGGTTTTTCAAAAACTTTTCTGATTTTCTTGGCCTCATTTTTCTTCGGTATAAACATTTCTTATCCTCTGGAAATTCAAGTTATATCAAAGAGTTTCTTCTCTAAGCTGACATTGGTCAATATTAGACTGATGTACTAAAAAGAATCTTGTGAACAAATAGCAATTGACTTTAAACTAAACGCATTCATTAGAACAAAGCTTTCTGCAAATTCTTGATACCTTATGAATTGTCTAGGAAAAATTCTGTCTCCTAAATCTTTTCCCTTCGTAAAGAGCCTATCTACACATACACACTCTTTTTGAGAATGAAATGAAAAAAAAGAATAATTTCTAATACTAAAATTTCTTTTATGCTTATGACTTCATCAAAGACTTTCAATTACATAGGCATTATCCCCTTTTTGTGGGCCCTGCGGATCCCACAGTTTGGGCACAAATGAGTATGTATGTACTACTGGCCCAAAACCCCATCTACATTCGAAATTTTTAAAAATCTGTCAAGCCATTTTTGAGATGGGCATGCACACACATTCTCTTATATATATATATATATATATATATATATATATATATATATATATATATATAAATATATTTATATTCAACTAGGTTGCTTATAACAAGGAGTAATTTTAATTGCATCGTGACATTCTTATTTATTCCAAGCAACGTTCGTTTCGGAATACCTAATCCATCATCAGGCTAAATCGATAAACACAATTATTGAGCAGAGAAAACGTTAACTTAAACATAAATACGAATCAAAAGCAAATAATTAAGATAGTGAACCATTAAAATTAAAAGTCTTAATAACTACAAGTACATATACAGATGAGCTCAAAGGAATGGAGAAGAATAAATTCATACGTGCTGTCAGCGAGTCAATGGAATGACTAAAGAATTTACCAGCATCGGACACGATTATGAGTAGTTTGTAGTCGAAAGAATATCAGCAGGTCTGAAGCTGGTTGTTTGTGGCTATTACAGATAATGGGTGGCAGGTCCAGTCTGAATTTAACGTTGGCGAATGTGCTTTTATGAATATAGAATACAAAATTCAGAGCTGGGTGATGTTAGGATTAGAGCCCAGAATCTCAAAATTATTGATTTTGGAAAAACCTTCCACTTTATAATGTGATCTCTGATTGGCGAGACTTCCTTCGTGGCGAAAGACTTTCCTTTTCGCAAACTAATGCCAAGGTGTGCTCAAACCCTCGAGTGTAACGAGCGAATAGTGCTACCAATAATTTCTTCCGCACCAAGGATTTAAATCCCTGCTTATTTTCGCAATACAATTGTATACATTTTTCCTGCCCTGGATGTTCCCAGGGAACAAATATCGGCAGTAATATAAAGATATATATATATATATATATATATATATATATATATATATATATATATATATATATATATATATATATACAAGATAGAGAAATTGCACCCGAATGAGCAATGAGACAAGAAACAGGAGTTTTTTAGAGGTAAGAGAAAGGGGCATTAGAAGAAGACTAGAATCAAAGAGATCAGAGGGAGGCACAATAGAGACAATCCTTTACCGAGAAGACAGAGATAACGCCAGGGCAAAAAAGTTGGAAATTCCTGGCCGGGACTCGAACCCGGGTCTGCTGATTGCCGGTCAGATGCTCTACCGCTGAGCTACCAGGCACAGTGACTCAACTTCGCCCAAAGCGTTGCCCCATCAAACCCAGTATCTCTCTAAGCTAGGAACCTCCAAGGAATTTTTATACCACATCTTCTTACTTACAATTTCTCTTTCTTGTACTATATTGTTATATAGTCTGCAATGCAAGGTTTCTGCCCCTTTCTTTCTATCTTCAAAATTGTTTTGAAAGGCGGAAAATAAATATGGCGCAAGGCCTGTGGTGGTTGTTATCACCCGCAGAACTTGCATTTGCTCCTTCTTTATATATATATATATATATATATATATATATATATATATATATATATATATATATATATATATATATATTTATATATAAATTAATACTTTTAGAACGTGACTTTTTAAATTTTTGTATTTTTTTTTATGTGGACAAGAAAACTCGTATGAATTGCTTTTGCATTATTTACCCCCCCCCCATTCTTCATTTCTCATCTCTTCCCCGAACCCCCTCCCCTTTCCTCACTCTGCCACCTCTCTCTCACACACTCTACTTATACGCCACTCAACCTATCCCCCACTCTACCTACCCCTTTCCCCCACTCTACCTATCCCCTTCCCTCTCCCCCCTCTCCCACATCACTATTCCCTCATCTCCATGTCTCTACCCCCTCTCTATAGAACTCCCCGTCCTCCTCTCGCTAACACCGACCCTCTTTATCCCTTTGTCTCCCCTCTCCTCCTCTCTTTCCCTATACCCTCTCTATCCCCCTTCTCTTTTCCTCTCTTCCCCTGTACCCTCTTTTCCCCCTCTCCCCTACACTCCTCTCATCCACCGCCCTCTCTCCCTCTCCTCCTTTTCCCGTGCCCCTCAACCTAGTCAGCACCTTTCCCCTCTATTTCTCCCCTTACCCCTCCCCACACTCTTTCCACCAAATTTACCCCATCATCTCTATCTAACTAGCTCCTCTACCCCCATCATATTCTCTCCTAGAGGGTTGGAGATGGTTGAATAGGGCAAGAGGGAAGAGGGAAATATGGAGTAACAGCAAGGAAAGAAGGTACCCTAGGAGACCTTACGGTCCATTCAAGGAGGGTACCTTTGGACTAGCAATCGAGCGGGCACATGGCTGCTCAATTGTTTTGCGTCCTCCCTAAACGGCCACTTTTCAAGACCTTGTCTAGTCTTGACTTGAACTGGTCAACAGATTCACTGTTGACAACTCCAACTGGAAGTGCGTTCCACTTTCCGCAGATACTGTAAGTGAAAAAATTTCCATACAGATTGCTGTTGTAACGCTTCAGTTTAAGTTTGAAGCCGTGATTGCGCGTGCTGTTCTCACCTTAGTGTGAAAATATCTCGGTAGTCCACATTGTCGAACCCTCGAAGTATTTTGAAACCTTTGATGAGCTGACCACGCAGTCTACGGGTTTCCAGCGAGAACAGATTTAATTCCCTTAGTCTATCCTCATAACTTTTATGTCGGATAGAGGGAATCAGCTTGGTTGCCCTGGCTTGTACGCGTTCCAACCTTGCGATATCCTTTCGAAACGAAGGACTCCAAAATTGTACGGCATACTCCAGGTGCAGCCGAACAAGGGAGTTGTACAGAAAAAGTACTATCTCCTTGTTACGGTATTCAAACTGGCGCTTTATGTAGCCTAACATCCTTTGGGCTTTCTTCTCTGTCTCGATGCACTGTTTCGAGAACTTGAGGTCGCTAGTGATAGTTACACCCAAGTCCTTCTCAGTGTTGGTGGATTCAATAGCAGTGCCCTAAAGGATATACTGAGATTGGGGTTTTCTGTGGCCGATATGCATCACTTTGCATTTGTTCACGTTAAAAGGCATTTGCCACGTGTCCGACCACTCCCCAATCTTCCCAAGATCTTCCTGCAGGCCGGCAGTATTTCCATCCTTTGCAACGTTCATACAAAGCTTGGTATCGTCGGCAAATTTTGAAATCTTGGCAACCTATGTCACCGTCCATGTCGTTGACGTAAATGATTAATAGTAGTGGTCCCAGAACAGAACCTTGAGGCACCCAGCTAGTAACGGGCACCTACTCAGAAGACTGTCCATTCACCACCACCCGTTGCCGTCTGCCACTTAGCCAGTTCTCTATCCAGCCGGCTACCTTTCCGTCTATGCCAAGTGCTCGCACTTTCCGGAGAAGGCGGCGGTGTGGTACCTTATTAAAGGCTTTCTGAAAGTCTAGGGGAAAGATGGAAGCAGGAAAAATTGTGGGGAGGGGGCGAAGTGGCAAATAGTTAGGGAGGGTGAGAGAGAGGGCAAAATGTATATTTTAGAACGTGATTTTTTAAAATATTTTTTATGTTATAGCTTAGTTTAGGAATGAGTTTCCCCCCCTCAGCCAGTCACCTCCCTGATGAAAAGAGAAAGAGATAGTGAGAGAAAGGGGCAGGTGGGCGGGTAAAGAGATTAGGAAAGATAGGGATAGGTGATGGAATGAGGTAGGGGGAGGAGTAGGGGATGTGCTAAGGTTAGAGGAGAAGGGAGATGAAAGGGTAGGGGAACATGGAGGTGATGGGGGTAGAGATGATCACAATCGATCTAAATGATCAAATAAGCCGTAGGACAACAGCTCGAAGTGCTGGCAGCGAGCGAAGCGAAGCGCAAGCTCCCTCAGTAGGGGGGAATGGCAAAGCCATAGCTTGTATACATATAAGATTAAATCTGTTTACCAGTAAGTTATAAGGAATATAGTTCGGCACAGTTTTGTAAATACTAGAAATTGATAGAAGATCACAATGCAATGTCCTCTCTATATCTAATCATTTCGGGAATTATGTACAAAAAGTGATCTTTAAGAGGACAAAATCTTTCTTTAAGAGGAGCGAAGAGTACTTACCTTCACTGATGCTACTAATATTTTTCTTATTTATGTTAACCAAACACACTAAAAAACAAACACAAATTATTTCTCTTCTTTTATATGTATATATATATATATATATATATATATATATATATATATATATATATATATATATATATAAATTATATCCTCGATCTTAAATGGTTTCTAAGCACTTACACCTCATGATGCTGGTCGCAGCATGATATATATATATTTTTTCAATGAATCACTCTCATAATTCACCTCTCCTTCGTACCTTTATATGACTATGGTAGAATGTTAATCAAGGCTGTCGATATTGGCATCTGCACAATATATATATATATATATATATATATATATATATATATATATATATATATATTTGCATATTTAGGTAGGAGTTTTTCTTTTATGCATGTTTTATTATAGACAAGTCTAGTTGAACCTTGATATGCTTCTTTCTTTGCTTTTCTAATTTCCTTATTATTCTTTTTTTCGTCTTGCGAAAGGTTATAGATAAGTGTTCCGATATTTTTGGTTTATTTTAGCTAACTGAGCTTTCGGTCACATTTGACCATCTTCGGAGCGAATTAATTTTACACTGGTTAAACATTTAAAGGCATTACATTTATAAACTAAAGAAAATTTATATAATTAAAAGAAGGGGGAATATGGTTGACAGGAAGTAGTTAGAAAAGGTACATTTGGGAATGAGATTTCGGTCATTATTGACCGTTAATCCGTAAAGAGTTTTAAGGTTCACTGGGTGGCGGTCAATTGGACATTAATCTTCAGTTTTTCTTAGTAGATTAGGATGGCTTCCAGGATATAAAGGCGTGTGCGGTCACTTCTCCTTTTGATAATGGTGTTTGAGACTAAAATTGCTCGTGTTAGTTGAATTCCATGTTGCATGTAGTGGTTCTTGTTAGCGAGGTTTTGCAGATGCACTTTGAGTCTACGAGATAGGGATGTGGTTGTCATTTCAATGTATTTATTTGAATTATGAAGCTTGCAATCTCATGCGGACAGGTGATTCCTGAAAGGTGGGCATCTTCAAGGGATTCACGACCATGGCGTAACTCCCTATTACAGCGAGCAATAGTTGCATAGGAAGGGGAGGTGTCGGTGTACACTGCAACCATGCGTTCATGGATCTCCTTTGCATTCTTGCCTTTCTTGTTCAAAAATTTGATCACTGCGCGCTGCTCAACCTTCTCCATTGTTGAAAAATTTGTGACTCACGATCAGCTACTTCTTTTTAAATGAATGAGGCAGGAGCGTGCGGCTGCAGGTCCTGACTTGTCATAACTTGCCCTAATACCCCCACAAACAGCCATCCCACTTCCTCTGTTTTGCCCTACTGATTTGCAAAACTTATTGACCGACCCTCGTATATATATATATATATAATCGTCAGTATTGCTGCTAACCAGGCTGATTTTTAATTTCATAGCGAAGGCAAGGGCGCAGAAGATGCTCAAGTACATATGTATATTTTAATTTTGGAAACAACGTTTCGGGCAACATGCCCATCTTCAGGTTCTAAGATTAAAATTGTAAAAAAATTAATTATAAAGTGATTAAAGTTGTGAAAAAGAAAAGAATTTGAACTAAAGGTTTAAATGAAATAAGAAAGTTCTACTATTTTTCCTATAAAATATACTAAGAGTATACAACTAAATTGATTAAAAGATACACAAAATGACTTAAACAAATAAATCGATAATAACAAAAAAAACCCTGAAAGAAATAACATAAGTACTAAATGAATCAAAAGAGTAATAACCAATTTAATAAAAAAAAAAAAACTAAAAAGGCAAAATGGCAATTAAAAATATAAATTAATAAATCAATTCAAATAAACTAAAAACGCAGTGAGTAAAATGCCCCCTAAAAGTATAAAAACTAAATTTATAAACTAAAATAAATATAAATCAGATTCAAAGGGTAACAATTTAAATAGTTTAAGATGATGGAAGTCAATTAAAGGTATAAATTAAAAGAAAGATTCAAATGTTTAAAAACATTAACTAAACAATTAAGAATGAAGTGGTTACCAAACGGAATTTGAGATAGAGCCTAGAATGAGAAATTAAGTAATGAGGAAGCAAAAGGAAACCTTGAATTTATGTTAGGTGGTTGTTTGGTGTAGGGAAATAGGATGGAAAATACACCAGGAATATATAATTAAGTAATTAGAAAGGGGACTGAAGAATTATCGTGTTTGAGGGTGGGAGATTTGATTTTTATAAGACAGAAATTCTATTGAGAATTTTAAAAAAATTGGTCGCAATAACAATGAATATACTCTAAGAATTTTGAAATCCCTATTGATAAAGACAAAGTCTCTTACACTCAACATAACATTGATAATACCGTTGTCTCCCTTCTCATTTCTTAAATATAATTATCTCAGTCAACAACGAACTACTTCTCTCTTATTAACCAACCTAATTCAACTCTGACTTCACCCCTTATCTTCCCAACTATACTACAAATTTTCATCCTTCAACCTCTAATGACTCTCTCCAAGGTGTCACTTTCTAGTTCACTCATTCTTCATTACGTTTATTCAGTACAATATCCTCGGCCAAATTCATAGTCTATGGGGCCTGCTCTTTGAATTCGATCACGAAACATTCATCATATAAACTAATATATGTATATCGTCTCATAGCAGAACCCTAACACACTCTGACTTTCACTCCCAACTACACTGTAAAGGCCGCCTAATGCTTTTCACTCTGGTAGTTGCTACTTCTCACATGCTCTTTATATATTTTAAATGCTTTTCTAAACATGCTTCTATTTCATAAACCTGTGAAACATTATCCATGATATGATTCAAAGAAAGAGCTGAGAAACAATATGCTGAGCGACCGGCTTATTGCCGAAGTTGCTGCTTAGCATGCCTTTAACACCCTGGAACTTGAGTTTCTCAGCTGGCCTACTTTGATCTGCATTGTAAATGGATAAGTATCACAGCATCGCAGACCACGAGAGAACAAAGCTACATAACTTTGTCTGTTGGTAAAAGGATATACCGCTTTTAGCTATCATCTTTGCCCACCACCGAACGAGAAGATGAACTTAGTTTTCCTATTAGGGGCACCGGAATCGCAACTTTTGTCTTTCTTCTTAATACGGTCCCGATATTGACCCAATAATACGTCCATAGCTGCTTGAGATATTTCACTCTGGGCAACTTGAGCCTTCTTGCCAGTACAACCTTGAAGCTTGGAAAATGTCTAAGTGACAGGCGGAAACAGCAGGTCGATACCTATTGTGAGGCACCCATGATCAATAGGCAGAGTTGCCAAGGACTCATGCACTTGGTACTCGAAAACAGTGCCAGTAGAGAAGTTGGTGAGGAATTGTTGAACCACCTAAGAAAATTGTCGCCGACAGATACATCCAGAGTTCTAGGCGAGGCCTCATTCGCCGAAGCAACTCGATCCGCCTCATCTGCTTTCGTTCTTCCTGCGCCAAGGGCTAGGGTAGATATCACGGTTGCAGGAGGTGAAGTTTCTCTTAAGCAATTCCTCTTTCCATTGAACTTGCCCGAGAAGTGTAAAAATAAGATACAGTTACATTTTTTATAAACATATTAAGGGAATTTTTTTTCGATTAAGTAGAACGAGAGATAAGTCTGTGGTGGTTTCCAGTCTAATTTAAAACTCTGCGCGTACCGATCATATTACCGCAATCTACCAAGATAGTATTGAATAGCCAACTATCAACCAAGACTTTACTCTGTTTCAGATAGGGAGATTCATTTGAGTATTTGCGCTTGTGAATAACAAGGTAAACTTCTATAACCTAATTATAACTACGAGTTACGATGCAGCTGTTTAAATCAGTGCATTTAGAAAGATTTCTGTCAGACTAATATTTATGATAAGATAGACTCGAAATTGACTTTTGAATTTCGGATATTTTTACTAGTTTACTCCGCTTTGGAAAGCTTAGCTATTAAGTTAGATTTCATGAATTTTCTTTACCAAGTTAAAGTTCGGTTGAGAAAATTACAAGAAGATTTACGAGCTGGAAATTTGTGATAGCGAAGGTAATCGAGTGAATAGACGAAGACTAAATCTTTCTAATGCCATGCGTGGTTCTGCCATTTTATTTTAATGAGGCCTAATATAGGAAATACCCTCCTGCTGATCCTACCTAAGCAGAAAAAGCCGAAAAAATTTATTCGCTCTTGTCACGCGTTAGCCCAAGGCGAAACAATTGTGTATTAAGGCGAATTTCTAAAGTGGTTTTAGGCATACAAGCGTATGTGAAAAATATTAGCTTCTGGGGCTGCATGTGACTAAGTCGATATGTGGGGAGAAAGTGATACCAATATTTGTTCTCGAGGTATTTAAGAACTGTTATTTTATTCAGTTTGTCTGTAATTTTTAAGCTATTATGATGGACAGCCATAATTTAGTCTGGAGTCGGGCTGCTGAGGATTTTAGTTTTCCAGTTATCCAAATCTTAAATGTTTAGTTAATATTAGTGCATTATGACAGTTAATCAAAAGGCCAATGAATTATTAACGATACTAAAACTATAGACTATTTTTCAACACCTCTTTACCGCAATCAAGCAAATATCAACCTATAAATTATGTTTCAGAAATAACTTTAAATTATTTATGGTTCTATGCATTATATCATCTAAACCAATGAGGACCCATCTCTGAACAAAGGGTTCTAACTATTTTCTCTCATAAATTCAAGCAATGCACCATATCATACTCTGATCCTCTTGTTCCTCACTGAGCATTTTATCTTTAACACAATCATTGACATAAAAAATCAAAGTTTCATCTTCGGTTCTAACCTTTCGTACAACAGTGCAATGCGTTATATTCTCTTCATAATTCTTTCTCCCTCACATCTTGTGTAAGCTTTCCATCTTAGACCTTGGAACACTCATTCACATCCTTTTAGACAATAAACAATTTTTTTCGTTTATCAGACATCTCTCGCAAATTGTCCTTTGGCAGTGCTCGCAATTGAGATCTTTTTATCTCCCTCACACCAATGTTGACACCAGCATAATCGGATGCATCCTATGTTTTCTGTTCCCATTTTCCTTCCTACTTGTGACAGTGATTATAAATTGGAAAATTATAAAGTTAGTGGCTAATTGTCACATCACTCTGAATGATCATTAGCCGTCAAAGATATATTAACTATCTATAAACCAATATATTTAAACTGATTACTTTAGATAATTAAAATGAAAGGAGTGTAACCAGAAAACTTGCTATGAATCCTTGCTAACCCTGTATTTGATATTTAAAAGACTTTAATGAATAAAAGGTTGGTCATGCTGTTTACGTTGTCAAGCTTCTGGTTCAAGAGCCAAAAAACCAAGCATGTTTGGAGAAACATTAGCACATCCCACAAACTTGAAGGATAGTAATGGAAATAAGCATCTGCCTAAGTATATGTAGTTAAATAAACTGATTTTTTTTCAAGAAATTCCTTCAAATTCAAAGAAAAAATTGCATTTGTGACCAATGACGAGATCAAAGGTCAAATTGAGGCTAAACAATAGCACATACCAGAAAATTGAATGTGTGTAATGGAAATAACCATCTACCTCAATACAGTAGTTGCACTTATTTTCATTTCAACTATCTTTATTTAATAGTTTAAATGAAGATGTCATTGAAGATGATGTCGAATACATAAAAGAAGATTTAAAATGAAAGTGAAAATGTAAATAAAATGCGTCTGAAAGCATCATAGGAGGCATTTTGATTAAAGATGGATGCGGATACTGATGTACACAGGAAGCTATTATGTAAGGAGGTGCAAAGAGTGTGAGTAACCAAAAGAATCGCTGCGTAAACATAGTGCAAGAATAGCAGGGTACTTCTGGGTAACGAACATTTCAAAAGAAGATGAATTTAAAAAGAAAATGATGCAAATGTATATATATATAACGGGTTTCATTTATGGAAACGGATGTTGCACTGTTATTGTTACGGGAGTTCTGGAAAATTTTAAGATAGTAGGAGTAGATGATATATGTTTTTATGTTGAAAAGTAAGTGTAAATTTATTAAAGAAGTGGTCTTGCAGTTGAGAAGGTGAAATATAAAATTCCAAGGATATAGTAATATTGCAATTTTATATAAGTAAAAAGCGGATAAGGTAGAATGCGAGGACTACGGGTGGATAAGTTTGATGAGTGTTTGTGGTCAGGTTTATTGAAATAATCTGATTGTGCATATAAGAAACATAATTGAAGGATTCCGAAGGGATAAACATGGGTCTTTCAGGGCGAAAAGGAAAGTGGCGATCAATTATCCGCTTAGTCCATTGATCTATAAAAAGGTTATGCCTGTGTAAATTGAGAAGTATTTGAGAGCGTACTAAAAGTGTATTTAGATTGTGGTTACCTATTTTATGGTGCAAAGAGTATTTATGTTTGAAGTTTAATATGCGTTAGGCTGAAAGTGATTGAAAATGCGTTGAGGAGAGAGGACAAGGTTGTATGATATCACAATAGCTATTTAATATTGTTATTGATGGAATAATGAGAGAAGAATATATGCACATGAAAAAAAAGTTAAGTGATTAGGAGGGATGAAAAGAGATGGGTACTCTTTATGTTGGTATATAAGGATGACTTTATCTTTTTGGTTGCTGAAAGTGAGAGGAGTTTGAAAATGTTGATTGAAGTTTTAACAAAGTGGGCCTAAATATAAATGCAGGAAAGATTAAAGTAATAGTCTGTTAGTGAAAAATGGTTATTGGTTGAAATCAGATATGTGGTGTCACTGTTCATCAAATGTTTAGTTTTAAGTATCTATGATTCATTGTAATAATACTTGTATATATTTCAAATACTAGCCTATACTTTCTTAGAAATTCTTCGCTGCGATTATATATATATATATATATATATATATATATATATATTAGGGGGTTATAAAGGTTTAAGCGTGAAAAACACGAATAAACTAAATAAAATTATGCTTGGTCCAACATTACTGTATGTTAGTAAGACTATTTTGTGGAGAGAAATGAAGTGCTCGAGAGAGAGTGCCGGACAGTAAGACTAATTGAGAGGGATACACGGTTTTTGGCAGGTGTATATAGAAAGGAACATTTGGCTAAGAGATTTTTAGGTCTTGAATGATGTAGTACAAACTTGTAAGAAGAATACTTGGAAATAGGCTTATTAAGAGATTATAGAAGAAAGGGTATCAGAATGTGAGAAATGTTGGATAATCGCCTCAATAGTAGAATGATTATAAGAATGTGTTATTTAAGTGAGACAAGTGCGACCGAGGTGGCAAGGAATAAAATTTGGCATGGTAGATGGTTTAGGGGGTATATTATGGTAGAACTCAAAACTATGCGAGAGTACATAGTACCATACTGGTTTAAATGAGTGTCATCCTTTCTTGGAAAAAAATTATGGCTAGCCCTTTAATTTCTAGAAAATAGAAGGGGTCTGAATGATGGTTAGCTTTATTATCTTCGAAAAAAGCTGGATTAAGTTTAGGGGTACCTGAGTGAACTTCAGTAATTTAGTGTACCACACTGAAATCTTTAAGGAAGAAAAAAAATTCAAATTATACATGGTTGTAATATTATTGGGGGTTTTTGGCTCTCACTGCCCACGTTTTTTTCTGCTCTCTTTCTTGTTCTTGCAGCTATCATCTGGAGAATTTTTGCTCTCTCAAACCAATGATTTAAAAGGATCTGCAGCTATCATCCATACATGTTCTTTTTTATGGATCACCATTTTCTTTTCAGAATTTCTTATAGAAAACTACTGCAAGATTCGCAATTTTTGGTATTACACTTTATTATTGAGGAAAATATTTTCTGTATTGGAACTTGATTGGTACCTTAAACCTGCCTTGAGAAAGTCTAATTAGTGCCTTTTTTATTTTGAATATTGTTTCTCTCATCATATCTTGACTCTAGTATATTTGGTCATCGCTTTGACTTCTTTTCTTAATCACGAGCTGAGCTCAATAAAGTCACATTGAAACAGAGAATATCGCAAACAAACAAGGAACTCAATTAATGTTTTAATATTAAACAGCTGTAATCATTAAAGGAGTAGTTGAATAATAATAAAAATTTGTCATGGATAGAAGAAAAGCAATCAATTTCCTGAGGTTGAATGGAAAAGGAAATAATAAGCGTATTTATTACGTGCTCAGTAACAATAATGAATATTATCTTAATAATGAGCAATATAATTATATGGAATAATTTTTCCTAGGGTAAACGAAAATACAACTTTTGGAAAGAAAATATGGTAAATATCTATGTAGTAGAATCGTCACTCCCCCGTTCTCTCTCAGTGTACACACGAGGCGATTACCGCAAAGACATCCGGCCCCGGCACCGTGGGGTCAAGCCTGTAACGAGGGGCCTCGCCGCTCGTCGCTATGAAAGGCCTAAAGGTTAAAATGCAAGATCTCCCCTACGAGAGGGATATTCAATGTCAACTCAGGTAAGAAATTGGAGACGTGTTTCTCTCAAGTTCGAAGGCTAACGAGGAGCCGATATAAGACTTGGCGCAAAAAACCGTTTGGAATAAAAATCCTCTTGGGCCCTTCCGAAGCCCTTATCCCTCTTACCCCTCCCACAGTGGGGTGACGAGTTAAAAATGAGAAACACTGAGAAAAATCGTGGTAGAATAAGTCAGTCTCCAGGTGACGAAGTTCCGGGATTAAGATCAAGCTACCGAGACTGGACAGGTAGAATACTTTGGTCGTCAGACTACGAAGTCCCCTGCAAGAGAGGCAGGGCTAATTTAAGGGGCTAAGAAGAAGCTCATCCTCGACTAGTCCCTGGGTATCAAACCGAACGTTAAGTTAACTTGTTCAAGCTCAACTTACTCTCGTCAGAGAGACTCCTCATATCCTGGTGCATCTTAAACACCAGGGGTATTCCTCGTCCTTTAGGAATTAAGAAAAGAAGAAGGAAAAGACTCCCCCTCGAGCCCGTTACTCGGTGGACACACCAAACTCAGAAATTAACTTGGTTGAGGAACCAAGTTCAACTTATTTTCGTCAGAGAAACTCCCTTCCGCTATACTCGCCCTTGAGGAAGGCTGAAACTAAGAAGAAGTTCATCCTCGAGCTAGTTTCTGGTTACCAAATCGACCTTTAAGTTAACTTTTTCAAGCTTAACTTATTTTTATCAGAGAAATCCCCCTTTCTCGATCCTTGCCCTTGAAGAAGACATCCCCGAGTACAGTCCTTGCTCATGAAGAATTAAGTAACGAAGGAGAAAAGATCCCCCTCGAGCCCGTTACTCGGTGGTTACACCAAACTCTAAGTTAACTTAGTTTAAAAACCAAGTTTGACTTACTCTCGCCAAGAGACCACGCCTACCTTGGTGCCACCTAAAGCACCCTGATTGTTCTCGTCCTTGAAGACTCCCCCTCCCCGTGAATACCGTGTGGACTCTCAGCTGCTACCCTCGCCAAAAGAACCTCGTGAACTCGCCCACCTCCATCTGGCCGGTCGGCACGCGTCGTGGAGGCAATAACATTCCTGAGGCATTTAAACCCTAGTAGATTCAATAAGCCTAAATATTGTATATTAAAGTGCGTATCGAATTTAGAAATTTTTGAGGGTCAAACTAATTTAATTAATTATTGTGTATTTTAATATTCGGAGTATTTCTGTGGTTAATGGTTAATTTTTGTATATTAAATTGTTAAAGTTAAAATATACGTTTATTTTTTTGAATTATTGTGCGTTTCTCTATATCCTGACGTGTTTCAAGCGGCTCTTCTTTAAAAGAACAATATTAGCACTCGTATTAGCACTTTTAGAACAAAGCCTACTTCATCAAAGAAGTATATCACTACCACCAAGAATACAATGACAAAAGCGGATTGCGTGTAGAGAGATTAAAAAGGGGGGCCATTATCCGTCATTTAAAAGTGCTGTCAGGTGTGAGGTGATCAGAAAAGGACCATTCTACGACATTTAAAAGTGGTGTCAGGTCTGTATGTTTATATTAGAAGGAACCCAGCAGTGTCTAATTAAGGAAGAGCCAACACGTAAAGAAATATCAGGAATAAGAGAATAATTGACGAGAGGAAAATTGGTAGAGTAGGGGTGGAAACAATCTGAAGGTAATAGTTAGGCCAAGTAGTAAATTTGTTGCTGGAGTGGTATTTTAATCAGCATAGTAGTGGGATTAAGGGTAAGTTAGGCTTCGTGCTACCTAGTGAGTGGCAGCGTACCTGAGAGTACAGTAAGGAAAAATCGACCGACAAACACAGAATGGATCCGGTCGAAAGATTTTACCAACAAGCCCAAAGTCTGGGACTTGAAGGCAAAGAGATGCATGACTACGTCATGGCAGAACTGAAAATAGATTGTGAAGAAGAAAAAAGAGATTTGGATAGGTGTTTGGTGTGGGGTGATCAGAAAAGGGCCATTCTATGACAATGTAGATTGGTGGCTCGAACGATGGGACGTAAACTATTTCGTCCGTGTTCCAATATGTTTCACGTTTTTGGAGACATTTAAGTGGACTGCTCGTGTGGGGGTAAGCACATAAGGGGACCACCCTCGATGATCCTAAGTCTCAATCAATTGCGTTTTTAGTTTGGTTAGTTTCGGGCATTTTTCTAAAAAAAAATGGCGCTAGGTATATTTCAAATAGGCCTCGAACGCGCAGGAATATTCCAGCAGGGGTGAACGAAATATAATCAAACAAAAATCCACTTTTTCGGCCGAGCCGCCAATCTACATGTTTACCAAAAAGATAATAATTTGTGATATACTTTTTTTTCATTTTAGAGAGTGGTTGCTAATATTATTGCTGCTCTAATGAAAGGACTTTGTGTAAATTCAAGCAAAATTCGTTATCCTTCATCTGATGCCAAATGAAATCATCTAGTTTATTCTTTAACTTATCAACTCTTTAATCTAAGGTAGGAAAATTATTTTTCTGTTTATCCTTCATCTTTTTAGGGGCTGTTAATTTTTTTATTCGCATTCCTAATTTATTTTTGCTAAATATTGCATTATAATCGTACCGGGCTCGATTGTAATAGAGTTTATAAATTTTTGAGGATTCTCTCACTAGAACTGTAACTACAATTTTTGCCGGGAATTGGAAAGATTTGTGCATTGGTTATCAATAAGGCGGTGGTTTGTTCTACTTTTCATTTGATCAGCTTGAAGTTGTTTTCTATCTCTTTCAATTTTACTTATCCGCGATTTTCTATCACTCATGGGATTCAAAGAACGACCAAGTGTTAGTTTTATGATATTTATTTCTCTTGTAGAGAACTTAACAGATTGCACTTTTCTCTTTCAACTCATCCATGTAATATATTTTCTGCATGGTCTAGTTTTGAAAGAATGTTTAAAAGTTTAGAAGATTTATTAGGAATATAAACAAAATGGAATAGAAAAAAGTTGTCTGTAGATTATTTTGTGTACAGAAAGAAGGAACCCGCGTAGAAGGGGAATTATTTATGTGAATTTGTATGGAAAGGTAATGAAATTAACATATATATATACGACAATTGAAGATAGTGTATGAGATAAGTGCGTATGAAAGGGATTTGTGAGTGTGCAAGCATTATGGTCCTATGATAAGAAAAAGAATTTTCACAATCATATTGTAAACAGGTATAATATTATTTATTTATTAATTATGGGATGAAATAAAACAATGGTTACCCTTAAGATATAAGATTGAATATTCGTTAGGTCCCTAAATGATTAAGACGAATTTTTAAAAAATGAGCTTTGTGGAGTTTATTGTGTTATTTAGACAAGTATTTCAAGTTTTGTATTAAAAATCTGGATGAATGGCAAAAAAACATATTTTGATAACCTAAACATTTAATATTTTATTTGGCCACATTTCTAAATAAATTTTATCCTGATTCCAAAACAATATTATTCATTCTATTAATTTTGCTCTACCTGCATTGACTCCTTTAATTTTTAAGAATATACCATAACTTTCTATCGGAACGATAGAAAACTTAATTGCAGAACATCTTTGGCATAAATTAGAATCATTCTGACCCCTTAAACTAGTTTTTGATATATTCTATACTGCTCCTTTCTGCTATTGGAAACGAGTTGTTTACGTCTTTACAGGTTGGCTCTCGTGCCGCACTTATGCGAGACAATCAATATTGAGTTTATTATTCGTTGCGCACATATGACTCAGGAAGCCTTTCTTTGGCAGCGCCTCTAGTTCATATATGAATGACAATAAACTACGATTCTATTGAAGAAACCATCTCTCTGGTTGGTGCCTTTGATTTTTGCGAGAATCGTAAGTTATTATTCCATTCGAGTGTAAACATTATTAATTTAACTTAGTTGTTTCTCTTTAATTATGTTATGTTATTTTAAGTTTACAGAAGTTATGTAAGATTTTTTAGGTCGAAACAACGAGCTTATAATAAATAGGTTTATTCTTAGGATTTCATGATTAAACTCATTCCTATAACATCTTTGTTATTTAGAAAATCTATATATCTTATAATAATAATAGTAATAGTAATAATAAAGTCAAAACAACTTAATCTGACCTCAGCAAGAGTCTATTTGTTCAAAATTTTCGCCTAAAATGAAAACGTCAATAATATTTATATCTGGACGAGTCCTGACTTAAGTAATACAGCTAAAAGATTTTAAATAATTCATAGTTTTAATGAGGCACGAGAAGGGATAACATGGGTAATATCCCTAATATAAATGAAAGTAGGAAAAGCAGTAAGCCCTCCCGAGCTATAAGGCCCCCAAAGGATCCTTTGCACCTCTTTAAAATCTCTCACTATCATTTTCACGTGTGTATAGACACCAAAAAGGTGGTAGAGGGCATTAAACAGTCTAAAATATAATCCATTGAAGGTGATAAATATCTTGTGTTTGAATTGTTTACGTTTGTGATGGAGTTGTTGGAGTAATTTACCAAACTCATTTAAAATATTATATCAATGCTTTGAGATAAACTTTATTACCACCATTATAAATGATCAAAATTAAATTTGAATTAATTTTATTTGTCTCATTTCCTTACGCGAAATAACTAAACACCCTGTGTACACATATGTCTGCATGCTAGAAAAATTCTTTGACTCACATATCAGTGGATAATTAAGTACTGTTTAGCTTCTAAAGATTCAGTATATTCATTCCTCCATAGTTGCTTTAGGGGAAATTAATTGCAAATTTGTGATGATAAAAGAGTTTTATATTTTAACTTAAAGAATTCGAGAATTATTTGACTTTAATTGTTAACTAATTTAGAGATGTTATTTATTTTGTTGGTATTATAAACTCCTTTTAAGCAATAGGAAGGTTTCATTTACTTTCCATGTATTTGTGCACCAACAAATTGTTTGATTCATATTTTTCTTTGTCCTCTGAGTTACTGAGTTTCTTAATTTAGGACCAAACTGCTTCATATTCTAAACTTACTCCATGAAAATGTTGGTAAAAGTTTCCTTCTTTATCGATATAAAGTTAATAAAATTCTAAAAATACTGATTTTAGTTAGTGGCACCAAAATAAGATAAATAAGGCAGTTCTAAACAGATTTTCCTCAATAAATATAAGAAAAGAGCAGCGTCAAACTTACTTTTGGGCCCTTATTTGGGCAGAGCAAGAGTAAGATTCTCTCTTCTCCTCGAAAGCTATATCACATGTAGAGAAATTAAAATCTAGTATTGAAAAAGTTAATATGTAGATGGCAATCCATTCTTGGCTCAAACGATGTGAATCTATATATCATTTAAGCTAAATTATCTAGCCACTTAAAGCCGCCTTTTAGCAAATTACAATCAGGATCGTCAATATGTGCATACATTTTCTTTGAGTTTTTGCCATCTGTTTAATAAATCCCCAAATATTTGAGAGATTTTCTTCGCCTTCCTTTAGGAGGATGCTACTGGAAGAGGTTGTGACTCACTACCGTGCCCAAACGTTTTTCTTGTGAATTCAATTCAATAAGCATTTTGGGACATCGGCGTCAGTGGCTACCACTGCTCTTATTTGAAACCTAAATGAAACTGTATCATATGTCTAGTTGCAAATCGTGAGAAAATGTTTAATCCGATATCATTCGTAATATCTTTTTATCCTAATAATAGGAGCTTTTTATAAGAATAAAACCAGAACATCATGACTGCTAATTTATTTCTTATTGCATCATTACCCTTAAAATTATTATTTACTAAAAAATCAAATGTCACTCTGTTTCCTGCATAGAGAGAAATATTATATGTTCGTTCTTGTCTTTAGGCGTTACTAGTGTCAGATTTAAAAACTTCACCGTAATACCAACCAGCATAACAAGTGTTTTATCTTTTGTTTTTAACTGTTTTACATCAAACCTTTGCTTGATCCTTCTCCAAGCTATTTCGCTTCCATGGTTTGAAAAAAGTAAATATCGATGAATCGAGCGAAAATATAGGATTTAACCGGAGATTTTTGGTTTAAATAAATAAAAGATTTCTCTAATTGACTATGTCAGATATAAGATATTTCTGCCGAAAAATCCTCATAAAAATAGTTAATTTTTAAGTGTAATGTGAAAAATTTACTAGCCTATTCAAGAATTTGAATCCACATTTTAACCAATATTTGCACACCAAGAAGCCTCTGTCAAAAAGGTATATTGAAAAAAGAAGGACCCAAGTGATGATATTTATTTCAATTTAAATTTGATTCATCCAGTCAACAAAAGAACAGGAAGTTTTGGGATTTCTTTAGCTAATTAATGAAAATAAGAATGAAGATAGATTTCTGCCTACATAAGATATGTTTTTAATTACTTATTAAATCTAAATAAAATGGGTGAAAAAAAATAATAAAAACAAAATCTTAAATGCCAGTAATATTATTAGAGTTTTTTAGGGTAGTAAAGGATAGTAAGCCTTTTCCTAATTCTTTAAGTTAAGCTGGCGGACGAAAGTATTCCTTCAGCAATTGTTCCAATGCAAATCAAAGTTTTCAATGGTGTTAACATTCGGATTTTACCTACTTATTTTCCTGATCTTTGGGCAATTCCATAAAAATATAGCTATATGCATCAATGCATTATCATGATAGAAGGCCAGGCGAGGATTTGAGAACAATATTTATGTTCTAGGATAAATCTGTTCAAGCTTAAATGAAAAATCTCGTTAGTGTTATGAGTAATTTAAAGGTTAAATGAATTTTGATTCGTCACACTGAATAACATTTAATCAGTATTGAATTTTTCACTTCTGATTATCGTTAAAACTCGTTTGTTTATTGACTATTAAAGACAGAAAAATGATTTTGCATTTGAATCTTTTCCTTGATATCCAACTGCATGAAGATCTCGATTAATTATTTTGGTTCCAACTCTCTTTTCAAAGTGCTCGTTTAGGTTTCAAATCAATTTTACAACAGTGACTCTTAATACTTTACATACAATGTTTTAGTGCTCTGCAATCCTGGTCAAATTGTTTTGCCTGATGTGCACCAAAAAAAACCTTTTTTGTTTATTAATTTGGAAAAATCTTTTTTTTTTTTGGGGGGGGGGCAATTCCTCTCACACCATTACACAACTCAGTAAATTTGGTTGCTGAGGATCTAGCCAACCGATCTGAAAAGATTCTCCCTCTTTCAATGACTAAAAGGTTTTTCTTGTATCCATGAATTAATACATATGCACGCATTATGTACATATATAAATTATTCCGTTATTTTAAAAATTGGATTATTTATAATAAAACTAATATATATTTTTCTACTAGAGAGCATTAGTCAGATTTTTACCAGGCGGAGGATAAAAACGAGACAAACAGAAATATTAACTCGAATACCAAATATCCCGTTGCTCATAAAAGAGATCTAATTTGTTATGCTGAGTAACATAGCTTAAGGAAAATTTGGAAAACTCTTAAGGAATTTACAAAATATATATATTTTAATCAGATACAAGAAGACTAGGCACAAAATGATATGTAGCGCCCAATTGCAAGGTGGAATACAGCCAACAAGGAACCTCACACAAATCGAAGATTGAAATAATATGCCATATTCTAACAATTATTTAATGTAAATACTTGTAAATAATGTTAAATCGCATTTTAATATGTATCAATGCAAAGCAGAATACTTTGCAAGTGTTTTCTCGTGAATATACGAACCAACACACATTAGTTAAAAGATGCGAGCAGACGCTCGTGTAGAAAACAGCTCTGCATACATAGAATGCAATCGGATTTGAAAAGACTAAATCAATCTTGCTATGGATGTCGGCTTGATGAACCCGGTCAGGTTTCCAAGCGCAAATACTCTTTTTGTGCACATATGCCTAGACTGAACATGCACAGACACCTAGACTCACCAGCAGCTTTAGTAGAGAACACACGCACATACTTTTGACTCGATAAGCTCCGCCCCACGTTCAGATTAAGAGAAGAAATGTCATGCCCACATAATTGACGTTAAAATTTATAGACAGACAAAAACATTCTTATTAATATTATTTCCATTGTGATGAGCTTATTAGTAGCGTTATTATTATTTGAATCACCAGCCTCTACCTCGTCCTCAATCCGTCCGTCCATAGCTCCAATATTCTGATGCAGAAGGAAAATTATAAGAAACACTGAACATTAAAACTGATACTCAGCCAAAGTCGTAAGCACACAAACGAGCCACGAAAATCACAACTATTTCACTTTCCAGAATTGAGGTAACTCTAAGCCGAGATTAAAGCCTACAAAACCGCCATTTTTCTTCCGATTACTTCCTTCTGCCAAACAATAACCAGATTACCAATCGAACCCAGCCTACAAGCGGATTACCCATAAGAACACTTTGGAGTCCGACCAAACTTGACTGTAAGGCCACCTTAACACATCGTCACCCTCAAATTGGCGACCATATAATACATCCACTAGAGGTTAGTTCAAGAAATAATAAAGAAAATTAGTGTGAGAGGTGAAGGAGAATTATGAGAAATAGTGGATATGAAAAAAATAGAAATACCAGATTGATTTCTGAAAGGTAAACATTTAAATGAACTACTAGCACTTATGTTCTTAGACACATTTAATATACTGCCTCCACTGAAATTATTAATAAAGTTATTATAAGTATTGTTCATTTTATAGAAAATAAATTGTTTCAATATTGTATTATTGAATCTCTTGTTTACTAGCTTGAAATTACTATTTCTAATGCTCGCTCAGGTATCTAGTTAATATATTGACACATAATTAATATTAAGGTAGTCTTTCTTCACTTACTGACTTCATTAAGTTGGTCACAAAGATGAAGATCCTACGATGAATGTAATTCGTTGTACCTCACTATTTGTACCATCTACCTTTATCTGGGTTCAGAAAATAATTCTCTCTTTCAACGCCTCATACGTTCCTCAAAATATGGAAATTCATCCTATAATTAATGATGCATTTTCCATGTTTATCATTCCCTTATGATGAGACTCCAAACAACTCTTGAAATTTTTTTATATCTAATAAATATTTATTTATCAATTTGTAAAGTTATATAATTTTCTTCAGTTTCTACAAGGAGAATCCATCTCTGTACTAGGTTTACAATACCAGGTATTTAAAAATTGTTTGACTTTGATTTAAAAAGTTTTAAGGTTGTTTCAACATCTTCTCTTCTTGACAACTATATTTTTGGATCATTCACCAAACTATTAAAAAACATAGTAATCTGAAAGGACTAAAAGTGGGTTGAGTATGATAGGTTATTAATATTTAACAATCAAATTTTCAAGATTTTTAAAATATCTCTTGCGATTTGATGTCATGCGTTTTAGTGGTGAAAAGGCACTCTATTTCAATGTAAGTTGTTTTCGTTAAATAAGTCATATATACGTCCTTATTAAAAAATTTATACTTTATTGATGAAAGTCCAATGTGGTTTAATAATTTATTTATTGATTATGCAATTCATCTGCTACCAATGCACAAAAATATTTTCCATGGATAAAGACCACGTTTTAGTTCGGTTCTTGTTTTTCCAAAAACTAATAGACCCTAAAATTTAATATTATTAAATGAAAGTTACTTTTCGTGTCTTGTTGCAATATGTAAACTGTCTCACTTTTTATTCAAAAAAGAAAGATAAACAAATGCTATATTTGAGAGAATTATTGAGGAATTCATTGCCGAAATCGTGAAACTTAGCCTAACAGTAACACTCGAATTTTCTCTGTTATTTTTAAAAGATTATTATCATAATATTTACTTGTCTTCCCAAATGGGTTTCATTTTTGAGATTAAGGTTCACTGGGCTAAAGTTATGAGTTATTTTGCGCTGGCTGCACCATACGCGACACAAAATTTGCTGACACATCGTTGTATTTGCTTAAGTCCCAAATGTACAATACCTAAAAAAAAATTAGCGTAGAAAATGAAAAAGGCATGTGGAAATATAAGATATGAATTAGGCTGAAATATACTGGTACCTAGGCTCATATGTTTAAAAATAAATATTTTTTGTAATTTTTTACCCCCCTTCCAAAATTATAAACCGAACAAATATGTCAGTGGCTATCGGATCAGACTTTAGGTAAATTTTTTTTTATTACTCCTATATGGAGAGGGACATTCACCACATAATCTAATGAGGTTTTGCTATTCATTTAAATCATTTGATTTAAAAACAAAATGTTTAAGTGTATATCTTTAAACCCCATTTTGAAGCTACCGTGGATTATTTGAAAATTTTCGATTAGTCGAGATTAAGATACCTAAAGTTTATTCGATGGTGCCTGTGTTCAAGGATTGACCACTAATATTATAATTATTTTTAGGGTCATCATGCCTAATATGTTATTTCTTATACTTGTCATTTTTGGTTCATTTGACTACTCGATCTTCGTTTTTTTGCAGGTTTTTACTGTCATTATGAGATTTTGCCTTAGTAACTAGTTTCGGACAATCAGCTGAATTTAAAATTTTCCTCATTCATTTATCTCAAGAGCTTTGAAAATACAAAAAACGACCATGATTACTGAATTTCATTCACAACATTACTCTGGCTACAGTTTTTCCAATCAAAAACCATTTGTTATCAAGATAAACAAAATCTACAGCTTTGAGCTAGATAAAATTTGTTATTATTTCGTGAAGAGAAATTAAAAAATTAGTTAAACATGGATTTCCGCATCGAAAACCGTTTAGTGAGTTACTAAATTACTTACCACTAGATGTCTCACTATACTATTTCTAAAATCAGATTTAAGATTTCATCAAAAACGAATTAAAAGAATTGGGTTGAGAGTATCCAAGAAAACTATTTATTTTTTTTTTAATTTGGATTATATTGTTTTCTTTCAACTCGTTAGAAATTTTTAAGAAGTAAAATAATTTTTTTAATTTGTACCAAGAGCTTTTAAAATCTGCACCTAGAACATTAATTTGAATTTTTTAAATATAATGAAATTAGCCCTTTTCTATATTGCAAATATTTCAATCTCTATTTTTTTTATAAAAATATATTACCTACCTTATTTTAGCTAATTTGTTAGTATTTTTTATGGCAAAAAATCCGCAAATTAAAGATTTATTGTATTTTTCACTCCACCATGATCAGCATTTAAGACACCCTCGGATACCAGGAGAAGCTGGATGCTAGCACATTTTTGCTAACGATTATTTTTCTAACTATACATCGCTTGAGTATGTGTTTGAAAAATTATAGTAGGCTGCTTTAATAAGATCTTTTCTCTCTTTCTATATTTTTCATTTGACATGGCGATTATAATAAAGTTATCGGTTTCTAATTAGGACAATAGAGCTAGTTTCGTGGATTTTATGCAATCTGTTACCATCTCTTATGCTCTGTTTTTCTTTCCATTTATACCGAGACTGATTTGATCTACTATAAACTATAAGGATATAAATCCCTATTTTTTATTTAAGGTGATAAATTTTATTATAATTTAACTTTTCATTTGACAATAAAAATAAATTACTGGAGGATTTATAGTCTACAGATTGTTAATAACTCTTATGAATATATTTAGCTATAATTACATTGAATCGATTTATTGTGTGATCGCCGTTCTCAAGTATTTCTCAAAACTATTATTCTTTCGACTGACTTATATTTACTTATTTATATTAATTATATTTTATGATTTCTTGTGTTAAATGGTTTAATTTGTGATGGAGGAAGCTACCATTAATAAATATGAATAAATAGATTTCCTAAACTCACAAAAGGATGTTTTCTACGGAGGTGGTAAAAAGTGTGACATTCCGATAAACAGATTGTATCATGAAACTTCAAGATTTTACAAAAAGATTATTATATCTGCAGGGATCTCTTGGAATCGCAAAACAGATTTTAATTTTTTTGTTATTGAAAAGACAAAACGGAATTCTGTTGACTACATTGAACTCCTGATAACACAGCTTTTGCCTGATTTTCTTTGCCTGTATCAAGAAAGTGACTTTATTTTGCAACAATATAGAGTGCTTTCGCATACAAGCTACGCCACACAGTTGTTTTTAATTAGCAATACGCCAAGATCAAGAACAAAAAATGACTGACTACCGCTAATTCCAGATTGTTAGTCCATGGATTACTCAATTGGGTAGTTACTAAAAGAAAAGATCTACCGAGGTCGGAGAGAAAAATTCACTGAATCAAAATTGAAAAGCAAAATAAATCAATCTTGGCAAGTAATAGGCATTAATAAAGTAAAAAATGTTAGTGTTTGCTTAAAATAAAAAATCAGATTAGTGATTAATCAAAGTGGAGGTCCATTAGGTCATTTACGGTAGGTAAGGTCAATTTCTGATTATTTATTTCTTTACACTCAATATTCGTTATTTTGACCAAGTTTTTTTTGTGAAGTAGAATAAAACTATAAAATATATCTAAATTCCGTTATTTGCATTCAAAAAAGGAAGATTAAATGTATCTTGCCTATTAGAATTGTCATAAATAGGAAGGAAGTTACTGAGATATTATTTTTTTTTAAATGTCTTTTTTTTTTGGGGGGGGGGGTGCCGATACATATCGGGTATTTGAAAAGCCCTCTTATACGCGTTACAATTCTAACATCAAAGACCACAATGGTAGTTTCGATGCAGTTAAACAAGTTTTTATTGTTTTAACATATGAATATGTAATTAATTTGTAATATGAATCAATGTAGCCACCCTTAGCGAAGATCACGCCCTCAAGGTGCGAGTTGAATGCCTTTAACACGTTGCAGACATATTTCATCCACATACTCGCCACACACTGTTGAAGGAGGACATCGGCTCTTCGAATTTGCTGTGACAGACCTTTCACACCTTGACCTTGACATGCGCCGACTAACTTTAGTCTAGTGTATTTAGGTTTGGCGTCTGACGAGGCTAAAATTCCTTCGAACAGAAGTTCATGTTTGACCCCAAACACGCATGCACGGTGTCGACCGGGAAAGAATTTTTTCGTCACAATTAATGGGAATTAGATTGACATTACGCTACAAGTACATAAGTAGTCGACCACATTGCTCCAGACATTGTTCTCTTTTTCGGTCGTTGAGCTGACGCCTATCCATGCACTTTCAGCTTTTGTTGCACTCTTTTTCGTCTCGGGCAACTGTGACCACTGAGGCGTTCTTCTCATTCACGAGAGCAGTTCTTGTGAGCCTCAGACCACTCTGACAGGCCTTTCCGGCAGTGATCGGGACAATATGAGGCCTGCCTACCCGAGGTCAATCTTCGAGGTGTTTTCCCACTTGCGCCTCTGCGCGACCTTGTGGTCGCGCAGAGCAGAGATCTAAATTAGTTTTACTTTACGTCGGCAAACCTCCATATAATGGTAAATTCCTTTTAATTAAAATTGCTAATAAAGTACAAATTAAAGTTCGTTGGATGAAACCTTTTCTATCGCTCACGTAAACCTCTCAAAATAGCAAAATACTGAGTGTACCCGAACTTTGGCAAAACCAGTGCACATGTAGTTTTTATAATTTAAATAAGCCTTTTCACTTAAATATGCTAATAAGATTCTGTCTCACGATTTCAAAGGAAGTTAAATTTCTTGTAATGAAAATGTAAAAAAAAACTTTAGAACTTTTCGTTCACATTTTCCGTTAAATTTTAGTTGGACTTTTAAATTAAATTACAACGTAGTATTATAAATTAAACTCACCCAGATTATCCCTAACAATTACATTAAATACGGACCAAGGACCTTAAATTTAGCAAAGGATAGAAAAGTGACTGCATGGATTGAAATAAATAACTAAGGGATTTATAAAAGCATGATAAACAAAATATAGTAGAAAATGGCACATATGATTTAGTAGAAGAAACAGAAAATAAGTAAAATACATAGGTATGTACGCTTCAGTAGGTTTGCTTAAGAGTACGGATAAGCAATATACAAACATCAAGACTTTATTTGTGAAAGCCATAGATCTATAAGATATTACTTCTCTTTTTTATAGTAAAAATTCAACCTGAAAAGCATTATTGATTTACTTTTAAACTTTCATTCTAAATTCTTAGTTTTATTCAGACACGGAAAAGATGTAGATAAATTAAAACTTTATAATAATAGTGGTCAAACTTTAAATAGAGTAAACTGGGAAATAACTTTAAGTTTTAAACATCCTACACAAACACAACCTAAATAAATCACAATCCATTTAAAGGACTAATAAGGAATTAATCTGAATTAACTTTAAGCATTTTCTCTAAATTTACAGATGTAGAGTTCACTCAGTTAGGAAAACAAAAGCTTGAAATTAGACACATAACAGCATGACTTGCGATCCATAATAATCTAAATCTCGTGGTTGCTTTTCTTAAGACAACATACATTTCTTTAAAAAAGATCCAAGCGAAATTTAGAATCTGTTTATATCATATGTGAATGTATTTACACATATTTCCTGCCTAACAGAAGTCATAATTCTATCAGCTGTTGGTGTGGGGCGCATACAAAGATGTGCGCACCGAAGTGCATCACTTTTTACTGGCAATCTTTTGTCCTGCCAAAGTTAAATAAATACATTGCAAAATTGATAGCTATATAAAATTATATCAGCTGGAAACGTTTAGATATGTTCTATTAGCGCAAATGCTATTGAAATGGTCAAGATATCTTGCAGCATTAATTGACTGAGCTTGTCCTGTTACATGGTCGTCAAATAAATAGAACCCATAAATCTTAATTCCACTTAGTCCACCTCATACTGTTATCTCTGGGGAGTGCAAAGGTTTTTTATTGTTATTACTTGGCCCTATTCAGTAGCCACTTCAGATAATTTTGTTTATTTGTCATGCCTTTAAGGTAAACGTGACATTCATCACTGAAATTAGGTTATTCAATTCTAGTTGTTTATAAATGCAAAATTCTTTAACCCTGAAGCAAAATGATAACCTTCGTTGCTTATCCAGCTTCTCTATTCAAATGTGTCTCAGCAACCAATTTTCTTACCTACTCTGCTTGTTTAGCATCAATTAAAGTCCTTAACTTTCACTATTCGTTTTCGTCCTCTCGCTTTTCTTACGACCGGAATTTCCTTTATTTAAATTATGAAATGTCCCAAGTCTATTGCACTTGGCGTAATTTATCAGGATTGTATTGTCTCTATTCGTATACCATATCTTGCTTGAAAATGACGAATTGAGTTGATTATAGAACCATGTGGAATCATTAATTCCACGACAAACATACGCTGTTTAAGAGATAATTTTGCGGTTTTTGAGAAACTAAAAAAAAAACTTAATATCTGCATAGATAAGCTATCTTAGGCTGAAATAGGGTATCCACCGCAAGCCCATGATATCTAAGCTAGCTAATCAAATTCCAAATCTTGTTCTATCTAATGATACATATTTTACCATTTGTAAATGAATTTGGCAGAATTACAATTCATAGGGTGAATGTATTCAGATAAATGAACAAAGAAAGCTTCATTACTTTTAACTCTTCTAATATTTTATTCATGTTGGGTCAAACGTACGTTTAATAAATTTGCAGTTTGCCTGAAGTATTGTTTAGGGCCAACAGCACAATCGACAGAATAAACCCCTCCTCTACTTCTATTATTATTTGGAATCCACATTTTGTACATAGTATAATTATACTTAGATAGGACTGAAACGTTTAAACATTTCAAATGGTAGGGAATTCAGTTTTGTAAAAAAATATTTTTCACAAATCTAGGCACATGGCAGGAAACATTTGAGGGTAGCAGAGTCTGTTACCTATTTTAAAGATCTTAAAAATCTCAAGATCCAAGAATTCCGAGCTGGTGAGCGCAACGCCCACAGAAACATTGTAATATATAATACAATGTAAAATAATTCTTTATTCCTCGTGAATGAACTGAACAAAGTTCGAAAGTACTTGGAATTCCTTTTTAATTTTCCTGTCGGACTTTATGCAATATATATATATATATATATATATATATATATATATATATAAATCGAAAAAACCGCAAGAAACAAAGAACAGGGACAAAAATTTGCTCAAAAATTCCGAACAGGGGAGGGATTCTCGAACTGTGCACACTAAGGCAGCGAGCATCCGCTTTCATCTTAATTAAATTATCTGTTAGGCCGCATGGCAACGCAAAAGATAAAAAATCTCCCGAATATACGAGCTTTTAAGCTACGATTCGCTAGGTCGATCGCGACTATGAAAGAGAAGAAATTAATAGGGAACTAAAGGACAAAGGTGAATTGAGGTAAACACGGGGCGAAGATACATTGTAGAAATCTTTCAGGAGCGCGAAAGATTGATGAAAGGGAATCCAACAAACCACAAGGAAAAGAAAAAGGTAAAACACTTTTTTTCGGAAATATTATTTCTTGATTAGCAAAGATTCAATACAAGGGGGGCATTCGAACTGGATACACTGAGGCAGCGGACATCCGCTTTGATCTCAACTAAATCAGCTCTTAGGCCACTTGGCTACGCGGAAGACAAAATATCTTCTGAATGAACAAGCATTTCGGGTACGATTCGCAATTTCAATCGGGAATATGAAGGAGAGAAAATTAATACAGAATTCAAAGGACAAATGAGAATTGAGGTAAACACGCGGCGAATAAACAATGTATAAAAGCTTTCATGACCGCGAAAGAATGATGAAAATGAATCCAACAAACCGCAAGAAAGAGAAAGCATGATTTTTTTCGGAAATATTATTTCCTATTTCGCAGAAATTACGTACAGTTGTGAGAATCGAACCGTGCACACTGCCACAGCGAGCATCCGCTTTGATCTCAAGTATATCTCTTTTAGTCTAACAGAGCGAAAGACAAAAAATCTTCCGAATAAACGATCTTGTAAGTTATGATTCGCAAGGTCGATCGGAACTATGAAAGAAGGAGAAAATTAATAGGGAATTCAAAGGACAAAAGAGAATTGATGTAAACACTCGCTGCCAATATACAATGTATAAATCTTTTATGAGTCAAAAGAATGATAAAAATGAATCTAAAAAAACGCAATGCACGGAAAACGGGAAGAAATTTTTTTTGGGGAAATTTTATTTTCTAATTCGTAAAAATTCCGTACATGGATGGGATTCAAACTGAAGTAGCGAGCATCCACCAAGATTTCAAATAAATCATCTCTTTAGCCAGTTGGCTACGCGGGAGACAAATCTTGCGAATAAAAGCTTTTTAAGCTACGATTCGCAAGGTCGTTCGGGACTATGAAAGAAAGAGAAAATTAATAGAGAATTCAAAAGACAAAAGAGAATTCAGGTAAGCACGAAGCGAATATACCATGTATATTAGATTTTATATAAGATTTTTAAGCGCGAAATAATTATAAAAATAAATCAAACAGACCGCAAGAAACAGAAAACGGGGATTTTTGGTTTTATAGGAATTATAATTTCGTAATTCGTAAAAATTCTGTACAGGGCTTGGATTCGAACTGTGTAGCCTGAGGGAGCGAGCACCCGCTTTGATCTCAAGTAAATCATCTCTTAGGCCACTTAGCTACACGGAAGACAAAAAATCTTCCGAGTAAACAATCTTGTAAGCTATTATTCGCAAAGTCGATCGGTACTATGAAAGAGAGAAAATTAATACGGAATTCAAAATACAAACGAGAATCGAGGTAAACAAGCTGCCAATATACAATGTATAAATGTTTCATAAGCACAAAAGAATGATGAAAATGAATCCAACAAACCGCAAGAAACAGAAAACGAGAAAATATTTTTTTCGGAAATAACATTTCCTAATTCGTAAAAATTCTATACATGTGAGGGATTCTAACTGTGCACACAGAAGCAGCGAGCATCCGTTCTGGTCTGAATTAAATCACCTAGCGAATAATCCCGTTTTAACCTACGATTCGCTAGGTCGATCGGACTATGAAAGAGAGAGAAAATTAATATAGAATTCAAAGGACAAAGAAGAACTGTGGTAAACATGCGCCAAAAATACAATGTAGAAATCATTTATGTCCGTGGAATAATGATGATAATAAATCCACCAAACCGCAAGGAACAGAAACGGGAATTAATTTTTTCGGGGAATTATTATTTCCTAATTCGTAAAAATTCCTTACAGGGGTGGGATTCGAACCGTGGACACCGAGGTAGCCAGCATCTGCTTTGATCTCAAGTAAATCATCTTTTAGGCCACTTACGCGGGAAGACAAAAAATCTTCCGAATAAACAACCTAGCAAGGTCGATCGGAACTATGAAACGGAGAGAAAATTAATATGGAATCAAACGACAAAGGAGAATTGGGATAACCACGCTGCAAATATACAATGTATAACTCTTTCATGAGCGCAAAGGAATGATGAAAATTAATCCAACAAACAGCAAGAAGCAGAAAACAAGAAAATATTTTTGTTTCGCAAATATTATTTTCTAATAGGTAAAAATTCTTTACAGTGCTGGGATTCAAACCGTGCACAATGAGGAAGCGACCATCTGCTTCGATCTCAATTAAATAATCTCATAGGACACTTGGCTATGTGAAATCTTCCGAATAAACCCGCTTTTTAGCAAAGATTAGCAAGGTCGATCAGAACTATGAAGGAGAGAGAAAGAATTATGGAATTCAAAGGACAAAGGAGAATTGAGGTAAACACGTGGCCAATATATAATCTATAAATCTTTCATAAGCGGGAAAGATTGATGAAAATGAATTCAACAAACCCCAAGACCAGATAATGGGAATCTTTTTCTATTGGAAATAATATTTCTTAGTGGTGAAAGATTCCGTACAGGGGTTGGAATAGAACCGTGGACACTAAGGCGGCGAGCATCCGCTTTGTTTCAATTAAATCATCTTTTAGGCCACTTGGCTATGCGGAAGACAAAAATCGTCCGAGTAAACAAGCTTTTAGGCTACGATTCGCAAGGTCGATTAGTAGTATGAAAAAGAGACAAAATTAATAGGGAATTCAAACGACAGAGGAGAATTGGGATAATCCAACAAACTACAAGAAACAGATAACGGGATATTTTTTCGGAAATATTATTTCCTAATTCGCAAAGATTTCGTACAGGAGGGTGGATTCGAACCTTGCACAAAGGGGCAACGAGCATCCGCTTTGATCTCAATTAAATCATATCTTAGTCCACTTGGCTACGCGGAAGACATAAAATCTTCTGAATAACAATCTTTTAAGCTACGATTCGCACGGTCTATCGGAAATATCAAAGAGAGAGAAAATTAATAAGGAATTCAGAGAACAAAGGAAAATTGAGATAACACGCTGCCAATATACAATGTATAAATTTTTCATCACTGCAAAAGAATACAGAGGATGAATCCAACAAACTGCACGAAACAGAAAACGGGAAAAAATATTTCGGAAATATTATTTTATAATTCGCAAATATTCAATACAGGGTTGGGATTTGAACTGTGCACACTGATAAGTCGAACATCCGCTTTGATCCCAAGTAAATCAGCTCTTAGGCCACGCGGCTACAAGGAAGACAAAAAATCTTCCGAATAAACAAGCTTTTAAGCTACGATTCACAAGGTCGATCTGGATTATTAAAGAGATAGAAAATTAATTGATAATTCAAAGGACAAAGGAGAATTGATGTAAACACGCTGACAATATAAAATGTATAAATTATTCATCAGCGTAAAAGAATGATGAAAATGAATCCAACAAACCGCAAGAAACAGAAAACTTAAATTTTTTTTTTTTAGAACTGTGCATACTGAGACAATGAACATCCGCTTTGAGCTGAAGTAAATCATCCCTTAGGCCATTTGGCTAGGCGGAAGAAAAAAAATCTTTTGATTAAACAAGCTTTTAAGCTAAAAAACGCAATGTCGATCGGGACTATAAAACAGAGAGAAATTTAATAGATGAATTCAAACGACCAATGATAATTGAGGTAAACACGCGGCGAATATATAATGTATAAATCTTTCATGAGCGCGAAAAAATGATGGAAATGAATCCAACAAACCGCAAAAAAGAGCAAGCGGGAATTTTTTCGGAAATATTATTTCCTAATTTGCACAAGTTCCGTGCAGGGGATGGATTCGATCCGTGTACACTGAGGCAGCGAGCATCCGCTTTGATCTCAAGTAAACATCACTTATGGGACCTGGCTACGCGGAAGACAAAAGATCTTTTGAATAAACAAGCTTGAAGTTATGATTCGCAAGGTCGATCGGAACTATGGAAGAGAAATAAAATTTAGAGGGAATTCCTAGGAAAAAAGAGACTTGAGGTAAACATGTCGCAAATATACAATGAATAAATCTTTCATGAGCGCGAAGGAATGATGAAAATGATAACAAATGGCAAGAAACAGAAAACGGGGAAAATATTTTTTTTACTGAAATATTATTTAATGATTCGCAAATATTCCTCACAAGTGTGGGATTCAAACCGTGCGCAGTGAGGCAGCGATCATCCGCTTTGATCTCAATTATAGCATATCTTAGGTCACTTGGCTACACGGAAGACAAAATTCTGGCGAATAAACCTGCTTTTAAGCTACGATTCGCAAGGTCGATAGGGACTATGAAAGAGAGAGAAATTTAATAGGGAATTCAAAGGACAACGGAGAATTCAGGTAAACACGAGGCGAATATACAATGTAAAAGATCTTTCATGAACGCCAAAGAATGATGAAAATGAATCCAAGAAACCCTAATAAACAGCAAAGGGAAATTTTTCGGAAATATTAATTTTCTAATTCGCACAAATTCTGTACAGGTGTGGGATTCGAACTGTGCACACTGAGGCAGCGAGCATCCGCTTTTGATCTGAATTAAATCATCTCTTAGGCTACTTGGCTACGCGGAAGACAAAAAATCTACCCAATAATCTCGTTTTAACCTATGATTCGCATGGTTGATCGGGACTATGAAAGAAAGAGAAAATTAATAGGGAATTCAAAGGACAAAGGAGAATTGCGGTAAACGCACATCGAATATACGATGTATAGATAATTCCTAACCTCGAAAGAATGATGAGAATGAATCTAACAAACCGCAAAGCTAGAAAACTGGAAAATCTTTTTTTTTCTGAAATATTATTTCTTAACTAGCAAAGATTCAATACAAAGGTACGATTGGAACCATGCACACTCAGGCAGCAAACATCAGATTTGATCTCAATTAAATAATCACCGTCTTCCGCCTGCTTTCCCGTCTTACTTCCCCAGCCCAGGTCTCCCCACCCATTAGCCCTGCTACTCTCTCGAATTTCTTCGCAGATAAGGTCACTAACCTCCGTGCCTCCGTCCCTCCGCCTTCTGTCCCGGCTCCTGCCATTCTCCCTGACTTCCCGCCTCAGCCGCTTATCGTTTTCCCCGCTGTGACCGCGTTAGAGCTTACAGCCCTGCTCTCGCGTTCTAAGAAATCGGTCTTCCCAAAGGACATTTTTCCGCCTAAACTGTTATGTAAAATTCTTCCTGCTATCCTCCCAACGCTTCTTCACCTGTTCAACACTTCACCTGACACTGGTCTTGTTCCCTCTTCCTTCAAACGTGCCCACATCCGTCTGATTCTTAAAAAGCCTCAGCTGAACTTCACTGACCCTTCCATTTATCACCCGATTTAGCAACTTCCTTTCCTCTCTAAGGTTCAGGAGAGAGTGGTTGCTTCACGCATCCACAGTCACATGGTGGCCTGTAACATTGATCAAACCTATCGATCTGGTTTCAACTCAGGTCACTCCACAGACACTGCACTTCTCAATGTGTCCGATTGCTTACGAAGAGCCGCGGACAGGGGTTGTGTCTCCATTCTAGTTCTACTCGACCTCTCCTCTGCCTTCGATACTATTGACCATACCGTTCGACTGGATCATCTTTACTCTTTCCTCGGTATATCAGGCACCGTGCTTGACTGTGTCCGCTCTTACCTCTCGTCTCATACCAAATCCGTTGTGATTAACTATGTTTCATCCGACTCTACCCCTATTCGCTTTGGAGTGCCACAAGGCTCTGTCCTTGGTCCTCTACTATTTCGTATCTACCTTCTCTCTCTTAGTTCCCTTCTCCGTAATCTCGGTCTATCCTTCCACCTATATGCTGATGACACTCAAATTTCTGTTTCCTCATCCCCCACGTCTCTTGCCTACTCTATCACTGACCTCCTGGCTGCCTACTCCTCCATTTCTGACTGGCTCTCTACCAACTTCCTCATGCTTAATCACTCCAAAACTGAGGTCCTCCTCGTCGGCACCCCTGCTCTTGTCTAAATCTCTCTTTTCCTCGCTTACTCTGGGCGGTAATACTATCATTTTCTCTGACTGCGTTAGAAATCTGGGTGTTGATTTTGATGAGCATCTCTCCAATGAAGCCTTATATCCACAATGTCAGCAAATCCTCTCTATGTTTCCTTCGTAACTTCTCAGGCATTCGCTCTCACTTTATCGCCAAAGTCTTGAAACTGCTGTTCATGCCTTCATCACCTCACGCCTTGACTACTCTAACTCTTTGCTTGTGAATCTGCCATCCTCCTCTCTCCACCCCCTTCAACTTGTACAGAACTATGCCGCCCGGCTTCTCTTCTGTTGCCCTCGCTTCTCTTCCTCGAAACCCTTGCTGCACGAACTGCACTTGCTCTCTGTCAGATCCCTTACTCAGTTCAAGATACTTCCCTTCACATTTAAGGCCGTAAACAACAAGGCCCCGTCTTACCTCTCTTCTGCCCTCTCGCCACGCCATGTCCCTCGGGCCCTTCGGTCATCACATGCACCTCTTTTGCATATTCCTCGATTATCCCTCTTCACAATGGGGGACTGCTCCTTCTCAATCTGCGCCCCTAAGTTGTGGGATGCTTTTCTTGCTGAAATCAGGTCTTCTTCCTCTCTTACCACATTTAAGCGTCTCCTGAAAACGCATCTTTTCAGTATTGCCTTCCCCTCGTCTTGAATTTCCATTGAATTTCCATTGAATTTCCATTCTAATCTCAGCACAACGTGCACTCTGGGAAGGCCCCAGGCCTTGAAGAGCGCATTACAAAAGAATTATTATTATTTGGCTTCATTCTCATAGTCCCGAGCGACCTTGCGAATCACAGCTTAAAAGTTTTTTATTCAGAAATTTTTTTTGTCTTCCGTGAAGCCAACTGGCCTAGGAGATGATATATTTTAAATCAAAACAGATTCTCGCTGCCTCAGTGTGCACAGTTCGAATCCTACACCTGTAAGGAATATTTGCGAAGTACGAAATAATATTTCCCCCCCCAAATTGTATTCCCGTTTTCTGTTTTTTGCGTTTGTTGGATTCATTTTCATCATTCATTCTTTCGCGCTCTTGAAAGGTTTATTTATATATATATATATATATATATATATATATATATATATATATATATATATATATATATATATATATATATATATATATATATAGTTGTAAAAGCCTGACATCACCTCTTTGAGCGACCGAACGCTATCAGCCGGTGTGGTTGGCCTGCAAACTAGCACGCATCCATCACCAAGCTTAAACGCTTTATAACATTATGAGTAGAAAAGTGATACACAGAACCAAGAGAGAAGAGATCCTACTGGAGGTGACCGCAGGAAAAATCTATCCTTACAGGCCTCAGTGCATACAGCACTGCTCTAGAAAACCAAAGGTCTGAGGTTGGAGTCCCTGTCGGGCAATGGTTTTTTTTCTCTTAGATTTTTCTCGAGGTCACCTCCAATATGATCTCGTCTCTTGTTTCTGTGTATCACTTATCCACACCTACTGTTCCTAAGCGTTTCAGCTTGGGGTGGATGCGTGCTAGTTTGTGCGCCAACCACACCGGCCGATAGCTTTCAGTCTCTCAAAGATGGGATATCGTATTTATTACAACTGTATCTCCTCCGTCCTTACAGGTACGGTTTCATTTGAGTGGTTGTGTTTGGAGGTGCGAACGAAAAAGTTAAATTGATGAAATGCGTTGTCATAGCTGATGTGTCACTTTAGCTTAGTCGGTAGAACACTGGTCTAGATAACCAGTGAATTGATGTTCGATTCCTTATCGGGCAATGTTGTTTTGTTTATATATTTTTCTTAGAGTCTCCTCTAGTAGAATCTCTTCTCTCTTATTTCTGTTTATTACTTCTCCATATATATATATATATTTTTTTTTTATTATTAACATCATATATTAAATTGGTGTCAGGTTTATGGGGTTAATCTTGGTTCATTTATTGGGTAATCTTTGTTCTGGTTTTGAATATTAGAATTTGTGAAGGAATAATCTTTGCATAGGCTACTTGCCAAACGAATTTGTATTTACCCGTTCCTATTGTTATTGTGAATTTATTTTTGTGATATTTTTGGTGCATCAACAGTATTTCCTCGCAGAATTCCTGTCCTTTCAGCGCTCTTACTGTCTGCCATATGTGAAAGATACCGTAAGAATTATATTTTTTATATCTATGTTCTTTGTTTATTTGGCGTGCTCAAAGGGTAGACGCCAAGGCTTAATCTTAATCACAATGAGCAATTTCGTTAAAATCTTGACTCGTAAAATTTATTCCTAGTTATCCTACGGCATCAAATTCGTATTGTACGAAATAATTGCGTTTGTTTTTAAAAGTGCTTTTTTTGTGTGTTGGTGATTTCATTTTTGGGTCGGGCAAAACCCATTTGCACTTCACTTTGTGCCTATAAGTAATTCAAGCGTTTTACAAGTAACATAGATCCGACAAAGCCCGCTAAATTCTTTTATTGTGCTTTAATTTTTCATTTTCCTTCGAGATATTTAAACTTGGACTCATCGGAAAATAATAAATGGCTTATATTCAAGAAGAAGAGTGAACCAAGAGAGCAGAACGAAGAGAAAGAGAAGAAAAAGTAAGAGAAGAAAGAGAGAATTCGTTCCCACCAACTTGAAATGATTCGGTCAAGGAACGAACGCTTCAAATTAATTCAAGCACAGACGTACAGCAGACAGCGTCTATAAAATTGCCCGTGTTTATGGAAGGTGAAGATTTCAGATCGTATCTCACTCACTTTGAGGAGATCTTTAAGGTGAATTACTGGGATATTGAGGCGAACGACATAACCAATTTATTGCCTTTATTGAATCCTCAGCTCAGAGATATTTTTATCTCACTCCCATCAGAGGCAACTATTGAATACACAACATTAAAAGCCAAGGTACTTACCGCCTACAATATGACTCCTTACTTTTACCTTGCGAAGTTCCGGCACTGTCGCATCCACGCGAAACAAACCTTCCATCAGTTTAGCTACACTTTGCAGGGTTATTTTAACTTCTGGCTTGACGCATCCATAATTTCCCATGAATACGCTGTTTTGGTTGATTTCGTCCTGAAGGATCAACTTTTGGCTTCACTCCCTTGAGAGATTAGATCCTTCGTCAAGGACCGGAAGTGCCTTACTTTCAAGGATTGCATCGAGGATGCCGATTTTTACGTGACTAGGCAAAACTGTAATCTGAAAGAAGAAAATAGGACCAAACCACCATCTCCCAGTCAAAAGCTGGTGAAAGTAAATTAATTCCCCACAACGAAAATAAGTTCGTTAATGTGACTGCTCATTTCGAACCCAAACCTCTCTTTTTGCCTGCCATCTTGAGTTCAAACCTTTCGCTTTTAATCTTCGTGCCTAATCGTTCCTCATGAGGACTATCATCTGCTACACATGTGGGTTTGAAATCACGTGAGGACTAATTTTCCTCAGAATGGAAATTTAGAAATGACTCTCTTCATCAGCTGCACCAAAAAAGTGCCAGGTCTCACCGTCGCAAACAGAAGCTCCTCTCCCTTCAAGCTCACCGAGTCCCGCAGGCCACCAATTTGAAACTGTTGAACAACTGTCATATCTCCACCCTCATATGCGATACAGGGTGCACATGCATCGTGGTTTCTGACATGCCCCTTCCACCTATTATGCCCCGATTAGGAGAAGTTCACCATATACACGACTACTCAGGGCGCACAAATAGATTTCCCATCGTCAAGTGTTACTTAGAGTGCCCTTATTTTTATGGCTTGGCTGTGATCGTCGCAGCAGCCATCAACTTATGTGCTGTCTTAATTGGCCAATGCCCACGGGGATCCCCCTTCCCGTGGTTCAACCCGTTACCACACGTTCTCAAGCAAAGAATGAATTAGAAGCACCCGCACCTTTGGAACCCACTTACGCTCCTGAGTTCCCGAATATGATAAACAAAATCTTTACTAAAAGTCAGAAGGAATGCGAGTCTCTCAGCCCCCTTTTGAAAAAGGCATGAAATAATACGCGTGAAGCCGTTAAAGGTAATAAGGTACTCTCTTTCCTTACTAAGGATGATCTCCTTTATCGCGCATGGTCCGAGGGAAATAACACCGAGTACCGAGCATTATGTGTATCCCCGCTCCGATGTTCATCTCCTCCTGCAAACCGCCCACGATAGTCTTTGTTCGGGCCATTTTAGTAATACTAAGAGCGCTCAAAGACCTTAAAGTATTTTTATTAGCCAGGTGAAACAAAGGAAATTCTGTGCTACTGTCGGTCTTGTGATATCTGCAAGAAAACGGCGATTAAAGGGCGAGTTAAGCCTGCGCCTTTACAGAAGGGCCCCATAATCTCCTAACCCTTATCTCAAGTGGCAATTAATTTAATTAGCCCGATAGACCCCTTGTTAAGCGAAGGCCATGACTACGTACTAACTCTGGTTGATTTTGCCACCAGGCTTGCCGAGGCCATGCGTCTCAAAAAGATTGATAGCATCCCCTGTGCACAAGCTGTAACTGCAATTGTCGAAAGATTTGAGCTTTTGGTTGGTTATGCACACTAAATGAAATCGGTGTGGCGTAACTCGGTGAAAATGATTTGTGATCTGTCAAAATTCCTCCACGAATTCTCTTTTAACTAAAGTCGTACACGCTCTTGTGTCCAGCAATGCTGAGCACATTACATTGCGTACTATTCCACTTCCTACTAAATAAATTGCAGATATTTGCCCTAAATTATTCTTTTGGTTGGTAATGACTCTAATAACTCATCAGGATAGGATGATAACCTTAATTCAATCCCGGAATATTTAGCTTAAAAATAATATATATATATATATTCTTTGTCATAGGTCAGGTCACGTTCTGACCTTTGCTCTGATTCCTTGGTCCGAGAGATGCGTGAAAAGTGTAAACGCATTAGGGCACTATTTGCGTAGGTAATGAAAAAGATAGGTAAGAAGGCGATTTTAATGTTGGCCGAAATATTTAACTATTTTAAAGGTTCTGGGATATCAAAACTAAATATACAAAAGAAACTTTACTACTATACAACCAATATATACAAATTAATAATAGGGGTTTCCTATAGGTACCAAATTGGAAAAAAATGTACACGGGAATGGTTTAGAGGGACACTCGGATTATGCTACGAATACCGACAAACTAACAAACTGTCCAAAGAAAGGGAGACTTCAATCGCGATTGAGTCGTTCACGAAGCCTAACTAGCAGTACGCCTAGTGAGAGAGAGACTGACTGCAAATGAGAATTACCCTTACTACGGTTAACCTCGAGAAAACGGGTCGAGGGAGTATCTTGCCGAGAAGGAAACGGATCAGAAATTCCGAACAAATATTCTCTTGTCGCTAGACTATCAATTAATCTGAATAAAAATCTTGCCTTTTGGTAAGCGGGAGACGATCGAGAGTTACACGTCGCGTTCATGGTAGGTTGATACTAAGTTCCTAAGTCAAGTGTCTTCTTACCCTTGTCGTTGAAAAGGGGGTTAGGTCAAGTTTATCAGACGTGGTGCTGTAAGAAGTAAACCTTGGTTCGGTTCACACAGTGTTGTGATAGTTCCTTCGTGACCCTTTGGCTCTCACGGCATGCCCATAGCTTCCTCTTATCGCAGGAAGCGCATCCGTGGGCATAAATTGAAGATTCTCCCAACCACGTGGTGCTCTTTCTCTCGCTCTTTGACAAAGATAATGACAGGTTATTATGATATGAACAAAGGCTTAATTAAATTTAATGATAAACCTTGTTGAGAGAGATATAAATGGGTGGGGACTTTTGTTAAAGTAGAAATGTATGCCTTGCAGGAGACCCTTGGCTGTTTGAGGTGATTAGGCTTTTGATTTATGAGACATTAGAAGTTCTGACCGCTGTCCTGATAATTCCATCAAAATAAATAGATATCGAAGTCCTGAACTTTTAAACTAATGGTAGAAAGGTTGTTAAAATCTTTAAATGCCATTTTACTTATTTTAATTAGACTGGTTACAATTAACAAATTTATTTTATAAATATCTATAAAAATATCAAAGAGACAAGAGATTAATGATATATACATATATATTTTTCAGATTAAACCTACAGAACCCATTCTTTTCAATGGAGCTGCATTTGAAAGTAATAGGAAATGAGGTATAGCTAAAATTACTGAAGGTACAGAATCCGATGCTGAAGTGCTTTGTGAAATAGCCCTAGAAAATTTCCTTTATAATCAACTTTCACTAATTGAAGATAGCATTGAGGGTATGTAAAAGAGAAATAAAAGCAAACTAAGACTGAGAAACAAAAAGGGTATTCGTTCGCATTATCAAACCGCTAATTTTACGAATATTTTTCACTTTGTTTAGGTTTTATACTTATTAAAAAGAATAACCATTTTTGCCCTATTTTTTTTGCCAAATAGTTGAATATAGAACATTTTGACATCTACCCCACCAATTTGTGGAAGAAAAATAGATTTATCCTGTGTCAGAGAGAGAAAGTTACCCCCTCCCCCCTAGAACCCAACATCTACCCGTGGCTTCGGAGAAAAGATCCACCTGCACGCCCAGGGACCCATAAGTAAGCAGCGAGAATTTCGCCCGGTAGGATGACCCCGGCGCTCTTATCAAGAATTCTCGGGTCAGTCAAACACAAAGAGCAGCCTCAAGAATGTCGCATGGCCGTGTGATCCGTGTTGGGTCCCCTTCTGCCCCGACTCATCCTCTGATCGGCACCAGAGAACTTTCGCGCGAGCCTGTGATGCTCGTCAAGAATATCCCCTTCCCACTGGAGCGCCAAGTCTAATTAGCTCCCAGTCTCCCTTTTGGGGGCCTATTGCGACCTGCTTCCGCCGAGGAAGTATAAATACTTCGGGAAAAGCATTGAGAAATTAGTACCATACAGCCCCGTCTTGGTTAACAGCCACGTACAGTCTTGTACGCCCTGTTCCGCTTCCCAACGGCTTCCAGCTACGAACGCGACCCGTCACCTCTCTACACGGCCTAGCTCGTATCAAAGGGTTTATTTTCCCGCTCGACAGATGATAGACATGGACAGGCATCTATTATTCAGATATCGACTTCGTTCTCTTCTGGAGCACTCCTTCGTTCATTTCTCATCAAGGGTAAAGAAGAAGGAATTTTGCAAATGTAACTTTGCAGCACTCCGCTTTCTCGTCGCCTCCATTCAATTAGGCTTTTTGCGAGTCTCCCCGTTTCCTGGACGAAATCACCGTACATCCTCTTTCGGACTCTCGTCATCGTCTAGTCATTTGTATCCCCCATTCCCGGTTTGTTACCCCGGGTCTCATATCTTTATTTCATTTATTTACTTTCTAATAATATTTTATTTTTCTATTGTAAAGTTATTTTTCGACAATCAGTTCCTCTAAACGCCACACCTCTAAAAATTGATTATTTAGGCCAATAACACTAGATCTATATCCCAATTTCTGGCGTGCTCTCTTCCCGCGTCACAGCAGAGTCAATCCAAGGGTAGCATAGACGTACGCTCCACGACAAACATTTTATAATTCTGGTGTCATGCTTTTAGGGTCACCCTCATTATCTGATCTCATTTCTTTTAGACCTGTAACAGATTCTAAAGAGTGTTATTCTTGTATATTAAAGGTTCTAGTGTTATAAACTGTAAAAAAGACCTTACCCATTTCCCATTTTTTCTTTAGTGTGAGTATTTTGTATTGAATTTTGTGACCGTGTGAAACGTTAACCCTTTTGAAGGTTAACGTTTCACTTCTGTCGTATTGTAAAGTTAATCTTATTTCATTTTTTTGTAATGTGTTTGTCGTTTTATTCGTTGTGTATTAGGCAACACAGGCTCTCGCTAAATTCCGGACTGAATATTTCGAGTATAATTAGGAATTCGCGCCGTGCGAAATAATTATCGATGTGTTTTGTATTTTAAGTGAAGAATCGTATTACCGCCAAGGCCTACCCGCACCCTTTCTGTGCGTCTAAATAATTCCCCCATTTTTGTGGTTCTTTTCCTGAAAGTTGGGCAACCGCGATAAAATGATAAGATTATTTAACACGTTTAAGTTGCAAGGAGAGTCGCTTGGGTTCAATGGCAATAACCTCCTCTCTTATATCCAAGAGGAGAAAAGGACCGAAAGAGAACGAGACCCGCGTCACCGCAGGGTCAATCTTCGGCAAACATCAACGTTCGACGCTACGAAATCCTGGTATTTCAAGTCGGAATTACAAACACTAAGACTTCCAAGACCTCAAACCAACACAACGGGGATGTAAAAGCTCAGAGAGGAGCTAAAAAATTCAAGAATCCTCTACGAGGCCAGAGAAGAGAGGAAAATCATGATTGACGATCGTACATTTTAGAACGCCAGAATTTGTCGCTGAAAAGGTTTTGAGAAGTCTATGTCTGCCATTGCAGGTAAGAAAGGTGTGAATGAAAAGCTCATCAAGCTGGTGGTGCATGAGGATATTCGCTACTATTTAAAGAACAGGATGAAGTAACCATTTCTCTACCAACTGATGCAATCAAATCGACTCAATATACAAAGAACCTGAAAAAGTTGAAACACCCATGTTGCTAGATATGTTCTTTCTTCTCCGACAAGAAGTATTTATGCCAAGACCAGAAGTTAAACTCCCAGAAAAAAACAGGTAGCTCGCTCTCGCACCTGGTTAGAGTCATATGCAAGAAATTTAGAGTGACAATCATGGTCTTATGTGGCGCCAGCTGTAAAGGCGACGTCAGGCATACGTATTTCTTCCCTGAGGGCCTCATGCTAAACACCGATGGCTATATCCGCGTCGTGAGCCAGGTAGTGAATCCGTGGATTGAACGAGGAGCTACAAAAAGGCCTTACCTTTAGCATCAAAACACTGCGCCCTACCACACCAGTCAGAAGGCCATGGCTTGTCCTTCGTAATCTTTTTTCGATTACATACACAGCATCTAATATTTTACGTCCAATCTTGGCTAATGGTGCATTGAAATGAAAGACCAAAATTCTAGATGCAGCACAAAGGAGGAAAAGGAATTTCAGGGCCTTCATAGGCTTAAAACGGGAGATAGTAACGAAGCTCTATGTCGGTACTGATATCGCTTGGAAGCTGAAATCGCGGGTAGAGACAGTTTTATTGGGTAAGATCAAGAGAAAAAGGCATGAAAACATACTGATTCAAATTTGACTAAATATATCTTAATGAATAAAAACACTCTTTTATTTTTACCTGAGACATTCATCATGCGAACCAAAACACACCGTCCCTGTCGAGGAATGGAACAGATAGGAGACGCCCAACAGTTTTTACTTCGTAGATTAAGTAAAAATGTAGGCTTCATCCTTCCAAAATATAGACATTCTAACTCGCATATGACTGGAAACAAAATATCTATCATATATTTGTTTTTTTTGGAATAAAATGGCTAAGCAGATTGATGATCAAACTAACAAAATTTAAATGAGATTCAGGCTTATCCACGTTATCTTCTCAAGATGAAAGTTGGAGCTATTAAAAACTTATTCAGTATACTTTAGTAAATGGGTCTCGTCAACTTCCTATTCCTTTCTGATTAGTTGGCATATCAAACTAAGGTAAACTAGGTTGCATAAATTATGCTTTGAAAACAATTTTAACTATTTAGACGAATGATTGACTGATTTTAATGAGTAATAGTAATCCTGATAGATTTCATGAAATTAGGACTTTATTTGGAATATTTTAAAAATATTGCCTGCGTGTGCTTTAGATTATAAACAGAGAATCGAAGGAGGGTTGGTGTATTATATAGGTAATCGAGATGGTAATAGGGGTCGATATATTGGTAGCAAATAGAATAATTAAAGTTCAGCTTCTTTATCAAGAGAGCAATATATTTTTAGTCGCTTGCGAATCAGGTCGTGAGCGACTCTACCTCTCATTCTGTGGGTTGATCTCCGTTTGGCTTTTTCTCGTAATAACATTGTAATTATTCGGCCGATTCTAAGGAAATTTTAAACCCTTATTTCTTATATTCTCTTTCAAATAATATATTGTCAAAGTCCTCCCAAAGATAGCCCGGGAAATATTTTGTTTTACGAAGATCATCCCCCAAAGGTTAGTCTAGGATCTATTGAAAGATTCGTAGGTCTTAAGTTCATAAATCAGATAAGGGGGAGCACGCGACCATTTGGTCAGCAGACCTGCGTTTAGTATTAACTTCTCAAGCATGACCAACTGCCATTAGGTAAAAAAATTGTTATGACCCTTGGCAAAAATATTCAAAAACCTGAACATACGTAGTATTTTCGGCAAAAGATTTCTTGCATTGATAAACCATCTGTATTCAGAAATTTCCCTTTATTTTGTAGGTTAAGTTATAATAAGTCGCAATTAAAATGCTCCTTTAAAGTCGAAAAATAACTTACTAAACTGATAATATAAACGTATGATAATTACGTAACAGAAAATATATTTTCATTAAAATATAAGCAAAACAAGCGTGTTAACGTACTTCTTAATGCTATATGGATTAAACCAATAATATTTTCCCCAAAAGATCAAAAGTAAAAAGGAGGAAAGATATAAAATGCCAGGTAATTATCAAAACTTATCATTAGGATATGGGTGAAGAGATATTTAAAACATGCTCGTTAATAAAAATGGAATGCTAAATAAATTTAACGCTGGGCTTGCGTCTCTTTTGGTATAGTTTAGATATTTCTTAATGCAAAGTTTAGCTAATGTACGAGCGCGACTGCTTCCAACTCTGCCAATGTCCAATGTCTCTCAAAACATTTAAGCCGAGGTCGTCGTGCAATGCAATCTTCTAAACATAATTAACTTTTTAGAAATCTCCAGCCAACCAGACTACTATCTTAAACCAAGTTAACTTAGAGTTCGGTGTGCCACCGGGTAACGGGTTCGAGGAGGAGCTTTTTCTTCTTCGTTTCGGAATTCCTCATGGGTAAGGACTATCAAGGTACTTTGTGCTACACCAGGATATAGGAGGGGGGGGGGTTCTCTGATGAGAATAAGTTGAACTTAGACAAGTTAAATTTAAGTTCGGTTTGATAACCAAGAACTAGCTTGAGTATGAGCTGCTTTTTAGTCTCTTCTCTTAGTATCCCGAGCCTCTTGCCAGGAACTTCGTCGCCTTGATGATAAACAGAATCTACCACGTTTTTCCCAAGTGTTTGGTATTTATACTTCGTCACCCCACTGCGGTAGGGGTAGGAAAAGGGTGGCTTGTGGACGGACCGCAGCAGGGTTCTTACTCCAACGGTTTTTCTCAAGAAGTCCAACTTCTGGTTCAGCTGGCCATTTGAGCTTGAGAGAAACTCGTCTCCAATTTCGTACTTAGGGGGAAATTGAATACACACTCGTAGGAAAAATCTTGCAGTTTTAACCGTTCGGCTTTTTATAGGGACAAAGGGCGAGAGGCTGTGGTTACGTGATTGACCCAAGATGCCTGGCCCGGATGTTTTGCGGTCAACGTCTCATGTCTTAACTGAGAGAGGAGAGAGAGTGTCAATTCTTCTAAAATATGTTGTAAGTAATTTATTTGAGCGAATGATAATTTAATCTTAAGGATGAATATAAGGACAAGAGAGAAAGTAGAATTCATGATACTAATACTTTAATCACAATATTGCAGGCACCATCTTTCAAACACTATTCAATTATGCATAAACCACATGACATTTCTAAAGTTTGCTCTCTCTGTCTCTCTCACAGAATGGTAATTTATTTATTTCTCACAATGATAAAGCAAAAGGATTGGTGATCTTGATCAAAACCGATTATCTTTCAAAATTTCACGCCATCCTCCCCAAAACTTCTAAATTTCTCAAATTAACAGAACCACTATAGAAACTAATTATTTGTTTGGAAGATTAAACTAACCTTATCCTCACTAAACGTAAGTTACCTAAAGCCAATATCTGTGACATATACAATACCTTATATGCCAAATTTCCGCAAGCCTAATATACCCCTTTGCCCTCTCTTGGCCGCTTACTCACGTCCCACATAAAAATTAGCAAAACATTTACCCAACTCCTGAAAATATTAATCACCAACCAATATAGCACACTAAATAGTTTTTCTTTCGCTAAAGAGATTCAGAATCTAAATATTGTTTCTCTCCTAAAAAAACTTGTCAGCTTTGGTATACAGTCGCTGTTCACCATCATAGCTCTCCATAAAATAATAAAAATTATTCTTCGAATTGCATTTGCTAATTCAAACTTCTTTACTGGATTCTTCACTCAAAAACGTAAACAGTCATTTAAACTCATATATAAATACAGCTATTTCTTTTGCAACAATAATATTTACCAATAAATACATAGATGGTATTTTTATGGGGTGCCCCATTGCTCTCATCGATGGCGACATTTTCATGACAAACATGAAACATAGGATTGTTGAGAACTGCCCTCAAAGGCTGGTTGCTGAGGAATTTGTTTCGGGCGATCGTGGTGCGCGACGACCGTGCGCAGGCACTTGGCCAGTAACGCGTCCACTGCGGCTCAAAACATTGACACATGCGGTTTTGGTGAGGCTGGTTGCATCGGGCTGCTGAGTTCTTGTTCTATCAAGGACCGTCTTTGTCACGCCTTCCCGCTGAGCGCTACCCTTCTACGCCCATCCAGACATAGGAATCTTATATGGTCCATGTCTGCTTGGCCCGCCGTTGGGGTTTTGATGTTGAATTAGTTTACTATGGAAACTCATCCACGACTTACTGCCTTGGGTAACACTACCAGGAGTTTGAAACTCTCGATGGCATCGCTCTTAGAATCATTGGAACATTTAAGTTATTCGAAATTCTGAGGCTTTGGTCAAGGTTCTACCTGATCTCACCCCAGGAATCTTATAAGGAGAGGTTGAATAAACTGATTAAACACATCCAGGGCTAAAACCTCCTGTAAGGAGCGCTTTCACCACTTGTAATTATTCATTATATAACAAAACAAGAAGAGCGGCTTCACCAGTGCTCTTGCAAGAGGAACGTTTGCTTCGCAGGCGCTCCTTCAGTCTGCGGCCTACGTCCTATTCCGCCCATCAAACGAAGAAAAATATACAGCATTACTCACCCGATGCCTAATAGACATTTTTAATTTATTTAAATAATGAAGTTAAAGTACTTTGTCGACAAGAATGGACAATCATATTTAACCTCGCACGCACCCTGATCAACAGGAGAAAAAATTCTCATCAAATCAGTAATCGTTTTACGTCTCTATATCTCTATCTACACCTCTCTGATGTTAATTGTTCTTTCTTTCGATTGTTTCTCCCTTGCGCGGATTTGAGAAATTCAAAGAGAAAGATAACCATTTTTTTAGTTCGCAAATATTAGGTCGCAATTCCAGGGGTTTTCTGGTTTCCTTTTGGGCATTCAGGTATCATTTCCGGTTCTCTGTTCACTGACATGCATGGGCACAGAAGAGTGGGAAGAAGCTTCAACTTGACAATGCTTTATCTAATGCTGTTTCTTAGGGATTCCCTAAAATAGTTACGCCTCTCATGGATGTCAAAGTCCTTTGAATTAGTTTTATTTTTGTAAGCTATTTTAATTAACCTGGTCCTCCGCGACAGAAAGGTCTGAGCAAAGCGAAAAAAGAAAAACATTTCTCCTAAAGAGCGATAATGACCGAAATTATTGCACTCTAAAGTGTAAGTGATTGTAGTTTTTATTAATCTGAAGAGATATGTCTGCTATTTAGGGAATAATCTGGAGAGATATAAATATTTGATGATTGAATTAAGCCTCTCTAAACTGATGTAAATTAGGCTGAAGCGGGGGCTTTCATGAGAATAAGAACCTACATCCAAGAAGATCAACACACAGTGGGAAGAAAGGCTTACACTACTACATGTCAAAGGTAGATGAAATGATTTTTGTTGTGACAAGAACTCCTGCGTGGTTGGGGATATCATGGGCTATGTTTTCCTTGCCTCCTAACCACGGGAGAAAGGAGTCTTCAGTTATCGTCCTAGGGCTAACGTTGAGATTCTGCTAATATGGATTTCCACACAAGTCTGAAAGGAAAAGGTTTTCCTTACATAACAATAGCAGCCCCATCGTCTGCGAGTATAGTAAGAATATACCTTTAGGGCTTGTTGACCCATCTCATATTATTGCTATATTAGAAGATGTTATGAGAATAAGGTGCGTTTAGTTGGCCTTATTTCTGCTCCTGGAAGTGACATTTAGGTGATACGAGATTTATGTAGTTTCTTTTGGTTTGGCTGTGAAAAGTTCCTCTTGGTTATAAAAAACGTGTTTTAATATTTCAAATATCAATAATCTTTTATCTTCTTGATTGGACAAATTAAGAGCTAATTGAATTTTTAAATGTTAGTAACGAATAAATAGAATTGAATTTCATAGTGTAATTTGTTTCACATCTACAAATATAAAATAAAACAATTATATCATCAAACTAATTTTCTAATCTTTATAACATATTTGTCTTTCATGGTGAAAAAGAACATTTCAGCATCCGCCATTTCGTCGTAAAGGAAATTTGAAGAAAACCGATACCCAAGGAAGCAGAGAAAGCAAAGTTTTTCCTCCTCACAAAGGAAGGAATGTAAAGCAGAAAATTAATCGGCGAATATGGCCTAAAAACGTCCCTTCTTAAAGAAAACAATTGCAGTACACAAAAATATAATTTATTAAGGAAAAAAATAGCAGAAGAAAATAAGAAAACCGAGAATGACTTGTGATTAATTTGTTTTTTTCACCTTAGCAGGGTAACAGCATAAATTAGAAATAGATAGCAAGGGATCGTATTACTGAGATTAAAATGTATAAACCTGCTGGGATGGTCGCCAAGCTAAACACCTTCGTGATAATTACTGCTTTGGTTGCTACATCAGACTAAAATCGATATATATTTGAATGTTTGCGGGTAATTCCGTAGCTATCAAAAGGGTGCTTCCTATGTTATTAATTTTTTAATTGCTGGAAAATTCTCGACCAAAATAACTTAGGAAATTGAAGTTTCAGAAGAGTTCCCCCAAATTGGGAAAAATTGGTTAAAATATCTCGGTGAAATCTTTTACCATGTTCGTCACTAACTGCTCCACGGTTTGCTGAAAGAAAGTCTAAATGAAAGTCCAAAAAGTAGATTTTAACTGAGGTGTTACATTCCATCTTCTTGTAAGCCTTGATGAGGTTTTCCACTAATTCTTTATAGTTTCCTTCCCAACTTTGCCACAAACGTGAATGCTTCCCAAGCAGCTTTCTTCTTCCCAAGAAGGGATAATTCAGAGTCATTATGTTTGAGAAGCTCTTGAATCTGAGGATCAATGGAAACTCACTATTTAATCTTAGCGTCGCTCAGTGAGGAAGGTTTTGATGTTAAATACTTGAATCCCTGACCAGATTTGCCAAAGCTTTTACAAAGTTTTTCATAAGCTTCTGTTTTATGTGTAGTGGCGGTAGCAAAATTTGGTTTGGTTCAGTGAGAGGTGGATGTTTAGCCCGAGCTCCATTGATGGACAAGGTGGCTAACCTCTCCTGATATAGTCGGAGCCTCTTGTATGGCTGTCCAAATCACACAGAAAGTAGCAGTTCATGGTTTATTCGTCCTGCAAGCCCATCACAAGAGCAACAATATTGTCATAAGTTCTTTGATATGTAGTGCATAACCCACAGGAACTGATGGATCCCTATTGACGTTTTACACCAAGACTCCTATCATACTCATTTCTGATGAATCAATAAACAGCCCCATTCACATAGAAAGTAGCAGTACCTGGTTTATCCGTCCGGCAAGCCCATCACAAGAGCAACATTTTGTCATAAGTTCTTTGATATGTAGTGCATAACCCACAGGAACTGATGGATCACTATTGACGTTTTGCACCAAGACTCCTATCATACTCATTTCTGATGAATCAATAAACAGCCTTCAGGGTCTGGGTACGTATTCGATGCAAAGTGCTTTCATCGGATCATTAATTTTGTTGCAGGCCAATAAATCACCTTCCCTTACGAAGAAATCGTCAAATTGCTGCTGACGGTTACGAATTTTTTAATTTTCACATCAGCTGCTAGGAGATTCCTCTGTTTACGACGAGAGCCAAACAGTTCTGCCTTATTATTGGGTAGTTGGAGACTCCTGACAAGGTCATGGAGTTTCCTTTGTGTTATGATAACTCTTTAATCCAGCACTGTCATCCTTGTCTGCTTCCTCCTACACACTTTCCTCATCTGACTCAAAGGATACCAAAGTTGGTGCATCAGGAACAAGTAGCCCTTCTCCATGTGGAAATGGGCGAATAGCAAATGGAATGTTTGGATATTAATTGGAATCCTTTTTATTCTTTTACAAGCCATCTTGTACTTGATGTTCCATGCAAATAAAACAATGGTTGGTATAGTCTGTTGGCTCCCGTTAATTCATTGGCACAGCAAAAGTTATTCTTTTCCTCTTCCTGTTTAAACATTGGCAAATGTTAGTCGCACAAGTGTTCCAGGGTATGTGATGTGCCCAGCTCTTATTCTAATTACCAATATTGCATTCAAATTATAGTGTTATGCCCTTCTAACCATAACAGTTATAAGGTGTTTCTGTGAGGAAAAGGTCACCCCACCACAAATGTAGCAAAAGATGTCTGCCGTATTCACACAAGTATCAAGCAACTGAAAGAAGAAAAACAAACAATTTGAATATAAAGAGAAAATTTATTCATTAATTTATCATTGTAATACAAAGCTTGACAGCTTAGAAGAAATAATTATATTATTCAGTAGGAAAATAAAATTAATATAAAATGCCTCACATGCATATAAATAAATACCTTGCTCAATCAAAAATTATTTTGAGTTTAAAAAGTATTTGACTAGGAAAATCATCTACCTTTTACCTCAAAATATAAACTTACCCAGCACAGCCACCTGCTCTGACTGCTGGAACAAAATTGAAAGGCAGTGACATTATGAGTGAGGTAAGAAGCACACTGATGCAAGTCCATGCGAACCTAAAATTAGTTAGAAACTGCTACCATGGCCTCAGAAGCATTTTTATTGTTAAACATTGTTATCAACACACCTCTACCTTGAGAAAATGAAAACTTCATGATCGCTTCAATTGGATGATGGTTTGAGGATCGGATCCCAATGTCGACACTGCAAATAGTAGGCCATTTTAAGGACTAGAAATTGATTTACAATAGACTAAAGTATTTTCTGCTCGCTGATGAACAATTCCAGACTGAAATTGTTCATTATACTGACTTGAAAAATTCAACATTCCAGAGATCAACATCTAAAGTAATAACAGCTTTTGACCACTACTGATTCGTCTCAGAGGGAGGCATCCAGCGCCCCAAATTATTGGCCTATATAGATTTGACTGTGGTAAGTAGAACAAAAAGATTGCGTATGACCTTAAATGTAAAAGCTTTTGGTTCAATCAAGAGTGGACTCAACTTTGGCTGTTTCCGTTGAAAGGAAAGAAGCATAAGATTTAAAGATTGATTTGACACCCTCCTAAATTTTGGATAAGGAAGAGTTAGAAGTGTCATTAATCTATAAACCTGACATTTTCACACTTAGCAAGAAATTTGATAAAAGTTTCAAACATACGAAACAGCAGCCCTCCCGGCTGTTTTTCTACCAGGGAGGAAAGATATGGAGAATTCTACTTCTTACTTAGTAGGTTCACCACCACTAAAGGTTAAGGGTTGCTATTTATTTATGGCATAGAATAGAGTCATGTTAACCCTTTCTGCGTTTATGAGTGCGTGGTAGATTTATAATATAAGCAGAGTGAAAATTAATGAATTTAGGTTGGCCACAGTCAACTATCTTGGAGGTTCAGTGATAACAGAAAAACAAGTGCAAAAATAACTTTACTAATATGCAAATTAATATTATTTTACACGATTAAAAAAAGTTAGTTTTAAACCGAGCTATGAACACATTAGGTATATACGGGTCTCAGTGGCTAAAGGCAGTGGGGGAAGAGACTTGGTGTTACCTCGAAGATTGGGTCCGAGGGAGTAATCCTTGCCTTGGCACAAAGTTCAAACAATAATATCTTGACAATGACTATTACGGGGTGAAATTAAATCTTGCTTTCGAGTAACACAAATTGAGACTAAGAGAACTGCGGCCGAGGAGCGGGAGGAAGCAGGTCACGGTAGACTCACCTGAATTAACGACAATATCAGGAGCTTGATTGGTTCTGTGCGAATTGTGCAGAGTCAAACGGGACGCGAATAGCGGGTACGAACGAATAAAGGCAGACGGCGAATACGGTCGGGGAATTTCAGGCGGCGGATACTGACTTCCAACTCTGGCGCTGAAGGATTTTGGGGGTCAAAGGGGGTTTTTCCCTCTCCGGCCGAAGGGGATGGTTCTATGGTCAGATGCCTCGGCAGACGAGAATAATCTCGGCTTTTTAGCGCGAGCGGGGAAATGTTCCTAATTCGGCGTGGCAAACTTTGTCCGACTTCAGATTGGACCTTCTGGGCTCTCAAACTTGTCGCAGCTTCCTGTGATGGCGACATTTCAGGTCACCGCGGCATCTTATAATTTACACCTCCATTAGCGCAGGCAAAAGTGTCTCTCAGGTGTCTGTTGTCCCTCTCTCTTCATTGAAAGGCAAGGCGGCGTGCATCTTTGTCTATCAGATCTCTGACAATTTAGGATGAATTAATTACCCAAACTTTTTCAGCAAAGTATTTCCGAGTATTAGAGAAATATTCAGGAGAAGAGTTTTGATCTAATATCGGCAATTACTTGGAGGTAACCTAAAAAACAAGTTAAACACAATGAATGGGCAAACAATGAGTTGCAATTCTACTTCCTGAAGCAACATATTCATACGCACGTTCTTTAAGGCCAATGCCAAATTGCTATGCAAAATCAAAGACTGAAAATCAATGTGAGCAGAAAAGTGTATAAGCTTACTTGTGCAATTTTATTCGAATGACAGAACCTTTCTTGAGGTGAGAAAAATTGCGTGCCCAACATTATACGTAGGGATTGCATTGACCCGGGCAGGCAGATGAGACTACTACAGTTTATCAACTTACTTATGCTGATTAGAGAAGCAAGGTGCAGTGGTCTACTTTATTATAGTAGTTCATATCAGGATCAATACTTCACCCTCGTCCAATACTTACAGAATTTGAAGAGGAAGTCTTATTTATATATTCTACAAGCATCTGTAGGCTTTACAAGGCGCTCCATCTTTGCTCTTTAAGATCAACACATTCATTCGTAGCTTTCAATGAACCTATGGAATACTATGGCCACAAGCCCTTTTATTCACTCGATTTTGATGTGGTAAATGCAGACGTCCAAAATGAGGGTAGCCTGTTGATTCTTTCGCCTACCAAATTCTAAATTCATTTTCTATACGGTTGAATCATTTGTTTAAATTTCTCCATAAGAATTAACTGACTAAGTTGACAAAAGTATGTTAATTTTTTTATAACCACCTATCAAAAGTCTACACTATTTTTCGTGCAGCTTTTATATAATTAAATGTTAGAATTGCTTAAACTTTAAAATTTATATGGATTAGGGCATGGAATTAAGTCAGAATGCATTTAAAATCGTTTCCTTGCCGAAAGGGTAATTAACTCTTTGCTCCGGATATAATTAGGTATAAAATTATATTTCTATTTACAATATTTTTTTAATTTAACTTAAACGCATTGGAAACACAAAGTATATAAAAAGTCAGTTTTCACTCAAAATGATTAACCAAAGATTTTCTTTTCAAACCTATCCAACCTCAAAAACTAATGAATTTATCAATTACTGATCATTAATTCGAAATAGAAAAATAAATATAGATCAGATGTTAGTCGTAGAAGCAGATTTTACTCTCATTTGCAAAAATACACTTTGCATATTGTCCATGTTAAATAAGGCCCTGATAACTTTGCAAATTTGATTGAAGCTCATAACTCACATCAGCCACGTGTCTTGGAAAATTTAAGCAAATGTATAAGGGCATCCAAAAATGTAGGTTCCAAATTTCTTTTCTTTCGATCATACAAGGATTTGAGAATCCCTGCTTGATCAACGTCACCCATATAAGTTTAGAGCTTTAATCTCTACTCTAGAACTTTCTCTTAGTTTCCTTTTTGACCGTAGATTCATTACTATGTTATTTGAATAATAAATGGACAGTTTGACTGTCTATGCACATACTTAATATTGTCCAAACTTTATCAGTGATTTGGAAATCAAACTTTCTCACCTTCAAATCATTTTATAGATAACCTCTTGAATTGCGGTTAGCAAGAAAAATTCACATGTACGGGAACCATAAAGAGGTTCATTGGAAGAAAAATATGTATCATAAAGTTTTTGGCTTTCAACGATTAAATAAGTTCTTAAAAATCTTATCACTCCCAAACCAAATTGTTACGGGAACCATACGTTCAGGCATTCTGCTCTGATATGATAAACATAAAACTAATGAATAAAGTTGCCCTTTTCCAATCTATATCACAATTTATATCCTCTTTTATTGGGAGGGATCCTGTAAGAATTCCATGATAACGCTCCTTAAAGTTTCTCATTTTATTGGCAAATTTGAAATAATTTCTCCTTATTTTGATCATATAAGAATATGCATACTCACTTAGGCGTAAATTTACTTGAATTGAGAAATCTATATCGTCATTATTATGGTAACAATCCCAGTAGAATCCTCAATACCAGATTCTCACGATATTTGCTGACGATGTTATTAAAAAATAAATGTAAGCCTATGAATGAATACAATTATTTTTTTCAGAGCTTTAACACTAATGTTTTTGGATCTATATGTAAGTAGTTTGAAAAACTATTTTTTTCTCCATAACTTCATTTTTGATAAATGTAGAAAAGATTACCACACCCGCAGCTATGCAAAAATTAATGGAGTTTGCACGCCCAATTTGTGTAAATTTATGTACAGTAGATGGATGCATCTCGTTTCCTCTTTAAATTCCTTTGAAAAGAAACAATAGATAGAGTAGAACTATCCATATTTCCTTCGGAAGGATCGGAATATATATATATATATATATATATATATATATATATATATATATATATATATATATATATATATATATATATATATATATATATATATATATATATATATATATATATATAAATATATATATATACATGTGTGTCTGTGTATTTTGCCTGAAAACCTTTGACTATAGTAATCTCTTTTAATTAAGCAAAAAGTATATACATGTCTATTACATTGAAAGACGTATTGCAATCTTTCCTAATTGGCGGTGTGAAAAATTATTTGATGTTAGAAAGAGAATACAAGTTCAAGAAATATATAGGAAATAAGGAAAGAATGATAAACAAGCGATTTCATCATTTTATAACACTTAAGAGGGATCAAACATATATTACGAATTAGGAGGAGAAATAGCAAAGAAAAGCGAAGATCGCTAGATGTCATAGGGTTAAGCCCAATCCAGTATTCATCTTTTTAACGAATCAAAAACGAACTTGTTTTTCTATTATAGATTCTTTTTTTGTATATGGGTTATTTGAATTGCCGAGATGAATGTTATTGTAATTTTTAGGTCATTTACGAAGAGAGATTACTTCTGAACCCGTCCTGTCAATCTTTAATTAATTTAGACTTATCCAAGTGACACAAATTTTCCGTCGCGCACCAGTCTAATGTGAGCAACTCTACATCTCACTATGTAGGTCGATTGGTCTGTCGGTCCCCGTTTTGCTTCATTTATTTTGGTAACAACTTCATCAATATTCGGCCGATTCTTACAAAATTTAAAAACCTTATTTCGTTTAACATTTTACTTCGAATGATATAATTGCCAAAGTCCTCCTAAGGTTAGCCCAGTAATTATTTTCTTTTGACAATAACATCATAACTATTCAGCCGATTCTAGCGAAATTTAAACACTTATGTTGTTTTACATTCTCCTACGAATAATATAATTGTCAAGTGTTTCCAAGGTTAACCCAGGGATTTTTTTTTTTGGGGGGGGGGTAATAAAATCAAACCTATTCGGCCGATATTGTTCTAGATTTGACTAGGCTGTAATATGCTATACTCTGCTAGTCGAGCCTAGAATAGCTTATCCTATGCTAAGCTATGCTAAGATATAATGTACAATGTTAAGATATACTATGTTAATTTAGGCTATAAAATGCTATGCTGGGATATCATATAGTATGTTAGGCTATAAAATAATAAGCTATGCTTGACTAGGGCATAATATGATAGTATAGGCTGTTTTATTATAATACTAGGCTAGATTTTACTATACTAGGCTAGATAGGGCTATACTATACTAGGATAGGCTAAGGTATAATAGGCTAGGAAGGGCTATGCTCTGCTAGGCTAGGTAATATTATGTTGGGTTACGGTAGGCTAGTTTACCAAGGCTATAATAGCCTAAGCTATGCAAGGTTATTCTAGTCTAAAATATGGTATGCTATACTAGGTTGGGTATATTATGTTAGGTGTTGTTATGCTAGGATAGAATATACCATGCTAGCCTATAGTATAATATGCTATGCTAACATATATAAGGATATATTGTATAGGCTATAGTAGCCTATTCTAGCTTGACTGTGCAAGGCTAAGCTACTCTATGTGACGCTAGGCTAGGATCTGGCATGCAATGCTAAGCCATACCTGGTTAGCATAGGCTAGGCTATAGTAAGCTAGGCTACACTAGGCAATGCTGCGCTAGGCAAGGCTATACTAAGCTAGGCTACGCTTGGCTATACTATAATATTCTAGGTTAGACTAGGGTCTTCTAAGCTAGGCTATATCAAGCTAAGGTAGGATAAAGTAATCAATACTATGATTGGTTATACTAGGCTAGCTATATTATACTAACCTAGGCTAGGTTAGGCCTGGCACGGCTAAGCTATCGTATGTTTGACTAGGCTTGGCTATACTAAGCTAAAACAGCGTAGATTATACTATGTTATGCTTGGCGCTATGATATGCTATGATATACTAGGCAAGATTAGGCCTTTCTTTTTTAGGCTATACTAGGCTATGCTTTGCTAGACATTATTACGCTATGCTAGACCTGGCTGTCATATACTATGCTACGCTAAGGTATGTGGTTATAACAAGATCCTCCCATCGTTCCTCCGAAAATTATTTTAAAGTTTTGAAGGTCGTAACTTTTGGGCCAGCAGACCTTGTTTTCTCTCATAATTGACTCCAAATATCTACTTTCAACCGACCGCAAACCCCCAAAACATTACATTTGGGTGATTGGCGTTATGATCCCGTTTATTAGGTCATTTATATGCACTGGATGAATTATATTTTGATAAGGTGATTTTGCACTTTTCCATTTATCTATAATTTTACTTTAGATTGAGCTCTGATCGCGGAAGATTGGTACGTAAACTTGACAGAAAATACCAATTTTAGGATTTATTCAATACCTCCGTGTTGGTAAGCGTCTTTTCCTCCTCATTTTAATAGGCCCTATAGAATCTCAAATTGATTTCCGATGATTTGAATAAAACTGTTTCATGTTTTCATCATCATCATCATCATCATCATCATCATCATCACTAACTCTATAATTTAAGAAGGGGATTTTTTGGAGTACTTGAATAATGATTTCCACTTAGTTTGGTTACGACTTAAGTATATTTTAAATTTTATATCATGGTAATTTCTAAGAATTTCTTTAGAGTTGGAAAAAACGAAATAGTTCAGTTGAGAAAAAATAAATATAATTATCCAATGCTTTAAAAGGAAATGAATTACAATTGGTGAAGTTCAGAAAATTGATTAAAATTAAAGTAAGGCTGCTTTTTTATTTTATCTTAACTCTATTTTTGCAACGTGATGTTTTTGAAAGGGGCGAAATTTAGTTTCGAGTTCCTTTTAAAATTATTATAATTGGCGAAGTTCAGAAAATTTGGAAAAATTTAACCATGGCTGCTGTTTTTTAGACTTTAAATTTTAATGTTAGTAGCGAAGCCATTGCCTGGTTTGCCTTATAATAAACTCTATCGGGATCGATAGGGAGCATCAATTTTGAGTCAGGTTTCTTTGCCCTGTTGAAATGCATTAGAATATCACACATAGAATTTTTGGGGGTAGTACTCCGCTAACATACTGTTAATATTTAGGACTTACCTCAATTTTTCACGAAAAACATGGAAATTGATACGATTTCCTTTGACTTATCTTTGGGTTCAACTGACCTCTCTAAAATTGATATAAGGTAGGCATTAATCAAATTCGAAGGGGAAATCAAGTATTCCTCAAACCGCACTTTCCCCACACATTTCTATTCTATTAATTTAAATCTCACGACAGTTATGCCCTTTAATTTAATACTCTTTGATTAACTCACTCAGAACGACCTAAAATTAAACTCGTAGAAATGTTAGTTCAAAGCCACGGTACTAAATTACTTAGAATATCTCTTTGAGTGAATTAGATTACTCCTACCATCGAAAATATAGGCAATATCCTGCCTATAATTCTGGAACTTTTTACTTTTTATATTCGTCACCTTATGAATCTTCCCCCCAGAAAAGTTTCCTAGGGAATTAAGTAAAAATCCTGAGTCAAACTTCCTTGACTGAGAAGCATCAACATGAGAGAAAGTCCCTTTTCAATGACCTGTGCCTTTTTGTGATAAGATAAATGGTTATTGCATTCATGGTTTCCAATGGTTCCAATCACTTACAAGTTCCTTTAAATGGCTAAATGAAGCTTCTGCCACTAGATGACGCCACCTAACGCCAAATCCGAATGTAGTTTTGAAATTTCCATGTTTAATAACCATATGTCTAATGGTCATATTGGTCATTTCAGCGCTCTAAATGGGTCCAATTAAAATTTACTCCTCTTGCTAAAAAAATCACGTCTTGACCTGTGGCTTCGCCGCAGGTAAAAAGATATTAGGCTGCCAAAAACGCTTTTTCCACCGCTATTTCGTTATTCCATGTGAGGCCAAAGGTTAAATTACATTAATTTACGAGGTTTCTTTACAATTATTAGCTAAGTTAATAGAAATATAAAATATTAATAGCCATTTCTGATATGTTTTCATGAAATCAGTATGGATAATCAGACGTTTCTTTAGAATTCTTCGCAGCGTATTTGGCAACCAAGCATTTTTTCCTTATTCAAAAAGGTCTCGACTTAACAATGTGGATATTTCTTGATCACTTGATTACTCATAGTCGCTTCCTTCAATTACATTAGAATTTTCCAATTATATTATCTGGACGCCTGCTGTTTAAAATGTCACTGCTGACGCTCTTTCAATATGAGACGCCTGATCACCACATCAGGAATTCTGAATTTATTATTTCCCCAAACAACTAAAAATCTCTGGGAATAATTTTTAAGAAATTTATTATCTCTCCATCCCCCAAACCACCTATCACTCGAACAGGCTGTCTAAACCACAAACTTTTTCACACCGAATTCAAAGATCTCGCATTCACATCATCTCTCCATCTTCTTTCACATGCTTAAAATGTTTCAAATTCTTGCTTCAAAAACGTCTTTGAATTTATACATAACTTTTCCCATTCGCGTAGTCAAAGCCAATCTAAGCTGAGTGCATCATATTTTATTTGGTTTGAAATGAAAAAATTTGAGACATAATCCGTCATTATCTTAACAGCTAGAGAGCACGTAATTACAAAGAAAAAATTCCCACTACCTCCGATATATGTTTTGTAGAAGTTCATATTGATATCAGTCTCCGTACTCCCATGTGATGGCTTTAAAAATATATCCTAGTAGTGGTTGAGAGATATACAAAATGGTTCAAAAATCATTCCTTTAGAAGATGGAGAACGAAATTTGCCTCCTGCTTGTTTGGTGTCTATCAAAGGCGAGTTTTATAAATACCATTATTTTTTAAACTTCTTTTAAAGATTTTAGCGTTATGCGCAGTTACAAAATCTTTCCATTTTCGAACTAAACAGAGTCGCTAAGACAAAAACGAATGTCTTCCGTGAATCCCTTTAGGTGCGTCGCAAGCACTAGGACTGATTAAGCAAGATCTCAATCGTCCTACACAGCTTAAGTGCGAAAGAGAAACCTAATATAAATATTTCCCTGACAAACCTGCTATACGGCTCGATATTATAGGATCCACGTTAAATGATGGGATCAGAGAAACTTTAAGATCATGCTCCCTATTTATTTTAAATAAGTTAACCTGGATAATAATTGTCTTGAAAGGTACAAAAAAAGTGTAATCCGCTCATACATTCGCCGAGCATACAAATGCTGTTCCATGTGGGAACTGTTAAATCAAGAGATCTCTCGCATAAAACAAACCCTTGTGAACCACAGTTTCCTGAACAGGACGATTTAAGAAGGGAAGTCACAACACAGATGAAGCAAAAAGTAACCAGGAAGCAGTAAATAACATCAAACTATAGAAATCAGATGTAATCGGCTATCAAAATAGACGAAATAAAGATCAAGGAGATTGTTAACCGTAACATCAAAGTGTAGAAGCAAACAGAAAAGATTCAGATGATTATATATTATGAAAATGACAAAAGTTAACAATCAAATAATGCAAACCACATCTGTCAAACCTCCTCGATCCTCAAGTCTACGAACATAGTTTACGAGTTTACCGGCCAGAATGAAGAATGTAAGCTTCAAAACAACTAAATATTTGTTGGTATTACTACCACCGCACTTTTGAGGCGTTTGACAAGGCAGCTGCAACATGGAGTCCACCAAAACCATATGGAGACGTGCATAACATAAGCTTAACCAGGGACATATTGGTTAATAACACAACGATCCAAAGAAAGGAGGGAAATGAAGCTAGACTAAACACCTTAGAAGCCATTTTAATTAACGAAGAAAGGCCAGCCATCAACCTGCAGACTAGGGCTGGAATCGAAAAAAAAAATTGTTTTAAAAATCCGTTAAACAGGAATGGCTAGTTCCATTGACATAACGTTTAATCGAGGAGGAATAAATATCTCCTAAAATCCATTTTCTTTTCATTTTGACTGCACCATTCGTAAACGATAAAGGTAGGAGAGGTTGTTTACCATCTACAAGATGAACTAAAAAAAATAATAAGAAAAATACAAAGTTTCCAAAGAAAATTAATAAATGCGAAATATACTATGGTCTTTAACAAAATCTGCATATATATATATATATATATATATATATATATATATATATATATATATATATATATATATATATATATATATATCCAACAAACTGCAAGAAACAGAAAACGGGAAAAATTTTCTTCGGAAATATTATTTCTTCATTCGCAAAAATTTCGTACAGGTGGGGGAATTCGAACCGTGCACACTGAGGCAGCGCTGCCTAAGTGTGGACGGTTCCAATCCCACCCCTGTACGGAATTTTTGTGAATTAGGAAATATTATTTCCAAAGAAAAAATTTCCCGTTTTCTGTTTCTTGTGGTTTGTTGGATTCATTTTCATCATTCTTTCGCGCTCATGAAAAATATATGTATATATATATATATATATATATATATATATATATATATATATATATATGCCACCGATGTGAATCGATGCTAGATACATTCTCACTTCTCACTGCCGCCGATTACAGGGACATATTGGCTTAGAAAGTCTTGTCCTGGGGGCTAAAGATCAAGAAGAAGGCGGACTAAGCTTTTCCGCTGGATGATGCCCCGGCCCACCCGGCTACACCCGTTTAAAAGTGGTTGGCTTTTGACATGAACTTCTGGTTGAAGGAGTTATGGATGCCTTAGTCACCCGACCTTAATCCCCCACGATTACAGCCTGAGGATCCCTGAAGGGAGCAAGGCCTACCTGGTCCACCACAGCATTTTCGACGAGTTTATGTCATCTGTCAACCGCGTTTGTGCGCGGCCTTCACAGTATCGCGTGCAGCACGTGCTCGATTCCGAGGGCGACTGAATACCTTGATTAATATTACAATATTAACCTATTTTTATTTGCAACAAAAATAAAAACATGTCTAACTACATCAAAACTATCATAAGGTGCTTTGTTGAAAAGAGTATAATAGGACTTTTGCAACACCCGGTATTATATAGGAACTTATCTCCCAATGTAAAATATGTATTAAATTATGTACAACCATTTTAGAGTAAGTTACTTCCTACGTCATACATTTATAACATATTGTATTCCTATCTCTTTTAACTCTTATTAGATTGTAAAGAAATTAACGTCGTTATAATAGACAGAATTTGCTTAGTATTGTTGTTTAAACTTTAAACTGTTTTACATTTGCTTAAACCTATTTAGGATAACGATGCTTAATTGAACATGTGAATACTTATTTAACCTTATCGGTACCCTTCGGCCGTATGCCCTCTCCGGACATAATAGGTAAGCTGGGTGTATTACTTCAATATTTCGCGCAAAAACCAATGGCCTGATAAAAAAGTAATCATTACTTCTTATTTTGGGGGTTTACAACAGAGTAGCATTCTGGTGCTCTAATAGCAACCTTGGATTTAATTAAGAGTCAAACCAGGTATGTGACTCAAACGAGAGTAATATTTATCATTTTATGTGGTCACGTATATGTTGTCATGTTCCTCTACGACAGAAATTTGCTAGAGAAACTGGCCACAGCGAAGACGCGAGAATTCTTCTCCAAACCTTAAATTTCTCCTCAACCATCCGTCTTCATCGCTTACTAGTTCAGAATAATACAATCTCAAGCGAGGATTCCAAAACTTTCGGTGGTAAAACAAAAAGAAGAACACAATGTCACTCCTCCAAAGAAAGTTACATATCACGTCAAACAACCCCGTAAGGGGCGCGGCGATTTGCCATCCTGGCCGCCGTGCTGACGGGATCCAGCGCTCCGTCCGGCCCCAGCTTAGCCTCTCTTCCTTCCTTCAGATAACCCGATTTCTCCCCTACCTCGTCGCTTTTCATACAACCTCTCCCACAACTTTCTCTGGTCAGCCTCTAATTTCACAGGGTAGAATGCTGACCTTCTTCTCAAGCCAACCACCCCGGATGGGGGCTGAGGGGGGAGGGGACATTGTTCCCTAACCCCTCAGCTCCGGTTCAGGATGGGTTTTTTTTAACAACCTGCTTTATCCCCACCCATACCTTCCTCACATCCCTTTTCCTCTCCTCTTCACATTCTATCTGTTTTACGCCGTATCTAAGGTGGAGCCGCCATGCCGAAGGACTGCCAGGCCACCAGGCGGGAGGGGTGGTCCCAAATGGTGGCGCCTGGCTCTGCCGGGCCTGTAAGCACCTCTTGCAGTGCGGGCTACTGCAAGAGGTGGTGAGCGATTGCGTCCCGTAAAACAAAGAGGGTCACCATGCCCAATGATGAAAAAAAAACATCTCCCCTTAATTCCCCCTAAAACAATGGAGCCGCCCTCGTGCAGCTCCACAGAAAAGATGGAGGTCCCCCCCCCTGTGCTTGCGCAGGGAACCCTCCATACCTCTTTAACCGGAGAGGAGGCTTACTCGACTTCTACGCCTACGGGTGTAGGGGACTCCCCCTCACCCCCTTCTCTGGAGGTGCTTTCGGGCACCTCCCTATCTCCAGCGGCAGTCCCTCCTTTGCTTTCTAAGGGGACTGCCAAGAAAGCCAGAAGGCAGCCCATTGCCGACCGCCCCTCGTACAAGCGGCTCGGTAGGGCAAACCCCCTTAGGGGGGAGAGGGAAGCCATGCCCCGTCGGTCGCTTCCCTCAAAAGACCTGCTGGCAAAAATATTAAACCTTGCCGGGGTTAAGGCCTGTGCCTCCCCACTAAAGACTTATGACGCTGCCAAGGGGACCTGCGATGTCCTGGGAGGGGATGGCCAACTGGAGGCCCCTCCTGTGATAGACATGGTCCTTGAGGAAAACCAGCCTCAGAAGGTAGGGCCTTCCATGGGGGGGAATCCGGGCTCGGCGCCAAGCACCGAACCCAAATCCGCCCCTATGCAAGGTCCTCATCAAACGGCTGTGGATTCTCAGGCAGTACAAGGAGGGGAGGGATCTCCTCCGGATGATGCCCCTGCGACCACCAGGACCTTCTTCATTTCGGAGAAGGACCTGGCTGAGGCAGGTTCATCTGGCCTGGGGGCTTCTACCGGCGGGGGTGAGAAGCGGGTTCATTCCCCGCCCTCCTTTCCAAAAAAGAAAAGGACGAAAAAGACGAAGAAGACTCGGGGCTCCTCTCAATCTGCGAGGGCTACGGGGACGGATGGGTCTGCTGCCACTTTGGCAAGCGACCAAGCCAAGATCGGCACATCCGGGCCCTCTGCTTCCCCGGGTACGGAGCTCCTGACGATGACAAAGACCAAAAGTGCACAGGGCGGAGCCTCGATGACATCGGTGCCCCTGATTCAGAGGTTACCTGGCGTTTTCGAGCCCGCTGGCTTCAAACGCTTCCTCGTTATTCGCTCCACTGATGGCAGCATGTTGTCCAAGGGCAACATGATCCATCAGAGGAGAGGATTAGCTAGTGCAATTGGTAGAGAGCCGAAGGTAACCCGTTTCTCGGACGGGAGCCTTCTGGCGAATGCGGCGAATCCCGCCGAGGCGGCCAAGATAACTGCTCTTCGGACACTTCATGGCACCCCGGTGAGTGTGACGCCGCACTCTACCATGAACTTTGTGAAAGGAGTAGTTTATGCGAGGGAACTCGTTGACTACTCCATTGAGGACATCACCCTAGAGCTGGCCGACCATGGGGCGGTCAAGGTCGAACGTGTGATGAGAAAACAGGGAGGGGCCTCGAGACTCACCCCTACACTCTTCGTCACGTTCGACTGTGACAAGCTCCCTGAGTCGGTGCGTGCCGGTTGGTACCGTTACCGCGTGAAGGCATTCGTGCCACTGCCGCGGCGGTGCTATTACTGTCACCGCTTCGGCCATACGATTCGCTCATGTAGACGTGCAAAGTTCGGGTCACCCGAAGTATGTGTAAATTGCTCCAAGGTCGCACACGATAAGTCCAAATCGTGTGTGGCCAAGTGTGTCAATTGCGGAGAGCCGCACCCTGCTTCTTCGAAGCAATGTGGTGCATATCTTCTTGAGAAAGAAATCCTGGCCGTTCAGGCCCAGGATCGACTCTCATTCCGCGAGGCAAAGGACTTGGTCCTGGCACGCCCGGCTCTGCCTGGGACGTCATATGCCTCAATATTTAGAAAGGCACCCTCTGCTCCTGGCCCATCCAGGCCAACGAGCACGGTTGTTTCCGCGCCCATTCGGAGCCCTTCTGCGGGCTCTACCCAACCTGGGCGCTCCCCTGGTAAAGCTGGCGGCAAAAAGGGTTCATACCCTGCCCCGGCTAAAACCTGGGCTCCCCCCTCTTCCGCTTAGCGTGACCGTTTCCCGTAAAGCGAAACGGCCACGCGCCTCCACCGAGTCGTTAGACTCACAGGAGGCAACACCCCTGAAGATGGTCACTAGGCCATCTTCCGGGGTTCCTAAAGCTGTTCCCCGAAAGGAGGACAGCAACAAAGGAGCTTCGGCCCCTTCGCCCACGCCCCGAGGTGGAGCGAGTGGCTCAGAGACGGTGGTTGCTCGAAAAGAGGGCCCCCCGCCTCCGAAGCCGCAACGCCCGCCTAAGGTTTCGAGGCGGAGGGAGGAAAAGACTCGCATGGCGACCCCAACCTCCCCCAATAAGTCATCGAAGGCGACAGCGCCTTCAGCGCTTTGTCCGGCCAACAGCGCCCGGGGTTCTGCCCCCGGGAAGCGTACGGCCATTCCCGTGAGGGTCTTCAATTCGAGGAGGGCCCCCGCGTCTCCTCGGAGCTAGGCCTGGAGGGCATATTTCTTCAATGGAATTGCCGGGGACTCCGCGCCAACTGGGAGGAGCTGCGGAGGCTCATCTCGTCCCGTTCCCCGTTAGCTATTTTTTTGCAGGAGACCATGCTAGGCGCGTGCCCGCTGCCTGCCCTCCCGGGGTATAAGGGTCTTGCGACCCCACCACCGCGGGATGGCCGGGCTGGGGGATGCGCGGTTTACACCCGGCATGATGTCTCCGTTCTTCCTTTCTCTTTAGATACCTCCTTTCAGGCAGTGGCTGTGCAGCTGCACCTGGATAGGAGGTATACTATCATTTCTGCGTACATTCCACCGTCAGCTGACTTCGACGCGGGGGACTTCCGCCGCGTCGTGGCACGGTTGCCGATGCCCTATCTCTTGCTTGGAGATCTAAACGGCAGGCATCCTCTCTGGGGAGATTACTCCATAAATCCCAGGGGACAAGTGCTTGCCGATCTAATCGAAGAGCTTGAGATGGGCGTCCTAAACGTGGATGAGTTTACGCATCACTGTCCGAGAACCGCTTCATTTTCTTGCCTTGACCTATCTTTGTGCTCTTCGGATGCACAGCCTGATTTTGATTGGGGGATGGTCGATGACCTTCATGGTAGTGATCACTTTCCCATTCAAATAACATTTTCAGGGCAACTGCAGCCTGAGAGACCACCTAGGTGGTGCTTGGCGCGGGCGCGGTGGCCTGCATTTCAGGAAATGACTGAATTCTCTATCTCAGTCAAGGAGTTTAGGTCGGTAGATGAGTTGAGTTCTTCTCCGGCAACCTCATCGCCATGGGCCTGACTACTATTCCTAGGACGTCTGGCTTTTTTGCACGCCGACCACTCTCATGGTGGTCGGCCGAGTGTGAGACGGCCCTCAAACAGAAGCGTTATGCCTACATGCGCTATAAGCGCCGCCCGAACGATTTCACTGTCGCTGAATTTCGTCGTGCTAGGGCTAGGTTCCGGTATATTTCGAAGCACGCCCGCCGCTCTTCTTGGCGGGCATACGTGTCTTCACTTAACGGGAAGACCCCTTTAGCTGAGGTGTGGAAGCGAGTCAAAAGGATTCGGGGCAAGTTCTCGCAGGACCCCCTCCCGTTCTCCAGGAGAATGGGACCGCAATCTCGGACCCCGCGTCCGTGGCGGAATCCTTAGCGACCGCTTTCTCCGCATTCTCTAGCCGTGATGCTGCTCCGCCAGCATTCAATGCACGTCGTGATTTCGCGGAAGGCCGCCGGCTGGACTTTACTTCCAGAGGCGGAGAACCCTTCAACGACAAGTTTACTGTGAGTGAGTTGCGTTCCGCTCTCGCTTCGTGCGCGGACACCGCCCATGGTCCGGACGATGTCCCGTACGCCATGCTTCGACACCTGGGTCAGCGAGGGAGGCCTTTCTGTTAGATCTGTTCAACAGGATCTGGGTGAAAGGTCTTTTCCAAGACTCCTGGCGAATCGCTACTGTTCTCGCCTTTCGCAAGCCGGGGAGAGATCACTCTACTCCGACCGGTTTTCGCCCAATCTCTCTAACCTCTTGCGAGTGCAAGTTGATGGAGAAATTGGTAAATGTTAGATTAGCCTATTTCCTGGACAGCGGAGGCCATCTGTCTTCTGCACAGTGCGGCTTCCGTAAGTTTCACTCCACGTCGGATGCTCTGCTCCGACTGGAAAATGCCGTCTGCGAGGCTTTCCTTCGTAGACAGCACTACGCCACGTTGTTTTTTGATCTGGAGAAGGCCTATGATACCGCATGGCGATATGGTATCATGGAGACTCTCCACACGATGGAGGCGAGGGGACGCCTCCCAATGTTTATATCTGAATTTTTGCGAGATCGTCGATTCCGCGTACGGGTGGGGGGAGCCCTCTCTGCCCTAAAGGAGCAGGAAGAGGGTGTCCCGCAGGGAAGTGTCCTCAGTGTCACACTCTTTGCCCTGAGCATCAACGGCATCACCTCGGTGCTGCCAGAAGATGTTCTCGCCACGCTCTACGTGGACGACCTTTCGATCTCTTTTGGCGCGGCCCAGATGCCTAACTCTGGAGCGTCGACTCCAACAGGCATTGAACCGCGTTTCTCGCTATGCTGAAGCGCACAGGTTTCGGTTTTCTTTGGCCAAGACTAAGGTGGTGCACTTTTGCCGCCATCCACGGCTTCACCCCGACCCAGATTTGTTTCTTAATGGGGTGCGCCTGGATGTGGTTGAGTCGCACCGTTTCCTTGGTCTTGTATTCGACCGACGCCTCACCTGGGAGGCTCATATTCGCAGCCTTAGGATCTCTTGTACCCGCGCCATGGACATTCTCCGTTCCGTGACGTTTTGCGCTGGGGCGCTGATAGGGCTACCGCCTTACTTTTTTATCGATCCTTTGTTCGCTCGAAGCTCGACTACGGATGAGAGTTTTATGCATCCGCAGCCGAGCGTTTATTGCGGAAGGTGGATTCGATCCACGACACCGGCCTTCGCCTTGCGACCGGTCCCTTTCGCACGTTCCCCATTGAGAGCGTGTTGGTTGATGCTGGGGAGATGCCACTTGCTCTGCGCCGCGTGCAGTGCATCACTCGCCTGTACGCGCGAGCCCGGCGCCTCCCTCAGTCGCCAACAGCTGTCACTGCATCCGCAGCTGATCTCGATGGTGCCTATGCCGCCGAGAGACGCCAGTCATACCCTAAGCCCTTTGGGTTTAGGGCCAGGAAACTCCTTCGAGAGCTAGATATAGCTCTCGAGCCGGTGGCGCCCCTGGTTCTGCCCAGGACGCCACCCTCGAGGGTACCACATTTGGCTATTTGTCGCCACGCCTCTGCTCCCAAAGCTTGTACTGCGCCGGGAGTATTGCGTTCGACCTTTTTGGAGCACACATCGTGTCACGCTGGTACCGTGCCAGTGTATACGGATGGTTCCAAGTCCCAAGAAGGGGTCGGCTTCCACGCCGTATCCCCTCTGTTTCAAGTCAGCGGGGCTCTACCAGGCGCTGCGTCTGTCTTCACGGCCGAGCTGGTGGCAATACACCACTCGTTACGGGAGATTACGTGACGTGCCCGGTTCGGAGACCGGATTGTGATCTATAGTGACTCACAAAGCGCCCTGAGTGCTCTCGGGGCATTGGAATCTCCGCATCCCCTGGTTCGCGATATCCGTGACGCCACGGTTTTGGCGAGCCGGGAAGATGTCGAGATTATCTTCTGCTGGGTTCCTGGACATGTAGGAATTGCGGGGAATGAGCGCGCCGATGAGGGCGCCAAAGAGTCCGCGAGGACTCTGCGACCGGACCAGCGTTTCGCTCTTCCCCACACCGACTACATGGCAGGAATACGGGCAGCTCTTCGGACTGCTTGGCAAAGAAGATGGGAGACGGTCGAAGGGAACTTAAAGTTGCGTGCCATTGCGCCGCGACTGTTCTTATGGACTTATCCCCCAATGCCGCGGCGGCTTCAGGTTGCTTTCTGTCGTCTCCGAATCGGACACACTCGTGTGACGCATCGCTATCTGATAGAGCGCTCGCCTGCCCCCAATTGCAACGACTGCGTCGTCACCCAGACTGTTCGGCACATTCTTGTCGAATGTCCCAGTCTGGGTGATCTTCGCGCACGATACCTGTCCCAGTACCGGGATGGACGGGGTCGCTACTGCCTGTCCCTTGTGCTCGGGACAGATTCGTGCACGTTGACTTGTGGACTTGTTGACTTCTTGGGGGACGCCGGCCTTCTCCCTATTATTTAAGCAAGGTTTGTTTGTTTTGTTGTTTTTTTGCATTTTTCTTTAGTTTCACGCTCCTGCGCCGGGGGGACCTCTCCCCGAGGCACCAGCTTGCTTCCTTTCCCCCTTTTGGGGTGTTGTTTTTTTTTCTCTCTTTAATTTTATTTTAAAAGTAGCCTAGAACTAGGCCAGTTTTAATACGGCGACTAATGCCCAAGTAGGCAGTCGCCAGTTGAGCAATTAAAAAAAAAAAAATCACGTCAAACAAAGGGACGTGAAGGAAATAATCAGATCAAAAAGATAAAATAATCAGTTTATGCTATTCTTTTTGTTTTATATTTGCGTATTTTCCTAATTTTTGCTTTTCGATTTGTGCTATTATCTGACAAATTATCTTTTTTCTTTCGGTTTTATAAAAAAAGAGTTCGTATTATTTGCATTTTAACTGTTTCACCTCCATTAGTTTACTGAGTTGCTCTATTTTTATTATGAATTTTGCTACAAACAGTAATTGTGACCTGATTTAGTCGTAACCAAATGGGTGAAGATTTCAATTACGAGACCATCGTCTAAAATAACGAAATAGGACAAAATTTCGTCTGGTAACTATTTTACAATAATTAGAAAATTTTAGGGAAAGTAGGTATAAAATATCCACTATTTAGTTTTACCTATTATTACAGAGTAAAGCCTTGTTAAACAAATGGTTTTAACTTTAGAAGAATTTTCATTTTACGTCTTTATAATTAAATAAATTATTGCCCCAAACTTTATTCAATAACCTGCAAAATTGAATTCGGTGCTCAGGTGGCCTCTTTGATCATTTATTCTTATAATACATTTTGGCCACAATTCAAATGGATAGGCAAAAGTAAGGGTATATTGAAGCTATAAAAATAGGTGTAATTGCTTTGTAACAGGCCTGGAAAATATAAAGAATTATCCAGGCGTCAGTTAATCTTATTGCAATAGAAAGACTCAAAAGAAAATTGGAATGAAGTTTATCAAATAAAAAAAAATCGCGGATATTTTCTAAAAGTCAGGTTCCTGCCAAACTCATGTTAGAAAAGAGCACATATACTGTAGTAGTTCTTTTTTAGAAAAAAAACAACATGGAGCAAGGAAAGAAAACAGAACTTTTTGGCGGAAAGCTGTTGAAAATCATCTTCCGATAAATACCATAGTACCCATGAAACACGGAGAGAGAAGCATATTTTCATGCATTTGGTTTGAGGCTAATCATCGGTAAGCTGTTGAAAATCATCTTTCGATAAACACCATAGTACCCATGAAGCACGGAGAGGAAAGCCTATTTTGAGGCATTTTCTATGATGCTAACTGTACTTAAGTTCTTGCTAAAATCACGAGAAAAAAATAAAGAGCTTATTTACTTAGATAGAAAATCCATTAAATTTACAAGAAAACTGAAGTTTAGACTGAATAAAGATAAAAAAACGTCCTTTGTTGAAAGGAATTTTATTAAAACATCCCGAATTCTTTTATTGAAGGGGAATATAGGATATTGTAATTTAAAACCCCACAAAAATGCATGGCAGTAAATTCGTAGAGAAAATATTTCTAAATATAGAAAGTAAAGAGTACATATGTATGTATAAGGATTAGCATTGCAAAAGAAAATAATCTACAATAACCACAATTATCAATGAATACCTTTAAGAAGGAGGCGCACGTGTCTCCAGTCCATTAGCAATATATTTGTTAACACAATCAGTCCACTATACAGAGAAAATAACTCAAAAGGGTACATGCTTCCTTAACTTAATTGTATATATTACAAGAGCATGTGTACATAAAAAAATTCAATCTTAAAATTAGAATAAATTACTCTCAATCAGGATCAGTTCAAATGGAAATTCACTGGATTCCGGCTTAAGCTATTGGCTATATAGTTATCGGAACCTTTAATATACAGGATCCTAAATTGGAATTATTATAAAAATGAACTCCAGTGCATTAGGCGACCATTATTTTTTTTTACATTTAAGACGTAAAGAGGTAGGATAAAGGTTTTTGGTCAGTTTCTATTAGGAACTCTTTCCCTACCAAAAACATTTTGAATTTTTTAATTCCCAAGATTGTCGCGAAGGCCTCTTGTTTCATAACAGCGTAATTTTGTTCTTATGGTAGCAATTTCTGACTTGCATAAGCGATGGGAAAACTCTCATAATTTTTCCCGCACTGGACTTGAACACAGCCTACTCCCTCCTTGCTTATATCTGTTCATATGCCAAATGGTTTTTCAGAATTGGGCAAGTTTAATATGGGTATAGACAGCGGGTTCCATACGAGGTGATCGAAAACCTTTTTTAAAAAAAGTACGCAAAAAGGAGCTAACAGTGAGGCGAAATTCCGAATAAAGCGCCGGTAAAATGACTAGGAACAAATAAAGGTTCTTAATTGCTTCTTGGTCACGGGCAAAGACATTTCATCAATGGCTCGGATTTAACCCTCCTGGGTTTTAGCTGGTTAGGTCCAAATCGGAAGCATACATAGTCAATTGTGTTGTAGGCAAAGGGACAGTTAATGAGACCAATAGTTAAATTATGCTCTCGAAGTCTTTGTAAATGGGCTTGTAGAGCATTCAGGTGCTGATTCCACTCATTCGTAGCCACATAAATATTATTAAAGTAGAATGCTATATTTGGCAGCTCATCTAATATCCTTCTCATTATCCGATTATAATTACTGCATCCAGTGACGAGGCCAAAAGGGAGTCTTTGAAATTGAATCAGCCCTTTTTCAGTTAGGAAAGCCCTGTATTTCTTGACCTCTTCTAATAGTGGAATTTGATAATAAGCCTTGCACATATCCAGCTTGGTTATGAATTTGGCTTTTTCAAAAAGATGAAGATTCTGGTCGACAAAGGGGATCGGCTCTGAATCCAATACGGTTACTGAATTTAATTTCCTAAAATCGATGCACATCCGGTATGATCCATCTTGATTCTCAACCATAACAACTGGAAAGCAATAATCTGATTTTAACAGACCTATTATTTTCAAATTTAACAGTTGTCAACCTCAACATTAAATGCTTCTTTCAGGTTTATGGGAAACGGATACGGCTTATATCGGATGGGTTCTTGAGTGGTCAATTGGATGTTGTGTTTAAATTGCGCTTCATAACTAGGAATTTCAAAGATGACGGAACCGAATTGTTTCAGAAGGAGGTACAGTTGAGGTTTCAAGGAGGCGATATCTGATCGCTCGGCTAGAGTTCGGCGGACGAGAGTTCGGGTGCGTCTAGCAAGGCGTGTAGTAGATATTAGATCACTTGCTATATGCAGGCGAATTCTACTACACGTATGGCGTCCATAGGATAATTAGACTCCATAAGGCAATTCTTCATCTATAGGCACAAGCTTGAGATTTACGTGGAAAAGCTTCTTTCCTGTTGGCATTTCAATCAAATAATCGACTGATCCGCATTTTTCTATCACATGATAGGAGTACTTCTAGTGGTTCATTAATTTGTTGTTTTCTGTTGGCAGCAACAACAAGATTTACTCACCTGGCTTAAGTTTTCTAACTTCGGATTTGTAGTCGAAGTAAGTTTTATATTTATCCAGGTTAACATCTGCATTTTGATACGCTATTTCGGCGCATTTCTCCAACCTCCGTCGTAATTCGACCAGATACAAGTACGAGGATTGGATTTCCTGATCTAGTTTTTGATTCGCATATAGTTCCTTCAATATGATCAAGGTGCCTCGTACATTTCTTCCATATAATAATTCAAACGGAGCGAAACCCAAGGTGCGATGGGGAATTTTTGTATACGCAAAGAGAGCTGCCGGAAGTTATTTGTGCCAATCTCTCGGCTGATCGTCACATAATTTCTTCAGAATGGCTTTGAGACTGCTATTTAAACTTTCGCACATCCCATTTCCGGCTAGATGGAATGGGGTCGTACACAACAACTGTTTTATCATAAGCACCCTGCCCATATATTCCATTAATTAGGACGTAAATTGGCGGGCACGGTCCTACAATATCGCTTTCGGCAACCTAACACGGGTGAAAATCATAATGAGGGCTTTGGCACGAGAGATGCTGTCAATCTTATTAGGTGAAACAGCCTCCGGTAATCTAGTGGCAAAATCGACCGGAGTTTAAACATAAATATGGCCCTCACTTGAAGGTGGGTGAATCTTCCCAGTTAAATCATTCTCTACTCGAGAGAAGGGTTCAGAGATTAATGGGCTATTCTCTAAGGGTACAGGCTTGACTCGCCCTATAATTGCGGGATTATGGGTGCGACGGCGGTTGAACAAGCGTGCCTCTTAGATTGTGCGCTTGGATGGTTTATTTGTCTCTAAACTTGGAATTCTGAGGGCAGTTGGTTCTCACATGACTCTCTACTCCACGAGAGTAACAGTCGACATTTTTTTCCGGGGAACGACGTTTGTCTGCCAGAAAAAAGAGTTTAGGCTTAGACGGCCCAGTCATCCTGTTGAAGGTCTCCCTGTTGTGGAGAACAAATTTGGTTAGTGGGTCTTTGCTTTGGGAGAGGGTGGTCCGTCTTCTTTCCCTCCTTTGTATAGCAATTATGACTAGCTGCATATACATACGCTTCCTTGAAGCACTCTTTAAATGTCAGGCACTTCCGGCCTTTCACAAATGACCTGATCTTCAAAGGAAATGAACTTAAGTGTTGGTTTTTGAGGACAAAGTCAACCAAACCATCGTATTCCTGGGGGACGTTCGACGCGTGTAGACAGAAATTGAAAATGCACTGTAAGGGATATCCAAACTGTCGGAATGTTTAATTAGGTTGGATGTGAAAGTCATGTTACGAGTATAGGCAGCAAGTAATTCCGCTCTTAAAATGGAATAATCGATGGTTGATTCTGATGAGAGCGAGATGAAAATGTCTCTAAGCTGGGTAGTAAGAAAGGCAACAACTTGGTTACGCCATCTGTTTAATAAGTATATATATATATATATATATATATATATATATATATATATATATATGTATATATATATATATATATATATATATATATATATATATATATATATATATATATATTAGTATTATTCTATGTCATAGGTCAAGTTGGATTTCCTGACCTCCGTTTTCTTTCCGTGTCTTGGAAAGGATAGCGGATAGCACGCAGGGCAATTCTGCAATTGGAGCTTGCCCCGAATGGTGCAATTTAACTATGGGTTGCAATAAATCTCGTAAGAGTCGCTAGTTTCCTTATGACAATAGCTACACTTGACATAATTAAATTAACTCTCTAGGAGGTTCTAGGTATAAAACTGGATGAAACAAAATAATCTTTACTACTGTACAAACAAAAATATAATAATGGACATGAAAGATAAATGCAAAGGAATAACTGGGTGAATAGATTTAGAGTGTTGGCTTTAGGTGGGAGGCGTGAGCATACACAAGCGGCCGCACCAGACCGACAAAGGAGAACCCAATTCCGGGTGGATCTACAACCCCAAAATTTTGCGGCTCGAGAGGACCAGGGATATGAGCGTCGAGCTTGATTACTTTCCAACAGCACTGGTTGGGTTTGCATTTAGGGCTGATTAGGACTCTGAATGTTCATGGTTATTACGGAGAATACAACCTGTCTTCCTGTAACCACTGTCAGCCTCGAGAGTAGGGATCGAGGAAGTATTTTGCCCGGGGGAGATAAGTTCGAATATGGTAGTGTAAAAGTTTCTCCCCCCTCTAGAACAAGTAGCTTATGCGTCGTGTCCTCTTGACAAAATACTATTTTTGCCTAGGCTGATGCTTTACTATTTATACAGAGCTGCCAGTAGTGAACTTTCTCCCCCCTCTAGAACAAGTAGCTTATGCGTCGTGTCCTCTTGACAAAATACTATTTTTGCCTAGGCTGATGCTTTACTATTTATACAGAGCTGCCAGTAGTGAACTTAGACAGTTCGGGACATCTTGTGGAACCTCCCATAGTTACAATTAAATTCGGTAAGCTATATGGAAAGTCTTATTGGAACAGAAGTTAAGTGTCTTCAAATAAAGCCGATCTTATTAGCATATACTTTACTCGAATTTGGCCCGACTGCTGCACTAAATTAGCTAATCTGCTATAATTGATACGTAGCATTCCCGTCCTACGTGTCTTTCTCTCTTTCTCTGACAATCATGATCCCTAAAAACTGACTATTTGCTGTTTCAAACTGAAAATTCTGTCCAAGACTTTTTCCCGAGACAAACAACGAACTTGAGAATATGGTAAGTCTAAACTTTAAGTTTCATCGTCGTTCTTGAAGATGGCACAAAACTGACGATGACAAGTGGAATCACTTTTAATAAAGTTAACAATTCTTATGTTATTATCAAAAGTATCCTTCAGAGTAATAGATTTTCCAGCTAAATTTGCTGATAGAAGATACAATGAAAAATCATTAAGTAATCTGGATTGGATAGTTATTTTTTTAACAGCTCCCCAAATCCTTCAAGGTAACCTTTCTTGGAAGTAGCACCGTCTGTGTATACGCTAATTATGTTATCTTGATCAAGCTTTGCTTCTCGGCCTTTCTCTATAAAAGCGTTGCAGGTATTAGTTCAGCTAGTTCTACCTTTAAATCTTTAAAAAGTTTTTAAATAAAATAAAAATCGTCCCTTATTTTACGAATAAAAATAAAACTTGCGCTGAATCAGTTGATTCAACCAACTCTATGGAATAGAATATTTCCTTTTAATTATTGCATTAAGTTACTACTTTATGTAACAAGCTAATTTATGGTGACGGTTTGTTATTCTTTTTCACCAGAAAGGTAGATCTTTATACTTCTCTAGCTTATCAAGATCTAGGCAACTCACAACTTCTATGAGTGACTCTTTTATAATCTCCACATGACTAAGTGGCTTTCTTCTTTTTTCTAATAAAAGAGCACATTTATAAGTGGATTCAATTGCATCATTCTTACTTTGAAACAGTTTCTCAAATGTTTAGAGCTTATACTCTTTTTCGTCCTTTAATTTACAAATCGCAACCTTCCGCTCTTCACCTTCTAATATGAAATATTTATGTTTGCATGTATTTCAGACATGAAATTATAGTACAACATAGTAAACAAAGCATTTTATCTTTATTGTGTATAGAAAGTATTTTAAACCCACTCTTCTCTAAATATTCTTCTTTAATATTTTCTTTCTTTCGATATTTGAATAGAAAATGATACCAAACTTGACCAAAAATGATACAATACTTGACCAAAAATTTTCCTCTCAAATAGATTAGGAAATTGATGTCAATTCCTAAATATCCTCTATTAGATCGAAATAAAAATAGCTTTCCCTAACTCTCCTATTTCAAATGCTGTCTCGAGATCCGACGTAAAGGAACTTTTGCCACTGTTATGTAGAAATAAATATTGTAATATGTCGAGGAATTATGGGTGTACAACATAGTTCGTGGATCCCTACATGCAAAAATAGGCGGCAGAAAGCTGAGAGGCCGCGCGTGAACTAAGAGAAGGGAGATAGGCCTCGTTCCAGTTCAATGGGAAGACTAAACAAAGTGGCGTAAGCGAATGCTTGAGGTTGGCCTTAAAGGGTTCGTAAAATTCTAGGATTTTTTCAAGAATATTTAAAGAGACTATCCCAAAATAAATGATATAATTACAACCAAATTAAAGGTAATCACAAAAATATATACACGGCTCAAGATTGAGGTATTATGCAATTGCAATGAGCAGATCGGAAATGGACTAATGCAATAGGGAAATGAAAATGAGACTCGGTAATTAACAAATTATGGACAGCGGGGAATAAACTCCAGGGTGGATTTTAACAAAATAGGCGGAAGGACATTAACCATGCGGACTAGGTTTTCGGAGAAGGGGGAGGTGGTGATGGAACCAAGACACGGATTGCACGGGATGAGAAGATCTTGCAGCGCCAAGATGAGATCTTGCAATGGGAGTCGATTACCTCAAGGAAGAGAGAGGTGAGGTTGGAGCAAGATGAATTAATCATGGGTGGAGTAGCGATATACACTTAAGCTTGTAAGGAGTGAACTCGGATGGAGCGACGTACTTTCCTGAACAGGATAAGAGGAGTATGTAGCTCGAATTCTTCGAAGAATTCGCTTCACGAACTTGCCTATAGAGGAGGGTCAAAAGTTCACGGTGGTGATCAAGCCGACGAGACTTTCAAATTTCAGGAGCTCGACTCGAGACGAAATGGGGCGTAACATCGAGTGATGTGAGTTGTACTATCTTTTCAGCAACGGGGGCAATGAACATATATATATAGCTAGTCGGCGAAGTCGCCAAATTGCCTCCAGGCGCGGCTGCTCTCTTAAGGGAAATCCTCGCGCCGAACCGATAGCTCTGTTTCTGATAAGAGTTTGAAAAGATGCTCGTCTGGCGCCAATTCTGGCCTTGATGCATGGGGTTGACTGGAAATTGGTTGATTTATGGAAACTAAGGTCGGGTGTCTCACCGGCTTACACGTGAGTATCTTCCTTATTGTCCTTCCTTAGGATTTTGTTAGAGACAACGAGCGCTCTGCTCGAAAAGGGAAGGGGGGTGAGGGGGTGCTCCAAGGTGGTCCTCCTACATAATATAACTTTGTCCACCCGCCTTTCCTTGCAAGTACTTTTCTGGGACATATAATAAACTGAAAATTCACCTGTAAGTTCGTAGTTTAAAATCCTCGTCGATTGCAAATCGAATATCTGGAAATCGGGCAAATTTTCCTATTTAAAGAGTTTTGTTGGCGATTACATGTTTACTATTGCCAAACATATCGGCTCCAAAAAAATACAGTTCTTATTGTGAATTTTTTTGATTCAGAAAGCCAGCATCAGAGGCAATTTGGCATAAAATGTATAACAAACTGCCTGCCACTAATAAAACAGAATATCCCATGCTCTACAAAATTTTCAAGATTTATACAATAGTCACTCTTAGCTTGGAAAAAGTGCAGAGATCTAAACAATTTTCTTAGGAGATGTATCTTAACCCTTAAGTCGTGTTGTGGGGTAAATATTTATCCCCCACTCAGTTTTTTTTAAAGTGAAGTAATTGAGCATTAAATATAAGCAGCTGTGGTTTCGGTAGCTTCGGACAAGAGTTAAAACATGGTACATGTGAGTTTTCCCCTTCAGTATTGTTTTTTATTTTGAGTTAGGAGGTTAATTTACTCTATATTGGCAATATTTTACCCCACCATTTTGTATAGATATGAGTGATGAAGCCATAAAATAATGATTAGCCAGAGACAGAAATGAATAAATATTATGTTGTGATGATAGTGAAAGCGAAGTAAGCGTAGACAATGTTCAAGACTGTAATTTTGGCATGGATTCTGATAAAGTGCTGAGTGCGGGATGATGAAATTTCGGATGAAAATGAATCCTTCTCTACGAAATTTTCTTTATTCTTTACATGGCAATAAATACCTCTGTACTTACTTTTTATTATCTAGCCTAAATAAATAAATATAATTTAAGTATAACAGAAAATGACCATAATATAAAAGTGGAACAGTTTTACCCCACTCAACCATATTTGTATATTTTGCCTACGCCAACACCTTCAAACAACCCGACTATCAACATTAAAATTTTAATTTTGACAATCAGCTCTTTCCTTTCACACGTATAAGCAAACGACTTTCAAACAAATACTCAAGAGCTGCGGAAGGAAAAATTACTAATTCAAACAATGTTCATCACAAAGTTCCTAAATATCCTTCCCGTAACTACAAGCAATGTGAAAAATTCATTCTATGCTAAATTATCCTACCTTAAACAGTAAAACTAAAGTGAGCAAAATGTAGTAGATTACAGCATCAGAGCGAAGTTTTTCCAGTTAATTAGCTTCTGCAAATCTCGAACACATATTCAGCTCTATGTCAAAAGATATCAATGAAAACGAGAGTTTATGACTAAACCGACCGCGGTGATAACTTTGAAGTCTGTGTTCGATTATTCTGTATTTCTTGGAATTAGATACAGGCTTTGTGCTGCTACTCTACCCGTAGACATAACATTAAGTGCTATGTAAGTTTATCCATACAAGATACTTGATCTATTCGTGCTCTCTGTGATCTTACATTAGTAAACACGTGGCTAGTGTTTTGAATTTTAACTTAAGCGAGTTTCCCACATACACGCGTACGATACAATCATTTATTGGCTATAAAAACAGACGCATGATGGAGTTAGAAGCCGTCTTCTGCTTGAGTCTTCGCAAGTTTCTGTTAATTTCTTATTCGAGCCGGATTTCAATCTCAAATTTTTCGTAGGTAGGTGATGGCAAGCTTTTCACGCTCTTAAATCGGAAGTCACGCCAGACAATCATGCGTTTTATTCCCAGACAGGTGAAATGGAGAGCGTTAGGGATATAAACTGCATAACGGGAGTTGATTCGATACCATTTCAGGATATAGGTAACCTGGCGTGGAAATAGTGAGGGTTATTTCCTTATAGGTATGTCATTAGGTTTTGTGAGCCCTCAAAGAAAGAGGAGGTCCATAGCCAAAACTGCGTGTCTTGCTAGGTCTTATAAGCTTTAGTCAACCTTGGCTTACATAATTTCATGTGAAGTCGTTATCCAGCGTGGAAGAGTAAGATGAGGTGGATTGAGTGAAATAATTGCCTAAGAAGTAAATGATCACTCTAATCTCCCTTATACACAGAAACATCAAACTCGATACACTGTTTATGGAAGTTCGACTCCAGTGGCAATCCAAAGTGAGAACATCCAAATGTTCCTAAAATCACTGTGGTGAATGAAGGAGAGAGTGAATTCGCATTATTCCAACGGCCTTCAGACTTAAAAAACAAGGTAGAGGAAACCGTCGATTTAGGGTTCCACGCTTGCGACGGACCGATAACTAATATTATTTAGTTTATTTTTTTCAAAATTCGATACAAAAATGGATAAAGAACAGAAACGGGTGTTGTGTATCGTGTCACTAGGCATGAATAATGAGGAGGTAGGGTGCCTGGCTAAAATAAAAATAATGATGTTATAGAGTTTCATGAAGGAAAATATCAAATTTCGCTTCTTCGAAATTTCAGCTGAGGTGCCCTCTAAGTTCAAATTAGCATTAGGCATATTAAACAAATATAAAAACAAATTTAAGTTCAAAGGACTAAGTGAAGGAATACAGTGAAGTTTTAGAAACATAGGGATTAATTGAACGGATCCTTGTTGATCCAGAAGATTAGGAGAAGAATGTCTCGGTCATCCGTAGCCCTATTAGAAATTCACAGTGATTTGCCTGGTTGTTAATTGCAGGCTTAAATCAAATTCATATTTCTCCTTAAAGGACGCCGCATACACTGACATATATATTATAAGGTTCTTTTTTATCTCTTTTTCTATCGTTTTCGTTCAAATATATTGTATTCCTTGCAGACATTAAGAAGGCTTTCCTTCAAATAAGGTTAAAGTTATAATCTGATAAAAACAAACTATCATTTTCTGGGTAAAAGATGAAATAACTCTCACTTGCCCATTCATTTCAAATATCCTCTTAGCCTTTATACAAAATATCTTCAAATCTCGAAAGCTCAAGGAAGTTTCATTAGAATAAAGGAAACCTTGATCTAAGGAGAGTTCAAAATCAAAGGAATAAGTTAAGACAAGTTATCATAATAAATAGGTTGCACACGATACATGACTCCAAATGATATTGGGTTACTTGCACGAGATCGAAAAAGATATATTTGTGTAATTCTTTCAGAATTCAATTCCTTCTTCTAAATAAAACGAAAAATTCTGTCTTTGATCCTGTTGGTATCTTTTTCCCCGTTGAAGGTTTGAGGTAAGTTTGTTCTCAAAAACTCCTGGGATCATAAGTTTTAATGGGGCACGAAATAAGCATTTCGGATATCAAGATATGGTAATCTCTTTGCAGCAATTTGTTAAAATATTTAAACACTCAAATACAATAGCAAAAAGGAACTCCTATTCTTTCGTGATGCGAACAAAGCTTGTTATGAGTTCTACGTGTATTTTGTGTTAAAGAATAACTCTAATTTATTTTTCTTCTATATCAAGAGTGGACCCTTTAGGAGAAAATACACTCGCTACTTTAGAAATGATGAGTGTCGCCCTAGATTTCAAAGTTCACCCACGGAATCTTCAAGCATTCTCTCTCCGGTCAATTTTTTTAATTGTTTGTTGACGAATAGATCATATTATCTTTCATTCCTAATAACATAACTAAGGTAAATAAAAACTCAATCTTTGTCAAAAAACGGCCCCCAAGATATTAAAAGTATTAATAAATAACACTTTACTAGGTATAAAATGAAGATTTCATACAATTACGAGTACGTAAGGATTCCTTTCGCATACTGTGCTTCCGATTTTTTTTTCTCAAATACCATTCAAGCTCTAATCTTGTCTTTAAAATTATGAACTCTCGAGGTTTTAAATAACTCCCTTAAACATCCCAGGGAAAGATTCGATACTTTCGCCTCCGACTTGTTTAGCCTAATGGAAGAAAGCCAAGATTTATATCAAAGCTCATGTATCAGTAGGATAAGATAGGTCATGTGGTGATTTCCCAAATTATCGATGAATCAAAACCTTCTGGAAAACGAAACGATTGCTGGATTGATACCAGCTTTCGACAATAGGATCCGAGTAGTAACGCGTAAAAGAGAAGAAGGTCAAATCACACAAGAACCCATACATTTTTTTTACCTCTTAGAGCAGTTCATTACGAATTCGGGATCTAAATGTAAGAATTCCGAACCTGCCATCCAAAATGACATACATTTCCGCGGCCTAAAAATGAGAGATTCAAACCCATAAATTGTGAGCTCGTCAACCAAATTTAGCATCTACCTAAAGGAAGTTCCATATAGAAGCTGCCTTAGAACGGGCGCAGAAAATTTGAGAGGCGTCTGACTAATTAAGTGTAAGTTTACGTTGTAGATATATAAAAAATGGACAAATCCCCTCAAATAATAGAGAAAGCCATCTTAAGACCTCGAGACTATTAAGGTATCAACTCATGCCCCTAATGGAGGATATTAAAATTATCTTCCTTTCTTCTTTAGTGGTCAGGAGGGTTACGCTAGGATCGCTTTATGATTTTAGAAAGCTCCTTCTGTGTTCCATATGTAGCCGTTTATTACCTTATTTTCGGCCTTGAAACAGTTGCCGCCTAAATTCTCATCTTTAAGTAATTCACACTACCATTTTCACCAATCTTTAACTTCAAAGTATAAGGAAATTCAAGTAGCTACATCAAACCAATTCCTTACGAAACAAGCAATTCACGCTTTTATTATTTTGTTCATAAAGTCCCCCAAAAAGTTAAATTCCTCATCGCTGAGGGGCGAAGAGAAATCGGGATGGCCCTAACTCCTAGATTGGTCAAAACAAATGTATCCTTTATCTTCGGCATCTAAACAAACGAAGAAACTTTAAACTTTAAACTTTAAACAACCATTTATCTTTTAAACTAGTTTCTACTGGAGATGTAATGCTCTCAACTAAAAATCGCTTGTTGTATTTTTCTAAGTAAACACAACCATTTTCATGAACATGCCATACTCTGATTATAAAAATCTTATTACGTTGGTTACGCTCGACAACTCGAGGCTACAAATTCAAGACTTTCAAATGGCAAAAGTGATAGGACTCATTAAATAAACCTAATAGTAAAAATATAAATGTGTCAATTTATTTGCATACCTCTCACAAAACATTACTGTTTATTTCACTTATTAATGTTAATTCTGAAATTTATACTATCCTTGGCTTCAATATATGAATGTGTCGTAGAATGGACACTCGACGATATACCATATATAACTATTCGTTGAGGGAACTTACTTAATTATCTTTAGAGTGCGTGGATGTCTGGCTGGCCGATATTATGTATCTTCGATATGCTTAGGAAGTGGAACTGAGCTCAAGGATAATAATATTGCTATCCTTAATAAAATAGAGTTTTATTAATAATAACTATCAACAACACACAAAACGGAAAATATTGACATAAACAGAGAATGGAAAGGGTCGTGGGGACTCGAGCTAATCCGAGGATTGAAAGATTTAAAAAGGTAAAACAAATATAAAGTTAAAGGGAGGGGATGGTTCGCTAAACCATTTAAAGCACAGGGTAGAGTTGACAAAAGGGTTAAATACTCAAAGGTAACGTTCGGCTTACGTAATTATACTTGTTGTGCAGAGGAAGGCGACGTTAAGGAATTTTCGGTCCGCTGGCGAGTTCCAGCCGAAGGGGGGGGGGATTAAATGATCCTGACGTGGCGTCTTGGAAATGAGAACCGTTTCTTGACGAACGGCTTGAAGAACAATGGCTGTTCTACGTTGTCCTCTTCTGAATACCAGGGGAGGTGAGAACCATCTCTTGTCTACGGGCTCGAGAACAATGCTGTTCTAATTTTGTTCTCTTCTGAACAACAAGGGGGAAGGGCGAGAACCGTTTCTTGGCGAACTGGCTCAAACGAAAAATGGCTGTTCTACGTTGTTCTCTTCTGAACAACAGGGGGGGGGGGAGAAGAACCATTTCTTGTCAACGGGCTCACAAGAGCAATGGCTATTCTAATGTTGTTTTCTTTCTGAACAACAGGGGAAGCCTTTTTGGACTTGGCGTCATGAAAGGCTCGAACCTTGGCACTTAAGGGATATTTTCCTCCTTCTGGACAAGTGACGGTGAATCTCGAGGTCGAGGTCCCTTGGCGCACAAGGTGAGAGTGGGTCGTAGTGATGTTTCGCGACAAAAATCTGGATCCCAAATCTGAACTTAGTAGTAAAGTTTCCAAATAAATAGCCGGGACATCTCCTTGGCGTGGGGGACAATGGAGTGGAAGCTTCGAGGGAATGCACAGCCGAGCCTGGGAACAATGCCTTATCTGCCCATAAGCCTTACTCAATCTGGCGAGGTCGGCACATGGGGCGAATGGGGAGAAGATAAACCTCCTTGTTTAAACATTGACTCAGGTGGCTGCGATAAGGCGCCCAGCTTCAAAGCGAAGATGCACGTGGGGAGCATCGTGGTTTTAAATAACATGTGATAGTGGTTGAAAATTACGCGGCTTCAACCCGTTCTATTACAGAATGCAAAAATCCTAAATCTAACTTTAGTAATTAGAATGCTGTAATAAAGAAATTTGGGGTAACAGGATTAAAGAAAAGAACTAATATATTGGTATTTGGAATAGGTATGTTGAATACTTCCTTTTCAATCAAACTGGTAAGAGCAGTTCTGATATAGAAAAAGAAAATTCTCGGAGAAGTATGGCAACTCGAAATCTATTGATGTATTAGGGACGCAAGAATGTTTCTAGAGGGTATATTTAGCTGTGAAATACATGCGTTTCTACTGGGTATACTTAGTAGAGGCACATCAGGTAGAAGTATTAGGAATTAGAAGCTTATAAATACGTAGTTTGCAGATTGATCAACCATCTCATGCAAATTTTGTCTTTTGGATAGCTTTACATCTTACTCTTATTTCTTATATTTAAATGTGTTGTATCTCGTTCATTGGTTTTCTGCAGCTATGTTGTTAGATATAAGGGGTCGTCAATAAGTTTTACGAATTGGTAGGGCAAACAGAGAAATGGGGATGGCTGTTTGTGAAGGTGTTAGGTTAACATATGACAAGTCAGGACCTGCATCCGCACTCTTCTGCCTCGTCTATTTAAGAAGCAGTAGCTGATCGCAGATCGTCAGTCACAAATTTTTTAACAGTGGGAAAGGTTGAGCACCGCGCAGTGATCAAATTTTTGACCAAGGATATCAAGAATGAAAAAGAGATCCATGAACGCATGTCTGCAGTGTACAACGACACCGCCCCTTCCTACGCCAGTCAGACGTGACCAACGAGGACAATGTGGCCCGTGTGGAGAGGATGTTCCTCGAAAATCGACATGGAAGTGTTATCAACATTATCCACGACAATTTGGCCATGACCAAGGTCTCTGCCCATTGGGTCTCCAGAAACCTTATTCTCCATGATCGACTTCAACGTCGGTAAAGTCCACAAGGCTAGAGTTGCACAAGCTGCCCTGCGCGAGTGTGGATTCGAAGAGCCAAACCATCCCCCCTACATTCCAGATCTGGCCCCTAGCGACTACTTTTTATTCCGCCAGCTCAAGGCTGCACTGCGTGGATGCCGGTTTGGGGATGATGAAGATGTCCAACTCGCCGTCCAGGAGTGGTTGAACAGCAGTTGGGATATTTCTGGTTGTTGGTAATTCGAAGCCTCAGGGACAAGTGGCGTAAGTGTATTGAAGTCGAGGGTAGTCATATTAAAAAATAATAAAACACTTTTCCTCATATCTCGTTTCCTTATATCCGAATTGCAAAACTTATTTACGGCCCCTCGTATTTAGTTTTTTGCCTTGTGCAGTTTTCTTTTATAGTCCTTTTGTTATTCTTTAGTGCAGTATGTTATTAGGTATGCATAGGTGCTTGGGCCTATTCTGTTAGCGGTTTCTTGTAAAGAAACTTTAAACTCATGTTGTGGCATTTGGCATTAAGTAGACTTTCCTTTATTCTTCTACAAAAAAATATGCTGTTGATTAAGTTCAAGATGTTAAACTTTTATTTTTGCAGCAAAGGATTTTTTGCTTTGGAATTTATCTTTTGCTGGACTCATAACTTCCTAAAATATTTGTTCTTCTGGTGTGATTACACTAGGAAAACTATATTTCGGATTCTATGGAGTCTTTCAATCACGCTGTTTTTCTCTTATTAAACGAGCTTGTCATGTACAAGATTTTTTGTCACATGATCTTGTAAAATTCTTTTGTTTAGTTTATGGCTCTCAAACTGTGTAGTTGAGAAAGTTTCCTCATCTAGATCAAAGCTGTTTCTATTAGTTGTTCTGTGTGCTTCTTGTAGTTCTTAACGTGATTAGAATTCTTAGCATACTAATTTTCAATATAGATCAATGACTTCAACAAAAATTCTTTATGTAAGATTTCAAAATTTGCTGATCAGAAGAAACGAGGTACTATAGCAAAATATTATACTGTATTTTGTCGCTTGCCAAAAAATATGCATAGATCAGTCATATGCAGAGAACGATGGGAGATGTAACGAGTCAACAACAAAATAGTTATTCGTACAATAATAATTCCCCTCGTAAAAACGAGGATTAGAAGAAAAAAAGAATATTAAGTTTTTGTAACAAATTTTCGGATATTCAGTACTTTTTGGGCTACCTTTGTGAAACGATAAGTTCCAACAAAGTTTGAACTGCATAACTTATACCGTCATGTTGTTACAAGTTTTGCAGACATCAATCCAGTGTTCATGGATGTGGTTCCATCATGACATGGGGTGGCAGTAGTATGGGTCACTGTACCGATAAGAAAGGAGAAGGTGCTGCCAGACCCACCCATTGCTTCAATAACCCGGGTACATATCCGTCAAGATTCGCCCGGAAGCTTAGCAGTGGTAGTCCTCTCCCCTTCCCTACCAGTCGTTATCTATCCCCTCCTCAATGTTCCTTGCCGAAGCAGTCCTGCCATTCTTTTCATTGCCTCTAGCACTGGCCTCCTTATTGACCCATCAATGAGGTGGCCTGGTCCCTCCCTACTTCAAACTTAATGCTCCTTGCCGGCCTTCTTTGACCAACGTGCTGCTCCAACCAAGGAGCTGATCAGTCTGACGCTCGATATTGCTCATTTAGCTTTTACGACCATCAAAGTTAAGGAGGTTCTCCCTCTCCTTGATGCTCCTCCCTCATGTAATCTTTCCTGGGATGGCTAACACATATTCACTCTCTCACTCTCTTTCTTTCTCTTTATCTGTTTATTAATAGAAGGATGCAGTGTAGTTTAATTATTTTGATAGCCTCTGTCTCTGATATCGAAAAGATGTCCTTCTCTCTTGCTCTCTCCCTTCTCACTTTTCTCCATTTCTATTTTTCTCTTTATCTCCAACTTTTGCTTTCTCTCCCCTTTTTTCTTTGTCTAAATCCCTTTATCTCCTTATTTTGATAGCCTCTGTCTCCGCTGGAATAAGGAAGTCTTTCTCTCTTGCTATCTCCTTTCTCCCACCCCTTTTTTCTCTTCTTCTCATGGTTTCTGAGTATATTATGTATGTGTGCACATATTCTCACTGAGGATAGGCTTATTCATTTACAATATATAGTCCGAAGAGGGTGATTGTCGACTCATTAGGTCTGGACATTTCTTTGAAAATTGCCACTGATTAAAAGAGTAGCAGATACTATCCTTTATTCTCTGGGTACATCAATCTTACACACACCTGACCTAGCGAGATGAATTTGATAAAATTCCAGTTCCACAAGACATATGAGGCAAATAAGTAAACTAAAGCCTAAATGAATATATGTTGGCTGATTTCCTTTACAAAGTTTTAGGCTCAAATGGAAAACGTGTGATTGTTTTTCTTGAGTTGTTTAATATTCAAATTATATAAGAGGATTTTTCAATTTACAAAGTTAATGTCCCGTTCGTTTTTAGAGTAGTCGCTACCTATTCTTTAATGTAATTGAGGTTTTGTCATATATGTATTGTTTGTACATTTGGGATTTTATTTGTTAAATAAGGAATATTAATTTATTTTCTCCACTTCTAATAAAACCAGCTCCTTTCACACCAAAATTGTATTTGTTCTAGTGTTTTCATGGTGGCAACGATCTAAAAGCAGAATTCAATTAAGAAATTACACTAAAAAGTGAGAAAATGTTTTTTTCATTTAAAAGATTTATAGATTCAGCAGAGTTGCGCAAAATGGGGTTTGCACTAGCGGTTATTAACACGTTTTCATTTTTACTATTTTCATTTATCCCAAATAACTGAAAGTTTAGAAAAACTTCTCTTATTATATATTTTAATCCAGTCTTCGAGAAATAACAGCTTACAGTCTTGACGGGTGAATACTTTGAAGATGGTATATATATATATATATATATATATATATATATATATATATATATATTGTCGAAGTATGGCCAAGTGTACGGGAATATACGCACACAGGCTCTAAGGTGTGCTAAGCATGCGATTTGAATAGTTTGCTGCAGCCGCGTGACCAAGGAAAATTCCAAACACAACGACAAAAAGAGATTTTAATACACACTAAATAAAAGGTGCACAATAAATATGATATATATAGGTACATGAATAAGACGGAATTAGGCTCCGAATTCTAATTGGATAACCAGGGTTATTAAGTGGTTATAATAGGAGATTTAGGGTCGTGAGCGATTTAGTTCCTTTGAACCTCGAGAGTAAAACGGAGCGAAGTTTTTTACTGACCGGTGTAGCCGGGAACCCAAAGAGGATGATGCTACTTTCTCCAAACTTGTGATTTAGCGAGATGCGGGCCTCTTGTCCTCAAAAGGTCACCGGTCGAATTTCGAAAGGTGGGGGGAGATGGTTTCTCTAAACTCGGATTGAGCGAGCTATTAGGCCTCTTGTACCCGAGAGGTCACCAGAAGAACTTCGAGGACGGCTTCTGTAATCCTTGATCTGAAGGCGGTTAAGATAGCCTGAGGCTGCCTCAAGAGACTCTTCTCTCTGACCCGAAGATACGAGTGTAATTTCCAGCTCTTTCCTGGCTTGCGACGGTGACTTAACACTTCTCGGGAGAGAGCGTCGTTGAATCGAACTCGATTCGGGGAAGCATCGTCTAACCGAATCGCTGGGTAATCCTTGGGAGGGCACATATATACCCGGATTTCTCCATAACAGGGAGAGAGAGAGCGGCCTTCTTGAACCATCTTTATGGGCCGGAACTACTGAGCATGTCCTTACGGGAAAGTGTAAGAGGCCAGGCGCAGCGGGTCAGAGAGAACGACCAGCGATTGGAGCCATAAAGTTGTTCAAAGCAAACCTACAATATAGATGAGTAATCTCCCGTTTGCGGGAGGGGAGGGGGGGGGGAGGAGGGCAAAGATGTAGGCTTAATTTCAGCGTCAGGCCTCGTTGTGAATTTCTCAATGACCTGATGGCAAGTCCAAAAAGTGTGAAGTTGGATGGAGGGGAGTGTAACGGCTCGCTTTCTCTCCCGGACAAATATCTTAAGAGGTGGAGAAATACTACTAGTTTAGTGCATCTCTCTACATATTTATATATATATATATATATATATATATATATATATATATATATATATATAAATATTGTTGAAGACCATTGTGTATTTTGCCTTAATTAATTTCCTTTGGCAACTTACTCTTTTTCTAACTATCATTTATTCAATCTTTTTAGATGGTGGATCACTTGTCCATTATTCATCTCTTTTTAAATGAATGTGTTTGGTAAAAACCAAATTAAATTGCTAATTTTTCGATTTTATTCGATAATCTTCGGAGTGTTTTGAAATGTTCTTGCCTCCTTTACCGATGTGACGAGTGGAGTGAGGATCTGACAGAGTAAAAGAAAACATTTTTAAGGCGTATTTATTCCGCCTTGGTTAAACGTAACGTTAGAGGAAATGGGCCACTCCTATAAGTTGAATTTCAAAATAGTTTTAATGTGAGATTCCAGCTTGTCGCTTGACTGGTGATGGCCGGCTTAGCTTCATTTATTAATATGGACTCTAAGATGTTCACCCTCGCTATATTGACCTCTTCTCTTTTAATAATGGTGTTATTAACGAGCATATCTCTCGTTAGCTTAATATTATGGGCACTCTCCATATGATTCTTAGGCCCGCCGCTTTGTAGATGCATGGTTAACCGTCTCGAAAGTATAGTGATTGTCATGCCAATATATTTGGAGTTTTTATAAAGCTTACAGTCTTTATTGGGGCAGATGAACTCGTAATCTATGTTGGTTGACTTAAGATTCGACGAGTTTAGGCAGATGTAGTTTTTCATGAGGAGATTGCTGGCTTTTTTTGTTTTATAAGAAATGATAAGTTGGATTTTATCCGTTAGATTTTTAACCTTAATGTTACGGTTAATAATTTCCTTGATGTTTTTTTTTATCTATGTTATAGGCCGTGGACCCCAGAACACTAACCATGGGAAGGAGGTACCCAGAGCAACGACGTCATTGTCAATGCTTATGGTAACTGCACGCGAGGTTACCCACGTGCTCAGTACCTGCAGTTGCCCGCTCGACAGTGTATGGGAAGGTCACGCCGTCTCGCTCTCTCTACTCCCTCGTGCTTTAGGCCTACGTTTGGGTACGGCATACCCGTGGTTGGTGATACAGGGTGTTGTGCACGTCGGGTGGTACCTACCCGGGGTTAGTGTTTACGTAATATTTTAATGATCGGCGTAAACGGTGTTTGTGTGTTACTTACAAATATTTGTTACCCTTTCAGATTACAGGTCTATTGAACATTGCTTTGCGTAAGAAATCAATTGCACAGAGTGAAATAGACAATATTTTATTGCACAGTTCTGATGCTGAACATGTGCTACAATAGTGACTTGGATGATGGACCACCAAGGAAGAAAAGAAGGAAAGTAGTACGTGGTAGCCCTGCCTTGCCCGTGGGAGGCCCTGCTGCTCCGCCTGCTACTGCCCCTGTTACTGGCCTTGTTGCTCCACCTGCTACTGCCCCTGTTACTGGCCCTGCTGCTCCCCCTGCTACTGCCCCTGCTACTGGGCCTGCTTCTCCCCCTGCTACTGCCCCTGTTACTGGGCCTGCTGCTCCACCTGCTACTTTCCCTGTTGCTGGCCCTGCTGCTCCACCTACTGTTGCCCCTGCTGCTCCCAGTAAGCGACGACGCCGTGTACCTGCAACCAATCCTGATGAGCTGGTTGTAAACCTTAACACAGCTACCATTAAAACAAAAAGAGACTTTGTGTGGAGCACTAGTCCATATGCAGCAGCATCAGGACGTACTCCTGCAAGAAATATATTGCAAGGTTTACGGCCTGGCCCCACCTAACAAGCTTCCCAAGCCGACACCCCAGAGAAGTGTTTCTCTTTGTTCTTTGTGGATGAACTCATCAGCGAAATTGTGCGGTGGACCAACTAGAAAATAGACATTGATGCAGCCAAGTACAAGCCGCAGAAGGCCACAGTACATCGCACAACACGTGAGGAGATACGTTCCATGTTCGGGGTACTCATCTTTGGTAGCTACAGGAGAAACAACCACCTCCCCACTAAGGCTGTTTGGAGCCCTACAGTTGGTGTCAATTTCTATAGGGCAGTTATGTCTGAGGGGCGCTTTACTTCAACAGCATACGGTTATAAACTCCAATGCCAGAGAACAGCGAAGAGAAACCGACAAATTTGCCCCAATCAGAAAGGTGTGGGATGTTTTCATTGAGGCCTGTGGCACCCACAATAGCCCACACGAGTTTCTGACTGTTGACAAGCAGTTGCTTTTCTTCCGAGGAAACTGTCAACTTTTGTATGTACATCCTAAATAAGCTAGCAAAGTACGGCATCAAGATCGTTATAGCAAATGATGTCAAGAGCAAGTACATGCTGTCAGGGACCCCTATTTTATGAAGCAGGAGACACGGCAGAGAGACGGGCAAAACCTTGGTCATTCCTTCACCAAGGACCTGACACAGCGCTACCACAACATCAACATAAATGTGACAACCGACAATTGGTTCACCTCTGTGCCCCTCATCCAGGATCTGCTGCACAATTGTGGAATGACGCTGATTGGGACAGTCAGGGGGAACAAGTTGGAGATACAAGGACAGATGAAGGACAAAACCACACGGATGCCAGGTCCCGGTGCTTTCCTATTCACGGAACACATGACGCTGGTGTAGTATTTGCCTGACAGCCCATCCAGCAAAACAATTGTCCTACTCCTGTCTTCAATTCATGGAGATAAGTCCTTGGCCAGCAGTGGGAAGCCAACGATCATTGAGGACTACAAGAGGACAAAAGTGGGAGTAGACACTTTTGACCAAATGTGTAGCCAATATTCGCGTGACAGTAAGATAATCCATGGTGAAAACATGTAGAAGACAGGTGGCACACACATTCAGAGGAAGCAATTTATGCAGGTGTTGGCTATGGAACTCGTCAAACCCTGAGCATTGCCTCGGCTCGTAATTAAAACTCGGCCGAGGCAGCTCAAGAATCACATATGCACTGTCTTTGAGCTTCCCATTCCTGCTGGACATTCACCAGATGCTGGACTACCTTCAGCACAGATGAGGAATGCCATGGTGCGTTGTGTTGTGTCCTTCGAAGGCAGACAAAAAATCACGTTTCTGGTGTGTGTCCTGCCAACGAGCTGTGTGTCCCAACCACTACTACATTACCTGTGGCAACTGTGTATGAGGTTGAGGTAGGTATAAATGCATCTGAAGACTTTATTTACTTGTACATATCAAATACATAGTCAATTGCTTTAGTCACTTCAGTTCAAAGTAATTATTTTTGTAAAAACGCCCTTTTCTTGGTAACTGAAAATAGGGCCTTTTTCCATCTCTCATCACTACAGAAGCCGCAGCAGCTATGGACCAGTACCCCCTTTAGCAGTTCCTTACAGGATCTGGGAGGCCGTATGAAGAGTATTGAAGCCATCTGATTATATATTTTTTTGGGGGGAAAATCTTGAAAAAAAATCATATTTTGAGTAATATTTTTCAGTTCATGTTTTTCATACCGAAATAATACATTTTTCAGTTTTTCTTAATGTTAACTCAACGTTCAAAGTTTGAAGTGCCTTCATGTAAATCTATTCCAGTAAAGCTTTACATTTAATATATATATATTTTTTTCAATTCGGGTATGATATACCAATGGTTAGTATGATGTGTAGGGAACTGATGGTTAGTGTTCCAGAGTTATAGTGATCCTTTATTAGCTGGTAATTTTTTTAGAACGAATTTTTCCGACGAAAAAAAGGGAAGTGTGTATGTACATCATGCAATGGTCAAATCTCTGCGGCGAACAATGCTACTTCCAATTAACGCATTCAGTTAAAGATAACAATTGATTAGAGCCAATTATATTATACTTAATCGAATTGACAAGTTTCAATGTTTCTTATTTTTTTAAAAATGGCAAATGTGCGGGTAGCTAATGATAATATTAAGTAGCGTACGTTTAGCCTGCACGAACCTACCTGCTTCTCTTTGCATCACCTTTATTGATAGTATATACTGATAAAATTTATGTGAATTATTGCAGCGTGAAACAAATGTCCTTCATTTATCCGATCATGCACATTTATCAACAGAGAAACATCCTATTTTGATGCAAAAAGAGATAACTAAGAGGACAGCTCAAAGAAAAGATTTAAAAAGAAAATGTTCAGTATTAGACGATGGTCATTTATGCAGCGGTGTTAAAGTAAAGACTCTAGCAGAGTGTTTTGCAGTGAATACTAAGAAGGTCAAACAATCTGTTATTGATTAGCTGATTGCATATTTTATCATACAAAGTCTGATTCCCGTATCATCCATGGAGCAACCAGGTTTGTGACTTAAATTGCAGGTGAGTCCTGAGTTACAAATGTTGTTTACAATTATAGTATTTGTAGTACAGGCTAAGATCTTATAAGAACGGAATACTAAAGTGGTATAATCATTGGTCACTACGTGGACTATAAAACGAAGTTAAATAAAGGAAGACATATACAAACAACAGAAGTTAATATATTGCAATAATTTCATGAGAATCCACATACATATATGCTTAAAGCGCATTATCATTTACTTGAAGATATTATTGGCTACAAATTTTTCAGGAATAATTAGTAAAATTATTGATCGATTATATGTAGTTATTAGATGAATTACTATTACGATGTATTTCGTTATAGTAGCAATAGCTGTATATCATTATGTCAAAACTAGCATGCCTCCACGTCAAAAATATAGGAAATGAAGCGTGATAATGTAAAGGTCGTTTGATTTTTAAATCTAAATAAAACAAGTTGTGTCTAATATATTGCCTCAATTTATTTTAAATTTGAAAGTACATTTTATCGCATTAAGTGTGAAATATGACGTCGTTCAAATGTCCGCCGCGGCTTTGCTTGTTGGAACGTATTCGGGAGGCCCAATTTTTGATGACTTTGTTGTATAAATCTGGCTGAATTTACTGGATGGTGCTCGTTATGTTGACTTTGATGACATCAACTGTTTGTGGATTATTCGCATAGATCTGCGATTTAAGGTAGTTCCAAAGAAAGTAGTCTAATGGCATTAAATCGCAGGATCCTGGTGCCCAGTTGACGTCGCCGCCATTCGAGATGACCCTGCCCTGAAATCGCTGGTGCAAAATGTCTATCGCGGCATGCCCAGCGTGGCACGTAGCGCCGTCCTGTTGGGATCATATGTCCTCAGTATCCATATCAGGCATATAATCCAGTTAAAACCACAAGAAGTTGCTTATCATCGATCTGTAGGTCTCGCCGTTGACGGTTATGGCATTCCCATCTTCGTTCTCCAAATAATACGAACCGATGTTTCCGTTAGACGAAAATACGCACCAAACAGTGACTTGTTTGGATGCAATTGGTGCTGGTGTATCTCATATGGATTGTTTTAGTCTGCCTCGGATTTTCCCGTATACCCTTATTTAGGGGAGCGATATTTTGAGCAGACCTGGCGTTTTGGCGACATACTAGTGTTGGCTGATTGTTAATTAACTCTTTTGCCTCAAATTTGGCCACCAAGCGTCGAACAGTGGACTCGGCCGGACGATTGTGGTGAGGATAGAATTCACGTAATGCGCGGAACGTTTGTCGAACAGAGCACTGATTTTGATAACAACATTTGATGATTTGCACACACTGTTCAACGCTCTAACCTTACATCATAACTTGCCAAATACTACTAAACAGTTCGCAGTGAGGTTTATAGATGTTGCTTTAACAACATGGCCACTAACGCCTGTCAAAGCTCGAGCGTCCTTGAAAGACCCTTTATATATTCCTCATAATACTGAAAGTCAATATTTTACTATGTAATTCTGAATATGAAGGTGTATCGGATAATGAAGATTATTTTGGATTTACAAAACCCACTGAAACAGGAACAACAGTAGATTTCAAATTGTTCAGTTACCTTGAGAACATAAAAAACCCTAAAAGTTATTTATTAAATAAAACAACACCCTTCCGTGGTCAGCTCCTGTGGAACGGCTCTTCTATTTAGGAGGATTAACCTCATCTCCAAAACGGAGTTCTTTATTTGACGAAATATTTCAGCAACTGATAATACTTAAATATAATGCTAGCTGAAACTTCATTCTATGGAAAAACCTATATTTTGGAGTAACTACGTCCAATTGTCATCAAATCCTACATTACTTATTATAATATAAAATTTCATTTTTTTTGTTGCGATAGAATGGTCCTTATCGATTGTCATATGTATATAACATGTATTTGAAATGTATTTACAAATGTATCTAATTACGAAGAGTCCTGCGGGAGATTATTCTGGGACGGCTAGAATCTGGCAAAATGCAGGTAGCCCAGCAGAACCGTCTGGTCACTGAAACCCTTCCCCTTCGGGTGCGAGGAAAATCCTCTCCGTCTCTATAAAATGTCCGACGCCGGACATGGACAGCAGTAAGTAACAGCTTGTGTACCAAGCATCCGCGAGTATCTCCGAACCTCCCGTCCCGATTAGTTCCGCGTGAAGCCTTGTATAACCCGTCATGCTCCATGTATTCAGTTAGACTCGCGAGAGTGAACCTCGTAGTTGTTGGTACCTGTTACACGAACTCGACAGGTCAAATTCTCGATTCGGTATTCTAAACCCAGAGGAAAACTCTGAACTCCTCTCGTCTAATAGTTATTTGTCAAGAGGTTATCATTGTGGACTATACTCGGACCAGATCTTCGAGGTAACCGCAACGCGCAACTCTCCTCTGCAAGCTCCCTTACATCCTCCCTTTAGGCCTCCGACATTTGGCTGGCTTCGCGTGGGCTCAAAGTTATTTCAGCGTCCCATCTGTCATTGCCCGTTTGTGTGTACGGCGGTCGACCCCACCTAGGTAGCTCTTTTTGCCGAGACTCGTGTACGTCTCTTATGTTTATTGTCGTAGAATGGCCCTTTTCGATCACCCCACACCTGATACCACTTTTATGTAGGAGAATGCGCCATTTTAATCTCTCTACACACAAACCGCTTTTGTTGTAGCATTCTTTGTGGTCGTGATATACTTCTTTGATGAAGTAGGCTTTGTTCTAAGAGTGCTAAGAGTGCTAATATTGTTATTTTAAAGAAGAGAGCCGTCTCAAACACGTAAATATATAGAGAAACGCACAATTATTCCCCAAATAAACTTATATTTTAACTTTAACAATTTAATACACAAAAATCTAACATTAACCACAGAAATACGCGGAATATTATAATACTAAATAATTACTTTACATAATTAGCTTGGCCCTCTAAAATTAGTTAAATTTGCTACGCACTTCAATATACATGAAATAGGCTTATTGACTCTACTGGAGTATAAATACTTCAGGAATGTAATTGCCTCCACGAGGCGTGCCGACCGGCCAGATGGAGGTGGTCGAGATCAAGAGGTACTTTTGGCGAGGGTAGCAGAAGGGGTCCACGCGGTATTCAGGTGGGTTTCTTCAAGGACAAGAACAATCACGGTGCTTTAGGTGGCACCAAGGTAGGCGTGGTCTCTCTGGCGTGAGTAAGTCGAACTTGGTCCTTAAACCAAGTTAACTTAGAGTTCGGTGTGACCACCAAGTAACGAGCTCGAGGGGAAGCTTTTCTCCTTCGTTACTTAATTCCTCATGGGCGAGGACTAAACTCAGGGAGCATCTTCTTCAAGGGCAAGGATTGATGAGGGGGAAAATCTGTGTCGAGAAAAGGTAAAACTTGAATAAGTTAACTTAAAGGTCAATTTGGTAACCAGAAACTAGCTCGAGAATGAGCTTCTTCTTAGTTCCAGCCTTCCTCAAGGGCGAATATAACTGATGGGGGTTCCTCTGATGAGAATAAGTTGAACTTGGTTCCTCAACCAAGTTAACTTATGAGTTTGGTGTGGCCACCGAGTAACGGGCTCGAGGGGGAGCCTTTTCCTTCTTCTTTTCTTAATTCCTCAAGGAAGAGGAATACCCCTAGTGTTTAAGATGCACCAGGATATGAGGAATTTATCTGACGAGAGTAAGTTGAACTTAAACAAGTTAACATAACGTTCGGTTTGATAACCAGGTACTAACTCGAGGATGAGCTGCCCATTAAGTTAGGTAGCCCTGCCTCTCTTGCAGGGTACTTCTTAGTCTGACGACTCAAGTATTCTACCTGTCCAGTCTCGGTAGCCCGATCTTAATCCGGGGACCTCGTCACCTGGAGACTGACGTATTCAACCTATCCAGTCTCGGTACCCCGGGGTCTTAATCCGGGGACTTCGTCACCTGGAGACTAACGTATTCTACCCAGATTTTCATTAGTGTTTCTTATTCATACCTCGTCACCCCACTGGGGGATGTGTAAGAGGGTGGGAGGGGCTTGGGGACTGGCTCAGGAGTGTTCTTATTACAAACTGTTTTTATCACCAAGTCTAACATCGGCTCCTCGTTAGCCTTCGAACTTGAGATAAACGCATCTGCAATTTCTTACTTCAGGTGACATTGAATCTCACTCTCGTAGGGAAAATCTTGCATTTTAACCTTTAGGTCTTTCATAGCGACGAGTGGCGAAGCACTATGTTTACGCGCTTGACCCCACGGTGCCGGGGCCGGATGTCTTTGCGGTATTCGCTTCGTGTCTCCACTAAGAGAGAACGGGGGGGTTTAACGATTCTCCTACATTTATATAACTTAATTAAAACCTTTTCATTTTTGTAAATATACTATCTGCATAGTAAGTGAAGTATATTTTTGTACTCCGTTTTTATTACCTGAGAATCTTTCAAAATAGCTAAGCATTGCCAACCTAAACTGCACACTTAAACTTAATTGCACTCGAATTTGTATTTATAATTTTACACACGCTCATAACCGACTATTCCTTTCATAGTCCTCTATACCTCGGGCTGAGGAATTTTGAAAAGGGTTAGGTTCTAACATCAACCATAGACATGTCGAAAAATTGCATGTACCGAATTTTCTATATTGAAAATGTAGAAATATTTCCATATGGGAAGACATAGATAAATTCATGTAGAATATATCCCATTCCATTTTTGCGAATGAACATTGAATAATTTGCCCATATTTATATATAAACTTACAGAGGGGGGAGGGGATAATTATTACCCAATTGTCTTTTTTAAATTAGCAACTTGCCTAGTTTTCAGGAGTCAGAGTATCCTCTCCGCTTTACTAAATATAGTTTATTCTTACCTTGGCCTTTAAAATAAAATATCTTTTCACTCACAAGATGCTTTTTACCTGGATTAAACTTTAGTTTTGCAATTCCTTTTGATAGAAACCCACTTCAAATTTGTCCCTAAAGAAAACCTCAATATAATGAAAATAAAATACTGGAGAGATCTTATATATCTTGTAGACTTGTTCATTTCAACTTGATTCGTACCCATTTTATATACAGTGGAGGCAAAGGAAATGTTAACCTCTTAAACGCAATGGGAATGTTAACTCGAATTTCGCGGTTAACTTTTTTCCTGCGTTCCCGCCATATAGGTAGTGGGAGGAGCTTGGTATGACGCATGTGCCTGCAGCCAGGGCTCCCTCGCAACTTCCCGCCAGGCTCAGTTTAAGTGTGCTCGCAGAGCTCAGACAGTGTACATATGTGTTACGCTGCCCCCACAGACTGCATCTTTTTCACCTTTCTACTCAGTTTGACGCCCTACCAGACCTCACCATACCATCGCAATGGGGCGTAGCAAGCTGACATTGGAGGAGAAGACCTGTGCCCTAACCCTAATGGAGCAGAAAGTGCCAGTAAAGCGTGTAGCTGCTGATCTGAACGTGAGCCGTGTGTCACTCTTTAAGCTCAAAAAAGCAGCCACCACACTCCCTCGCGGCACCGCACCGCCTTGCAAACCTGGCTCTGGAGGCAAGAAGAAGAAGACAACTTCTCGGACAAACAACTTTTTGCTAAGTGAGGTGAAGCAGGACCCTTCGATAAAAGCGGCTGAATTGAAGGGAAAATATCCTGACTTGCTTCACAACGTCGCTATTCGTACAATCCAGCACCGGCTACAAAAAGACCTGGGTTTGCCGTGCCGCCGTGCCGCCAAGAAACTGCTGCTGACAGAGGGTATGAAGAAAAAACAGCTAACTTTTGGGAAGAAATATCAAGATTGGACACCAGAGCAGTGGAAGAAACTCATGTGGAGTGACGAGAGCAGTTTTTGGCTCGTCAGGGGTAGCTCGAAAGTGGTGCGGCGGCCCAGTGATGTGAGCAGATATGACCACCGCTACACCGTGAAGGCAGTGAAACTCCCTGATGGCGTCATGGTTTAGGGATGCTTTCAGTGGGGAGAATGGAAGAAGTGGTCTCTATTTCCTCCCCAAGAACGTCACCATGAAGGGGAAGAATGACATTGAGGTTTTGGAGGAACATCTGCTTCATTTCTACGCTCTCCATGGCTGCGACTTTTTTATGCACGATGGCGCCCCTGCACACAATTCACGAGCTGTCAAAGACTTCCTTAATGAGCAGAACATTGAAGTTTTGGACTGGCCAGGCAACTCACCTGACTTAAACCCCATATAAATGCCTGGAACCAAATGAAAAATGAAGTTGCTAAGTCCCGGCCCACCTCGATCTTCGCCCTGAAAGAGACACTCATTAAGCTGTAGGTGGCAATGGACGGCTCCTACTTCGAGAATCTTACCACATCCATGCCCAAGAGGATGCAGGAGCTGCTGAAAACCTGTGGGAACATGAGAAAGTACTAAATGTAAAGAAATGTAAGTAAAAGGACCCAATAAAACAAACTCAGAATGTACTTTTCTGCTTAATTATCCAAAAATTCTTAATGTTAACATTTTCTTTGCGCACACTGTACTCTCAATATTTTTAAAAGTCTTATATAATCTCTTTATTTTACACACAATTCTGTTTTTTAGTGCTTCTTGGTTTTTGCTAACGATTTCTATTCATTTTTATAGAGGAGGATGACGAGATATTCTATAACATAATTATTATATATGGCCGAGCAAAACTTTTTAGAGAGCGATATGCTCCGAGTATTGTTAGGAGTGAAAGATCTAAATATTTTTCTTTTATTTTTATTTGACCACGTTCTACAATATTTGTTTCTTTACTGGAGGCATAATATATAGTCTTATATTGTACTCTTTCAACAATTTTATCATTTATACTTTTAGAAATTCTCACTTATTATCGAAGGTTAGATAAACTTGTATGATTCCAATCTCTTCAATATATTTTGCCAGTGTTCTATTTTACGATCGAGTAGTCTTATCCTATAAAGTATTTTTCTCGATACAATGTGTATAGGTCAATTATAAATAATATAAAATGTATGCTTATTTTCATTCTTAGCTTTCTGACAATTTTATGCAACGAATAGGAATATAAGCCTGAAAGTATTCATTTTACCTCTAATTTTTTCATCGAAGGATAAATGTAGGCCGGAAGTTGTATAAAATTTTTCCGTTCGTCGGTTTATCGTAAAATGGCTAAAGTAAGCTCACTTATTATAAAGATATAGAATAAAATCAATCATGAGATTTACTCCTTTATAGTTGTTAAATGGGAAATATACTTTTGAAAATGTTCGTACCCTAAAAAAGGAACTTCAATTGTTATTTATGTAATATAATGATGTTATTACTCCTAATAGTCTTACTAAGCCGTTTAATTAGTAATTGAGCAGATAGTCTTCAGGATATCTGTATTCAATATGAAATGTATAATAAATGTCTACAAACCTTTTCTAAACCAATTTTATAACTACTAAAATTTTCACTAGAAATTATTACCATTTTTATAACTTTCTCTATATATTCCATTATCATCTCTCCCCAAATCAATACTACTCTCGTTAGAGTGAACTGAAACTTTCTTCTTTCAAGTTTCATAGGCGTACGCGAGAAGCATTTAAACTTTTTCACTTTCATCTTGATTGTGGATAAATAAATATTCCAGTAAATTTTCTTTACTCGTGATCATAATATACTCAAACAAATCGCTTTAATCGATGTTTCTTAGGATATATATGTTACACCTATTCTGTTAAATAGACACTGAAAATCTTGATTAAATTTATTCAATATAATCTTTATCTGTGAGATCATCAATTAACTTTCGATTTTCATCCAAACCACCACCAATTGCTAGATAACATGGATTAACAATGTTTTGGAAGCTTTTAACTTTGTAGAGTTTCCCCTTAATTTTTTTAAAATTTAATAATCATTATGCGAAACATATTAAAAAGGTGATGGGGTCAAACTCATTCTTTTTACAATATATCCCAAATTATACATTGGGTCCTTGTGTGTTTTAATAGTCCTTTACTTTGCGTTTACTAAAGAAAAATCAACATTCTAAAAGATAGCTCGGCTATGGGATACCAAAGAGAACTTATCTTCACATTAGTATAACATTTAATTATACAGGGTGACCCCCCCAAAACGGGCCCCAATTTCGATAGGCATCATTTCTTAATTTTATGCAAGGATTAAATGAAACTTTGGTGATAACAAGTTCATTGTGTTTAAAAACATTATATCAAAACATGAGACTCTTTGGCTTTTTCTTCTATATTCTAGAGCACGTGTTCAAAATGACTTCCATTTAGCTATGTTCATTTCTTGAGGCGCAGCACAAAGTAGTGCATGACATCCTTACAAACCGACCAACTAATGGCTCTGATCTCCTCCCTGATGGCTTCCTTGAGTTACGTGATGGTCCTGGGTGTTCCTGCGTACACTCTGCCTTTAAGGTAGCGCCAGAGAAAGAAATCGGAAGAAGGGCTAAAGTCTGGGCTGTGAGGTGCACATTCAAAATCAGCCTTGAGACTAATCACACCGCCACCTAAGTTCTCCCTCAGCCAATTTCGGAACAGTTTGAGGTGTAAGAGCTTGCTCCATTTTGCTGGAACCAGAACTTCCCCATAAGCGACAGGAACAGGGTCTGCAGCTCCCTCTTGAAGGTTTTGAGGACCTCAACATACTGCTCCTTCGTGACTGTCACTGTCACGCCAGATTACTCGAAGAAGAGTGGTCCGATGATGCCTCTGACTGAGATTGCAGTCCATACCGTGCACCTAGGGCTTGGTGTCTACCTCATTTGGTCTGGAGGTCACGCAGAGTCACTTGTCTTTGAGTTTACCTTTCCTTCAAAATGGAAGTGAACTTTATATGAGGTCTAAAGGTGATTATGGAAAGTTGGGGCCTCCTGAATCTTCTCCAGTATCTTAACTACCAAAACCCTTCTCTGCTCCTTTTCTAAGGTTATAAGGGTCTGCTTCGTCTGTATTCTGTATGGGTAGGTCTTTACATCTCTCTTTACCTCTTCAAAATACCTGGTTAAAAATGTTCCAGTAAAGGAGAAAGTGAGTTTATAATGGTTTTTAATACAGTGAAATATTTACTACCAGATGGCTTTCCTTGATGACGGCATGGCGGCTCATAAGAATTTAATTTTAGCCCCCATTCTCAACTTCTTTCCTTCACAAAAGTGTGGATCCATTCGCTTGAATTTTAGTTGATGAAAAATCTTTGTTGCTTAATTAAAGAGAACACGAATTTCATCCTGCCACCTTCTTCAAGGCCACCTTCTGAATTTACCTATCTATAAATTTGGCAAGTTTGGAAATTTTTTCCTTTATTTTCTGTCATTACTTCTAGGAATGTATCCCATTTATTTCTATCTAAGAAGTACCGTTAATTTTACAATATAGACACTTGTATTTGTGTTCTTATCCATGTATTTCTTCAATGTCCATATTTAGATTACTTAAGATGTTACACAGATCGAATTGATAAAGAACTATGAATGCAATTTCATAAAACCTCCGAAAAAATAAACATGTAATTTCAGGGTCAAATGTGGGCTCTCGTGAACATTTTTTAGTAATATAGAGATTGAATTGACTCACATTGTGGCAACTTTTGCAAAGGTTTCGCCAACCTGCATACTTTCTACTAAGATCTCTTCATTTGTAAAATTAATTCTAATATATTCTGTTCGCTAGTTGACTCTTCTAATTTTCGATGTGGCAATAAATGATTAATATTTCTATAAGTCAATTTCGTGTATACGAGTAGTTTATCATTTCGTTTAGAAAATCTACGTTCGAAAAACTCAAGTTACTTCATCAAACCATAAATTTTAGTCCAATTAAGGCCGAAAGCGTTACATAAGTAGCTAAAAAATAAAATCCTACTGGTGCATTTCTCTTGAAATGCACAAGGATTATTATATTGCTACATATCACAATCTCAGCAGTTAAAATCTTAGATAAAATATAGTGCCCGCCATAAAAACTTCTTCTAAAGATTTCTGGATAATCAAACGGAAAATTCATGTTGCCCTTTCTCTTGAGCCCCATTTTAAGTTGCTTGGTCATCGAAGTAGCGAGGTTGGACAATTAGAAAGCGCCATGCTGACCCAAAAGCTTCTTCAGCACTTCCGTGTTGCTGGTGGGTTGAGTTTTACAAGGTTACTTTCATGACGTTCTAGGCGAATGGCCTAGCCACGGAACTTTTCCACTGCTTTTGACTTATGGGCAGGGGCACCATCAGGCATAAAAAGTCGCACTCGTCAATGTCCACAAACTGAAGCCTGTGCTTCCTTAACGCTTCGATATAATTACTTTCTTTTATCGTTATGTTCCAGGAAATGAAGCATAGTCCCCCCTCTGCTCTTATTTTCACTAAAAGCACCCCATACCATAACACTGTCAGGGTACTTCACTGTCTTCACTGTGTAGCGCAGTTCATAACGGGACGCATTATTCGGACGAACTTGGAACAGAGCCTGAAGGTGCTCACATCACTAAACATCACCTTCTGACACTTATATGAGCTCTTATCATTGTACCTGTTGCAGAACTCTAACCGCTTCTTTTACAAATATTCAGTTAGGATAAGCATCTTTGCGGCAAGACGAGTAGGCATTTTTAGGTCTTTCAGCAGGCTGTGCTGATTAGTTCGTACTGAGAAGTATTCATGAGTTCTGAATGCTTTCCCTTGATGACTGTGGCAGTTATGGCAGGATCTGATATCACTTATCTCTTGAGGATATTGTCTGTGTGAAAAGAAGTCTTTTTAGGGGGCCCAAAGCCCGGCATCCTCGGTGTTACGGTGCCGGTTGGTACTGCTGCAGCAGCTTTCTTGAGGTTGTAAATTACCATCCTCGTGACTTTCAGTTCTGCGGCTACGTGTATCACAGACAAGCCTCGTTCTAATAGGGCAAGGACATGGGTCTTCTCTTTAATTAATAGTTATTTCGACCCATTTTGAGCACTTTTAGCAATGATATAGGGCGGCAAATTTGGTTATTGAGTAGAAAAATCATCACTGAGGAGCAACGTAAATCAAATCATTCATCACTAAGCACAGGTATCTCACTGAAGCGTGTTGTATAGGGAAAATATGCAGTGAGTCAGAGACTAGTATGCTGCTTCATTAGTAACTCCGCCCAATTTTCCTTTTGCAGAAACTCAATTGAATTCTATGCGCCAAATGTTGTATATAGATTTTAGTTGCGATGAAAATGTATAGATTTGGGGGGCGAAAACTTTATACATGCTGTGTTTTTTCATTATTGGGGTTAGTTCGTTTTTATATATAAAATAACAACACAGAAAATATTTTAAGTCATATAATTTAAATTTTCTAGTTATGTTCCTTTCGAACATTCTCTCGTTCTCTCTATAACTGCGATATTACTGAATGAGTTTGAACAAAAACCCATAACTCTGTTAGATTTCCAAAACTTTACTATTCTCCCTCTATTTTTTGCTCTAAATTCTCTGAATTAGTCCTTTTGGAGAATCTTCAGAGAATTATTTAATGTATTCCTACAGTCGCAGATCCTACACCGTTTAGGTTTAGCCGGTCTCTCAAGTATAGCTCCTAAATCTTAAGCAAATGATTGATGAAGTGGATCTAGTTTCCTTACAGAAAACGATAACATAGTTTGAAAGTACAGAACAGTTTTATAGAACACCTTTTACACACCTTTCACGGCAGAGTATGTACAATCGCTACGTTCTTACTATTTTTCGTCAGTTCTTTCACCAGTTTGAGCTACTTTGAAAGGAACTAAGCATTATTAGCACCACCATGCAGAGTATAAAGTGTATCTCGATATTATATTTAATACCTTTTTATTATCTCGGAATTTTCCAAAAAGTGTTTATAAAATTTTTGTTTTAGATACGTTCATGAATGTAATAAGTACAAATTAGTAGATCAGGTATTACAAAGTATATTTTGGATTTGCTTAAATTCCATTACAGCGGCCGTCTAAGCGGCTTTATCAAAAAGCCAAACCAGAAAAAAATGGCCAGCAAAAGGAATTTTTCTAGAAGAGAAGAATTTATTGGTGAAAAAATTAGGTGAAAGAGAACTCTTCTCAAGATTTGAAGCATTATCATTGCACGATGAAGAATATTGTAGGGAATGGCTTTCAGCAAAGAAAAACAAAACTATTCCAACACTAATTTGCAGCCTTTTCCCTTAGAGATCTTTATAAAAACAAAATAAAATGTTGTTACAAACCTTCATTTTATCAGCAAGTCATTTTTTACTCTGTTTGGTCTTCTCTCGTCTTATAAGAAAAAAATTTAATGATTTGAAGATTTTATTTATTTTAGGAATAATAGTAAAACGAATCAAGTTTCACACTCGATTGGCCAAATGGCTTGGCTGTCTTTAATGGATATCAGTTCAAGCCTTCCCCAATAGAAAACAACAGGCAACCTTGAGACAAGAGGAAGAAGTCAATTTTCTGCATTAACGATAATGCTAATATTCACAGCTTCAAGTTCTCGAAGAATAAAAGGTAGAGTTCAGCGGATGTGTAGGAGACTACTTGTGTAACCTCCCAATAGTTCAACCTATGTCAAATAAAATTTATTGTGAAGCATCCTGACGAGATAAGTTTACGCAAATATCATTAAAGTTAAAGAAAATTAACCTTTGGAAAGCCATCCTGGTTATTGCACACAATTTTATGCTGATTGCATTATATATTGACTTTAAGGGCATACACCAGATTGTTCATAGTTTCTCGCAATAAGGGTTGCTTTGTCCAGTGTCTCTTAAATACTTCTTATTTAAAATAATGTTTTATCTAATTTACCTTCAATACATTTTCATAAAATGACTACATATGTCGTTTAACCTCACGACACAATACTTTGTTATTTGATGATGTGTTTTTATTTTGGTGGAATCCTCTATGAATTGATCCTAATTAAAAATCTACAAATGATATCTTGAACATAAAATCGTTATCCAACAATAATTTTTTTTCTTTTCCTCTACCCACATTGCTGACAAAGTAGGAAGCATAAAATTTATAGGTCAATTCAACCACTCGTTACATTTCGCAATTTGCTTACGAATAAAAAATGGATGCCAAACTGTGACTTCACCACATCTTTTTCTATTTTGGAGGATGAATCACCTTGTGATAGAACGAGTTGAAGCTGCGTTAATTTCAACTTCTATCACATATTATTTAAAACCACGATGGGCCCACGTGCATCTTTGTTTCGAAGCTTGGCGCCTTATCGCAGCCACCGGATGTCAATGTTTAAACAAGGAGGTTATCGTCCCCCCGTTCACCCCTATACGCCGACCTCGCCAGATTGAGTTAGGCTTATGGGCAGATAAAACATTGTTCTCCGGCTCGGCTGTGCGTTCCCTCGAAGCTCCCACTCCATTGTCCCCCACGCCAAGGAGATGTCCTGGCTATTTATATGGAAACTTTACCACAAAAATCAGATTGGAGATCTAGATTTTCGTCGCGAAACATCACCACGACCCTCTCTCCCTCCTGCGCCGAGGGACCTCGACCTCGAGATTCACCATCACTTGTCCAGAAGGAGGACAATATCCCTTGAGTGGCAAAGGTTCGCGCTTTTCGTGACGCCAAGTCCCCAAGGCTTTCCCCTCGTGTTCAGAAGAGAACAACGTAGAACAGCCATTGTTCTTTTGAGTCCTTCGCCAAGAAACGGTTCTCACCTTTCACCCGTTGTTCAGAGGAGAACAGCATTAGAACAGCCATTGTTCGTTCGAGCCCCGTTGACAAGAAACGGTTCTCACCCTTCTCCCTTGTTGTTCAGAGGAGAACAGCCATTGTTCTTTTGAGCCCTTCGCCAAGAAACGGTTCTCACCCTTCCCCCGTTGTTCAGAGGAGAACAACATAAGAACAGCCATTGTTCTTGAGCCCGTAGACAAGAGAAGGTTCTCACCCCCTCCCTATTGTTCAGAAGAGAACAACGTAGAACAGCCATTGTTCTTCAAGCCGTTCGTCGAGAAACGGTTCTCATTTCCAAGACGCTACGTCAGGATCCTTTTATTCCCCCTCTTCGGCTGGAACTCGCCAGTGGACCGAAAATTCCTTCGCTTGCACCACTAGCATAAAGTTACGTAAGCCAAACGTCACCTTTGAGTACTTAACCCTTTTGTCAATTCTATCCTGTGCTTTAAATGGTTTATCGAAACATCCCATCTCTTTAACTTTATATTTGTTTTACCTTTTTGAATCCTTTAAATCGTCGGATTAGCCGAGCCCCGACGACCCTTTTCATTCTCTGTTTATGTCAATATTTTCCGTCTTGTGTTTGTTGATAGTTATTATTAATAAAACTCTATTTTATTAATGATAGCAATATTATTATCCTTGAGCTCAGTTCCACTTCTTAAGCATATCGAAGATACATAATATCGGCCGCCAGACATTAACGCACTCTAAAGATAATTAAGGAAGTTCCCTCAACGAATAGTGTGTCGTAGAATGACTCCCGACGATACTATATATAACACTATTCGTTGAGGGAACTTCCTTAATTATCTCTAGAGTGCGTTTTACTGTCTTGGCGGCCGATATTATGTATCTTTAAAATGCTTAAGAAGTGGAACTGAGCTCAAGGATAATAATATTGCTATCATTAATAAAATAGAGTTTTATTAATAATAACTATAAACAATACACAAAAACGGAAAATATTGACAAACAGAATGGAAAGGGTCGTGGAGACTCGGGCTAATCCAAGGATTTAAGGGATCAAAAAAAGGTAAAACAAATATGGAGTTAAAGAGATGGGCTGGTTCGATAAACCATTTAAAGCACAGGATAGAATTGACAAATAAGGGATCAATACTCAAAAGGTGACGCTTGGCTTACGTAACTTCATTAGGGTGCAGTGGAAGGTACTTGAAGGAATATTCGGTCCGCTGGCGAGTTCCAGCCAAAGAAGGGGGGGATAAGATGATCCTAACGTGGCGTCTTGGGAAGGAGAACCGTTTCTCGACGAACGGCTGGAAGAACAATGGCTGTTCTAGGTTGTTCTCTTCTGAACAAAGGGGGGATGAGAACCGTCTCTTGTCTACAGGCTCAAGAACAATGGCTGTTCAAATGTTGTTCTCCTTTGAACAACAGGGGGGGGGGGGGTGAGAACCGTTTCTTGGCGAAGGGCTCAAAACGAACAATGGCTGTTCTAATGTTGTTCTCCCTTTAACAACAGGGGGGGGAAGAACCGTTTCTTGGCGAAGGGCTCAAAACGAACAATGGCTGTTCTAATGTTGTTCTCCCTTGAACAACAGCGGGGGATGAGAACCGTTTCTTGGCGAAGGGCTCAAAACGAACAATGGCTGTTCTAATGTTGTTCTCCTTGAACAACAGGGGGGGGATGAGAACCGTTTCTTGGCGAAGGGCTCAAAACGAACAATGGCTGTTCTAATGCTGTTCTCCTTGAACAGCAGGGGGGAATGCCTTGGGGACTTGACGTCACTAAAGGCTCGAACCTTTGGCACTCAAGGAATATTGTCCTCCTGGACAAGTGATGGTGAATCTCGAGGCCGAGGTCCCTTGGCGCACAAAGGGAGAGAGGGTCGTGGTGATGTTTCGCGACGAAAATCTGGATCTCCAATCTGATCTTAGTGGTAAAGTTTCCATATAAATAGCCAGGACATCTCCTTGGCGTGGGGAAAATGGAGTGAAAGCTTGGAGGGAACGCACAGCTGGGCCGGAGAAAAATGCCTTATCTGTTCATAAGCCTAACTCGATCTGGCGAGGTCGGCGTATGGGGGCGAACGGGGGGACGATAACCTCCTTGTTTAAACATTGACGTCCGGCAGCTGTTGATAAGACTCCAAGCCTCGAATCGAAGATGCACGTGGGCCTCCTCGAGGTTTTAACTAATATGGGATAGGAGTTGAATTTAACACAGATTCAACTCGTTCTATCACACCCCTCCATTCCAGGGGAAGTTGTCACTTCGAAAAAAAAAGAGAGAATGGGCAACGATAGAGCTCCGTTGTAGGGAACTCGTTTTCTTGTACCAACCGTATCTTCCTGCACCTAACTAGTATTACCTCAGTACATGATTATTTTGATCTTTAGATTACAGGGGAAAATAACCTTTAATACAACTTAATAAAAAAAAGGGCATGGAACAATGAAATGTTATAAACTTAGTACATACGGGACCAAATAATTTATACGTAAATTAATAAGAACAAATATATATACATAAAAAAAAAATTAGACATTGAGCGTTACAAAATTCAGACATACATTAAATAACTATATTACAAAAGAATCTTAAATTAAGTCGTACAAGACGGTATATACCTACATGGAGATACTAATCCTATGAATACAATTGTTCTACACTATTCGGTAACGCATTCCTACTGAGTGCGTCAGCGACCTGGTTATCGGAACCTTTGATATAATATATTTTAAATTGATACTCTTGCAAGAGTAAACTCCAGCGCATGATGCGGCCGTTTGAGTGTCTCACATTCCTAATATAGGCTAACGGACGGCCGTCGGTTCCTATTTGACATTCTTTACATATCAAGTACAGCTTAAATTTGTCTATGACCCAGATAATTGATAGAGCTATCTTTTCCCTAGTGGCATATCTCTTTTCGCGTGGTAATAATAGATGGCTAGCATATGCAACTGGATGACTCGTTCTGTCATCCTCGTATTGAAGGGGTACACCTCCAATGCCCTCGTTGATCACGTCGGTTTAACCCCAAAGGATTTTTCCGGGTTGGGCAACTTAAAAATGGGGGCAGAAATGAACTTATTTTTGAGCTGATTAAAATGGGAAACAGCGACATCATTCCAACGTAAACGATCGGAGAAATTCTTTTCCTGAAGGGGGCATAGGGGGGCCAAAGTTGCAGCGAAATTCGGAACAAATCGCTGATAGGGAGAAGCTGATCCTAGGAACGATCTTAATGGCTTCTTTGTAATCGGGAGGGGCATGTCGGCGATTGCCTTAATCTTGTTCTCGTGGGGACCTAACTTGCTTTGTCCTATTTTGAAACCCAAATATTTGATGGTTTCGTGGGCAAACTGGCATTTGCTGGGGCCAATGGTGAGGCCATTTTCACGCAGTTGCTCGAAAAGAGCTAATAGGGTGGATAAATGGTGATTACATTTAATTAGTTCTTGGAGCTGACTCTTCTGACGTGGTGTCAGCTGCGCGTCACTATCCAGGTCAGAGGGTTCCAAAGACTTGCCTGGTAGGGAAGGAGGAGGGTAATCGGCATGAGGTTGGAGGCACACTGTCTGGATTACCTTAAGGGACTCCGCGGGGCAATCCTCTTCAAGCGCCGATGCTTCGTCTAGTTCTACGAAGGTATCTCCATGGGCGCGTTGGGGGTTCTTTTTTTCTTGGGGTCCAAGGACAGTCTCCGTGTCCTTGTCTGGGGCCTTATCACATAAGGGTTTTAGTGAATCACATTCCTCTTTTTCCGTCCTAAAGTCCTGGTTAGGGGTCTCCGAGAAATCGGACGGTATCGGGGTTCTGATGGGGACGGGCTCCTGGGCTTCTTTCTTATCTCGGCCTTGAGGAAGGGCGGCCTGAAACACAGGGTCGAAACTTACTTGGGGGCTCTTTCCTATAAGTACGGAACAGAATTTTATTGGTGCTACAATGACTTCAGCCCAGCCATTATAATATTGACACTGCAGGTAACATCTAGCGACGGGGAATCGGTTCGCCCGCCCAAGTTGGTCATGTACCACCGCAAATTTTTCGTGGTTAGAGGCCACTGGGAGGAGTTCGTCGGACACGATGAAGCATGTACATCCTGTGTCCCTGACGAGAGTCAATACTCGACAGCTGTCCACGCTGCCCTCCTCATATTTCAAAGTTCCCGATGAACTTTTACCAAAAACAAAATTTACCTGGTGGCCTGACGGAGGGGGAGAAGTTTCTGCTTGGGTCTGCACCACCGAAGGAGCCGGGGTCGCATTAATCTGGTGAACTTGGTTGCCTGGTCCGCTTTTAAGCCTAGAATTTTGGGGGCAATTCCAGCTCATGTGGTTTTCTACTCCACAGGTGAAGCATATGGTTGGTCGCTTCGGGAAGAGAAATGGAGGAGAAGTCTTAACGGGAGGTTTGGAGTCCCGTTGTTGGTTTTGGGGAAAGAAGTTTTGGGGTTTTACGGGGCTCGGAAACTTTGTCAGCTTTCCTGGGAAGGGGCGCGAATCCGTCCTTCTTTCTTCTCGTTGGATTTCTTTTTCTCGTTCTTCTAGTTGTATTTTTCCTTCTCGTTCTTCTCGTTGGATTACTCTTCCCCGTTCCTCTCTTTCTCTTTCTTTTTCTACCTTTTTTCTTTGAACTTCTGCTTTAATCCGAGCTAATTCAATCTGAAGGTCAGCTAGTCTTATCCGTTCCTCTCTTTCTCTTTCTTCTCGTTGTATTTCTCTTCTTTGCTCCTCTTGTCGGATTACTCTTTCCCTTTCTCTTTCTCCCTCTTTTCTTTGCTCCTCTCGAATGTACTTAATTAGTTCTTTTCCGGAAAGTCCACAGGACTCTCCTTGCGCTTTAAAGATTTCGAACGGAGTCATCTTTGCACTTGGGGGCGCACTAGTCAACCAACTAAAATTCCTCGCAACAAGAATTATGCCTCTATAGAATTAGCCTACCTAAATATGGGCACTGACCTATTCGTACTTGGTTTCTCAATCTAAATAACCACTGACTAAAATCACGAAAAAACACAAACAAATTATTATAACCGTTCCTTGAGCTACTCCAGCTTCTTAAGTTTAAAAAAAAAAGGGGATAGCAATCGTTAAAACAAAAGGGAACTACTATATTCTATTATTATAACGAATAACACTATGCTTTACTCGACTGAGACCAGTGTTTGCAAAGATATAGCGTTAAACCCCACACCTGACACCAAATTAAATAGTATATATATATATGTCGTAGAATGACTCCCGACGATACTATATATAACACTATTCGTTGAGGGAACTTCCTTAATTATCTCTAGAGTGCGTTTTACTGTCTTGGCGGCCGATATTATGTATCTTCAAAATGCTTAAGAAGTGGAACTGAGCTCAAGGATAATAATATTGCTATCATTAATAAAATAGAGTTTTATTAATAATAACTATAAACAATACACAAAAACGGAAAATATTGACAAACAGAATGGAAAGGGTCGTGGAGACTCGGGCTAATCCAAGGATTTAAGGGATCAAAAAAAGGTAAAACAAATATGGAGTTAAAGAGATGGGATGGTTCGATAAACCATTTAAAGCACAGGATAGAATTGACAAATAAGGGATCAATACTCAAAAGGTGACGCTTGGCTTACGTAACTTCATTAGGGTGCAGTGGAAGGTACTTGAAGGAATATTCGGTCCGCTGGCGAGTTCCAGCCAAAGGGAGGGGGGATAAGATGATCCTGACGTGGCGTCTTGGGAAGGAGAACCGTTTCTCGACGAACGGCTGGAAGAACAATGGCTGTTCTAGGTTGTTCTCTTCTGAACAAAGGGGGGATGAGAACCGTCTCTTGTCTACAGGCTCAAGAACAATGGCTGTTCTAATGTTGTTCTCCTTTGAACAACAGGGGGGGGGGGGGTGAGAACCGTTTCTTGGCGAAGGGCTCAAAACGAACAATGGCTGTTCTAATGTTGTTCTCCCTTGAACAACAGGGGGGTGAAGAACCGTTTCTTGGCGAAGGGCTCAAAACGAACAATGGCTGTTCTAATGTTGTTCTCCCTTGAACAACAGCGGGGGATGAGAACCGTTTCTTGGCGAAGGGCTCAAAACGAACAATGGCTGTTCTAATGTTGTTCTCCTTGAACAACAGGGGGGGGATGAGAACCGTTTCTTGGCGAAGGGCTCAAAACGAACAATGGCTGTTCTAATGCTGTTCTCCTTGAACAGCAGGGGGGAATGCCTTGGGGACTTGACGTCACTAAAGGCTCGAACCTTTGGCACTCAAGGAATATTGTCCTCCTGGACAAGTGATGGTGAATCTCGAGGCCGAGGTCCCTTGGCGCACAAAGGGAGAGAGGGTCGTGGTGATGTTTCGCGACGAAAATCTGGATCTCCAATCTGATCTTAGTGGTAAAGTTTCCATATAAATAGCCAGGACATCTCCTTGGCGTGGGGAAAAATGGAGTGAAAGCTTGGAGGGAACGCACAGCTGGGCCGGAGAAAAATGCCTTATCTGTTCATAAGCCTAACTCGATCTGGCGAGGTCGGCGTATGGGGGCGAACGGGGGGACGATAACCTCCCTGTTTAAACATTGACGTCCGGCAGCTGTTGATAAGACTCCAAGCCTCGAATCGAAGATGCACGTGGGCCTCCTCGAGGTTTTAACTAATATGGGATAGGAGTTGAATTTAACACAGATTCAACTCGTTCTATCACATAGTGATATATGGTATATTGTCGGGAGTCATTCTACGACACACCTTAAGCTGCGGTGTGAGCTTTAAATGAACAGTCGTTATTCAGTTGAGCTAATAATCGGAATTTCCAAGTCTTCCAGTACATACAGTATGTTATAGCAATACACAAAGCTACTGTCACTTCGTTAGCACTATATGATTGCACTTTCTCTTGACCGAAAGTAGGATAACTTCGCTGCGTTTTTAAACAAGTTTATTTTATCAAACTTGAAGATAGGAGGTCTAAGACCTTTTTTGATTGTCCCAATTAGCAAATTTGCAATAGTGCTCTCATTGAGTTCTTCAACCAAATAACATATCTTTAAGAGATAGTATTTAAATAAAGACTGACACAGATTTACCATGAAAAAGCCACTAGACGTATAACTGATGGTTCACCAAATTACATTAGTTTAAATTTGTTTTTCTTGTATCCTGACGTTTCACTATACAATTATAACAGTCCATGCAATGATCATTTGCCTTCTTTGGGCACACTTGAAACACTGCTTACGCACCTTGTGACGGTTTAAGATAATTCTTACTTTAATCCTAACCATACTTGCTATATCAATGCTAGCAACCATAGTCATCCTAATTAATCCCGAATTCTTTTTTTGACTTAACTCAACAAAAATAATATTCTCTCTTATTTACAAATATTTGACTCAGATTTGTTGTAACTTATTTGAGTAAGTGAGTTCAGAGACTGACGACAGTAGAAGTGGCACTTATTTGTAAGGGATTTTATAATCGTTTAGTGTAAATAGACACAGGTTTTACCAATAATCACACTCAGGACGCATATACAGAGCCTGAGTGATCAAGCTTTTCACGAACTGACTATAAATATGTATATATATATAAATATATATATATATATGTATATATATTATGGTGCGCCACTAGGATTGGAGCGAAAAACACTTTTTTGAAAAAAGAATTGCAATAGTGATATTATGGTGCTCCGTTGGATAATATTCAGTGTAATAAACGGGTTTTAACATAATCTAATTTTTTCTGTGGTGTCGCCGGGCCATCAAAGTTTGCAAAATTCAATATTTCAGGTATTTTATTTTCATCGGTCCATATTTTCTTCATACCTTATAAACAAAAATTAGCAATACTTTTAATATATTATATTAATTTAAACAATCAAGATGCTGTGTATAAAATCTTATTAGGCTAGGAAAACATCATCAGGTGCTGCCATTGAAATGGTGTCAACAATCACAACCATCAGTTACAGCTCCACTACTTTGAGGGAAGGTTATAGTATTATAGTGCTCGCGAGTATTTCCATCGTGTCTTATACCTAATAAACTTTAGTTATATCGTCTAATACATATTAACAATATTTCATTTCAGATGTTGAATATATTTACCTTGTTACCTATCAATAATTGGTAAAAAACTAACTGTTATAAGTGAAAATCATACGCTAAAATCACACGGAAACGCCTGTGATTTAAGTGAAAGAGCGTGAGCTACTTATTCAGACATGATGACATGCTATTTATTTGAGAGACAGATTCTTAAAACAAACACAATAAGAGATCCTTCAGTAAGTTTTATTTCCAAACTCATTGTAAATAAAATAAAATCATTGTGGATTAAAGCTTCTATTCCATGTGTGTCAGATGATAAAATAAAAAAATAATAATTGTTTATTATCACCAAAAGTACAGAGTTCTTTTGAAATCAATGAAAAGAAGAAAAGATAATCCAAGCTTCAAGAAAAGGGTTGATGATTTCAGAAGTAAAGCACCAAACACTCTGTTTGATATTTCAACTTGTAAGTGCATATATTTTTCAGACTGCACTTGTGAACGGCACAGAAAAGTACCAGAGAGAGAGAGCAAATGTTTGTAACAGACCAGAGAACACAAAGGAGAATGACCATTGGAGGGATTGATCTGAAAGTTTCTAAGAAAAATGAAGAATAGTTTAAAAGAAGAAGAAAATTGAAAGTTATAAGGAAAAACAGATTTGGTGTGAATATGAAATTGTCGGAGATCTAAAAATTATCTTGTAGTCAGAATCCTCATCAGAAATAAATAGAAAGTGATTGCACAAAAGACTCAGATTTTGCGGAACCTTCATCAATAAAGAAAAGAAAAGAGAAACTCAACAAAAAAACAACAGCAAAACGGCTAAAGTTTTCTAGATTAAAATCAGCTTGTGACAGAACTGGAATTTCTGACCGAGCTGCAGCACTCATTGCAAGTTCTGTATTGCATGACAATGCTGGATGTTCCGCAATAAATCCATCATTTGTACTTGATCGATCCAAAGTTAGAAGGAGTCGCACAAAGCACCTGGATATTCTTCAAGATAAAGACGCCACAGTCGATCAATGCATCTTAGGACTCTATTTTGACGAAAGAAATGATGAGGCTCTGAAGCAAAAAGATATTAATGCGAAAGCTGTGAAAGAAACTGTAAGAGAAGAACATATCCCGATCGTTGAAGAACCTGGGTCTAAATAGTTTGGCCATATATCAGTACAAACAGGTTCTGATAAAGCAATATTTGATGGTTTGCATAATTTTTTATTTAAAGAGTGCTTTGATAAGAACAGTATTGTAGTAATTGGATGCGACCGCATTGCAGTTAACGCCGAAGCAAAAGGAGGTGCCGGAAGATTGATGGAACTCAAATTGCATAAACCAGTTCTTTGGTTCATATGTCAACTACACGCCAAGGAATTAACTCTTTGCCATCTAATTCAAATAATGGATGGTAAAACTGCTGGTCCAAGAGGTTACACTAGTGAGATTGGTAAAAAATTGATGGGTGTGAAAAACTAGACATTGTCAACTTTGAACAGGTACCATTAAATTTGCCTAGCATAGATCAATCAGATCTAAGTAATGATCAGAAATATCGATATGACCAGGCGATGGCTAGGGCCACTTCCCCCTACGGGGAAGCTTGTGCTTCGCTACTAAAATTAAAATATAAAATCTAAAATAAAAGTACCCATGGTTAAATTTTTAAATATTTTCTGGAATATAACACCAAATAATCAGCTATCTTTAAATTTGTCTAAATTTTCTGAACTTCACCAATTGTTTAAATTTTAATAAATTTTCTGAACTTTACCAATTGTAATTCATTTTCTTTTAAAACAAACTAAAGCATAGGATAATTATATATTTTTTTCTGAACTTAACTATTTTGTATTTTCAAACTCTAAAGAAATTCATAGAAATTACTATGATTAAATTTTAAAATATACTTATATAAGTCATTACCAAACTAAGATGAAATTATTATTCAAATACTGAAAAAAATCCCCTTCTTAAATTATAGAGTTAGTGATGATGATGATATTGTCATGTCTACTTCAAATGAAAATTTCAACCAAGATCTACTAAAGAGGAACCCAGGAAAATTGCCCCATTCTCAATGGTTAACAACGGCGAATCGTATCTTACGATTATATGTAGCGACCGATCAACCATCTGACATTCTAAATAATCATCGAGTACGTAATGAAAATATACGCTCTGATTTGTTTTGAAATTAAAGTGGCTTCTTTATCACAAAGTGGACCTATCCATCTATTTAAGACTATTGAACTCACACGCACGCTAAGTCTTGAAATTAAAAATATCGTTCATCCTGTCATTCAACGCAATGCTTTTTATGCTCACCCCAAAACCTATCACTCTGCATGATCAACGATGATAATACCGTTGTTCGGGAACTTGGATGGAGAAGTATAAGGAAGGCTAGAAAACGAAACAAAGGAAAAACTGTAAGATTATTTAAAAAATCTGATTTTAATTTGATTCAATGAAATATACTAATATGGTCTCATGGCAAAGTAGAAATAATATTACTAAACCTCTGTTGACTCAAAACATTGCTATGGAAGAAATAGATCAGCTCATTTAATCCAAATAAAAAAATAATTTCCCGCGTCTGCCTTGTCACACACAAGCTGTAGAAAGATGTGTTAAATTTATTACTGAAGCTTTTTCTTTGGTTTGTGGGCAGAAATCCAGAGATGAATTCATTCGCTCAAGAATAAAATCACCTCAGAAAATGTCCAGTTTTGAAAGAAAATGATAGTTTGCAGCGTAAACACAATAATTAATTAGCTCAAAAGGAGGGGAGGGTGGGTTAGGCTAGGGTGGGACCCTAAGTACAGCTACCTTCCCGCGGTGGGTCCTGGATTAACTCAGAAATAAATATATTATTTTTGAGTTAAACTGAAAGCTGTACATATTTCCCCCCCCCCCCAATTTTTTAAAAATTAAATCTGTTAATAATGTTAATGTTAATGAATGTATTATATTAAGCTGTATTGGATTTGGTGACTCTTGTGACGCTCATCAGTAAACTGGTACTTTTCACGTAATTTGCTATGAGTTTAGTAGCGTTGCGGCACCTCGAAATGTTTGATTATCGGAATATGATTGTAATATGTTATTCATATAAGGTATCTTGAATAAAATATCGCTATTGGAAGTGTAACTAAGAATTCCACTACCTTACTTATTTTTTCTAGAAAATCAGGAAAATATTTACTATTTTTCTAAATAAAGTGTCATGGCGGCACCTCAACATATCAATCAAATGAGCTAAGATTGAGATTTTGTATTTTCTATCGACTGAGCATCCTAATTTCACTATTATCTTGTGAATTTCGAAAAAAAAGTGACAAACGCCCCATTTTCGCTCCACCCTGGTGAAATTTTCAAATAAAATTATGTTTACGCGAAACTCTATTATTTTTCCTTTACGACAGAAACAAAATGAGAGAAATTTCTTTTTGATGAACGATACATTTATGTAGCGTACTCACCATACTTTTCTTCATAGACGGCATGAATTGGGTCATATTACACAAATCAGTAATCAATGCTTCGACTGCGTCAGGCTTCATCCCGTTGCAGTCGGATTCATTTTCCGCTGTTCTTCGACAACGTACAGGAGGCATTGCAGCTGGTTCTCCAACTTCGTGCGACGGTTCTTAGTGCAATCCTGCTCCAAAGCGACACCTAATTCCGCGGCGTCGTTGGTAAAGAGAAGGCCACCTACTCGCCTTGCCCAGGCCTGTTATATGGGGTTTGTCCTCCACCGGGCAGGTTTGACGTCAAGGAACTCTTTGTCGATAAGTCAGCCTCCCTCTTGGCGCAAAACTTGGGTGGAGGCTCCTCTGATGCCTCTTTCTTCCGGTCCACCCCAGGGACAGCTTATCGTCAAGAAGTGCATGATCAACTGTCACTTCTGATCAGTACCACATGTGACGTCCCAACGCTTTCAGTCCTGACTCTCTGATGGCATTGTTCGTCTCTTTCGCGAGGGCTTTCTAAAGCTCAGGGTAGTTTCTTGAGGGGTTGCAAAACACGCAGCTGAGAACCATGCTCGAAAGTAGTAGTGTACTATGAAGACACAGAACTCGCTCAGCTTTGGAGAACTGCACCTTTGACTGCTCGTAAACTGGACTTCTGCTGTTTGTTGTATTCTGCGAACCTAGGGGTGGAGATCCACATTTTCAGAGCGTAAATTGCTCTTGCCATCCATCAAGCCCGAAGGATTGCTCCTAGCTTGTAGAAAGAGATCTTATTGCATCCATGAGGGATACCATCAATGAGTACAACGGCTAATTCTAGCAGTTTCCGGCAGTCGTAGCCTTAGAAAAATTTAAGGACGTCGTCCACCCAATCATTATTGAGCTCTTCGTTTGATTTCTTGTACTTTTGTTGATAAACAAACTGTCAGAATTCTCGGAAATGGACAAAGGCAGCGATATCTCGAATTTTAGCCGCTTCCCGTATGATGGTTGAGAAAACAGCTCCCAGCAGATTTTCCAGCACATGATGTCGATAGGTCAGATGCAGCAGATTTAGACCGAGGATTTGCTGCAGTTGATCGCACACTGCACCCTTGGATCCCGTATTCATCGCCGTTGTGTCTACGCACAGCGCTCTAATTCAATCGTAAATATCCCTCTTCGGATAAAACGGAATGGATGCTGTTTGCTGTAGGCTGAGCTTTGCAGTCAGTGATGGGAACTACGAGGATCATCTCTATGCCTTCTCTAGAAAGGAGGATCGGCAGTCGGTCCACAACGCCTTCATTTGTGAGGGAGGGCATAAGTTTTCCATTCCAGTCGAGTGTGAGCGGGACATCAGGAGAAAGGTTTTCTTTCAGCTTAGCAGCCTTTTCTTGGCGATGCCGTCTTCGCTGCCGATTGATCGTGCTCGCGCTCAACGACAATTCTTCAGCGTTCACTCCCAGCTCCTGCGCGAATGGAAGCAGCGCGTGTCTAGCTTTAAGGTTACTTATGTTAGTTCGGTCCAAAGAAGCAGAAACTTGCGGGGAAAGGATTTTTTTTCTGCAACTGTACACAGTGGGATCATTTTGGTGGGGTAGTTACTATCACACCCGGATTTGCAGATGAAGCGGGCGAGGTCGAAGATTATATTCAAGCGTTCTCTAACGCTTGAATTTCCTTTGCAGCTCGACTTCTTTTATAGTCCCGCCGTTGCTGTGTCCATTTTTCTTTTTTCAACCAGGCCGGATCCACACCGCTCATCCTCCTCTGACTGCCCGGCATCTTTTGAGCTTCAAGTAACTCGCGGTCGTCCTTGGTTTGGATCAAGTACATGGCGTCGCAATGTGCCCCATCGAACAAATTTTTCATGGAAGCGAAGAAATTGGGTCGGTTTTCTCCAGCTTGCCCTGTTTTCCGGATTTTGATTTCTTCAATCCGTTGTACTATACGTGCAGAGGCGGTACTTTCTTGTTGATATCACACGGATCAATGGTCGAAATATTCGCCTTGGAGTACTGATGTTGAACTTTGAGTGCCGTCTGCCCATTTGAGAACGTAAAATTATGCGGATTTAGCTTTGCGAGGTACTGAAAAAACAAACATGGTTTCCTCTCGTTTCCGAAGAACCGTGGGGTCCATGGGAGCCATAACTTGCCAAAAGACCTCGTGGAAGACATCTGTAAGAAAGAAAAACACAAGGCAATAATCCGAAGAATAAGACTGAGATGTCAATATAACATAAATATTACTGAAACCAATTATTGCACTGCACAACTGTACGAGACGGGACCATGCCTTCGTTGCATAAAGTAGTGCAATAGAGACAAACTTCTTACCGTCTGCGCGAAATGAAGTTGTCAGGCTACAAGACTTAGTTTTTGTCGTAGTTTTTCCTCATCATACACATAAACTGATGAGTTCCGCTTCCGCGGTATAGTCCGCACACATTGATTATTTGACTAAACATAATATATATATATATATATATATATATATATATATATATATATATATATATATATATTAATTCAATGACCCGCCGAAAAATGAAAAAGGTGCTTCCACGTACTTTCGAATTTTATCAGTTCATCCTTAAGAATGAACTGAATAAAATTCGAAAGTACTTGAAAGCACCTTTTTTATTTTTCGGCGGGTCATTGAATTCAATGCGATCTTCACGTGCTACGCGAAGAATAAATATTAAAGCCAATTCGAACAAGGTCTGCTGATCAAAACGTCGCGTGCTCTCAATTTTATAAGATTTACAACTTTACGACATACAAAACTTTTAATAATTCCCGGACTAACCTTGGAAGTACCTTGTCAATTCGATCATTCGAAAGAGAATGTAAAACAACATAAGCGCTTCAAATTTCTTTAGAATCGAAATAATAGTTATGATATTATTGCTAAAATAATATAAATGCAGGGCTAACGTAGGAAGGATTTTGGCAATTCTATTATACAGAAGAGTGTAAAACAACATAAAGGGTTCAAATTTCATTAAAATGGGCCGACTAGTTAGGATTTTATTCACAAAACAAAATAATTCCCGGGCTAACCATGACAAGACTGGGAATTATATCATTTGAAAGAGAATGTAAAGTAATAAGGATTTCAAATTTCGTTAGAATTGGTCGAATAGTTATGATGTTTTGCCAAAACAAAATAATTCCCGGGATAATCTTAAAAGCACTTTGGCAATTTTACCATTCGAAAAAGAATGTAAAACAACAAGGGTTTCAAATTTCGTTAGAATCGACAGAACAGTTAAGATATAATGGCCCTAAAAAGTAATACCCGGGCTAACCTTGATATGACTTTGACAATTATATTATTCGAAAGAGAATGTAAAACAACATATGGGTTTGAAATTTCATTAGAATCAGGCGAATAGTTATGATGTTATAGCCAAAACATTATAATTTCCTAGGCTAGCCTTGAGAGGGCTTTGACAATTATATCATTCTGAAGAGAATGTAAAACAACATAGGGATTTCATATTTTGTTAGAATCAGCTGAATAGTTACTTTGCCATTCCATAAATAATAATGCAAAACGAGGATCGACCGACATAGTTAGAGTAGAGTCGCACGCAACTAATAATATTAGATGAGTTATTTATAGTAGAACGGTTCCTAAAACATCTGTGTACATTATCGTCAATTACATTTTCTCTTGATGTTCTCCAAAAAGCAGAACGGTCTAAAGGTAGCTTTTATTGTTACGCGGTCTAAAAGTTGTGCTTCTTTTAGAAAAAGACAACTAAATAATTATGCGCAAACACTGAATCAGAACAATTAATTATTCGGATGTTTATACATCATCTGAAAACATCTTTGGCAAATAAAGTTTATTTTGCAGGTTCTCTATGACACCACAAGTGCATAACATGGGAACTAACGTTTGCTATGCATGTGCTGCAGCCAGCAAAACTGTCAGAAGATGGCTTCCCTTTAGTCAGTTTTATTATGTGGGCAGATATGCCAATTCTTCTGGAACCCAAAGAAAATAATATGCAAGCCAATAAACAAATTATATGTTATTCTCATTGGTACTTTGCGGGAATTATCTGTGTATATTTTTTCCAATTAAAATTTGCTCTGCAGGTCTTCAAGGAGCGAAAAATTCTAAGTTGGCTTTATTGTAGCCTGTTCAGATAACTGTGCATAAATGCAGATTCTTTCGGAAAACAAGATCAAATGAGTATTGCTTCTGCAATTGAAGTTTTTTATGCAGATTCTCTGAGAAAAGCTGTCTGAGAATTGTTTCATTTTTTCAAATTCTTAAAATCGTGATAATCGGCCTATTCTTCGGTAACCGGATGTGTAAATAAATATTAAAGCAAACACGATAAATTATTACATTTATTTTTTGGACGATTCGTACATCCAGGTTTAGAGAAGCAAAATAGTCTGAAGCTGTCTTCATTGTAGCGACTTCTAATAAGAGTGCTGATTGATCAAATCCTTGGTAACCACAACATGGGAATATATATTTAAGGAAACCCAACGAATTGGAACAGTTAATCTCAATGTGACGTTTAGTACATCGTCTGTGTACAACTTCAGCTCTTAAAGTTTGCTCTGCAAGTTCTACAAGCAGCGATAGTGTCTAAAGGTGACTTAAATTTAGAGTGTTATACTAACTCTGATGATAGGCTGAATCTTCATTAAGAGTTATTCTTATTTGGATATATCGTATAGCATCTGTGTACATCTTCGGCTTAATAACTGTGTCCTAATGCCAATTTTCGGGCACCGCAAGAGAAGAATAATTATTTAATCCAACAAGACGATTATCATTATTTGGACGTTTCGTATTTCATTTGTGTATATCTTCGGAAAGTAAAGTTTTTCTCTGAAAGTACTGTAAGAAGTCGAACTATCTAATAGTGACTTTATTTAAGCACGTTCTAAAAGTCTCCTGATAGGTGGATTCCTCGGAACCACAAGCAAACTATATATATGAAATCCGACTGGTAGAATTGGAAATTCCTTATATTTGGGCTCTTCTTATATTATTTGTGTTCATCTTGGCAATTAAAGTTAGTCTGCATATTATGAAAGAAAGGGAAGTGTCTTAGGGTAGTTTTATTATAGCTCGTTCTAATAATTCTACTAAAAGACCTAATCCTAAAGTATCGAAAGCGTAAAATAAAAATAATAAAGCCCAAACGACAAATTGGAACAATTATTTCTATTTGGACGTTTTAAACATTACATCTGTACAACTTCCCAATTAAAGTTTTCTGTGAAGGTTCTTCCAGAATCGGAGCTGTATAAGAGTTACTTAATTACATAAGGTAAACACGAGGATTGGATCAGTTATTCTTATTTGTACTTTTTGTATATCACCTGTCTACATATTCGACAATTTAGTTTGTTCAGCGAGTACTGCAAGCGGCGAAACTGTGTAAAATTATCTTCAATGTACCACTTTCTAATAAGTGGGCTGATGGGCCATTTCCTGTGGTAAGCAAAGCCAAAAATAAATAGTAAATCCAACGCGACAAAATTGAACACTTATTATTATTGGGACGTTTCCTAAATTATCTGCTTACATGTTTTCAATTAAACTTTTGAAGTAAATATGTTAAAGAAAACAAGAATTATTGAATTATTATTATTTTTATTTTTTAGTTTCGTACATCTAATGTTTATTCAATTAAACTTTGTTTTTCAGGTTCTACAAGAATGGAACTGGCTAAGGGTTGCTCCATTCGAGCGCATTTTGAGAATTGTTCTGTTAGTGTCATTCATCAAAGAAGCACATGGAGAATATAAATATTGATGGCAACAGGACGAATTGGAAAAGGTTCCTCAATTATCGGGAGTATAAGAGTGGTCTCATTAAATTGTGTTCTAATATTTGAGCTGATAAGCTGATATTCCGGAACTCAAGCGAAAATTAAAAAGTAAAGCCAACACGATGAATTGCTACAGGTATTTTTATTTCGACGTTTATTATATCACCTGTGTATATCTTTAGATATTAACTTTTCCTCTCATATCTCTTAGAAACGGGACTTTCTAAGGGTAGCTTTATTGTAGCTCTATCTAAAGAGTGTACTGATAGGCCTATTCCTCGGCAACCGAATGCAAATAAAAAATATTTAAGAGAACACGCCTAATTTTCAAGGTTCCTATAATTTTGCGGTTTTGAGTGGAAGTTCAGTAAACGCCGCAAATGTATAAAGGTGTTTTCTTTGTAGCTCATTCTAATAAGTGTGCTGATTAGCCGACTCCTTGAATAACGCAAGCGAAAAATAAATATTAAAGCCAACATGACGAATTGGAACTATTATTCTTACTTGGACGTTTTGACCATCTGCTGGGTATATCTTGGGTAAATAAAGTTCAAACATTCGTTCTTAAGGAAGCGGAATTCTACAAGAGTGGTCTTAATATATCGGCTTGTAAAATTTTGGCCAATATACCGATTTTTCAGGGACACAAACGAAGAATAAATATTAAAGCCAACACAAAATGGAACATTTATTCTTATATGGACGTTTTCTACATCATGCGTGCACATCTTATGCGATTAAACTTTTCTCTGCAGCTTATGAAAGAAGTAAAATATACAATTTGTGGTCGTTCTAATCCGATTTCATGGGAAACGCAAAAGAAAAATAAATAGTGAACCAACACGAAAGGTTTGAACAATTATCCTTATTCTGACGATTCATTCATATTCAGTGTACATGTCTGACAATTAGAGAATTCTCTGCCAGTTCTCCGAGCATACAAACTGTGAAAAGTGGCTGGCTTTATTGTAGCTCGTTCTTATAAGTTTGCTGAAATTAAATAATAAAGTTAAGTTGGAAAACTAAAACTATTAAAATAGGTTCTCCAGGTATCCCAACATTCTAAAGATTCGTTTATTTTAGCGCCTTTTAGGAAGTTGTTGATCGCCCAATTAAATGCTGATTCTACGGGAACCACAAAATACGAATAAATATCAAATCCAGCATTTTGACGTTTTGTATATCAGGTGTGTGCAGTGTAATTGTCTATGTGTACCTTTATTGTAGCTTTGCTCTAATATGTGTGCTGATTGGCCTATTCCTAGCGAACCGAAGGGTAAAAATAAATATTAAACTCTATTCTATGAATTGAATGAGTTATTCTTATTTGTACGTTACGCACATCATCTGTGCATATCTAAGTATATTAAGGTTTTCATAATAAATTCTCCTAGCAGCGTAACCTTCTGGGCGTGGCTTTTTGGTAGCCCCTTCTACTGAGATTCTGATGGGTAATTCCTTAGAAACTACCTTCAAAAAATAAATATTGAAAGCACACGATTTATAAGAAGAATATTTCTTATTTGGACGTTTCTTACATCATCTATGTACATCTTCGGCAATCCAAGTTTTTCTGCAAGTTCTGCAAGCATGTTACTAGTTAAGGGTAGTTTTTGTTTTACGTTCCAAAATGTTTGCTGATTAGCAAATTCTTTGGGAACCGCATGCGAACAAAAGATGTTAAGAAGGTGCTCACCCTGAATTTAAACAATTATTCTTTATGAGACGTTTTGTAAGTCATCTGAGTATATTTTAGGGAATTAAAGTTTTATCTCCAAGTTCCCCAAGCAGTAGAACTTCTAAAAAGAGGCTTCATTCTAACATGTTCCAATAAATGTGGCTATAGGCCTATTCCTCAGAACCTCGAGTGATGTAATAATATTAACGCCAACACGAAAAATTTAACTCTTATTCTTATATAGTGGATTCTTATATTATCATTATATATCTTCCGAAATTAAATTTACTCTGCAAGTCCTCTAAGCAGTGAAAGTGTCTAAATTTAGCTTATTGGTTGTAGTAATAAGTGTGCTGATGGGCCAATATCACAGGGCCATCATGCGAAAAAAATATTAAAACTATCACGAAGAATTTAAACATTTATTCTTTTAGGCCGTTTGATCAGTCATGTCTGTATATCTTCACAAATTGAAGTTTTCCCTGCATGTTTCCCCAAAAGCAGAGCTCATTGCTTCTAATACCTAGCACGAGCTCTCCTCATTCCTTCAAGGGTTCTTATGTAATTTCTAAGCGCTTGTAATTCCTTTTTGAGTTTTGCATCTTTACTAATCATAGTTTGAATGTTAGCACAGATCGCACCAGAATACTTAGAACAAGAAAAGCTGGACATTTGACCACTGCCCTTTAGGTCTCTTTCCCAAAGAGATTAAACACGACTTAGAGAACAAGTGCTCCTTTTAGGCTGCTATTATTCATTCGGCCTCGATTAAGTCAAATGTTATGTGCTGTGAGGTTAACATATTATATTTTTAAAAAACTTAAAATGCTCATTTGGAGGTTTCTTTGAGTTTTTCTTGTTTCAATTTACATAAACTCTAAGTGCTCAAGCTTGAATCAAACCCCGTCTTTGATTGCATTTTAGGTTCATATTCTGCTACTTTAGGTTGCCAAAGCTTAGGCATAGAGATTGTAGTTTTTAATCTCAAGGAAAAGAAGCGAATATATTGTAATAACTTGGTGAAAGGGCAGCAAATATAAAAAAGGCTAGGAAATTATATTAAGAATATCAAATATTATTAGCGAAAGTATGCCTGGCTAAGCATAAAGTTGCAATATATCATTTTGAAGAAATTGTTCCTAGAACTAAAGTATGCGATGGACATTTTATATTACCTAATATTAAAGAAAATCCGATAGATTTGATATTCATTTGTTATCAGGACTTATATAATGTGAAGAGTTTGATCTAAAATCAAGAATTGGAGTCAATATCTCTCAAACAAATGAACCATAAATATAAATTTTCTTTTGTTATCATGGCACATAGTTACCCTGAAGGAAGCCAATTTTCTTTTCGAGAACTAATTGGAAATTTTGAAAATAATTTTGAAAGATTTATAAAATTTTGTGTACTGCATAAACTAACTTTAACAGAAACTCCTTCCGTAAAATGGTTAGAAGATTGCAGAGTTTACAATAAATAGCTTGCAGATGCAAGGAAGTAAATAAAGTGAGTTAAAAGCATATAAAAAATAAAAGGTGCAATTTTAGCGATTCAATAAAAAAAAATTCGAACTAAAAAATTATGTGCTTAGGAAATTAGATGGTTTGTTAATGAATTTTGGGCAAAGAATTTTACATACAAGCGTACCACTCAACAAATGATGATTGCTTCCCATGGCATTGACGGACTGGTCAAGCTTTTGCTGTGAAGTTTGAATAAGTTTTGCTTTTGCATCTATGAGTAGTTAGGAGGCCAAAGCAAAGTAGTTGAAATAGATGAAGACAAATTTAGCAACAGAAAATAAAACGCTGATAGTGAGATAAAAGGCCAATGTGTGTTTGGAGAATTTGAAAGAGAGTAAACGAAAAAATATTAGTGCCTTTACAAAAACTTAATTAGCTTGCATAAATGAGTGAATTGAGCCTGGAAATAACAAAATCACTGGTTTCATAATGCTTGCAACTGCTTTGAAGAAGAAGGATTCCAACACTTTATACTCAACGACTCCTACAACTTCATCGATCTCATTATTGGTTTTCAAAATAAAATTTTGAACCAACTTGGCCCGATATAAAGGTTTGAGCCCGAAATACAGCAGAAGAATGAAGTTTTTCCTTAGATTTCTTTGGCTCGAGCAAATATTTCGAAAGTTTTTCTGGTAGGTAAATCATATAATTCAAGATGCAATGCTAACATTGTAAGTGCTCTCTCGTTATTTTTTAAAGATAAAACAAATAACTATGATTTATTCCTTTTCCATAAATGTTGTTAGTTTAGATTAGGTTTTGGTATAATAAATTGGATGAGGCCGTGTACTACGAATTTGATCATTGGGAATGAGTTTGGATTTTTTGGTTTAGAAATAAACTATATGTAGTTCTAGTGTTGCAGCGTCCGCTCTCCTTTAGGGTTATCTCTATTTTAAGCTTAAGCTATGCCATTAAATTTACTTGAATTAGGTGTCTGTCTATTTCGTTTTTACCCTGCATTCTTCTGTGATTCTACCCTAACGACACATTTTCTACTTGTTAATCTCACCAGTCGACGGTAACAGCATTTTTCAGCCAATGATGCTAATCGCTTGGAAGTAGAGAACTTTCTAACTTTGTACTATATATTCCTCATTATCTTTACCTTTGATCACCGAACGAAAATTCACCCTCCCACGTCCACCCTCTGCAGACCTCACATCTATGTATGCGTCAATTTCACTTTACTCATCCTCCTTCTTTTATTCACTAATAGATTAATGTTTTAATGGACATATTGTTTACTTTACTTAGTATGTTAACGCAACTATTCAAATGCAAAGCTGCCAAATTCGACACATTTTTTTTCCATATCTGTCTTACTTCTTACAAGATTGCAATTTCCTTTATCTTAGAATTTGGAAGTTTCTTAGCTAAAAGTATGACAGTAAAATATATCCAGCTGTACCTATAATTGCAACGTATCTTAACTACTCTTAATATTACGCGATGCAAAGTTCTCACTGACAATTTTCATTTATTATAGAAATTTAATCTTTGTGTATTTCAAGCGGCAAAAGTTCCTTTCTCTTTGGTTTATTCTCAGTATAATAATTGCTTTTATTTGTGCAATTGAGGTACTAGTAACTAGCAATTTATCGTAGTTTAAATGTCAGGTCACGGAAAGATGTATAGTATTTACCAAGCTAAGGCCGTCATAATGGAAACATAAATGAGAGATATTTCACAAGAAGCATGATAAAATGTTACAGATATAAAGGCATAAGACTGAAAAGTTAGAGTTAAACCAAATGTAATATGATAGAGGTAACTTAATTAGCTAAATATTTTCTTACGTTTAATTTCCAACAAACTCAGAGTCTTCATCATAAATTTTCACTCTAACTTTGACTAGAATGGCACCCATTCACTCGTTATCACAAGAGTGCCTTTAAGTGCTGCCAAAACCGTCAGGGGCAATATTTAACATTCGTCTCTCATTTGGTTGACATCCACTTCATATATTTTAACGTTACTTCTTGTGCAGCCTTTTCTAGATATCAAGCGTTTCTCTTGAACTTCTCTGGATCAGGAAAAAAATCCATCCGACCCTGTCACTTTGCAGTTTGACATATCAAAGTCATAATTTGGTTTTCAAGGCCTCACAAACTCTTTTACCTTTCCAGTCAAAATATAATGTATTTTTGTCGTCCCTTTCTTTCACTCTTCGCTTGGAAACATACTAAATTAATTTTAGAAACTCCATTGGTCAAAAAGAAGGAGAAACGGTTGAAAATTGAAAAAGGCTTAGTGAGAAACAAAGTTCTATTATTGGATAGGGATGTTGATTAAATAATTTATTGGCTGACATATGAATATCGTTCTTCTAAAAGTTCATGTTTTGCTATCTTAATTGCACTTGGATTGTCATGAACTCAAATTCCATGAAACTTAGCTTAGGTTTAGCTAAAATCGCCTATGCTTTCTTTAATGTGATTTAAATTTTGTAAATATTTATGCAATTTTGATTTAATCACCCATTTTGCGTAACCTAGAATGCCCCTTTCCATTTACAAAAATCTGAGGAAACATGTAGTCGTTCATCTCACGAAATTTTGATTATACAATATTTTTAGTTGGATTCTAAATTTATTGAACAAACAAGTAATCTTCTGATGACATATTTACTATTCCTCTATTCTGAGGTTAATTAATAAAAATAAACACATTTCATCTTGTTTTCATACTAATTATTTAACTGGATGTGAAAAATATTCCGATTCCGAAAAAAAGCGTATTAAAAATATATCCATATCTACCCTCTCTGATTAATCATTTTGACTCTTATATTTTAAATTTTTGATATTGCCTTAGTTTTTCGAAATTTTAGAGGTTGACTTAGATCCTTCCTGCTTCCTATCACTTGTACTAAGATGATTTCCCTCTATTTACTCCTATTTTATTCTTTAATCTTTATTTATCCATTTTCTTTTTTTTGACGGATCGACCTTCTTTTCTTATTTTTCGTAAATAAGCTTATTATACTTGTGTGGTAAGCATTTATTTACAGAATAAAAACGCTTTATACTTGAAAAAGCAAAAAAATACCACTAAAAAGATGGCTCTTTCTATTTAAGAGAGTTTGTCAGAATGAAATATTTCTAAAATTTTGACGAATGTGTGAGTAGTAAAGTGAAGATGGTAATGGCTGCGAAATAATGGTATATGATTATATATGTACTTTTAGCACGTATGAGGAAAGTATTTTGCACTTTAAAACAGTATAAAGACAAGACTGTTAAATTAAATTATTGCATAATTTAGCATACTAATATTATTGCAACCAAACTAGGACAAATATTTTCCATAGATCAGAGTAATTTTTTGATGATCACACGAACTTATATTCATGATTAGATACTGTAAGGGAAGGGGACGCCAAGAAAAATACCCCCTTCATTTGTTTTTTGGAATTTCTTCCCTCTCTATGTCTCTATAGAGATTTTTTTTAAGGGGCTATCTGGCGATTGCCCACTTATGCCCAAGTGGGCAGTCACCAGATAGCCCCTTAAAAAAAATCCATGTCCCCTAAGTTTAACTCCACGTTGAGTAATCTCTAAATCCAAAGAGAAAAATAAAAAAAGAAAGAATTTGAATATCCTTCAGCACCTCAGAGGTGCAGTTAATTAAGTTGGATGCTGAAAGCTTTTACCTCGCCGATATAGTGCTCATCTCCGGAGTCGAGAAACTGCTAACCGAATTTTCCCACATACATCGTAAAAGCCATTAAGACGTGGGTCAGGCGACAGATGTTAATACATCTGGCCGCTGGAAGCGGTCAGCCAGTCGTCTGAACTTGACAGCGAGGAGAAACTGAAAAATGGCCGTCATATAAATACCTTGGGTTTTCGAATATCGGTAGATTGAGTTTGAGAACCCGTAGCTTTCGGTACAAATCGTGAGTCTGTTCCCCCAAGTCCTTAGTATTCGTTTATACTATCGAGGTTGAATCTCACCAGGCAGATCCATCTCTTTTGTGAAGGCCTACTTTGTTCACAGCAAGCCTCGAATCATTTCATCCACAAAGGATTGACCGGGATTCCTCTCGTCCATCTGGAACCTCCCCTCAAGGATCTACAGTTTTCCGTGTGAGACTTCGTGCCATGCGTCAGAGTCTCTATTTTTGGAAGTTGCAGTTCTCTGGAGTCAAGGTGCTATCGTCCGTCTTTAAGGATATCGTAAACTCGTCTTCTAGTCCAGCCCCCCTTCATCCTCGTTACCAGCAAAATATTCGACAGAGAATCACGACCATTTTCCGTCTCCACTCCCCTGCGTCAACTCGCTACAGGATTCCCTTTCCTTGAGGTGACCTCATTAAGGTAAAACGACCCTTTCTTGTATCTTCCGTTAATCCACCCACTTTCCGGCATATAAATTTTCCCTCTGTATAAATGATTGATATTATCTTATTTAAAAACTGATTAACGAGTAATTAACGTTAGCCGATTGCCAATTAATCTATATTTTGTCAGAATTGTGCCTATTTACATTACCTATATTTCCAGTACACACACACATATATGTATATATATATATATATATATATATACACATATATATATTAACTAGTGATTTATTAAAACTAAAATTTTTGTTTTCACTCTTTAAATATATGCTTGAACGGCAACTTGGTAAACTCATTAAACGCTATCGGCCCTTATAGTAAAATCGCGCTCTTATACCTCTTAATCACCGGATTACTCTTACGAAGTGAACATACTTGTACGAGCGAAGGACGCGTACAGACATTAGAGGATATATGTATATATTACTGTATATATATATACATATTCTCGTCGCTTTTATCTCTTTCCTCCCAACCAATAGATACATATATGTATATATAAACATATTGTCTGTGGAGGTGACCTCTTCCTCGACAGATACATTATAGAACTGTTGACGAGAAGGCTGCCTGCTCATCGTGTAGATAATGTTCGGGATGTCCAAGATGAGCTATTATGCGTCAGAGCCTTCTCTGATTTTCTTCCGAATCTCTGCAGGCGATTTCAGAATAGTGATGTGCTTGTCCTCCAAGAAGGATTTCGACATTTTGGCATGTGGCAGAAGTCATTATCATTCACAAAAGTGGTAGGTTGGGTTTCTATGGCTCGCCGATGGGGAAAAGGTTTAGTGCCGCAGCAATATCTTATACACGTTAGCATTTACAGTGTCTAGGAAGCGCAAAGTGATCCAGTGGCTTTCTAACGAAGGTACTGCCAAGAACTTTACATTTCTTTCGCCAAACTACACTCTGTTTGGTGCAAATGACAGATACTCTGTCTTCTGGGATGAAAAACCTCCTCCTATCGGAAAGAATAAAAATAGCTAAATAGTCATTAGCAGCCCCATCCAATTCATCCTCATAATCATCTTTCTCCTCAGCTAACATTATGGGCAAGATCACCAACTATGGTGTGGTTGAAGATCAAGAAAAGATAATGTAAAAAGTTATCTTAAAGATCAAATCAAATCAGCAGAAAAATGTGATCGTGAAGATTTAGATCAAGATCCTGCTTTTGAATAAAACTTTAGAAGGGTAAGTTTGTATGAATTGAAAGGTGTAATCTTCTAGAATAAACTTAAACAAATAAAAATTCTAGAAAAATATCTCTATTATTATTCCACTGAGTGCTGCAGCAATACAAGCATCACATACTACACTTGTACTAAAACATATATATTTGATGATAATCATATATTTAATTTTAACTGCTCAAATACAAGTGATCATAACTACAAGATGTATAAGCGTTACTTTCATTCTAATCAACGGAAAAATACTTTATAGAATAATAGATAGGCGTAATAGTCTGCCTAAATTAGTGCTCATTTCTTGAAAATTACATGAAAAGTAAATCTGTCATTAATGAAATTAAATAAAAGTATTATTTATGTATAGTTTACATATGCCTAATATTAATAAAATTACATTAGGTAGCTTAATAATATTCATTTCTTACAAATTAATGATTTCTAACAGATTTATAAAAAACTAAATAAAATATGTATATTCTACATGATCGCATCTTTGGTTCGTGTCATAAACTAAGGAGAACGGTTGCTTTCTGTCGTCGGTTATCATTCCCTCTTTTCGATAGTTTATGGGGGTGGAGATTGTTTAAAGAAGATTTGTCGATTTTTAATGGGCTTTTAAAAGGTGGGAGTGGGGAGCCGCTGGTCTTATGGGTTTACGTAACGGTATTTAAAGACCTTTAAAGGAGTTGGTTGGATTTAGATTTGCATGACGGGTGACTATATTTTGATCCCCCCGACGAGTTTGCTCTGACTCCAAAGGTTTACCTAGATTCTGCCTCTAGGCTGGGCTCTAGAAGGTGTTTTGGTTACCTCGGTGTTAAAGGAAAGGAATTAAAGGAAAAGCGACAATAGACAGGTTTGTATTCTTGAAATTAGCGGCTACCTTATTCGGTGTAGCGAAATAAATCCAGTTCTGTGCGACGGTATGTAAGTAATACTAATGTTGGGGTACCTTAGGCAAGGTGACAGGACTAGAAGCCATGCCAGTAATACAAAACAGACGAGGCAGGTGCCTTTACTTGTATCTAACCAGCTGAATAATTTAACTGACCTTCCCTTACTGCCCATAATATCCTTCTCCGTTTATTTATAACTGCCGTGCTCAAGGGGGCGTGACTTCTTTACTCTTCTCAGCGACGGGAGGGAGCTAATGATAGGAAACTCACTTGTAACCTCCCCGCCGAATTTTGGGCGGAGTCCAGAGGTCTGTGTGTGCTTCTTAAGTATCTGTGCACATTTTTAGACCAGACTGGCAAATCCTATCAAGAGATGACTGTTTATTCTTCTTTTGACACTTTCACCAAAATTTGACGGCCAAAACATATCTCACTCTGTATTTGCTCAGCTTTCTTAATTATCAAGCATCAGTATCTTTCAATGCCGTTGCTCCTTTGTGTATGTATTTTTGTGTGTGGTGAATCTGCGTGGGAACCAGTTATTGTTCGCCTTTCTTATGCATTTATAATAAATATAGAGTCATGATATAAGTATTTCTCTATTTTTACAATGGTTTATTACCTAATAAATGTCCTATTGCCTATTTTTTTAATGTGTGTGTTTAATCTTAGGATTTAATAGATCCTGCAATATGGGTGCCACAGGCCTAATTCTTTGCACAAAAGGCGCCAAAACTTCCCCTGCTCAAGTTGATCCGCGGTCAAATGTTTGGAGAGGTGTGTCTCGTAGCTCTCATCGCCGTTGTTGGGTCGCTCTGGAAGCTGTCAGTATCTTTTCGTTTGAGGTAATCGGATTCGCCATGTGTGCCGTTGTCGCGCTTTCTCCTTGTCTTCGCCATCGCCACATATAAAATCAAAGACGTCACTGGAAGTTATTACCATCATTAATCCTTCGACTCATCACGCCTCCACAACTCTAGTATATTTTATTATATGTTAAATTAAAAATCGAACTTCGACCTTCAGTAACTAAACACGAAGAAACAGAGACATGGGTCAGAAAGAGAAAATACAAATGCAACTGGATAGTTGCAGTTTTCAATGTCTTTACTATTCCATAATCTATTAATATCTGGAGTCACAATATATTCAAATGGACGTCTATGTAAATATGGCATTATTCATGTATAGTTCGAGTCAATTGAAATATTACTTGAACCATTATGTTAATGTTGCCTACTTACTAATTAGTTACAAAGTAGTATTAACTCTGAAGTAGCTAGTTTATTCGAGGCTAGGAGGCAGAATTGTAGTTTTCTTTGTACACCGCATACAAATAACCTTGATATTGTTTCCAGTTTTTTCGACAATTGAAAAACTTTCATTCAATAACACAGATTGATATTTGTTACCCAAATTCTTATATAAATATATTGAATATTGTTCTGGAGACAACCTAGAAATTATTTCATTAATATGATTAACTACGGAATGGTATTATTTGACCATAGTAAGCGTGCATAGTGTTAAATTATTAAATAAATATTATAATTTAATAAATATCAAAGTTTGCAAACTTTAAACATGTTTATATAGTTCTAAAAGGTCACCTATAGTTTAAATGTAACCTTTTCCATTTTGGTAAAATAAAAATACACGGCTTAGGGTATGTGATACGAACAATTGTTGAAATAGGAACATTAAGCAAACTCAAAGCAGATAACAAACACTCTGTATTGAACAAAGTTGCCAACTGGTGTCAATTTGACAAATACTAATAATATTCGCATAAATTCATATATAATAAGCTGAAATTAAACTGGATCTTGAGGGCTTAAGTGATCAGCAAGATCAAGATAAGAAGAAATGAAGTGATCTTAAATTGAGATAAAGATCATTATAATAAACGTGATCTTGAAATTCAATATCAGATCACGATCTTCAACTTGAAGTCCACACTTTGATTTTGAAGATCAAGATCTTGGTACAAAATCATTATCATTCTAATCCAGGTCATTCCCATAACCTCTAGCGAAGCCCAAATTGCAAGGGTAAGTAGCCAACGAGGAACCTTACAAATGAGCACCCTGTTAGACCTATTAAATCTTGAAATTGGGCACACATATTAAGTAATAAAATAACTGGCCATTCCGTAGCAATGAACCATGTGGAATAGAGCAAAATACCTATATCATAAATGTACACGTAATAAGAAAAAAGGCAAGCGAATATTTTAAGGTTCCCACTCGAAAACACAAACATACACACGCGAGGAAATATCTGTAAGACGAAAGTTCTCAATACAGGATAACGAAGGCAGCTGGGAAAAATTAGAGTGGTATATGATCTCACCAGACAAATTTTGCGTAAAACTGTAAGACGGCAGAATCAACCTTGCCACGATCAGGCGGCAAATTGAAATACACATGTGCACAATCTGAACACGTTGACACTTGCCCGTTGACTCACACCTTAAACTCCGCCCCCCGTCCAGATTGGGAAAAATGAATTTACACTCCATTCTAATTTATTTATTATTAGCGTTAAGAGTCCGTTCCTCGTCCTTTATTCTAGCCGTCCTTATTATCTAACGCCCAGGAAAATTGAATACGAGGCAGTGAAAGAGTCAACTTTCTTTCGAGTCATTCCTTTAACCCAGTGCTAACCAAGTTACTTTCCGAACTCAGCCTATAAACGGATTTCCTGTAAGATATTTTGGACTCAAAGCAAATTCGATGGTGAAACTTCAAACACTTTCGTGTTACATCCCCTTTATGAGTAACCCAGCCCACTAATTAAAACCCTCCATAATCTGGTGACTATACCAACTTCCCGAGGGATCTAGAATCTTGATACCCTTACCTACAAATCATCACTTCTCTTCATCTATATCATCAACATCACTAATTTTTTATACGCACAACTTTTCTACCTATCCCATCTTATATTAAAACACCTTCACACCTTCTGCTTTCTCAATCCAAATAAATAAAAGGTAGTATGACCAAGTTTTGTATTTTCTACCAATGAGTAATATCTCCGAGGTACGGGACCTCATTACTTGTATTAAGGCGAGTGAAAACTCTTACAAGGACCATATGACCTTAGTTCTCAGACATACCGCTATCTCCGTGTGTGAGAAGCTGCAGTATTTCAATTTTAAAATCGACTCTGTTCCAATCGCCAAAGTAAATACACATTCATATTTGGGAAAGAGAGTATAAAGGAGAGTTAACTAACTAATTTAACCATGCTTATTCTATAACATAATTGTAAACATAAGTAACTGTTTTCGATCGCAATTTCTGAAAGGGTATCGCTTAAATTCCAGGAAGATATGCTATTACAATTCGAAGTTTGGTAATGAAGCTAAACTTGAAAACCTCTCTTTAATTTTTTCCCGGGAGCCCAGAGAAAAGATTGCTAATGGTGTCAAAACCTCGCTCTTTAGTCTATATTTTTGAAGGTTGGAAACCTGGTATCAAATTTCCCATTGATGGGAGTGCTTTAGACAGTGCTTTCCCTCGTGCATTTCCGTGCGAATGCAGTATCCCCTAAATTGCGGTGAATTCCTAAGACATTATAAGCATTTAGTGGACCTTGACACCACCTGTTATAGGACGATACCATAGTTTTTTCTGTCGTAACTAAACAGACACCATCAAGTAACGCCTCAACTTCAGCATTTTCACCCATTCCTCCTGAGAAGATTTATTAGTGCATTCCTAAACCATACCCCGGTGTTCTCAAGCAGATGGAGTTAGTTGGTGCCTGTAAATCTGACTATTTATCATTATATAACAAAGATAGATGGAACAGGATTCAGAAGTTACTCGGATCGAATGTTAGATAGATTCAGCTGGTAAAGTGATTCAGGGCCAATGAGATCACCTGATAGTCTGGTTTCTCAGTAGCACGCAACTGGACAGAAAAGTGTTGCTGCAATGTATCATTCAATTAACTTCTGAACTGGACAAATGGCATTTTCATGGAGTAGAGTTTTCTGACCATCCATCTAGCAGGATAAAGAACAATGACCATCCGTTCAGCCATTTCTCTACAGTTGGCTATAGGAATATTTCTTCACTGTTCAACTATTTGTTGTTGATAAGTAGCAGCTTTGTTTTTTCCTTTGATAAATCAGTCCAAAAATTATTTAGATGCTTAAGCTAGAGTATATAAAGCCACTTTACCTTAGCGAAAAACCTTATCCCAAATTTCTCCTAGTTAGATTTCAGGGACGCGATGTCGACACTCCATATAAACACCTTTTACAGAAATTTATTTAGCAATATAGCCGCTTATCTGTAAACGTCCCTGTTCCTGTGAGTATTGTCCAAAATAGGATGAGAGTATTATCAGTAAGTTTACATGTGTTTAGTAAATCCATTAAAGCCTCAGTCTTAGCTGTGCAAGAGCAATTGCTAATAAAAGTTAGTCCCAATAACTTGCCTTCAATATATGAAGGTTGACCATAAGCAGTACAGCCTAATTCTCTGTGGGTCTTTCAGGTTCAGTTCTGAAGACATGCTTGAGAAACTTTTCTTCCTTGTGTTAGACAACGCAAAGTGGTGAATTCAACAAGCTTAGACATGTGAATCTGGCTGATATTATACCTCGACAGTGTTCGCTTACGAAGTGATATTGAGGTTAAATTATGAAAGTAGCCAGATCAGCCCACACAGCTTTTAATGTGGCATAAATCGTAGCACTAACTTGATTGTCTGATAAACCAAGATAATCAGCTGTATTGGTGTTGTCATCACATTCCATGGCCTTCCTTGGGAACGTGAAAGTTTCTAACTTGTAGGTGGATTTTACATTGATTTATTTTCGGTTATTTCTGAAAAAATAATAAGAAAACTTTGGAAGATGATTTCTGTTGAGTTCGATTTTTCACTTGATATACGAGGAGCGGTCAATAAGTTTAGAAATTCGGATATAAGGAAACGAGATATGAGGAAAAGTGTTTTATTATTTTTCAATATAACTACCCTCGACTTCAATGCACTTGCGCCACTTGTCCCTGAGTCTTCGAATTCCCGACAATCAGAAATCTCCCAACTGCTGTTCAATCCACTCTTGGACGGCGAGCTGGACATTTTCATCGTCCCTAAACCGGCGTCCACGCAGTGCAGCCTTGAGCTGGCGGAATAAAAAGTAGTCGCTGGGGGGCAAATCTGGACTGTAGGGGGATGGTTGAGCTCCTTAAATCCACACTCGTGCAGGGCAGTTTGTGCAACTCTGGCCTTGTGGACTTTGACGACGTTGAAGTCGATCATGGGGTGTGAGGTTTCTAGGGACCCAACGGGCAGAGACCTTGGTCATGGACAAATTGTCGTGGATGATGTTGATAACACTTCCATGTGATATTCCAAGTTCTCACTCAATTTCTTCGACCTTGATCCGTCGATTTTCGAGGATCATCCTCTCCAAACAGGCCACATTGTCCTCGTTGGTCATGTCTGATGGGCGTCCTAGACAATGGTAATCTTCAAGGGACTCACGACCATGGCGGAGCTTCCTATTCCAGCGAGCAATGGTTGCATAGAAAAGGGCGGTGTCGGTGTACACTGCAACCATGCGATCATGGATTTCTTTTGCATTCTTGCCTTCCTTGGTCAAAATTTGATCACTGCGCGGTGCTCAACCTTGTCCATTGTTGAAAAGTTGTGACAGACGATCTGTGATCAGCTACTGCTTCTTAAATAGACAAGGCAGGAGCGTGCGGTATGGCTTGTCATAACTTGTCCTAACACCTCCACAAACAGTTAGCCCCCTTCTTCTGCTTTGCCCTACCGATTCGCAAAACTTATTGACCGCCCCTCGTAATCTAAAATCGTCATGCAGATGTCAAAACTACATTCAGTTTACTTCTATTTCTTTTTTTTACAGCTTACTCTCTCAATAAGCACATTTGTATTGTTTTCTCTAAGTAATACCTAGGACTTGTCAGCTGATTGTTTCATTATTTTCTTATCTATTATAACTACTCATAATTTATTGGAAGGAAAAAATCTAAATATTCAATTTCTTTTAATGATTTTCAATGTGTTATCTGACCTAATCTAATCTTTTTTCACTTTTCGAAGCTTGTGAATACGAAATTTATTATTTATTCACATATTTAATTCCTTTCATTCAGATTATGTCTGCCTCTGCTACTCCTCGTCAAAAATGCCACAACAGCCCATATTTGTCAAGCAGATTTATTTTGTATATTTAATTACGGATATCGAGATTTTTAAATAAAATCTTTCCTTTAAAAAAACAGCTACTATGTTACAAATAGAATACAATTTTCATAAAAATCGTTGGGATGGTGCGATAAATAAAATAAATCATTGTTCATATACCAAAATAATCAAATGACATCTATCTGGAGTCACAATATGCATTTCTAGAAGTACCTGTAAAAATAAAACAAAATATTAGAAACATCTTTTGCTTATTAGTGGTTGCATGGCATAAATTGCACATAACTAAGCTTCTAATAACGTTCAGCATCTTCAATCTTATCTAATAAAAGTCATCATAAGTTATCCTTTTGCTAATATAGTCGAAGAAATGAGCAAACATAATATTACTCCATAAGTGAGACAGGCATAAAACCATTTTGATACCCAAGATTCTAAAGATTAACAAACCATAATCTTTTCTCAAAGATTATAAGTGGCACCATATACATTCTCGGCCACTTAGAATTATAGAACGATGATCTGTTTTTCATCATCTCTCTAAAGTAAATTTATTAACTTAACTGCTACTCACTCGATTAATCCTAGTTCTCTAAGAATATGTGCCTGATTAAAAGCGACTGCTTCAAATGTATGATATGGCCTAATTTTAAAAACATAATTCGTATCCTTTATCCATTTGTTACTCACAGATTTTTGGGACACTTTTTCCTTTCTCGTACTCTACCTAATCCCTCTAATAATGCAAAATTTTGAGAACCAGTTTCAGTAAATCCTAAAGAAGTATAATAGAGAGAGGAGGCAAGAAGTCTTTTAACCCTAAATTTGAAAACCAGAAATAGAGTTTGGGCCTTTAAATTTAACAGCATTTTGAGCATTTCAGGTTCCACTATATTTGATTTTTTCGAGAAATCTAAGAGGGTATTGAATAACTTAGAGAGAAATAAGGCCAAGGGAAAAGTTAATCGGAATATAAACAACGAATCGATGGAGAGAGTTTTCTGAAGCTTGGCAATCGAATAAAGACCACAAAATATACACATCGAAATTCAAAACCGTTACATCGCCCTGAGATAATATTACCTTAATGGATTTAATGCTATCCTTTATTAATATTATGATAGTGTTGTTATTTAGAATAAAAGTATGAAAACTTTTGCATTTAGAACATTATAAACCACGTGATATGTCTCACGCATAACTGAATAGGCATAACATTGCCCACCCATGTGTACTCTAACTTCAACCCTATGAAGTTACAAAGCTGGACCTAGACTTACATTCTGCTCTGAGAAAGGGTTTTATCTTAAACCTACAAGCTTAGCAAATATAAAAGCAAAAGTACGTCTGCCTTTTCTCCTTACAATATGTCTCATGAGATACTATATATATATATATATATATATATATATATATATATATATATATATATATATATATATATATTTATATATATATATATATATATATATGAGTATCTTGAACTAGTTAAATTCTGTGCTTGAATTAAATTAAGCAATTAAAAGTTGGTATGTTTAAAATATAAGGTTTATTATTTTTGAGTAATGGAGTAGTGTATCATGAAAGAATAACAGAGAACGATTTTCCCATTACAGTAGTGTGGACGGGCGAGCAAGCTGGTGGACAGGGAGGCGGGTGGGCCTGCAAGCGGGTAGCCGGGCAGTCAAACGTGAGTACGCGGGTGGCAGTCACAGACTTTAATGTGCGCTTTAATCAGATGCGTCCGAGTTTTAACTAAATATTTTAATTATTCCAATCTCGGGCATGGCGTTTTTAAAACATTGGAGTCGCATAATGAGTCTGGCAAACCTTATTTTTTCTACGGGCAATTTTGATGCTTTAATTTCAACTCATAGCGACGATTACTTGTCTCCCCAAACCTAGAAGGGGTAAAAATTCGAACCTAACCTAACCTGATCTAGCCTCACCTTAAAACCCGTTTGCGCCACTTCTGAGTAGCCTATATTACTTCCCGGGTCAAGTCACCCCGATTGGAGACCTTTGTTAGCCATTAATGTGGCTCTAAGTGGCCTTCTATAGCAGTCATAAATACATACAAACATACTTATTGTCGTAAAATGACCCTTGGTTTTGATCACTATACTTTTTGACACCCTTTTATTATCGGTATGCTTTAAGGGGCGTGCGTTACTTCTATGATGAAGTAGGTTTTGTTCTAAGAGTGCTAATTTAGTGGTTTAGTTCTTAAGGAAGAGCTATTTTTAAACACATAAGGATAAGAGGAAACACCAGAATCTACCAAAATAAACATGTATTTTAAATTAAAAACTTAAATATTACACACCAACAGTAAACACATTTCTATCTTTGGCCTCAAAGATCTTTCAATGACAAAACATAAACTAATAGGCTTCCCGTAAACATACCAATTGCCGATTAGTATTTTTTTATCGCGACTCGATTTGATTAGCGTTAAACAGTAAATTAACGTACTCTCGTCTACAAACACATATGACCTAGGTTCAAGAACAATGGTTTCTACTCTCCTTTAAAACGTGGGACGTACTAAACTTCTACTATCGCAATAGAGATATAAATGTTATTTTTAACTTACAGGTAGGTATTAGGATTGCCGGATGTCGCTGGAGGACTTATCTCTCGCTTTGAAGTGTTGCTTCGTCGAGGAGGGCTTGCTTGTCGCCTGTGACGGGGGCTGATTCTTCAACGTAATTAAAGGACGGGAGCTCGTTGGGGCAGGGTTCTTCTCCTCTCACTCTTACGGAGCTTGAGATGTGAGAGTCGCTTGAGTGTGAGTGGCTTTGCTTTTCTTCAGTCGGACTTGTTTGCAGACTGAAAAGGCTTCTTCGGTATGGCACCGATATAAAACTTGACTATTTAGGTTAATACGGCCCTGAAAGGGGGGGATCGATTTTCTCAATCTGATCCTATCGTTTCTCACGGAAATAGTCTAGTAAGGCTGAAGGATCGATCTTCACGAACTAACCCTTCTTCTAGCGTATCGACTTCTAATCTTCTTGTCTGGCTGAAAGATCGATCTTCACGAACTAATCCTCCTCTGGCGTATCGACTTCTGATAATCTCTTGTCTTTCTTTGCGGGGCTTATTTATAGGCGGATTGCCGCCCCATCTAAAGGGGGAAGTGACCAGGCCACAGAGGCAAAGGGGGGGGAGTAAATGGTGAGTTAACATCTGGGGAGTGCGAGAATTCCTGAGGTGGCACAGGGGTGCCCAAGTCAGCTCGCAAATTATAGGCTCGCAACCGCACCGCTACTTGGCGTGCCTTCTGACTCGCACCGCTTTTTTTTCCATAACCACGGGTTTATGGGTCTCGTAGGTAATTCGATCGTTAGAGCGTCGTTTAAGGACCTTAGGTGGTCGCCTTCAAACAGATGTTAGCTCCAACTGCCCACAGCGGCGGGCAGATCACACATGATAAGCATTTTCGCCGGCTACCTTTCCCACGCTTCTCCTTATAAGGGAGGGGGGCTTTAATGTACCTATACTCCTCCAGGATGCTTAATATAGCCATTTCTCCACACTTATAAAGCTACTTTCTTAGATATATATTAGATATATATGTAAAACTTCATTAAATCAAAGTCAAAATTACGTCGAATTAATCTAATTTTCGAGTTAACTGTTAATCTAGAAAAACATCAATCTGTTGAAGAAATATACGTTAACATTAATTAAAAACTAAAAAATAAGCCTACATAATTCATATACATCATAAAGGTCTTCTGAAGAAAGTTCCTGTCGGGGTTAATAATGTGGTATTTTTTACAGTCACTGACGACGTTTGTATTACCTGAAATTTCTTTAACACATAAAGATATAATTACCATTCCGTGACGTTTTTTTAACCTTTTAAATAGCCCATTGCTGTATTTAAAATCTAAAATATCTAATTTAGATGCCCAGATTTCAGCTTTGCTCTGAATTATGGGTGCAATTATTGGAAAATATTCAGCGCGTACAGCATTAAACAAACTTTAATAACGCGTATTAAAATGAGGCATACATAAACAGTGGGAAACATATTGGTATTAGGTAGTTAATTGCTCTTTTTTATATCCGCGTTTTTAGTCGCATGCGAGTCTAGTCGCACGAACTAGAACAATAACGTTCTATTCAATGCCGTTAGTTAAAGGTAATAATTAGAAAGGACAAAGATCCACGGCTAAAATTTACATTTTTTCCGTTTACTTTTGAGGTTAAACGTTAGCTTATACAAAAGGCTTTTTGAAATTTCCTTTTGGGGGGAAGTGAGTTGTTGCCTTTTCATATATGTAACGCTCCTGAAGAGAGTTGAGGAACTCCAGGAGACTTCTCTAGAAGAATAAGGAACCATATTACCTAACCGCATTGACTAGAACGTTTAGAACGTTATTGCGCATTTGTCAAAAATATTATAAAGGTCGGAGATCCACGGCTTTTTCCAGTTTTCCTTTGAAGTTAAACGTTAGCTTATACAAAATGCTTCTTGAAATTTCCTTTTGGGGGCAAATGGATGGTTGCCTTCTCGTATATGTAACGCTTCTGAAGAGGGTTGATGAACTCTAGGCGACTTCTTCAGAGGATTAAGGAACTTTATTATTCCCCTTACCTTATCCCATTGACTAGAACGTTATTGTTTATTTATAAAAAAAATAGAACGAGCGAAGGCCCAAGGCAAGAATTCACAAGGCCTCTTGAAATTTCCTTTATTAGGAAGTGGATGGTTGCTCTGTCAAAATGTATAGCTCCTGAAAAGGGTTTAGGAAATCCAGGAGACTTCTCTAGAGAATTAAGGAACCTTATTATTACCCTTACCTAACCGCATTAACTAGAGAGTAATTGTTCATACGAGTATTTTGAAAAAAATAGAAAGGCTGGAGATCCACGGCTAACATTCACGTTATCTCTGCTTTCCCTTTGAAGTTACACGTTAGCTTATACAAAAGGCATCGTGAAATTCCCGTCTTGTGGGAAGTGGATAGTTGCCTTGTCGTATATATAACGCTCCTGAAGAGGGCTGAGGAAATCCAAGAAACCTCTCTAGAGGATTAAGAAATCTTATTATTACCATTAGTTAACCGCATTGACTAGAAAGTTATTGTTCCTTTATACAAAAAATTAGAAAGGGTCAAGCTCCAAGGCTAAAATTTACGTTTTCTCCATTTTCCCTTGAAGTTAAACGTTAGCTTATAAAAACGGCCTCTTAAAATTTGCTTTTGGGTGAAGTAGATGGTTGCCTTGTCATTTATTATTATAGTCTATGCAGAAAAATATGATCGATTGGGCCATACAAATTCTTAGGAAACGTCGTCAAAGCTTTTTCTCGTTGTGTTGAATATATGTTTATCGTAAATCTCGCAGCTCCATCCAGTCAACTGTTGATTTTATATCCAGTGTTGGTGCAATACGTACCAAGATTGAAATTTTCTCAAACTTTGTGCTAGGTGTCCGCGATTTTTGTCATATTACGAGTACTTTTCTTGCGTCCAGTTATCTTTATTTGTATATGCTATTATGCCTGAGATTTACTTGATAGACGTTGAAAATTCCCATATCCTTACATTATTGACTTTGTGTCAGTTAAAAAACTTGCTGAGAGAGGTCGCAAAGGATTTGGAACTGTGTAAGGATGTCGTAGAATGACCAGTACTTATATTATATTTAGACGAAGCGGGCGGTCAAGGCCAATTGAGTGACCTTCGATCGTCTCCCAGCAGCGGCAGACAAGGGAAAAAGATAAGGCAATGGGTTTCCCAATCAAATGCGTGGAAAGATATATCTACAGAATCGAGTGCAATTGGCCATTATTATATTAAAGAAGTCTGCGGGACTCTGGAGCTATAAAATAATGGGTACCCAAAATAATCTATAATAATTACAAGAAATATACGTTATATATAAATGGGAAAGTTTTCAAATTGATGCTTAATGTTTACAGGGATCAGGATAAAGAATTACCGGGAGCAATTAGATAACCTCAAACGTGAGTTGGCAAGTGTCTACTGTTGAGCCAATATACGAACATAAACTTTACCGGGCGACTGGGCAAGAAACTACAATTTAATCGCTGGAGACTAGCTTAGGGATTGAGGCTTTATGAGACGATGTGGGGCACAGGGGTGATTAAACGAGTAAATCGTAATCGATGGAGTTTAACCTCGCGAGTGAATTCGAGGAAATACTGGCGCCAGAAGAGGTTAAAACCGAATCCAAGGATAGCCAATTGACTGAGGCTAAATTTATTCAGTGAAATTCTTGTCTTCGACCTTGAGAAGTAGGAACGGAGGTCAATCGAGAAAACGACGTGGCTCCTGCGGAAAGGCGGGCATATACTGACTTTTCCCGGCTGTGCCTATCATTACATATGCGCAGGCCGGAAGCGAAAATACCTCAGGCCAAAGAAGGACATCTTCTTAATCAAACAATCCCCTGAAAATAGGGATGTACTCCAGCGGGGTCTAGTGATATCACCAGGAGAGTTGGGTAGCGTCTTCTTGCGCTCGCCTGCTTGGAATTCTTGCTCCTGTCTGATCAGCAGAAGCGGCTCGATTCTCTGACGGTTCCCACGACCTTGCTCTCGGTCGCCCGATCTCGTGCCCGGCCTCATGGCTTCTCGGCCATATGGCGATATTAACCTCTATTGAGGACAAAGGCATTCAATTACAACCTGTCGTTATAGGCAGTTTCGATGTTCAGCCCATAAAAGAATCCCAGGACGACCAATGAAGACATCGAAAGCCACTTACTAGTTTATAAGGTAAAACAACTCAGATTTGTTAGGAGACTTATCTGAACTAACGATACAAGAGTGACTGAAAAAAAATCTCAAACTTCCTGGCGCCACTAATCCAACAAGCGTCATTTTAATCATAAAATAAAGACAAAATCATTAAATTTTATCAATCAGTAACATAAATTGACCTCAAATTAATGATGTAAATTTATGTTGGATGTCCGGTAAAACGTGAGAGGTGTTTACATAGTCGAGAAATCTATTATCTACTAAATAAATCTAGAAATATCCATCTGCTCGTCTGATCTAACGGGTAATGTGAGCTGGGTTTAGACCGTTTCATGATCTATTATTTTTATTATAATTATTGCGGTTACTACTATTATTAGTACTTATTTTTTGTTGTATTTATGTATTTTCTTTCTTTTTATGAAATGAAGGGGGTATGTTTAAACAAATATGTAATTAAAATCCTTATGAAACGGAATTGAAAAACAACGGTTTGAAGGGCTATAATTTAAAGCATTTCAAAAATTGCCTATTTAAATAATTTATAAAACCAGTTATTTATTACAAATACCAAATAACAAAGTCTGGTGACCAAAAGTCGCGTGCTCTCACTTGATCTGATTTAAGTCCTTATGACCTACAAATCTTTAAAAAATTCCCAGATTAACTTTGGAAGACCTTGTCAATTATATCATTCGAAAGAGAATGTAAAAAAAACATAAGGTTATAAAATTCCGTTAGAATAGTTATGACGTTATTGCCAAAATAAAACAATTCCAGGAATAACCTTGGGAGATTCTTGGCAGTTATATCAATCAAAAGAAAATATAAAACAACAAAAGGGTTTTGAATTTCGTTAGAATGGCCGGAATAGTTATGAGTTTATTGCCAAATAATTCCAGGGAGGAATTTGTTAATTATATTAATCGAAAGAGAATGTAAAACAGCAAAACCCTTTCAGATTTCGTTATAATCAGCCGAATATTTATGTTATTAATGCTAAAGCAAAATAGTTCCCAGGCTAACATTGCGATGACTTTGGCAATTATATCATTCGAAAGAAAATGTAAAACAACATCCCAGCAAACATTCAATAATTGGGCCAATGTTAGTCAACTGCTGGAAATCCGACATTGTAGATGTTGAGCCAGTAAGGTAAATATTGGCTGCCACTATTGGCCCGATTTAACTGAGTTATCCGTTTGCACCCCGTTATGTATTGTCGCAATATTGGATCTATGTTGGGCCAAAATAGAAAACTTTAACTCGGCCATAATAATATTTAAGCAAATGGACCGATTTCACAGGTTTGCCACCTGAAGTGAAGTGCTCCGTTGTTTATGAGTTTACTTGTCCGAATTGTAACCTGGAGAGATACATAAGCACTACGGTGTGCTCGCTGAGGGCGAGGTTCTGTTCCAATTTGGGTGTTAGCTACAGGACAGGAAGGTTCTCTCTATGAAAGAACTCTCACCTGTTAGGCTTCACTCTATTAATTGTAAAACTGATATCGCAATGGACGATTTTGAAATTTTAAAAACCACCCTTGATCCCATATCATTAAGGATTCTTGAATCTATGTGTATTAAATGACTTTCTCCTTCTTTAAATACCGATTCTTCTTCTCACTCACTACTTCTACTCTAAACTAAAAATATTACCAACCACCTAACCTTCTCTTTCTTCTTACCATCCTCGCCCTTTCTCCCCAGTTATCCTCTAACGGCTGATTGTTTAAGGTTACTTTATCTCGATGTGTTTCCAGTGTTTCCTCAATCGTTATTTTTTTAACTCTTAGCAGAATAATCCAAAAATACCAATTACGTGTAAATTTTCGCAACTCCCCCTTAATAAATATTAAATACTTTCCATAAATTCATCATTTTGATTGTCTGTTAAAATCTAATTTAAATTATTTGTCTACTCCACGAATTGTATTTTCAGTACCCGAAGATGGGTGAAAAGTTCACCGGAAAAGTTGTATCTATCAATAAAATTAAATGAATTTCCCTTTCTACGTCCTTTCGTTCATCCTTCAAATTAAATTGAACCTCCATAGAAGAAGACCTAACCGATATTTATCCTTATATATATATATATATATATATATATAAATATAGCAGCAGAAAAAGGAGAGCAAGTATTAAATATAACATATATTGCTAACGTTTTGGGCTCTGGACCCATCTTCTAGACTAGAATATTAAACATTTATATAGGAACAATTGCTTAACAATTATGAGAACAATGATAATTAATCGCTTTAGGCTAAAAATGTACTAGGATATAAAACAAAAACATATCAAAATGCAATATACAGGCCAAAAAGCTGTATATTAAGTTAAAAAATAAATAAATACAAACGAAATTAGTAAACTTACAATTAGAATTAAAGGAAACCCTGAATAAATTTTCTAAAATTTGTTACCTGATTCGGAGAAAGCTGTGGGCTGAATGAATGAAATTAAAACTATACTACCAGGAAAGATTTTAATTTTGTATTAGTTGATTGGTCGAAAAAAAATGTTAGTGTGATAGAACGGGTTGAGGCAGCGTTAGTTTCAACTCCTATCACATATGATATAAAACCACGATGCTCCCACGTGCATCTTCGCTCCGAAGCTTGGCGTCTTATCGCAGCCACCGGATGTCAATGTTTAAACAAGGAGGTTATCGTCCCCCCGTTCGCCCCCATACGCCGACCTCGCCAGATTAAGTTAGGCTTATGGCCAGATGAGGCATTGTTCCCAGCCTTGGCTGTGCATTCCCTCGAAGTTCCCACTCCATTGTCCCCCACGCCAAAGGAGTGTCTCGACTATTTAGATGGAAACTTTACCACTAAGATCAGATTGGCGATCCAGATTTTCGTCGCAAAACATCAACACGACCCTCTCTCACTTTGTGCGCCAAGGGACTTCGACCTTGAGATTCACCATCACTTGTCCAGAAGGAGGAAAAAATCCCTTGAGTGCCAAAGTTAGAGCCTTTGCGACGCCGAGTCCAAAGGCTTCCCCCTCGTTGTTCAAAAAGAGAACACCGTAGAACAGTCATTGTTCTTTTGAGTCCGTTCGCCAAGAAGCGGTTCTCACCCTTACCCCTTGTTGTTCAGAGGAGAACAACATTAGAACAGCCATTGTTCTTGAGCCCGTAGACAAGAGACGGTTCTCACCCCCCCCCCCCGTTGTTCAGAAGAGAACACCGTAGAACAGTCATTGTTCTTTTGAGTCCGTTCGCCAAGAAGCGGTTCTCACCCTTCCCCCTTGTTGTTCAGAGGAGAACAACATGAGAACAGCCATTGTTCTTGAGCCCGTAGACAAGAGACGGTTCTCACCCCCTTCCTGTTGTTCGGAAGAGAACAACGTAGAACAGCCATTGTTCTTCAAGCCGTTCGTCGAGAAACGGTTCTCATCTCCAAGACGCCACGTCAGGATCATCTTATTCCCCCCCCTTCGGCTGGAACTCGCCAGCGGACCGAAAATTCTTCCACGTCGCCTTCCACTGCACCACTAGTATAAAGTTACGTAAGCCAAACGTCACCTTCGAGTACTTAACTCTTTTGTCAATTCTATCCTGTTCTTTAAATGGTTTAGCGAACCATCCCATCTCTTTAACTCTATATTTGTTTTACCTTTTTAAATCCTTTAATCCTCGGATTAGCCCAAACCCCTACGACCCTTTCCATTCTCTGTTTATGTCAATATTTTCCGTCTTGTGTTTGTTGATAGTTATTATTAATAAAACTCTATTTTATTAATGATAGCAATATTATTATCCTTGAGCTCATTTCCACTTCTTAAGCATATCGAAGATACATAATATCGGCCCAACAGACATCAACGCACTCTAAAGATAATTAAAGAAGTTCCCTCAACGAATAGTTATATATGGTATATCGTCGAGAGTCCATTCTACGACAGTTAGCTAGTTGGTTGTTTAAGTGGTAATTAATTTATGGTAACTAGTTAAAAAACAAATTCCAACGAAATTAATCAGGCAATATATAACGGTGCGGAAGTAGATTCCATATTTAACTGAGGCTGATTGTATTTAATTAAAAGGGACTAAATTATGAGAAGGTCAAATTTAGGTTTTGATGCGGATAATATTTTAAATTGATTATAATCTATAGGTATTTTACATGAATAGGAACGAGATCGGACAACAGAGTTTCATTTTATGGAGAAATCCATTCCTGTTCTGTATCTGACCCCACGGTGAGCATCAATGCAAACCTTGAGAAGACGTCACGTACATCGAATGTACGTTCTCAAAGAACATTTAACACAAGTATATTTATATACTATTCGTGAATGCCAAATTTCAGGAATGAGGTCCTATAGTGAACAAAGAACTAAATTTGAAGGCATTTACCGAAATTGGCGTTAAATTAAAATGTGGATGGAATTTTTTTTAAATATTCGACAATTATGGTATCCCATAAAGGGAAAGGAAAAGTATAATTTATTATAGATAACATTATAATTATTTATAGATTAAAGAAATTATTTAAAAACATCCTAATGCATTTTAGAAAATATAGGATGAGTTGTTTAATTTATAAAACGTTTTAGGTTTCATCATTTCTAAATGGAATAGGGTCCAGTTAGAACAAATATTGAAAGCACGATGAATTAAAGTGCTATAAGCATTAACTTAGATGCGATAGATGCAGAAGATGTAAAAGTTTAAACCAAGGTTAATAAACGTTTGCTTTTGGAAAACAGCTTGATAACGATGTCCCGCTCCTATGTGGCAGCTTTGTTCATCTTTCCCCTCTGGGGGTAGAAGGGAATCTCTCCTATTTCCTGTTCGCCTCGGCGATACCCCAAATTATTGCGTTTCATGTTTGCTTAAGCCGCGTCCGATATCCCTTGTGAATCTCACTTAATTTCCTTTCGCCTCGTCGATGCCCGAAATTATCAAAGTCCATGTTTGCTTAAGCCGCGTCTCATATCCCCTTGGGGCGCGCTCGCTGCACACACCCCTCTGTCGACCATGGCTGTGGCTCCTATTTAATGTGATGTCTGCAAATCCTCAGTAGATAGAGAGAACCAGAGCTTTCTGCCGTCCAGACCATAGTATTTCTCTCCCGTCAAAGGGTCCCTTCACCCTTGTGATCTCGTGAGCAGATCGCCTTCGTGCAATCCGCTCTGATCAGAGAAAGATTACTGAAACCCGTTTATACCCAGGACGATTGTCCTGGGACTTTCTCGTCTTACTACATTGGTTGAGTCTTCCTGACGTGCCGAGACGAATCTATATTTGTGATTACTTCTCTCTGGGACCGAGGTAATCTCAACTCCCTTCGGAGTCTCTCTGGACAGCTTCGAATCTAGACCCCATCAATAAAGACCTGGCTATTGGTATTCCACATCCCCAGTTCATCCTCAAGAGGTAACCAGGAGTCCTTTCCTCGTAAGTTCCACCTCTTCGTTCCCAGTCCTAAGAAGAATTACCCATTTGGAGTAACGCCAATAGACTTGATAAATCTTTCATTCAATCCAACTTATTGGATCACTTATATATCTTCCGGGACCTAGTTTCCTTAATAGTTGCCTGTCATAATCTTCTCTGGTCGTATTTATTATTATTTAGATTTCCATATTTATCTGCGCCCTTGTTCTTTTTATATTATTTGTATTAAAGTTATTTTTGTAGAGGTGTATTTTTAGAATAACCCTTGAGACGAACCAAGCAAACGTATTCCCATTTAAAATGCAAACATAATAATATTGCACTCTAGTTAGAAGGTCCTTACCTTTCCCCAATTCAATAGTTATCGAGCGCAGCGCTGATGGTGGCTGTCTGGCGTACAGTAGTGAGTAACTTTAGAGAATTTTGAGGCACACGCCTTCGTCTCTCGACAAAGAGCATATATGCATTTATGCTACATAAAACATATATCAGAATGAAATGCATTCTTGCGAGTCTAGTACATATATCTACCAATTTCTCCTGTTCCTGAGCGTGATTTTACTATAGGTTCTTGCCCTGATTTCAAGGCTAGTGTCAATACCGATACAACTGACTTTGATGCATACAAGCGCAAAGAAGGCAAGTCATCTGGTGCCATTACACAAGTCGAACCCAGCGACCTGACATGAAACCCGAACATTTTCAAGGAATCTGCTCAGCTATTGTGTTCACGTCTTCAATAGAAATATATGCTGGCACCAGGACAAACATTCTTTAAGGTATTGGGGCTGCGAGAAAGAATTTAAGAATTTTTAATATTTGATTCAGCTTTTATATTGGTGTACTGTAACAACATTGCTGACATGTTCAACTTAATTGGCCTGAAGTATGATGCTATGGAATGGAGATTTTACATTGACTCATCTAACAGAAATCTCAACTACCATGAATAAAAATGGCTTCAATGGATATCTTAATGTTGTAAGACTCATCCTAGGCCTTCAAGGTGGATATACAAAGAATTCATGTTTTATGTCTTTGTGAGACTGTCGGTCTGACGACGAGAATTATGTCAGACAAGAATGGCCGTCAAGAAAAGGAGTATCACCAAGTTCACAGGCGACGACGAGAATTATGTCGCACTCTCTCGTTGTACCGAGCAAGATATTGCTTCCACCCCTGCACAACAAACTCTGTTTGATGAAAATTTTGCCAAGGCAATGGACAGGGAAGGTAAATGATTTGTTTTCCTACATCAGAAGTTTGCACGAGTCAGCATGAAAAAACTGAAGGCAGGTGTATTTATTTGATGGTCCTCAAATAAGGCACTGAATTCTCCTGAACTTTCTGCTCTGCTTTCCATTAGTTACTCATTTCAAACTTCCTTGGTAACCACAGAAGTCTTCAGTATGAAACAACGGTTGATGAGTTAATGGAGAATTTCCGCAAACTCGGTGCGCTCATGTTAGTTAAAATGCACTTCTTTCGATCCCACTATGACTATTTTCCCAAGAAATGTGGAGACTTCAGTAAAGAACAGGTTGAGCGCTTTCACCAAGATATTCGTGTGGTAGAGAAAGGCTACCAAGGGTCTTTGCATGTCAAATTTTTAACTCACTAATGCTGGTGCCTAAAAAGGGATTTGGTGTCTTCTAGGCACAATTGGAAGTCCCTAAAGAGACCATGCATCCATGAATAGCTTTTCTGTATGTTGTACTCTTCTTGGTTTTAATTAGAAAATTTTATAAGCTTTCTGTGCATAAACTAATTCAAAATTAACTATTTTATGTCAATTTTTCATTCATAAATTTATGGTGTAGCACATTTGGAAATGTACAATCGCCGAAGTTCAAGGGCAGACTGGAAATCAGGAGTTCAGTCTTAGTTGTGCGGTGATAGAAGGAATTTTCTCTGTTAAGTACAAACAAGAGATAACAGGAGCAAATGATAAGCCTTTGCACTCTCTTTTGATCGAAATTAAGGTGGGATATCATTATACAAACAGGTTTTGTCAAGGAATCATTTCTGCGAAATACTTCGATTCCTCCTTTTTTATCATAAATGAACTCGATCTTTGAGGCTACAGACTTACAAATTTGATCTTTTCTCAGCGGTCTGGAATAGGTTCCTAGATAAATGTAATGCATATTTCATACCTTGACGTTTAATTATAGTTAAGGAACAACTTTTCTGAGTAATTAAAATTGTCATTTCACTTAGTTTATCGCGTCAAAACATGATAAGTTCGGCTAAACGTACTGGATAGGTATCGATATTCATAGCAAATATCTTGTAAATGGCTTTCCGTATATCGAATGAGGATGAGTCCCATCCTGCAATGCGTGTGTTTCTGATTTTGTCGATATGGAGCTGATGGAACTTTATTTGAATAGAGGAAGAAATGTAACAACAGATGATTATTTTACATCTCTGAAGCTGGATAGGTGACTGAAGATAAAATTAATGCGAGAAAGTTTCTTCTTAGCAATCTCCACCTAAATGTTCTCATATATGAGAATGCAAAGAAAACACCAGAAACAATCAAATTTAATAATAAAACTAAATAGGGAGTTGATATCGTAGAGCAAATGGCCAGAAAAGTGGCCTAAAAATCCGATAGACAGGTTAAAAGATGCCATGGCACAGCAGCACTAAAAATGTAGTGATAAATGCGAATTTTATGATTATCTTGTTTAATTAAGTGATTCATTTCTTTATAAATTTTAAGTGCAATGAGAAACGTTTGTTTTAGCACTACAAAGAGTGATATACGGTTTTTTCCAGAGGGTTAGGAATGGATAGATTCTTTTCCATTACTTTGAGCGGATATGAATGACAGAGGTGTCCGTAATCCTTGGTAGTGTTCTTTTTAACCTTGATCAGCGAAAAGCTTTAGAAAAGCATAATTCCAAATTGGGTTGGTTGATTAACATTAGCTTTAAAAAGAGCACAGAGAATATTAAGTTAAAATCGAACGAGAAAGAAAATAACATTTTGTAAAATACATAAATACACTAATCTGAGACCGATTTTTTCATGATGCTACTGAGTTGCTGATTCTATTGTGGAGTTCATAACTAATAGGGTTGAGTTCTATCAATTGATCTTTCCCACCTATAGAGTTAGTAAATACATAGGCTAGAAAGGAAAATAGTCGATACAAAAGGACAAACGTGATTAGTGAAAAGTTGAGGCACTAATTTCCTACACCATTTTTTAACAGCGCCGATGAGGCTGAATAGTTTGGAGCTAAAGCTTCTGAGATACATGCTCAGGAGAGTTTAGAACTTATATTTGTGATTTAGATAGGCCCATCAGAAAAATACTAATTTTTGAGGCTTTGTTCTGTTATAGGCTTAAATGAAGATGGTGAAATTGAAGTAGGCAAAAAAGTCCGGCGGAGGAGAAAAGATACTATCGTGACGAGGTAAACTGTGTCACAATTCAAATTGCTGGTCGCAATGAATAACTAAAAGAGGCGAAACCCAGAAACCGTCTCCGGCTCCAATTCTGGGTTTTATCTAATAAAATTAGAACTCGTTTATTTATTAAAAACTGTGATAATGGCTTTCCCTCTTTATTGAGTTTATAATCTGGCTATTTTTCCAAATAATATTTTATAAATCATTAGCTTAAGTGGTTGATTAAACTAGAAAAGCAAACCAAATTCAGTTTTTGTACCTTTAAAATGAAAAAAATGCTGATATGCATAATTAAAACGATAAGTTAAAAGAGAAAATATAACTTAATATATATGTGCATAAAACAAAATCATACCTATACAAATTTTTAGGAAGAAAACAAAAATCAAGGATTAAAAATTTATTTAATTATTATTTTTTAGGAATAATATAGCTTCTGCAAGATCTTGCTTAACTGATGCTCAAATATCTGATTTTAGAAATTTCCATGCAGAAAACAATCTTTCAACACTGTATTGAGTTGAAGAAAACGCAGTTACGCGTACTATCATAGCTGCAGGTTTTATAACTTCAGGTTAAGTTTGGATACACTGTTTTAGTGGTATTTTACAAGAGCGATTATATTTAAATATCTCTTCGACAGCTGAATAAAATTCCTTTTTAGGTTTTTCAAATTTTTTTCACGAAAATGAAGACCCACGAGTAGATGAAAAAGGACGTTTATTTTTCTCAGACGTTTTGTTCTACACATTAGAACATCTTCAGTGATTTTATTAAAGTCAAAGAAACTACTCAATTTAGGGAGGTACAATAACAAAAAAACAATCAAACATGAAAGGGAAAATTGTTAGGAGTCCAGTCGGGAATGTTTATTATTACTTTGCGTGGTCCTTTTAAACAAATATTTAAGAGTGCAAGTTGGCCAAAGATTAACAGGTAGCTGGTATGCGCTGGGGTTGCAAAAGAAAGACAATGACGAAAATATAACTTTACTAACAACAAAAGGATATATATATATATATATATATATATATATATATATATATATATACATAGAAATTGGGTTTAAATGGACTTTTCGCCCAGACTGGGTTAAACATCTACACGCACTTCGGTAGGTTAATTAAGGGATTAAAGAAGTCAGATACGGTTGGCGATTTAAAGGGGGAATTTAAACTGGGGCGTTTAAACAAATAATGGAGCAATTGGATAAGCCAGATTTAAGATCAGTCTGCAGGTGGCAACGGTTACGAATACCTTATGTGCTCGTTACCGGAAGGGCACCAGGTGGGTTACGTTGAATGCGACGGAAGAAGTTAGTTTACCTCTGGCTTCATATGAGGAAGCACTACTCGTCCTCGGAGTTGGAAATCCTTGTCAGTCCTTGCCAATTGACTAGGGCAGAGTTCACTGATGTCAAAGTTTGCCGATTGAGTAAAGCTGAGTTCATGGATCGATTAAGTCTTCACACGAATCGAAATCGCCGCTGCGGGGAGGGGGGGTGGGGGAAGTTCGTCCTTTAGGTCTTTTGTCTGAGAAGGTGTAAGTCTCACATGGCTGCTCTCTAAACTCAGTCAAAGCGTTATATAGACGTCTGGAGAGGAGGCGCGCGTGATCTTGAGGAAGAGTCGGCGACTTTTTGGGGGTAACGGAAAATCTTGATAACGCTCGTTGTAATGTCCAACCGATTCCAATCTTTGACCAGAAAGGCCCGAATGCTCGCGGAGAGGTAGCCGTGTGAAGTGGGGTGGGAAAGAGATAACATTGGTCCCTAGGCAAATACAGCTGGGGCGATCGATAACAGTGTCAGCCGCCTCCTTGCCTAGGTTTCCATGCTTTCACCCTCTCCATGTGGTGATCTACGAATCCACTTGGGTAGAGTGGGGCACTTGGCCGCCATTTGACCTCATTCTGCTACATAGGACATATGTTAAATGAAAAATATGTTTTCAGGAAACTCATTTTTTGTGAAAATCCGTCCAACCCGAGCAAATTCTGAAGGCCCTAAATATTTTAGTCTTTATGCTTGCTATTTTAAATATATATTTCTTAGAACTTAAACAATTAGTCCCTAGAAGTGTGTTTCTGAGTTTTACTGTATATCGACTGTAGTTTTTAATTTTCTATTCCTCCCTGTGTACAGTTACATCTAGAAAATTAATTTTGCTGTCTTTCTCAACCTCCTACAAAAACTTTAGATTTGGGTGGTGTTGTTCATTAAGGTAGTGTAAAAATAGATCTGCATGAGATTTATTAAGAAAGAAAAGGAAACAATCATCCACAAATCGTTTATATGCAAATAGTTTGTAGGACAATGGGCAAATATGAAGATAAAATGATTTGTAATGGCATATCTTGTAGATGATAGATAACTTGTCCTATGTTCATCTCTTTTTAATAAATGCGTTTGGTAAAAACCGAACTTAATTTACTAAGCTTTTGATCTATTCGATCATCTTCGGAGCGTCTCTAGGTATTCTTTCCTCCTTTACCGATGACCTATGTTGGAGTTGGAATCAGGTTAAATGTAACAGTTGCATTATATTGTGGGAAATGGTGAGTGAGTGTGAGAGATAGTGGAAGATGGTAATAGTTGAGTTTAGAAAAAGGGTGAAAATAAATAAGTCTTGGGGTTGCATGATTTACAAAGGTGCTTGGAGATCAGGCTAATCTCTTTCTTTGTAGATTTTGTTTGTTTTATTAATGTTGTTATATATATATATATATATATATATATATATATATATATATATATATATATTTATATAGTACTACAAGGCGTTCAAACCTTTTGATTTGTGTACTAATTTATCTTTTAATGTTAACTTGACGTATAGTTTGGTTGTTTAGGCTCCTTTTGTGTTTTTTTTTGTTCCTGCATTGATTCTTACGTGGGTCTTTTTTGATTTTTCGTAAATGTTTTCTGTTATTTTCTTGGTTGGTTGTTTGTATTCGTGTTTGTATTTTGTGTGTTCTATGTTCCATACCTAATTATTTTCATGATTTTGATAGTAGTTGTGTTCTTCTTCTGTTTTGAGGTAGAATAGATTTGATTCATCGTAATGAATTGCTTTTCTTCGTCGGTTTTGGTCAGTAGCTTTTTCCTGTGCAAAAAACGTGAATAGTAGTTCTAAGCTTTCTGATGCCGCTTAGGAATCATGCGTGACTTGGGCCACGTTGGTTTTCTCAGATGAGTGCTCTAATTTCCTCGGTGCTATTTGTTGTAATTTTTTCTTCCATATCTGACGTTCTTAACTTTAAGATTATATTAAGCCGTTTGTTGTCCACTGCTCTATGCAGTTCCACTTGCTTCCACCTATTCCTCCTTCGTATATTGGTGGGGAAATACATAGACTTGTTTTGTGTCCTCTGCAGCTCTTTATTTGCTGCTTCATAGGGATAGATGAGGGTGGATCTGACTCGCGCCAGATACAGTTTCCTTTTATTCCTTTGGCTGAGGTTTCTGAACGATGGATTGTTCTGACTGACAATTTTGATTTCTGGACCTGTTCTGTGACGTGCTTCCTGTACGCGATTGAAGTGACCTTCATACCGAGTACATTGCAATCGTTCTTGTGGGGATAACGCGTATCCCCCACTTTGACATCTGCTGTTTTCCTTCTTCCCAATGGGAAGATCTTGAATTTGTCGTTATTAGTTCGGATTTTCCATTAAGATGCGTATTTGTTGACTTTTCTTATTTCATCGGCAGTCATTCCAGATTCCAAATGCGCGTTTCTATATTCACTATCTATGAGTTGACTTATGTTATTGGCGAACTGGATGTTTAAGCTAGTGTGGTAGCTTAGCTATGGGATATCGGCTGTAAGTGTATATCGCGTCTGAGGTTGGACTGGAGCACCCGCCTTGAGGCAATCCTCCCATTAGATTAAAGGTGGAGCCATCCGTATGCCCTATACTGATATAGGCTGACCTCTCCATGACATAATCACAGAGGATTTTTTCAAGTTTTGAGCTCAAATCCAGCTGGAGGATCTTGTATTGCATCCGGATTAGCCATACTTTATCGAATGCTTTTGACTCGTTCCAGCCTACTTTGTCGATATAGCTCCTGTCTTTCCTGGCTTGAGCAATCGTCTCAGTAATGACATTTATTGCCATCTCGGTGCCTCTCTTCTTTCTGAAGCCGTAATACTGTTCGTTGTAGAGCGAACTTTCCTCCAAGTACTGGACGAGTCTTCTGTTTATGATTTTTTCGAAGAATTTATCCCCAATTTCCAGAAGGGATATTGGGCGATAACTCTCCTTCCTCTTCCGGGGCTTTCCAGGTTTGGCAATAAAGATAATTTTGGCCGTTTTGTATACATCAGGAAAGTAGCCTACATTTAAGCAAGCATTAAAATGTTGAGTTAAGCTTCCCGCATGCATCATGGTGTGGGATGGTTCCTTTAGCGTCAGACTTTCTTCTTCTCCTTTTTCCCTGGTCAATTGGTGGGTAGAATGCGTTCTTTCAATGATTTTGTTTAGCTTGTCTATAATCTGATTTTCATCGGGATATCTTTGACTTGGGGTCTGGGATCCCATATGGGTCCTATCAATAAAAATGTATCCGAGTTGAGGATTTTACGCTGATAAGCTACTAAGGGCTGATGGGATCATTCAGTTTTGTCAGGTGACCTTCCCTCGCAAAATGTCCTGGAGAACGGTATACATATCATTTCTGAACGGACCTAGGACCATAATTCCTCCCTTGATAGGGACACTAGTTGGCATAATCCTATGCAGCCGGCTCTTTATTTTAGGCCGCAGGCTAGTGCACATCAGAAAATCTTGGTCGGTCGTTCTGCAACGGTAAAGATCCCATCCAACCTTAGGAGCTTATCAGCATAAAATCCTCAACTGGAAAACATCTCTATCGATAAGACTCATATAAAATCGAAGACTACAACTTAAAGAGATCCCAAAGAAAATAAGATCAGAAATGACCTAAACCGAATTATTGGAGCTAAGCAGAAGTTGTCGAAGGGAAGGGATTGTTGATGGCAAAAAGCAACCATGAAACATAATTCCACGCCCAAGTAGTCCCCTTCCATAGGGAACTAGGAAACCTCAGTACTAAAACCTGGGTAAAAAAAGTGAGAAAGATATGGGCTCTTATTTTTCTGGAGAGATTTTAGGCACAAGCATATGATTCGAAAATTAGGTAAAGTACATTGAAGAGACCGGACAATTAGGCTTCTTCGGGTGAAATAGGAAACGGATGTAAACCTTGCTATCCTCACGCCAAAGACTATTCGAAATATGAGAGTCCAGCCTTAGGAACTCTAGACTCACGCATCTTCGACTCCGCAGGCTTTAATCGATTCCTAGAGTTTTTCTTTTGTAAGGCTCGTGCAACGAAAGATCTATTGATAGGCTATCTCTCTCTCTTTTCTGAAAAACATTTTATGCAACCAGTTTTGAAGAGCTTATTAATAACATTCGTGTCACAATGAGAGGTCTCCACTCACTCAATGACACATCTATACGATTAACCACACATGACTATAGCAAAATACTAGCAGACTATTCCCTTTACGATATTAATTAAAAGGCGGACTACTTGGAAATTGTCATGGTTGAACAATTAGGAAGAAATATGAAGACCCAACTTCATTTGCTCTAAAAGCAACCGCACTCTTCCTCCAATTAGCTAGACTTGGAAGAGTTCCTATCCACATAAAGAAAGAGTGTAGAAATAAGTGAATCACACAACCATGACAAAGAGAACGAAATGGGCAGACATCTCTATGAAAATACGAGGGAGTGCTCCCTTGGTTTTAATTCTCCTTCGATAACGACGATGACCTCCCTTAATGCCCTTAGAAGAATTTCAGGTGAGTCTAGTTCTAGTGGGTGCTTTCTATGGCCGTGCAGCTTTATTAGTGATCAACAGATCCTTTCATCGTTCAACCTTTGTGGTTAATTAGATAAGCATGTCGCCGGCCTGCTGATGGAGCAAAGGGCCGAATCAAAGACCCGACGAGAATGAACTTTGGAGAATTTAACTACATCCAGATTGAAACAACTGCTAAGAGAGTTAATTTTATTTCATTAGTAATTACGGTGCGTAAGTTATTACATTATAACTAAAGTTTAAAATAACGTCCTAGTTTCTTAAAATGGAACCTGTAACAACTGTACTCCCATATTCCCATTTTATGGAATAAGTCACAGATCGTCGATCAAAATAATTTCCTGCATGATGGCACCTTTTTATCTTTGCTGACATATACAAGGTGTCCCAGAAAGAAGTTAACCGAAATTTGAATTAGTATAAATCAAACTTCATTAGAGATTTTTTAGTCCTGTAAAGCAAAACAAATTTAACAACTATATAACCGCATGATTAAAAAGATTCTATGGAAGTAAACCTTTACACAGAAACGCTTTGATTTGATTAGTAAGCAATAATAAAGAGACTATAGCACTTTGTGGCTGAAAAACCACTGTAAAATGGCCTAGGCTTTGCTTGAAGAATCACAGTGACCTAGGCTACCTAGGCTCCCTACGCTTCTCTTGAAAGTGCACGGTGGCCTAGCCATCCTAGGCTTCGTTTCATTATTTTGCTTCCTTGCTCCAACATATTTTTGATAGCCTCCACTAAACACATTAGTGTATCAATATCATAGAAGAAAAAATAATGAAATTTCCAGAATAGACGGATAATTCAAAGTACGGCTAACTTTTTTTCTGGGACACCTTGTATAATGCATGAAGAATCCGTACAGTGAAAATTTACTATGGACCTTTGAGTGTTATTAGCCTTTTTATCATTCATTTATTAGGATTTTGTTTCTTGAATAAAAAGCGAGGCTTATATTTTCTGTTTTTTACTCTTTTAAATTGCCTCTTCGATTATATTTGATTCACTTTGTGAGTAAAAGCTACCTTCCCCTGACGACAGAGCGTGCTTCCTCCTTCTTCCCCTTGCGTTTTTGTCTTTTTTGTTGTAGAGTTTTGTTTATTTTCCTTTTTTTCTTTTGTTTTTGTTATTTTTTCTTTGTTTTTTTTTTATGTTTTGAGTTGGTGTTTTTAATCTAGCCTAGTATTAGGTTGATAACAACGACTTTTGGCCTACTAGGCAGTCGGCAGATGGGTTGATAATATAACGTTCTTGAGTGTATAAAATTTGTTAGTTTATATTTTCTGTTTTTTACTCTTTTAAATTGCCTCTTCGATTATATTTGATTCACTTTGTGAGTAAAAGCTACCTTTCCCTGACGCCAGAGCGGGCTTCCTCCTTCTTCCCCTTGCGTTTTTGTCTTTTTTGTTGTAGAGTTTTGTTTATTTTCCTTTTTTTCTTTTGTTTTTGTTATTTTTTATTTGTTTTTTTTTATGTTTTGGGTTTGTCGGCAGATGGGTTGCTAATATAACGTTCTTGAGTGTATAAAATTTTTTAGTTTGGAACAGCGCCTTTTTAATTCCACATAAATTCCACTCGCCTCCCTAACATTCACAGGTAATACAAATTTTAATGACTTTGTTTACTTCAAAATACAATTTACATATAGTTTATAATTCTCCTACTCGCCGTGGTCAATTACTACTTTGCCCCTGATATTTTGTTTGATTTAGTAGGATGCGGAACTTAAAAGACTTAGATTAGAACGCTAGGGACTAATCGTGAGCGGACTTTGAAAAACTTACACACATTTCGGGTAAATCCGACTTTGCACATCTAGAAGAGCGATTTATATGGCCAAAGCAGTGGCAGTCGTAGTACCCCTACTGTAGTGGAACGAATGCCTTAACGCCACGCACTGACTCAGGGAATCGGTCACGGTCTAACGTGTCGATGAATTTAAGGGTGGGTCTCGAGGTCTTTTCCTGTTTCCTCATCACAGGTTAGACTTAAAATGCTACCTAGTAGGCCAGTTCTAAATTTATAGTATGTATATAGTAGTCTACGAGTTCCTTCGAGTAGAACACTCCTTTCCCGTCGTTTCTGCTAGAGTGCGTCGTTTCACTCACGTGGGTGTCATTAAGTGTCCAAATGGCACCTTTAATGGCTGCCTTCGAGGAATTTGCTGCATTCTCCAAAAGGCTCTTCTCCGAGACATGGGACACTTTCTGTTCATTATCGATCAAGCTAGTTAACTCTATCCTCTAATGAATCATGTTCCCCTAGGGTAAAAGGGTCGCCATCAGTAGCGTGAATAACCAGGAGAGGTTTGAGGGCCCTTGACGTATTGAAAGCTTCTCTTTGAGGAACAAATCCTTCTAAGAGATAGAGACGGTCAAAGCTGCCCAAGGGGCACCAGCTGGGGTAGTCGTTCCCTCTCTTTCTTCATACTTCCAAACTGCTTCTCGTCTGAGGAGTAGCTTGAGCAAGGTCGGATTTGTGTTCAGTGTTTTGCATCGAACCCGCGTTCAACTACATAAAAGATCCTGCGCTCTGGGGTCGGGCCACCTACGTGATATGTTCATCTGGCCGTTTCGCCCCCAAAACATCACAGATCGCATTCGAGGTTATTCTCCGTCACAGTTAAGTCTTTCATCAAACAGGGTGTCTGATTTCACTTATCCTTTCCGACACAGAAAAGGCGATTCCGCGTTTACATGCCGATCTTCATTCACCTGCGGTTATCCACTATTGGTTTCACTAGATATTCTTACTTCCCAAAGAGTGGTGAGGTTAAGAGAGAAGTCTCCAAAAGATAAGAGATCACAATTCTGATCATTTTCAACTGTAGTCGGTCCCGGTATGACGTTGATGGACTTTGGCAACTCGCCCCGCGTTTTAGGCAAAATTGTCATGGAACTTTGACCATTTAGTTAGGGATGGTGAACAGTGTCGAGGGTCTACCACACCCCATACCTAATAATTGCCCTTGTAGCAGATAGAAACCTCACGGAATACACTGCCACTCAACTAATTCTTATAAGAATAGGAAAGTGCAACGGGTAGCGAGAAACTATATGGATAAGCGAGCAAGTGTGGAACGAGTAAGTGGGTATGTAATAAAGAGAAATCGAGATAGGCTGGCCTAGGGTGGGTGACCACCCTGGAGTTAGCTGATTACAGGATAGTTTGCATTCTACAAAGTAATAATTGCTATAGGACCGAACGCTGTACAGGTGGAACCACTCCTGCTGAGGCGAAAACGTTGAGTGGAGACCAGGCGCGAATACATGATAATGAAGTTAAGGGGCAGAAGCCCCCCAAATTTCAGATCCGTTTATGTTTTTACTTCTTTTTTACTCTATACTTGTATTCTGTTTTTTAGAAACAGTAATGTAATAATATAGAATAGATATAAAACAGTTTTTAAGCCGTTGCGATAGATTATATCCTATATCATAGATGTTTAAAATACAGGTAAATCTCTAAAATAATGATTAAATCCAGTATTTTATTTTAGCTGACGTGTAATAACGACAATAAAACACAATTCACAATTTTTTAATATGTGAACAAAATTCAGGTCTAAGAGAGTTAGCGCTTGCTTCTGTGTGAGAGACTCATGTATTATCAATAGTGTGTCAATGTTTACTCCCAAGAGACTGACATGCCTGGAGATTTCTAGCAAGGAAGCCAGCAGGGTATTTTATCTAAGGTCACCCGTCACTCTTTACAGAGTACCGTGCACCCTTTCTTTAAGATACAGCCCCTCGTTTTGAATCGAACCTCAGAATTAGGTATCGTCGGCTAGACAGATTGTGGTGAGTTTGGCCACAGTCAATCGGCAACATCGTGAAACGACTTTTTCTTTTGAGAATTAAATGAACCACTATTCTCATCCCGTCAAGAAAACCTCGCCCATCGTCTGAAATTACTCATCCCAATTTGAGAGGGTCTCACCCAACCTGAAAATTACCTTAATCATGCCCACAGGTAATTCCGACCCCTCTGTCCAAAGTACAACGCCCCTCGAGCCGCAAGATTAGCTCGCCTCGTAAGAATTCCTCCTCTCACCAAGAGCCAAGGATAATCCCCCTTTTGTCCTCGCCACCTCATATCTTCCGGCCAACTCCCCAGTGTTAATCAACATTTTTTCCTGTCTGACCGAGTCCCATAATTTTATCCCCGTTAAACTCATTAGTATTTGATTTATTATTTCATTGCGGTCGACATTATTATTCCATTCATTAGCCTCTGTAGATATTTCCAAAATTAGCATTATTCGTGAAATTAAAGTTTATTTTTGTTTTTTTAATCTTTCAATAACCTTAAATGAAACCTGGTATTTAAATCTTCCCTTTGGCCAACCATTAATCTCCTTACGCAATGACCTCTTATTAGCCCTATGCAACTGGTTTATTTATCTGGCCGCCTGCAACCTAACTTGACTGCACTCTCTGCTGCGTAGGTCTCTGCTCACGAATAGCACGACAAAATACTTTTCCTAAGCTTCCATGTTCAAGATTGTAATCTTGTTTGTTGTTTTCTGTTTCCATATTTTAGGTATTTTGCATCTTGACATCTCATTTAGTTACGGCAATTTTATTCATTTACTTAACATTTGATTTATTATTTAACAAATTAAAATTGATTTTTATCTTTAAGCAAAACATTCACCTGATCATACCTGATAATTAAGCCAACATGAACCTTGCACTTTAAATGTGTGATTTAGATGACTTTAGTGTCATAAGCTGTGCTATTTATATATTACAACTCTGCATTGAGGATGAATTATTTAAAAAACAACAGACTGTTAGTAATATATTGGCTATTTCAAAGAACATTATTGGAAAATTGAAATCATTGGGCTTCTAATAGAGAAACTCTGGAAATGTTAAAGAAAGAGATAGATCTTCAAATGCATTGCTTGATTCAAGGCGTCTCCACTAGATGGAACTCAACATTTTACACGTTGGAAAGATTTGTAGAGCAGAAGAGATCAATTATTCTATTTTGCGCCACAAATAAGCATTCCTGCTTAAGATATTATCAATGGAAATTGGATGAAAATATTGTTATAGTCTTAAGAAATTTTAAAATTATCACTCGAATTATGAGTTTCGATAATACTACTGCTTCTTTGATAATTGCCTTTATTGTGGCAATGCAGAATTACCTCAATTACTCAACTAGAACTATTATTGGTATAAAAACAATTGTAAATGAGCTCCAAATAGATTTCATTGAAAGATTTTAACCATACAAACGATATAAGAAACTTATTCATGCAACGGTTCTGACCCACGATGCAAAATGAAATACTTTAACAAGCGGAAAAAGAAAGTATTAAAACTATGATTCATGACGCCGTGTCAAAGGTTAAATAAGAAAAAAGTAAATGTATCTAGGAAAAGAAACTAGCGCTTTGACAAAATATTAAGGAGAAAGATTATATAAATATATAAATAATCGTATGTCATTTAGTGTTCATTTTGCCTCTTCAGGTTGCCTTAGACACGATTTCATTAAGGTAAAGAAGAGGTTAGATGGATATTTTGGAAATGAGTTTGGAGTCAAAGATAGAAATAACTATTTCTAAATATTGAAAACTCAAAATTAAATTAATTTATATATATTTTGTAAATACAAATTTCCATAGCACTTTGGTCTTATAAAATCGATCTAATTTAGCTCTATTAACTATGGGACAAGTTTCAAAAACCTTATTTCAATTTTCAACAATTCAATTAGCCAGGGAATAGTAATTGAGGAGTTCAACGAGTAACTTGTAACCTTAATTTTCTGAAAAGTGATGGGCTGATTGTAGAAATTCTTGTCCCTCTCGCATACATCACTTGTTGCTAAACTCTTGAGGTCCATTGCTAGAGATTGTATCTTTGTGAATCCGGACATAGGCGGCTTTCGACGCGGTCGCTCATGCTCCAATAACTTGCTTGAACCTTTCAAATATAATTGCAAGTGTTGACAAAGATCAAACTAGAGAACTAACTTAACTTAACTTTCTAAAGGCTTTTGATACAATTTTAATTATAGGATGATGAATAAAATTAAAAGCCTACTAAATAGGGTTCAGATTACTTAAATGGATTGAACACTGGCTGGAAAACCGTTGGAAGATTTTGTTGCAAAATGAAATATTTCATTATGGCTCATCATTGTGTTCCTTAAGGATCCAGTAGCAGACACATATTTTTTTAATCTATAATGTATAAGCCCTCCTGACACAAATTTATTAATTAAAATGAATAAATTTGTTGATGACAGTAAATAGATACAAGAGCAAACGTAACCTAGTGTTTCATGAACCTTGTGAAGAGAGTTGGAGAGAGTATTCAAATGAGCAAGTCTAAAATACTGCATATAGGTAATGATAATATAGTGAATACAATCAATATGGTAATGGTTAGATAGGCCTTCATATCGATCTAAATATTTTATTTTCTCCGTATATAAAGATCTAATAAGACGTTATTTATATCATGGGGCAAAATTCTAGGCTTCAAACAGGCTGTGATAGAACGGGTTGAGGCCGCGTTAATTTCAACCACTATCACATGTTATTTAAAACCACAATGCTCCCGACGTACATCTTCGCTTTGAAGCTGGCCGCCTTATCGCAGCCACCTGAGTCAATGTTTAAACAAGCAGGTTTATCATCCCCCCCCCCGTTCGCCCCATCCACCGATCACGCCAGATTGAGTTAGGCTTATGGCCAGATAAGGCTTGTTCTCAGGCTCGGCTGTGCATTTCCTCGAAGCTTCCACTCCATTGTCCCCCACGCCAAGGGAGTGTCTCGACTATTTAGATGGAAACTTTACCACTAAGATCAGAGTGGAGATCCAGATTTTTGTCGCGAAACATCACTACGACCCTCTCTCACCTTGTGAGACAAGGGACCTCGACCTCGAGATTCACCATCACTTGTCCAGAAGAAGGACAATATCCCTTGAGTGCCAAGGTTCGAGCCTTCGTTACGCCGAGTCCACAAGGTTTCCCCCTTGTTGATCAGAAGAGAACAACATTAGAACAGCCATTGTTCGTTCGAGCCCGTTGACAAGAAACGGTTCTCACCTCCCCCCCTGTTGTTCAAAAGAGAACAACGTAGAACAGCCATTATTCGTTTGAGCCCGTTTGCCAAGAAACGGTTATCACCCTTTCCCCTTGTTGTTCAGAAGAGAACAACATTAGAACAGCCATTTTTCTTGAGCCCGTTGACAAGAAACGGTTCTCACCCCCCCCCCCCCTGTTGTTCAGAAGAGACCAACGTAGAACAGCCATTGTTCGTTCGAGCTGGTTTGCCATGAAACGGTTCTCACCCTTACCCTGTCGTTCAGAAAGAGAACAACGTTAGAACAGCCATTGTTCGTTTGAGCCCGTTGACAAGAAATGGTTCTCACCCCTTCCCCCCTTGTTGTTCAGAAGGGAACAACGTAAAACAGCCATTGTTCTTTTAAGCCCGTTCGCCAAGAAACGGTTCTCACCCTTCCTCCTTGTTGTTAAGAAGAATACAACATTAGAACAACCATTGTTCTTGAGCCCGTAGACAAGAGACGGTTCTCACCCTTCCTGTTGTTCAGAAGAGAACAACGTAGAACAGCCATTGTTCTTCAAGCCGTTTGTCAAGAAACGGTTCTCATTCCCAAGACGCCACGTCAGGATCATTTAATTCCCCCCCCCCTTTGACTGGAACTCGCCAGCGGACCGAAAATTCCTTCACGTTGCCTTCCTCTGCACAACAAGTATAAATTACGTAAGCTGAACGTTATCTTTGAGTATTGAACTCCTTTGTTAATTCTATCCTGTCCTTTATATGGTTTAGCGAACTATCCCATCTCTTTAACTTTATATTTGTTTTACCTTTTTAAATCTTTTAATCCTTAGGTTAGCTTGAGTCCCCACGACCTTTTCCATTCTCTGTTTATGTAAATATTTTCCGTTTTGTGTGTTGTTGATAGTTATTATTAACAAAACTCTATTTTATTAATGATAGCAATATTATTATCCTTGAGCTCAGTTCCACTTCTTAAGCATATCGACGATACATAATATCGGCCCGCCAGACATCCACGCACTCTAAAGATAATTGAAGAAGTTCCCTCAACGAATAGTTATATATGGTATATCGTCGAGAGTCCATTCTACGATACATGCAAATAATTCATAATATTAGAATACGATTGTACGATGAAAGAATGATGTACCTGTAGCGGGCCGAGAAGTGGAAACGAGCGTTTTAAAGGCTTCGCTTGTATGAGTCTTTTACGAGATTCAGAAAGATATGCAAGTAGAATTTAAAGGCTTTAAAATGATCAGAATTATGCCTCAACCCTTTTGGCATCAAATCATTTTACCCTTTACCTAGGAAGCAAATTTTAATTAACTGATGTGGCATTTTACCTGCCTATAATAAATTCATTCCTTCCCTATATTAAAACAAACTAACTAAAGATGGCACTATTCCCCGTCAATATTGGTTCTCTAATTGCAAACAATGATGGTATCCAGCTCATAACATAGGCTGAAAAACCTGTATAAAAGAAGGAATTGGACAAAGTTAAAAAATTAGGAATTGAAAGGATCTAACTAATGAAAATATCAAGGAAGAAACAGATTTTGTCAGAAAATCTTGTCTAAAATACAGAATAATGCATTATGCACCAAACTTACTGCTATCAATCGTTGAATTAGAAGCACCGAAAACTATGAGCTTGACTTTCCTTCTGAAAAGTAAATATCGAAATAATCTGTGATATCATACGAACCTGGAACATAAGAATAGCTCGTCTACGAAAAATGACTGATACCTATGGATAGAAAAGGATAAGAGAATCTACTCGTATAAGTCGAATGTTTTAATATCTGACTTTTTGCTGGGCTCGAACTAATAAACCTTTCGAGTGGATTCTCTTATCTTCTCCTTAGAAAGATATTCTGCGGAAACAGACTGCCAGCCTCTATCATAATTCAGCGACAGGATGCATTTACTTAAAATACTAAAATTTAATAACAGAACTAAAAGGTGGTTATCCCTTGAAAAGAGAACTAAAATTATGCATACTATATATAACAGACCATACATTCCTTTAAAACTCTCCAAGTGTGTCACCTCTATCCAACTCACAAAGCGTACTATTCCATATCGTTTACTACGCTTGTAACATGATTTGTCTTACAAGAACGCTTATATTCTCGATATTTTATTAAATTATTTCTAGTGACTTGTGAAGACGATAACCAATATCGAGGCAATTCAAAAGAGTTAAAAAACAGAAAATATAAGCCTCGCTTTTTATTCAAGAAACAAAATCCTAATAAATGAATGATAAAAAGGCTAATAACACTTAAAGGACCAAAGTAAATATGCACTGTACGGATTCTTCATGCATTATACAAGGTGTCCCAGAAAAAAAGTTAGCGTACTTTAAATTATCCGTCTATTCTGGAAATTTCATTATTTTTTTTATGATATTGATACACTAATGGGTTTAGTGGAGGCTATCAAAAATATGTTTGCGCAAGGAAGCAAAATAATAAAACGAAGCCTAGGATGGCTAGGCCACCGTGCACTTTCAAGAGAAGCGTAGGGAGCCTAGGTAGCCTAGGTCACTGTGTGATTCTTCAAGCAAAGCCTAGGCCATTTTACAGTGGTTTTTCAGCCACGATGTGCTATAGTCTCTTCATTATTGCTTACTAATCAAATCAAAGCGTTTCTGTGTAAAGGTTGACTTCCATAGAACCTTTTTAATTATGCAGTTAACAAAAGATCAACGCGTATTTGTAGTCTCAAACCTTATTAAGGCTGGCAGTATTAAACAAGCACCAGATTCATTTGAACAACGTTTTCCAGGTAGGCACTTACCAAGCTAGCCTATAATTTGGAAAAATGTTCGTAAATACCAACATGAAGAAACATGCTTAAATCTAAATAAAGGTCGTTCAACAGAAAATATCGAAAATGTTCAGATAGCACTTCTTCAAAATCCACATGTATCAGTCAGAAAGAATGGGTTACAATTGTCAAAGTCATCATTTAACCGCATAATTAAATATGACTTAAAATAGCATCCCTATAAGATGCATGTGAGACACCAGCTTCTTGAAACTGATTTTCCTCATCGTAGACAATTCGTCGAATGTCCTTTCCATAAACCTGCTCGTTTCTTAGAAAACATTGTGATTGGTAACGAGGCAGCCGTTTTCATGTTTGGAAAGGTAAAAAGCCATAACATTCGGCAATATACGCCACTGAACCCCCCCCCCCCAAGCTTTCAACTTTGACACACGTATTTGTCAGCAGAAAGTGTCCCTGTGGATCGGAATATACGGGAATGGCTATCTTGTCGGCCATTGTTTTACGAGAATAACTTGAATGGTGCTGCATCTATGAGCATAATCAACCAAAGGATCTTCTCTGAACTCCGCCAGATGTACGGCAATCAATTCAATAGACTTTGGAGGATTCAGGACAGCGCACCAGCTCATAGACAGCTTGCTTGCTGTAAGAAGAAAACTAAGAGAAACGTTTGACAATCGCATTGTCACGCAAAATCATGCAATTGAATGGCCTCCAAGATCCCCTGACTTAATACTGTGCGATTATTTCTTATGGGGATATCTAAAGAATAAAGTGTATTCTATTCCAACACAAAGCATCAACCAGTTAAGCGATAATATCACACGTGAAGTTAATAGACTTAAGGAAAATCACAAGTTAAACAAAAAAGTTGTTCAATCAATGCGATAAAAGGTGCAACTGAGCTTGAAAAGATATGGAGGACATGTGGAAGGAAACAGTGCTCAAGAAATTAAAAAAATGAATTTGTATTATTCATATGAAGAAGTTTTTTTGTTAAAAATGGATTTAAATATATTTGTTGATTTTAAACTTCGGAGTTTCATTATTTTACTTCTTTGCGCAAACATAATTTTGATAGCTTCCACTAAACCCATTAGTATATCAATATCGTAAAATGGAATTTAATGAAATTTCCAGAATCGACAGATAAATAGTTGTTTAATTTGTTTTGCTTTTCAAGACTAAAAAATATCAAAGGAGTGTTGAGTTATATTAATTCAAATTTCGGTAAACTTCTTTTTGGAACACCTTGTATATGTCAGCAAAGATAAAAAGCTGCCATCATGCAGGAAATTATTCTGATCGACGATCTGGGACTCATTCTATAAAATGGGAATATGGGAGTACAGTTGTTACAGGTTCCATTTTAAGAAACTAGGATGTTATTTCAAACTTTGGTTATAATGTTATAACTTACGCACTGTAATTACTGATGAAATAAAATTAACTCTTTTAGCAGTTGTTTCAATTTGGATGTAGTTGAATTCTCTAAAGCTCATTCTCGTCGGGTCTTTGATTCGGCCCTTTGCTCCATCAGCAGACCGGCGACATGCTTAGCTAAATTAACCACAAAGGTTCAACGATAAATGGAGTCTCTGACTACAGATCAAAAATGCCTCAATGTAGCGGAACGTATTCTCGTTTTCAAAGAAAAATTGAAATTACTAGGGATATATTCGTTAATATTTCGAGTAGAAAATAAATTATTTTTGCCCATCAGAAATCGAAATTTCGATACTCATTTTGAATTCCTTACCTAAATCTCTAAAGTAATTTCTTTATGAAGGTAACCTCTTCAGATTTACTATTTACCATTACAATTATCAAATTCAGAGAGTAAGAATTAATTTAGAAATTCTGAGTTTAAAGAGAGATTATTTTCAGATATTTACAAGGGTCAGGGAGAATAAAGATTTGAGAAAATTACCAGAGAGTAACAGCATGTTGTTTATATTTTTTTTAGGGCGCTCATCTAGTGACTGTTTTCAAGGCCATCGTCGCTGAAATCAATTTATATAAATCGTGAGGATATATTATATAAAAAAGGAATAAAAAAAGATTATAAAAAATAAAAAATATGCAAAACAATCACAAATAACACTTAAGGAAACAAATACATGAAAAGAATACATAAAACACGAGCATGAAACTACTCCTAGTAACTATATAAAATGGATGTGGCGAGCTTCTTCTAAAAAGTCAATCATGTCAAAATGGGAATGAACGAAATCCTCAGGGTTAGATTTACAACAAACAAGAGTTAGCAATTTATATCAGCCCAGTTGCTTAAAGGTAAAGTGCTCGTAGATCCCACAGCCAAGGAGAATAAAAAAGTCATCGCGGCATTGTGCAGGAGCTGCAGTCCATCAAATGGCGATACGTTTCGATTGTTAGATTCAGAGACGACAGCAAAATAACCTGAAACTATAGGGAATAGAGGATGGTAGGTCCACATGAAGAGTATCGGCAAATATGGTAGAACTTAGGTTCCTATCGGTCCTTCCCTTCTTATATGCAAGGTAGCATGGAATACTAACATGATTCCGGCCATATGTTCAGTGTCAGTATTTAGTGTGTGAGGACTGGTTACACAGTCCTCGCAGAGTGTTTGGTTTTCTCATCAGCTCGCTAATCTTTTTGCAATCAGAAAAAGGGTTTTTATTTGTCAGAGTCAAAGTTTAACCGCATTATTAAACACGAATCAAAATGGCACCCTTATAAGATGCATGTAATCCACAAACTTGTTGAAACTTATTGACTTCGTTGTAGACAATTTGTAGCAATTGCTTATCCATAAATTTGCTCGTGTCTTGGACAAAGGATAGGATAAGAGGCATCCTTTTTCATGAATGCAAAGGTAAATTGCCATTGATATTCAGCAGTAGACACTGCTAAACAATCCAACATAAATTACCTTCTAGAATATTTTTGTAAAGAAAGTGTCTGTGGATGGGGATATGCGGGAATGGCCATCTCATCAGTGCATTGTTTTAAGAGAATAATTTGACTGGAGATGCCGACAGGAACATAACAAAGGAAGGGATCATCTCGCTACTCCTCCATATTTTAGGAAATCAATTCAATCGTCTTTGGTTTAATCAAGAAGTATACTCAGCTCATAAACTGCTGGCTGTAAGAGAAAGATAGAAAACGTTTTAGCAATCGCATTGATGTTCTCAATCATCTAAATTAATGGCCAGCTAAAATCTACGGATTTAATGCAGTGAGATTTCTTCTAATGGTGACATCTAAAGTGTAGTTTATTGTATTTTCCACATAAAATAAACCAGTTAAAAGATAGCATCACGCGTTAAGTTAATTTACTTAAAGAAAATCAACAGTTCCTGAAATTAGTTGTGCAATCACTAAGAACCAAATGCGCATGTATGCTTGAAAAGAAATTAAGGACATTGCATGAAAACAGTGCTTAGAAAATGAAAAACTACATTTACATTACACATATGTATGTAGTTTCTTTTTTAATTAAGAGATAAGTTTGTTAATTTTAAAATTAATATTTTTATTATTTCACCTATTTGTGTAAACAGTTTTCCTTGCATTTATCCAAACCATTTGTGTACCAATATCGCGAAACAAAATTAAATGAAATTTTCACAATCAAAAGATATATGGTGCTAGATAAATCAAAGTTATTGGACCAAAACGACTAGGTCATCGATATCCAAAAATTGATAGAGGACAGAAATAAAGCCTTCAGAGCTGCACTAGAGAAACCATCTCATGCCTTTCACAAGAAACTTGCTGAACTACGTTCAAAACCATAGTGGGAGATTAGAATCATGAACAACTAATGGTAGACAACACTCGCGAACGAATTCCAGGGCTATGCAGACAATGGCAATAAGGAAAGATTCTATACCGCCCTTAAAACAGCATCTGGGCCTTGCAGAAATGCATTCCACACAGTTAAAAGTGCAGATGACAACATTTTGTACACAGAAAAATCTGAACAGAAACACACAAACAGACCCGAACCTGATCAATGATCTCCCAGAATTGCTAACTATCTGGGAATTTTATAGTCTCCCCGCCCTTGTCGAAGTCAGAAGATCAATTGATGGCCTTACAAAAAAGGAAAAAGGACCCCATGGCATACCTGCAGAAATTTTGAAGTATGGAGGTGATTCTCTCAAAATCTGTATGCAGGCTATCATCATAACCGCAGGTCCTCCGATCTTCCTTGTAGTTTTAACTCTCCTATATGAAGAGGCAAATGTGCGCGTCATCAGTGCAGGAGGGAAATCCGACCCTTTCTCGGTGAAGTGAATTATCAGGCAGGGTTGTTCCTTCGCTCCTATTATCATCAACCTCTTTCTTGTTGGTGTAATTAAAGCTTCCCACAACTGGCTTCATCCAGATGTTAGTATCTCTGCTAACTATCTTATGGATGACAGTCCGTTCAATCTGCGCCACCTTCAAGTTAAAACCAAATTGACAAGAAAACCCATCTTAGATCTGCAGTATGCTGATGATGCTGCTTAAGTCTGCTCCTCACCATCACACCGACAGCATACCCTAAACCTCTTAGCTGACACTTACTGTCGTGCCATTCTCATCATCAACACAACCAAAACAGAGATTCTTGCAATAAAAGATCCTCCTCAATAATCTGTAAAATTCCATATAAATAATAAAGAACTGAAGATTGTCCCTCACTATTCATACCTAATCTTTCTCATCACAGAGACTTGTGACATTACAAACGAGGTGAATAGGCATATTGGCCTCACATTTGCCTCTTTTTCTAAACTTACCAATAGAAGCTTACAGAATAAGGACCTAACAATCGAGATTAAAAGCGAATGTTTACAAGGCAATATGCCTTCCATACTTCTACATATATAGTTGGAATTTTTCACACGAGCTACCTACAGCACATATTAGGAAGTAAGTGGTGGAAAAAGGTTCAACAGACCGAATTACCTGAGCGTGCTAACATCGAGCCCCTCACAAAGTCCTTCTGCTACAAAAAACTACAATAGGTAGGCCATATCATCCGTATGACCATGGATTGGTTACCACGAAAGTCTTATATGGTGAGAGAGCAGAGAGTAACAGGTCGGTAAGGGAACAGCGCAAATGATATAAAGATCATCTAAAGAATTCTTTCAAGAAATGCAACATTCAACGGCAAACTCTTGAGATAAGAGCCGCTGACTGGCCCTAATGGCAAACTTCCTGTTGCAAAGTCACTGAAGCCTACGCAACCTCCCTAAAAAATATAGCGGATGCAAAGAGGACACAACAAAATCAACCACCTACCCTGGAAGGCGAATTCCCTTGTGACATAGGCCATCGATCTGTTAATCACTAATAATGCTGCACGGCCATAGAAAGCACCCACTAGAACTAGACTCACCTGAAATTCTTCTAAGGGCATTAAGGGAGGTCATCGTCGGCCCTTTGCTCCATCAGCAGGCTGGCGACATGCTTATCTAATTAACCACAAAGGTTGAACCATGAAAGGATCTGTTGATCACTAATAAAGCTGCACGGCCATAGAAAGCACCTACTAGAACTAGACTCACCTGAAATTCTTCTAAGGGCATTAAGGGAGGTCATCGTCGTTATCGAAGGACAATTAAAACCAAGGGAGCACTCCCTCGTATTTTCATAGAGATGTCTGCCCATTTCGTTCTCTTTGTCATTGTTGTGTGATTCACTTATTTCTACACTCTTTCTTTATGTGGATAGGAACTCTTCCAAGTCTAGCTAATTGGAGGAAGAGTGCGGTTGCTTTTAGAGCAAATGAAGTTGGGTCTTCATATTTCTTCCTAATTGTTCACCCATGACAATTTCCAAGTAGTCCGCCTTTTAATTAATATCGTAAAGGGAATAGTCTGCTAGTATTTTGCTATAGTCATGTGTGGTTAATCGTATAGGTGTGTCATTGAGTGAGTGGAGACCTCTCATTGTGATACGAATGTTATTAATAAGCTCTTCAAAACTGGTTGCATAAAATGGTTTTCAGAAAAGAGAGAGAGATAGCCTATCAATAGATCTTTCGTTGCACGAGCCTTACAAAAGAAAAACTCTAAGAATCGATTAAAGCCTGTGGAGTCGAAGATGCGTGAGTCTAGAGTTCCTGAGGCTGGACTCTCATATTTCGAATAGTCTTTGGCGTGAGTATAGCAAGGTTTACATCCGTTTCCTATTTCACCCGAAGAAGCCTAATTGTCCGGTCTCTTCAATTTACTTTACCTAATTTTCGAATTATATGCTTGTGCCCGAAATCCCTCCAGAAAAATAAGAGCCCATATATTTCTTACTTTTTTTACCCAGGTTTTAGTACTGAGGTTTCCTAGTTCCCTATGGAAGGGGACTACTTGGGCGTGTAATTATGTATCATGGTTGCTTTTTGCAAACAACAATCCCTTCCCTTCGTCAACTTCTGCTTAGCTCCAATATTTCGGTTTAGGTTATTTCTGATCTGATTTTCATCGGGATATCTTCAAGTTGGAGTCTTGGATATCATATGAGTCTTATCGATAGAGATGTTTTCCAGTTGAGGATTTTATGCTGATAAGCTCCTAAGGTTGGATGGAATCTTTACCGTTGCAGAACGACCGACCAAGATTTTCTGATGATCACTAGCCTGCGGCCTAAAATTTAGAGCCGGCTGCATAGGATTATGCCAACTAGTGTCCCTATCTAGGAAGGAATTATGGTCCTAGGTCCGTTCAGAAATGATATGTATAACGTTCTCCTGGACATTTTGCGAGGGAAGGTCACCTGACAAAACTGAATGATCCCATCAGCCCTTAGTAGCTTATCAGCGTAAAATCCTTTACTCGGATCCATTTCTATTGATAGGACCCATATGGGATCCCAGACCCCAAGTCAAAGATATCCCGATGAAAATCAGATTATAGATGAGCTGAACGAAATCATTGAAAGGACGCATCCTACCCAGAGATAAGTAATATTGTTCCATGGAAAGGAAAAATTTCTTTTAGTTCTGCCATGGTGAAATGAATGAAATCCTGCATTCATAGGAAAATAGGCCCTACCTTAGCCTAAACGGTCATGTAGTTTGAACCGCAAATTTGTCGTACATTTTCGAAGTGTAGTTAAATTTAAGGTACCTATTTACCACTATATTTTTCATCAAATTCTTAACCATGTTAATACTTTTTATACTATAGCTATAGCTATACTTTTCTTTAGTGTAAAATGCAGGCTTAATATATCTATAAAAAAGTGCCCAACATTTATATCAAGAACAACGGATAAAAATATAGTTAAGAGGAAAAAAATGGGCATTTGAAGTAAATATATGTCCGAAAATAAGGAACGCTAAGATGATTTAGTTGACATGTATAAAAATCCTTCAGAAAGCATGTTGACCAGTGAATGCATGAAAAAACAATACCTTCTGACATTAGAAGCATCATAATCGATCAAAAGGCTTGATATGTTGTGGACCAGATATCCATGAAGATACTGAGTCAGGCGACTTAACAAAGGGAAAGTGGTTTCCTTTTCCCAGGAAAAATCGTAAGATATAACTGATGCCGATGAAGGATCAAATTGAGAAAGCAGCTTTGGGGGACATTCACAGCCCAGGGCTACCCAGTTTATATTGATAGATATAGTATCTGGAGAGATAGCCCTCAATGAATGCAAGTATTGCATCTTTATATTCTACACTATTTGAACTTCAGAATTTTCTTTATAGAACTCTTTTTACTACCTTTCCGACCCAACGATGATACATTGTATTGGAGAGAGGTAAAATCCTTCCTGCTAGAGTGCAAGTAGGGAAGGCCTTGTTCCCCAAAATGACTTCAAACTTTTAATCAATCTTCGGAGAGTTGCTGAAAAACTCCGGTAGCCCTATTTAACCCTTTTTGCAAAATGCTGCATCATTTGCCCTTTTATATTTCGTCCTTTATCTAACTTTAGAAGTGTGGCTTTGTATCCTCTATACATAATGCAATTAGCGCCAGTAGGTTGCAAGATAAGATGTTTAGGAGGTATTGAGTGTTGCGTGTAACGGCTAACCACCACTGCTGTGGCTGTCATCTTGTGCATAACTCTCTACTTCCTATAGGTGAGCTTTTTTATCCTGCACTTGTTAGCTGCCACGCAAACGAAATGTCTTGTTAGTGCGCCTGTGCGTGATATAATATCTTCAGAGCTTAGCCATCTTGCAAGGACCAGAACGACTTACAATTGGAATATGAATTATGTGTCGCACCGGTGCCTGGCTGTTCAGTAGGGAACTGTGACATTTGGGATGTAGGAATACACTGGGCAACTTTCAATCATTGTACATTTCGCACAGGCCTGAAAAACCCCCCGCAGCAGCTAAATACGTGTTTGCTAACACCCTTCTCTTTCACTTTTTAATGGTCGTTGTTTTGAGAATATTCGTTACGTTCCAAAACTCTTAGAGTAAGCAATAAAAAGAGTAAAAAATTCCCCCAACTTGGTGATCGGGTGGCGACAATGCAACTTTGACTGGTGAATGGGTCCCAATTCCAACACACTGAATTGGTTAGGGAGCATCCCAATTAACACTTTTTGAGCCGCATTAAGGCAGGTTTTCCCATAAAAAGGAGGAAGCCTCAATTATTTGTTCCAAGGAGCCAAAACAAATTCCTTGGCAGAGACGGGGCGTCCTAATACTTACTGATAATTGAGTCTTCCCATTATTCAAAGAAGCTTCAGAACGGCTACTATGGTGGGTAGCAGCCCATTATAGTCTTTCGCAGAGCCCTGTAAAAGCGGGAAATTGGAACACACATAAACACCACTGCAAACTCTTCCACTCCCGATGGTTGCATTTCGGTATGGCGAACTTCCTTACAGTGAAAAGGGAAGGTGGGGTCCACTAGACATCGCATCATCTATCCCTTATTGCTCACAATATTGCACCCTTTGGTATCGCTTCCGGTCAACAGTGCCAGAGGTTGTAGACCTTCTTTGTCCCATAGTTGCAAATTGGTTAACGGTGTTATTTGTTCTGACGAAGACCAAAGAAATCACGTGTAGATAGGGCATCTTGGAAACAACACGTACCATTGTGGCCAGGGGAAGCTTCTCAATTTTCTTGTCTGATTTCCTGCGAAATTGTGGATTCCGCGAAAGGCTGATATGAGTGTCTGACAAGGAATTGGCCTCAGTGTCAGACAGTTTTCGCTGCGCTGCTAATAGATGTTTGCTTTACGTTGTATACAGTGCAATATACAACAAATCCAGCTTCTTCCTTGATTTCAAATGCCTTCCATTTCGTCAGCTCTCATTCACCATGGTACATATACCGCAGTGAAGCGTCACTCTTAACCTAAAGCTTTTAGGTCTAAGGAGCGTCGCTGGTTCTGCTTAGAAAGACACTCTCGATGAAGTATACCACATTAGATATTTGTGGCTACGCCTTTCTCTTTCTCTCTAATTAATTAGAAGAGAGGCAACACCTTCTTGTCGCGGGAAGAGAGCTTGTGCGTACCCTTGACTTTTCAAGCCATTTCGGTGGGGGTACCTCTTCTGGGTACCCCTGGTAGTGCTTTCCTTGTCGATTTGGTCGGAAACAAGGTTCCAGACTAAGTGCGTCATTCCTTTCTTTGTTTACTTTATTCTTCTCTTTTTTTACTTTTATCATATCTCTCCCACGTATACAAAAAGAAAAAAAACAAAAAAAGCCTACTCCTATTATGTAACTCCCTTTTTTCCTTCTATCTACATATAAGGACCTGGCAGCTACGTCATGCGTCAGAAGAGAGGCTTTGGAACCTCTATAAACAACGCCAATTGACGCTTACTGGTTGCGAGAGACTAGGAATAGAGGTGTCCTAGGCGTTGGCAAACGATGAATGGGATGAGAATAGTGCTCCGTTAACCCCTTCCCTGGCGCGTAATTATTGACCATTCTCAGTGACCGTTGATGGGTGTCTCTGGTAGCATCAGTCTGAGGTGACGTCCCTTTGTTCCCAGGTTGGTTGCCAGGCCAATATTTTTTTTATTAGAGCTTATCTGGCTGCCAGGCCAATAAAAAGCCTTGGGTAGAGTCTCTTGGTGTAGCGGGATATCCATTGAACGCTGCTCCGAGATCTTGGCCGTCGTGAAGGGAGCTAGTAGGAGTTTATTACGGGGCGTGCTCCATTGTTCACCTGGTGAGAAATCGATGGCCCCTTCGGGGACCGTCAGTGCTCCTTGGTAGGGAGCCACGGCACTCCGAGGTTTGACGACCCAGTCGGACAAACAACAGCACAAGAAGCGAGCCTTCTGAAACATCCGAAACCTCTCCGATCGATAGGCGGGAGCGACTTACGCGGGGCGAACTCACCATCCCCTTTCTTTTTTATTGAGTGGTCACAAAGTATTGAGAGATATAAAGTGTTTAGCATGACTTAAAAGAAAGGACCTGGTGCGTTAAAGTATACCTGCTCGACATTTCAAAAGGACAAGTGGTGCGTAGATTTTCCGGAGGGATGTTTCTCAAAATGCCACCCTGGAAGTATCTGCACGAACTGCGTCCTAAGGGCAGGACTTCAGGACCTTAGGAAACTTTTCAAATATTCTGAGGAAAATTCACGACGGCTGGAAGAAAAGGTGAAATCCTCAAATCTGAGCATGTGACTCAAACCGTCGTTTCGAAGCCATCATTGCAGAGATGACAGCCAACAAGTTAGAGCAAGAGCATCAAGAAACTCTTAACGACGCGGATGGCTCCTCTGTTGAGCCTTCAAGCACCGCGTCGATAGAGATAAGCCAACTATCCGACGTCCCAGAGCCAGCTGCTGCTGGGGTTACTCAAGACGTCAAAAAGAAGAAAAGGAAGAGTAAGAAAGGAAAAACAGTAGATAAAACAGAAGAAAAAGTAGAAACGGAAGAAAAGGCGAAGAAGAAAAAGAAGAAGAAAAAACAAAAAAGTGGGGAAGAAAGAAGAATCAATTGAGCCCAAAATGCGCGACGGGTCATCGTGATCGGTGACTCTTGAGCGCGGGATCTACAACCCTTTCTCACCCTTGGAGGCTGAGAAATCTCAGATCTCTGAGAACTCAGTAGTTGCCCTCATGGCAAGTGGCAACGATCTCTACCTAAGAGTAGGTAAAGTAGGCGCTAGCGGGAAGATCCTGAATACGGTTATGGGAGGAGTTGAAGACTGTGGGCTAAAAACCCGCAGACGTGTCGTAGTCGGTATACTCCCAAGACGAGGTCCATCCCGCAATGCTCACGCGAAGAACGTCTCCATAAACCAACGCCTGGGAGATCTTTGTACGGCAGAAGGAGTCTTTTTTTTAGACCCATACCGCACCTTTAAGAAAAGAAATTACCTGTACTAAAGGGACGAGTGCATCTTTACTTTAAAGGGAAAGCTGTACTCGCGAACATGATCCAGGATGTTGTGAAGCGGACCCAAAGAAGTGTCAGACCCCGAGTAAAGGAGGACGTGCGCCAGTACACCCGTGTTACTCCAGGAACGACCTTTTCTGAAGTCACAAAGAGGGGAGTGACCCCGCCACAGAGAAACAAAGCGGGAAACGGAAGAGCGTAGGGAGTCCTACAGTCGGGGACTCCCTCAAAGTTTTTCTCTTTAATGCGAGATCTATCAGAAACAAGTTTCTAGAACTTTGTGTCCTCGTAGAATCAGAAGAACTTGAGATGGTGGCCATAATGGAGTCGTGGATAAAAACCTCAAGCCGAGATTCCCGGGTACCAGCTCTTCCTGAAAGATAGGCCAGACAGAGAGGGTGGTGGTGTGATGCTGTATGTCAAGGATTCTCTTAACTCAATGGATTGCAACATCGTATCGGACCATGAACTACAAGGTGTTGACCTAGAGATAGGTCCTGTTAAATACAGGACCCTGGTGCTTTATAGACCTCCTGCCCAACTCGTTGAAAAGGACAGAGATCTGTACCATCTACTAAGAGAACTTGTCGAAGACAGAGTGTGTATCCTCATGGAGGATTTCAACACACAAGTTGACTGTGAAACCAGATAACCCTGTGGCGAGAACATACTACTTCTGGAGTTCGCAAACAACGAGTTCCTCACTCAATGGGTGAGAGAGCCAACGAGAGGAGACAATATCCTCGACTTGGTTTTCGCCTCTGAAGATGACATCGTTGAGGACCTCTCTGTTGGCGAAGAGCTTAGTGGTAGTGACCACCGACTAATTAGATTTGTAGTCAAAGTCCCGAAGGCAGGGCCTGCAACTAGTTAAGCTAGGAAACTTGATTTGAAAAGAGCAGACTTCGCAGGTTTTCGTGCTGGACTGACTGACGCAAGGCTAGAAGTTTGCGATATTGTTGAAGACTCGTGGAATAGTTTCAAAACCATATTCATGAGTCTTCAATCGCGTTTAATCCCTCTTAAATATCCACGTCGGTCTTCTGTTCAACCAAAGTGGTAAAATAAAAAAATCGGCTAACTGCTTAGGGAGAAGCAAACTGTGTACCGGCACTCGAAGATCTCGGGTGCCTTTGAAGAATACCGGAGGCTAGCCAGGAGAGTGAAGTCCGGCATAAGGGCAGGTAAGCGGTCTGGATATGTGAACAGCCGTAAACCAATCCGTTTAACGATTGGACCTTTGAGAAATGAGGAGGGGGCATTAAACCACTTAGATGCAGAAAATGCTAACCTCTTCAACGACTACTGTTCTTCAGTGTTTACTGAAGAGTGTGGTCCCATCCCCAAGCCAATGGATTCCTACTCGGGGGAAAAGCTGGAGGTTATGGACTTCACCGAAGGAAAAATAAAAAAGATCACTGACCTAATGACGAATAAGTCACCTGGCCCAGATGGGTTTCTACCTAAAGCGTTAAAAGAAGTGCGCGATCAAGTGTCACAACACCTGAGCGCAATCTTCAACAGGTCAATCTGGACCGAATGCGTTCCTAGAGACTGGCGTGAAGCGGAGGTGACTCCTATATTCAAGAAAGGAGACCGTAGCCAACCGTTAAACTACCGACCTATCAGTCTGACTTCTATAGTCGGTAAATTAATGGAAAGCAGGATGGTGGACAAAATGACGTCGTATTTAGAGTCAAACCTGCTACTGAGGAGTTACCAGCACGGCTTCCGAAGGCAACGGTCATGCCTGACGAACCTTGTGAATTCCTCCACTTCGTGTTCAGTGAGCACGATCGGGACAAGGCGGTGGATTTTGTTTACTTAGACTTTCAGAAATCCTTTGATAAGGTACCACACCGCCGCCTTCTCCGAAAAGTGTGAGCACTGGCTAAGTGGCAGACGCCAACGGCTGGTGGTGAATGGACAGGCTTCTGAGTGGGTACCCGTTAATAGAGGGGGGCCTCAAGGTTATGTCCTGAGACCACTACTATTCATCATTTACGTCAAGAAAGGAGACCGTAGCCAACCATCCAACTACCGACCTATCAGTCTGACTTCGATAGTCGGTAAATTCATGAAAAGCATGATGGTGGACAAAATGACGTCGTATTTAGAGTCAAACCTGCTACTGAGGAGTTCCCAGCACGGCTTCCCGAAGGCAACGGTCATGCCTGACGAACCTTGTGGAATTCTTCCACTTCGTCTTCAGTGAGCACGATTGGGACAAGGCGGTGGATGTGGTCTACCTAGACTTTCAGAAAGCCTTTGAAGAGGTACCACACCGCCACCTTCTCCGGAAAGTGCGAGCGCTGGCGAAGTGGCAGACGGCAACGGCTGGTAACGAATTGACAGGCTTCTGAGTGGGTGCCCGTTTGCAGTGGGGTGCCTCAAGGTTATGTCCTGGGACCACTACTATTTATCATCTACGTCAACGACATGGACGGTGACATGGTTGCCAAGATTTCTAAATTTGCCAACGATACCATGCTTGGTATGAACGTTGCAAAGGATGGAAATACTGCCCGCCTGCAGGAAGATCTTCGGAAGATTGGGGAGTGGTCGGACACGTGGCAAATGCCTTTTTAACGTAAACAAATGCGAATTAATGCATATCGGCCACAGAAACCTCCAAACTCAGTATATCCTTAATGGCACTGCTATTGAATTCACCGACACTGAGAAGGACTTGAGTGTAATAATCACTAGTGACCTCAAGTTCTCAAAACAGTGCTTTGAAGCGGAGAAAAAGGACCAAAGGATGCTAGGCTATATAAAGCGCCAATTTGGATATCGGAACAAGGAGATTGTACTGTGTTTGTACAACTCACTTGTCTGACCGCACCTGGAGTATGCCGTACAATTTTGGAGTCTTTCGTTTTGAAAGGACATCGCAAGGTTGAAACGCGTACAAGCTAGGGCAACCAAGCTGTTATCGCTGGAAACCCGTAGACTGCGTGGTCAGCTCCTCAAAGTTTTTAAAATACTTCAAGGGTTCGACAATGTTGACTACCGGGATATTTTCACACTGAGTGAGAACAGAAAGCGCAATCATGGCTTCAAACTTGAACTTGAAGCGTTCCAACCGCAATCTGTGTGGAAATTTTTTCACTTTCAGTATCTGCGGTATGTGGAACGCACTTCCAGTGGAAGTTGTCAACAGTGAATCTGTTGACCAGTTCAAGTCAAGACTAGACAAAGTCTTGAAAAGTTGCCGTTTAGGGACGCAAAACAATTAAGCAGCCATGTGCCCGCTCGATTGCTAGTCCAAAGGTACCCTCTTTGAATGAATCCTAAGGTCTTCTAGGGTACTTTTTTTCCTTGTAACTCCTTGTAACTCTGCTACTAAGTATTCTACAGCACCGAAGGTATGTATTGTCTACATATTTTAGAGCACACCTCTTGTTAGGCTGGAACCTTGCCAGTGTAAAGCGATGCCATTATTCACAAGAGGGGATGACTTTCATGCCTTTTCCCTCTCGTTTAATTCAAGCAACTATATTCCTCTAGGTAGGAGTGAAGGGGTGGTGTGCATGGTTATGAGACCGATTTTTCATTGATTACGACACTCAGATAGCGCTGAGTCCGTCAGAGGCATTGTAATATTATCTTCATCTATCCTGCTCAATTGAGTTGATGAAAGAGACTAACAGTCTCAACGGACAGGAAAGCACGAAAAATGGTTTCTCATACCCACTTTGACTTTATAGCACGAATAAGGTCAACACTTCAGAGTACTGTATAAGGCGAGGATGCTGGAAGATGGATATTTCTCTTCGACCTCGGCCTTAATTCCTCGACGGCTTCAGATCGTTTTTGTTTCCTCTATATCTGGTACAGACGGAACCGTATTTCATCCAGACTTCTTTTAAAGATTAAATTGAAGACTGATTGGTTCCGAACACTGTCGAGCATATTCTTATTAAATATTCCAATTTCGGGTGGCTTCCCGGGCGCTAATTGTCCATGTACCGAGTTTAGTGGTTCAGTACCGATGCTCGTGTTTGTACTCAGAAGAAGGTTTTGACATCTAACTGTGGTTTATTAGAGTTTTTGTAGAAGGCACACCTGTTCCATGATATTCAGCCAATTAATTTTCTCCATGTACCTTAAGCCAACAGAGAAAACGGCCCTCACTCCGCAGTCCTAGTCAACCCCTTTTCTGTATGTCCAACCTTTAGTTTGAGTATGTATAGTTTAAATTTTTTTCTTGTGTCTTCTTTTGTGTTTACTATTATTCATTTTGAAATAGCCTAATAATAGACTTATATCTAAAGTTTTGAACGCGATGCTCTTGTCGGTAGTCACCAAATAGAGGACCTAAGAATTATACTGCATGATCAAAATGAGGGAGTAAACTTTCTAATGTTGATACAGAATAATATCGCTTAAATTAAACGTTAATGTCTAACTTTGTAGCCTAATTCCCTATTTACCCTCATGATTTTAGAGTATATATTTTTTTAAAATTTTAGATCACTATAAATACTATTCTTCGTTGACTATGTTTATCATTTGACCACCTATATTGTAATACCTTCAAAGATTTTCATAAACTCTTGCAATCCATCACACTGTCCACTTCTCCTGCAAAGTAACATCATAGTGACTATTCATCTAATGAATCCAAGGCTTTTAGCAAATTTTCTCAGTCAGTATGATAATTTGCCTTAGCAAAAAGTTTGCTATGATCGGCAAATTCTAAATTTTAAATAAGTTCATATCAATATATATATATATGCAAAAATCCCACAGGAAAATAAAAGGCGGATTCCAGTGTGACTTTTGGCATTTATTGCTCTACTCAGGCGCTACCTTGTGAGTTTCTCATATCTCTCTCTCTCTCTCTCTCTCTCTATATATATATATATATATATATATATATATATATATATATATATATATGCATATACATATGTAGGGGCAATCGTAAGTGCGCTAGAAAAGTCCCCTGCAGTTCTTTCCTTATCCCTGGCTATGGAGGGACCTTATTGAAGTGGGGCGAATCAAATGATCATCAAAAAAACAACAGATAGGCAGAACACCAAATCATATTTGATGAAAAATCTGGAGATATCATTCTAAATTAACTATCTTACATTTTCATTAATATTTTAACTAAAGCAAATTTCTGGACGGCTGAAACAATGCCATACTGGAAATTTTCGGAAGGGAATAGACAAGTGTATGTATTTAATACAAAGTAGTAGTAGAGATAGGCAAGTTCACTAAGATAAAGGATGGATGATAACTTACTCTTGTAATAGTATTAAACCCGCACGAGGTTATTTAGAGAGAACATGCAATCCATCCCGTGCCATGTATAACGAACTATACATGGTACCAATTAATGGTCCTTAAATCTTGATTGATGTTTTGCCTTTAGTTGTCGTCTTTTGAACGGGATAGCTGCCATTTAGCGGATAATATTTTAAAAGTTATATTGGATTGTCCTAGATAAACTGGAGGTGAGATAAAGTAAAGGGGAGCAAACCAGCCTCCTTACACCCCGTCATAATGCTAAAGTGAAGTCTTTGACGGTGCTTTCCCTCTTTACATTCTAAGTAGGAGGACCTGCTGAATTCTAGCTACCTGTTGTAACAGCATACACAGGATATCCACCACTGGTATCTCCTTAAAATTGCGATTCATAGTGTAATGTGTTTTTTCACCAAAATGTTCAACAGTTACAATTCACCATTCTTCCACTCCTTTGTTTAAAAGCTCTTGATCAAATTAAAATGGTCGTCTTAAACTGTGTTCAACTTTGAGACTAAAGTTCCCCCAGTGAAAACTCTGAAAACATCTTTACGGATGATTGACATTAATTGTTCCTTCAGCTTATACAAGTTTTCTTTTGTTAGTTTAGCCTTGTTGCTTTTTGTAAATCTGCGGAATATATGAAAGATACTACTTACAAGATTACTATGTTTACAAGCTTAGAATATTTTTTTTTAGTTAAAGGATGAGCCTGTGTTTATAAAAGATTGATTGGAAAATGTTAAAATCGAGTTATTCTTACGGAAAATATTATAGGATGTGAGAAGATTCTCAATTATTCTTAACACATTGACTGCCGCGTATCCACATTTATGGAGACGCGGCACATTTCAAATGTATCACGTATCCAGATTTATGTATACAACATTTTTTCTCAGTTCGTTGGCGTCTCAATAATTCTGGAGACATCCAATGCATTTTCTTATGCTATTTATATCTGTGGCATACTATGAAAGATTTGCGAAATATAGCTTGGCATACTATGGATTGTTTTGCTAATTTTTAGAAGATAAAAAAGTTTGTAAAATTCTGTATTTTTAAGCTCATGAAGGTGTTATAAAAGAAGTTTAAATTAATTTTTTTACTTCTAGTGACATAACTAAATATGTAAAATTTTTTAAATAAATCAATTTTCTTTCTATAATTTTAAAATAAATTTTTGGCAAATATACCTTTGAAAATTATTTCCTTTTTTACAAACGTTATATAATAGTTTATAGATTCGAAAATATTTTACTTAACTTTGTATAGACCTGATAATAACCTTTATATGCACTAGAAAAACTAAAAGAATCTACCCAACCAATTTACTCGCTGGGTTTACCTTAATGAATTTGGTTGAAACGTTCACGGCACATTTGGGCTCCACTTTCACATCTATGGCAATAGAACACAGTCTTCATATTTTTCTTTTTGGCTTCGTTACGTCTATATTGCTTACTTAGTTTGGCATACCATGGCTTGCAACTGAGTGTCCATAGCTTGTTTTGTTCATTTGTTCTTCTTTTCAACACATGCATTGTTTTCTGAATGGGTTTCTTTGGTTTAAAATTACATCCAAGAAGAGAGAATGTTATACTCTTTCTAAATTCCCTGATCTTCATTTTTCACCTTGTTACTTCCTTCTAGATTATATGAGCATTTCCAATGGACAACCTTAATAATATCTTAATCCCCCAACTTCCTATATCACTTGACGCCTTTGCTTAGTGTGGGTACGTATGAAGTCAGTTGGTCGGATACATCTATTCCTACTTTCCCTCTATTATTTGATATTACCATCTCTGGTTTCTTAGCAAGAGGTTCTACTTTCCCTCTTCTTATATGTGGCTCTCCTTCTGCATGATTTTTCTTCTGTACGCTCTCTTTTTGCAGGATGATCTTCTTGTTGTCTGCCCTTAGACAATCCTTTTGGGACGTCACATAAATATGGTGAATGCTTGGTGGACAACATTCTGACATCACGTTTGTGTTTCCACTTTAGCACAACTATGCCATGTTGAACTTCCCTGGAGATAAAAATCATCGGCAAATAATGTTCGCAATTAATTTACGAGGTCTTTTGCAAGATCTTTACAAACGTGTTGCGTTAATCCAATCTCTCGTACTTCTTTATCAGATTTCCATGAGTACACAGATAATATACTGATTTGTGGATCATAACTTAAAAAATTTGATCCCATATTTATGGCTTTTGTTCGGGAAGTATTAACTAAATATAAGACGACCTCTTCATGGAATGATAGTTTCTCAATGACAAATTCTTCGCCAGGCACATACACTTTTTGAGAATTGATTCTCAAAGCATTTATTAAGAATTGAATTTTGGCTAATCTATTACCTTCTTCAGCTAATTCATTATTTGCAAAATATACACAATTCCAGAGAAGTTGAAAGTGATTTCTAGACAAAGTTCTTTCTTTTTTGGTAATTGGACTGACAAAAAGCGGGTCAGTGATTCCCTCTTTTATTCAAACCCATCCATAAAATTAGTCCAAGAAAGAGTTTCATTTCCCATGCATTGGTATCGACCCATTTTTTAAGCCTGGAAGTCCTTTTCAATAGTATTTTGGAAGTAGCTTTAGTATGAGTTTGTTTCTGCTGATCAGCATATAAATTAGTATGTTCACAAAGCATTTTCAGTATTTATCGTCAACAAAAAGAGAGAATACTTCTATTGGCGTTATATCTGCAGTCATAGTCACATGAATTCCATGCTTCCCAGTAAAAGCAAATTCCTTTTGTAGAAAGGGTAGGAACCTCATCATCTGCATCACTTTCTTCGATTATAAGATCTTCTAAGGCTACTTGTAATTCAATTTCAGCTTCCAAAATCGAAAAGAATGTTCATAATTTCGGTCTCTCACAGAGCCATCACTTTCAAATGATGAAGTACTAAGTGTATCATCGCAATCATCTAGAACCTTTTTTAATTTACTGGGTGTTATACGATTTCTAGGCATTTTATCTGTAAACTAGGTATATTTTTATATAATTTATGATAAAATTACAATGAAAAAAGAAAAAAAGAAGAATTATTGGCATCCTACAGTCTAAAGTCAATTAATTTGCGGTCAATTCAGAAATAACATCTCTGTCTCCAGAAAACTGGAAACATGGCACACATATACCAATATTTGCATAATTTTTCTATAAAGTATTTATAGGCCTAAGACATTTGTAGGATGCTGTCGCTAAGTAAGTGATGCTCACCATCAAATTTGACCCCAAGAATTCTAGCTTTATCAGAAAAACCTTGATTGAATTTAAGAATATCTCTCGAATGCCATATAGAAGTGGAATGATAGACTGAAGCGACGTAGAAGATTAACATTGAGAAAAGAATAGATATGAAACAGAAGCAACCCAAGAAAAAAACAGACGGAAGAACATAACGCATTTCAGTCGGCCGAGATATATCATTCCCGATGTAAATGAGAGTGAATATGAGATGATATAAATATGAGCATAAATCAGCGAGCGATGATTAAGCAATAAAACAGAAAGACTGTAGCAGGAGAGGAGGCAGTAGGGATATTAGGAGAGAGAATGACATAGATCAGAGTAAGATGGGACGGTTAAGTTAGGTTAGGTGCTTTATGTTGGAGAATTAAAAATGAATAAACGATCGGAAATGAATTAATATCGGTTCAAAGAGTGTATTTACCCTTTCAGAGTTACGCTTGTAAAATGGTCTCACCTCCATGATTTCTTCGGTGTAGATAAAATTAAAGGTTTAGATAATAATGTTGAAGAGTCTGCATTATTTTATTATGATTAAGGATATAAGTTGTTATTTAAGCTGCTAAAGAGTTACTTAAGAAAAGATTGAATATACAGGATAAATGGAGTTAATACGAGAAATAATAAAAGGTAAACACTTACTCGTACCTTTCCAATTATTTGAATTTAATTTGACCTACCATAAGCCGACACCCAGCGATTGCCAAAGTACTTGATAAGTACGAAATTCAAAGTTCACTAAGAAGTTTTTAACTGTAAAGTAAAATTTGAGAACCCTTAGATGACAATTTTGTTTTAAATAACTGCCACTGATCACTTTAACCTCTAATATTCTGATTCTGTATCTTGAACTAGAAAAACAGCTCTTTTTGGCATTGATGAAAGGCACCACCTCCAAGGAACAAATGGAGCCACAACTGCAGGCATATCACAGGCCCAGGGGGAACTATTCGAAGAGGACATCGTACCAAGTTCAGCCAACTGCCTTCATTCCTAAAATTCGAGTTCAAATTATGAACAACTACCCGGTATGGAAGAAAGCACAGAACTTGAATGTGGCGAGATAGAGAGATTGGCAAAGGATGTAAGAGAGAAGAAAGTGAGGATTGAACGAAAATAATAGAAGCAAAATCAATAGGTTGCACAAAATATAACAAACCAGTTTAAAATGAACCTTGAAGTGATTTAATCGAAAGTTTTATTAAATATAGATTATTTACTCTGCAATAGTTGGAGGGAAATAATGTTTTAATTTTTTTTTAGAAAAGACGCAGTCTTTATGATATTAAGCAACTAGTGGATAGAAAATTGGAGGAGAGAAGATGCCGTCAATTGGAAGGAGGGCCGAAAATCTGGAAGGAGGTCGGCGTTTATATTAGGCGGAACTAATGTGGATTCTGAATTTTAATACTTGATTCTTCTTAATCCTTAAAATATATCAGTGGAGTTGATTTAAGAAAAGTAAAATAATCACTATATATTTTATTCTGATTCAATGAAGCTGATGTTTAAATAAAATGGATGCAGAAAAGAGAGAACCCGATCCATTGACCTCTCAAACGAAATGCACGGTTTTAAAACAGAGCAAGAGAATCAGGTGTGTATTTAATTACCTATATGTACTGTTGGAATGGCCAGACTCTCTCTCTCTCTCTTTCTATATATATATATATATATATATATATATATATATATATATATATATATATATGAATGCAATGTCCCGCAGGAAAAAATCAAAAGGTGTTTCCAAGTACATTCGAACTTTATTAAGTTCCTTATCAAGGATAACTACAAAAAATAGTATTATATTAGAGGTATATATACGAAAGAAAAGTATGAAAGACCGCCTCAAAAACAAGAAATCACCAATGAGGAAGACGGAAGGAGGAAAGTAAAGAAACACATTAAGGATTATAAGAAGCAGGTAGTAAGGTCAAACTAAGCCGACGAAAAGAAGAACAGGTTCAAAGAAATGGAAATAGCCTAACGAGAGAGATTATAAGACACGATGAGCAAAAGGGGGAAGAATACAAAGTACAAAACTGAGCAGTGACAATTATAAAATAAAAATTAATAATAAAAATTAAAATAAAATAGGGGCCACATAACTAAAGAATGTATATAAAAAAAACCCACTAGGAACGCAAGACAAAACTAATTTCTTTGAGTATTAATCTTTTAATTATAGCATCTATTTTATATAAACCAGGAAAAAGATTAAAATTATCACATTAACTTATAAAAGCACATTCAATGATGTTCCTTTTTATATGGTCATTGGAACGATAAATAAATTTGCCTGAGTTCCAGTTAATTAAATGGTTCTTATCTGACATATGGACAAAGAAAGCACTGTTATCTTCCCCTCTTCGGACATTATCTCCATTTCTTTGAATCTGTTACCCTGTCCTTCGACTTAGTTTGACCTTACTACCTGCTTCTTGTAATCCTTAATGTGTTTTTTTTTACCTTCCCCCTTCCATCTTCCTCATTGGTGATTTCTTGTTTTTGAGGCAGTCTTTTATACTTTTCTTTCGTATATATACCTCTAATATAATACTATTTTTTTGAAGTTATCCTTGATAAGGAACTTAAAAAAGTTCGAAAGTACTTGGAAACACCTTTCCTTTTTTTCCTGCGGGAGATTGCATTCATTTGCCACCCTCACGTGATACTTTGTGAGTTTTTCATTCCATATATATATATATATATATATATATATATATATATATATATATATATATATATATATATATATATATATATATATATATATATATATCATATATCATATAAATATATATATATATATATCATATATCATATATATATATATATTTATATATATATATACGTAGGTACTTTTGCGGCTTTGGGCCAAAGTTGGTTGAAGATTAGGTAGCTGGTACGCGTTAGGATTGCAAAAGAAAGACAATGATGAAAATATATCTTTACTAGCGACAAAATAATATTTAAATATACACAAATATAGGGTTTAAAGGGACTAGTCGTAGAGACGGAGTTAAATGTCTATGCAAGATACAAGTGAGTTAATTAGGGAATTAAGGAGGTCGGGTTCAGGTAGGTAATTTAAAGGTGGATTTAAAACTGGGGCGCACACACAAAGAATGGTTCGATTGGGTAAGCCAGATTCTAGATCAATCTGCAGGCAGCAACAGTTCTAATTGATTACGTGCTCGTTGCAGAAAATGGACCGGTTGGGATACGATGAATGCGAAGGAGGATGTCGGGTTACCTCTCGCTTCAGATGAGGGAGCACTCGTAGCTGGCCTTCGGAGATGGTAATCTTCGTCAGATACTCGCCAATTGGCAGACTTCACAGATGTTGATTTAGCCTTCGTCCTTCAATCGAAATTGCCGATGGGGGTAGGTGAGAGTCCTTCAGCTCGTTCGCTGTAGTATGTGGGAAGTCTATTAGTGCTACTTACTAAACTGAGTGGAAGGATTATATAGACGTCTGGTGAGATGGCTGCTTTGGCGGCCGCCTCCAGACACACGTGCGATTTGAGGGAAAAGTCGGCGACTTTTTTTTTGGGGGGGGGGGATCGTTATAACGTTGGCATGGAATGTTTAACAGACTTCGATCTTATGACGGAGGCAGGAATGTTGGCTGAAAGTTGCCCATGGGAGACGATTAAATCGGTCCCAAAAGAAATACAGCTGTGGCGTGATAACTGCGTAGGCTGCACCCTCACCCTGGTTCAGCCATGCTTTCAAAGCGACATGCGGTGATCTCAGGACCACGTGCCTATAGAAGGGCACGTAGTCGCCCTTTGACCTTATTCTGCTACACCGGCAACCACGCTAACTACAATAAAAAATTTCGAGAAAACAGGCGTATAAATAATTAATTAAGAATTCAGGAATGTGTTTATGCTTTCCATTCATTCCTTTTTTAATTCTAAATTGATTAGGTAATCAAAATATTGCAATTTAAATTTATTTCTAGAATTCAGTCCCATAAGTATGATGCTTTTCAGAAGATTTTCTCTCTCTCCTTATCCCACTCTAGCGTTTAGTTCATTAAATATAAAATATTTTATGAAAAAATTGTAATGTAGATGATAATCATGAAAATGATTATCATCAACAGCAATCATCGCCTTTATTATTGTTTAATATTATTAAATATTTCAGGTAAAAGTTAATTTATACAATTTCTTAGCAGACAACAAGAAATTCCATTCTTACTGTTTATAAGTAATGAAAATAAAGTCACAAGTTAATATACTGCAGTCAGCAATTTTTTATAAATCGACAATTTATCATAGTTAAGAATTGTGTAAAAAATAAATTAAAAAATAATTAATTAAAATTTATTCATATATCGGTGTGAACGCAAAATTTTCATTCAGATATTTGATTCCATTGTAATGTTATACAAATTCAAGATTTACATCCTTTTATTAAGTTAACCTTGCCATGAACTTATCCTTCAAAAGATTTTCTCGATTCATGGCAGCCCTTTGTTTTCTCTTTGTCGCGAATAGAGTTCAGTTAACCCTTTCTGCGTTTACGAGGGCGTGGGCGTTTTATAATATAACTAGAGTGCAAATTCCTGAATGTAGGATGGCCACAGTCGACTATCTTGTAGGTTCCGGTATAACAGAAAAATGGGTACAAAAATTTCTTTAGTAATATGCAAATGAATATTATTTTACAAGATTAAAAAGAGATTTGAAATTAGCAATTCATGCATTAGATGTACACAGGTCTCAGTGGCTAAATTGGGGAAGGGAGACTTGGTGAGCACCGTTACCGTTCAAACAAACGAACAATATTGACCGTGACTCTTGCATGACCTTAAGAGTATAATAAGCAGATGATGCAGGCTCTACACTGGGGGGAGGGGGAGAGAGAGCACTTGCAGAGGAGAGTTTCGCGTTCCTGTTACCTCAAAGATTTAGTCCGAAGGAATAATCCTTGCCTTGGCGCAAAGTTCAAACAATAGTCATTTAAAAATGACTATTAAAGGGTGAAGTTAAATCTTGCTTTCGAGTAACACGAATCGAGACTAAGCGCGCTGTGTTCAAGGAGAGGGAAGAAGCGTGTCAAGGTAGACTTACGTGAATTAACGAAAATACTGGGAACTTGAAGGGTTCTGCGAGAATTGTGCTGAGTCCAAAGGAACGCGAATAGCAGGTACGAACTGGGAAGTGCAGACGGTGGATACGGACGGGGCAGTGCGGGCAGCAGATACTGTTTCCAACTGTGGCGCCGGAAGATTTATAGGAGTCGAATGGGAGTTTCCCCCATCCATTCAAAGGGGAGGTTTTTAGGGTCAGATGCATCGGCAGACGAAAATAATCTCGGCCCTTTAGCGCGAGCACGGGAAGGTTCCTAAGTCGGCTAGGCGAACTTTATTCGCCTTCAGATGGGACCTTCTGGGCTCTTAAACTTGCCGTAGCTTCCTGTAATGGCGGCATTTCATGTCACCGTGGCGTCAAGTAATTTCGCACCTCCATTAGCGAGACAAAATAGGTCGCTCGGGTGTCTGTTGTCTCTCTCTCTCCAATGGAAGGCAAGGCGGCGTGCAGCTTCCTCTCTTTCTTTCTCTTAGATATCTGACACTCTTTCCTGAACGAAAATGCTTACGGATATGTATATATATATATATATATATATATATATATATATATATATATATATATATATATATTAACGGTTGTTAAGAACCTTCACTCCTAGGTTGGGGTATTCATTTTTTAAATATCTCCATTTAATTTTATCTCGAAACACGTGAAAAACAAAAGATCTTTCCTAAGAAATTTTGAAAGCATAGTAAATTTTCCTTCCAACTGGAGAAAGATGTGAATTTTAAATGAAAGAAAGGATTACTCTAGTAAAAACGATGGAGAATAAAGTAAAGTCTATCTTTGAAGAGTAATTGTGAGTATTTGACTTGTGAGCGTAATCCGTTTGGGGCTCCAATCATCGGTGGAACTCTGGATAAAATTCCCTATGTTTTGTATCATTTAAATAAAGGAAGCGCAAGTTCGTTTCCTACCAATATTCATAAAAGGCAATCCGGTTGTATAAAATTGAACAGCAAGGTGCAAAAATCTTGCTCCTTTTGTTATTTACTTAGCCTCTCACTCAAGGTTGCAATTTGCTTTCTGTTTCCTTTTAAGTTTACTTCTCTCTATATTCTTCTTTCTTTTTCAGTAGTTAAAAGATTTTTTTCCACAATGAAACATTCGTGGCACAAACCTGATTTTCTCAAAGACTGATAGTTTATGGAGTTAACTCCAAGAACCATTAAAATATTCTAAATGGATTGAAGTAGAAGTGAATAGAATAATTCTTTTCTTAATAAAACCTTCAAAGTCTCAATGCAGCGTAGCTCAGCAAATACAAAGAAACCTATTTTATGTAGTCAAGGGGAATTAATACATTGCATTTCATTTATTCTCTACACGGTTGCTACTTTTCGTTATATGGTAGGTAAGAATTTTTTACGCACGCACATGACCAAGAAGGCAAGCGTGACAAGATGCTTTCATCCTCTATGGTAGTGTTCGATTTCGAACAGGCTGTTGTTCGCACAATTCTAAAGAAACTACTCCTGTAAACAAATGACTCGGCAAACTACAAGCCAAAACATAATCTCTAGTTTCTTTATCAAATCATTCAAAGGCAGCTCAGGGTTCTTGGGCGCATGCCTACCTTCATCTATGATGATATCTCCCAATAGGGTTTATAAATCTTCTCTTAATTTTCTTCATTGCCTTCGACGGTGGATGAAGCTGGTAAATTATCACTCAACAAAGCTCTTCTTCCATGATGCCACCAAAGGAGTTTTTATATGTATATTCTCCTGAAACGAAATAGATAGCATTTTCTCGGATCAAAAATAGTTTTCTGCCCCCTTAAGAAAGAAAAAAAAATAATACTACACTTGCAGCTACTCTTTCTCGAACAAGACCCATTACTTACTGCCCTTGGGCTTGGTAAGGATTTTTCTTTTAATCTATATGGGATACCTGGTTCGCAGAAACTTTAATAAATCTTCTATCTGCTAATGGCTCTGAAAAAACTTTCTACAATACAATTATAATAAAACTGAGGTGATGGTGGTGAGTAATTTTGAGAATGGTGCTCCCTATGAAAGCATTGCTCTGTTTCGTAAATTTGGTAGCTGTCAGGCTTTCTTTTTTAAAATTACTAAATATCTCGGCGTCGCTTCGAATCTAAACTTAAGTATTCCAGTGTTCAAGTATTACAGTAGATCGACGCATATTCCAAGCAATATTCGTCTACATTTTGCAGATTATAGCTTTGAGATCGCCATCACCCAGGCTTTGCCATAACAATCGTAACTCATTTCTCGCTAGATCACGCGCTTTATCACTTCGATCAACTTAACTTGTTCAATTTTTTGTATCCCGTTTTTATCTAAAATCAAGACGTTTTGATCGTGCATTTTCCCCACTTATAACACTTCTCGCATCATCCTTAATTTTTTATATAATATATTAAAATCTAGTGCAGCTTCTTATTGGTCTTATTCCTTTACCGTATCCTGCAACCTTAGATCCCTTCGTTATAACTAGCTCTTTTGAGCTCGAGCCACTTAGTCGTTTATGAGCTATTGAGAGTTAGAATGACGCCCAGAGTTATATGCCCATCCTAATCCATTGCTTACTTTTAAGAGAACTTTGAAGAGCAACCTCTCCTCTCCTTCCTTTTCCAGTTGGAAGACAAGGCATACCAAAATGCCTAATTTTCTTCTTTTTTTACGATTATGATAATAAATTAATGAAGAGTAATAGTAAATAATTTTTTGTGTTTAAGTGAAGTCGTATTTGAAAGCAAAATTTTTCCTTTTTCATCTTTACATCAGTATATTCAGACATAAGAACATAAGAAAAGAAGGAGACTGCAAAAGACCATTCATGGCCTACACGAAGTTGTATATTCGAAATTTCACCTCATTTTAAAGATTAACCAATCTTTAATTGAAAACATTTTAAACCACTGAAAGCAATTATTAAAAAAGGTTACATCTTTTTATATTAACCAAAATTTTAACCTTAAGAAATCCAGAAACCTTTGAAAACAGTAAATACACTATTTCAACTAATCGAGATAAAACGTTTGTTTGTGCAACAATCGAACTTCCAAAAGATCTGAGCTGTAATAACCAGATAGGCTGAAATTAGAATAGATTTGGAACTAATTATATAATTTAAATTTAATATAATGTAAATACTTAAACAAGAACCGGAAAATAAAATTGCAGTGGAATTAAAGAAATATTTATCACTAAAGAATCTTAGGAACAAATGCCAAATTACTTAGTCAAGGAAATATTTTTTAATTTGATCCGATAGAAGTAGGTACATTCTGCTTGGAAAGTTGCGATTCTGTAATCAGTGTTTAGATAATAATGGTTCATAAAAAATCTTACGCACTTTTTATTTACATGGTCAAACATGTGCGTTGACAGCATGAGGAAATTTAAATTGGGAAGTGAATAAGCAATAATCACTTTACCACTGAAAAGAAAAGTTTATAACAAAATGTGTATAAAATTAGTTAATAAATAAATAAATTATAAGCAAAATTCTAAACAATGATTAAAAAACGTTAAGAGTTGGGAAGAAACGAGAGAGAAAAAGAGCAGAAAATCACAGCGGAGATCGAGAGCATAAAATCTACGTTTACTATCTCTTATATACGTGCCTATATCATTCTGTGAAATATTAGTTCCTTTCTAATATCCAGCTGGTACCTTCATAAAGGCAAATCACAACACACAAGCTTATCTAAATTCTGATAATGGAGGTAACAGGAGAAAAGGTAACGTAATATACACAGGAGACATTTTAACAAATAATTCCTTCCCGTGATAAATTCAATACAAACACTTTTGTTAATAATAAATTCATATGTATTCCTTTAAAAAGAGGGTGGAATTGCCTCATGTTTCCTGAATATTGAATCAAAAATCGATTCATATTGGCTTGGTCCAGATATAGGAGATTTATTTGCTATATTTAGAGTCTTCTCCAAACTGACAAGAGGCTGCATCCTTTTGAATGGCTGCGAGAAACTTTGCTACAAAGGGGGATGTTTTAGAGTAGGTGAATATTCATTTTACATACTGTAAAAGGCATCTTAAAAAGAAATAGTATTAGAAATTTTACTGATTGCGAAAAGTATCATCTGGGTCAATTTACAACAATTGTGCTTATATTGGGTGGACTTATTTGCATAGAACTTTTAATTCTCTACAATTTTAGATAACTGCAGGATTTCTCTCGTTCTCTAGAGGCATTATAATGCATATGTAGATGACAAAGAAAAGTATGAATAGACATTGCTTCGTTGGCCATCTTGTGATCAAGCTGCAAATGCAAAGGTTTTTCATATTGGGTTAGGTATTCGAAACACTGTGTAACACTTATTGTGGATAGTTTGTTTGTTAATATTTTCTTCCTAAAAGTAATTAATCATTATTTTCCAAAATACAACAAGTTATTCTAAAGTGCAAAGAGAAAGGCGAAATATATAAATAATATTAAAAATATTACATTCTTGGAATCCCCTTCGCAAGACAAAAGGCATCCATAAAAGCGCCTATCGTCAAACTATGATAAAACTTAGAAAGTTTAAGGAAATTAGCATGATGGGCTTTTAAATATAAACAGGTAGTGAGTAGGGATTGCTGGGATAAACATATGAGGTGAGAGAAGAGAAGAGGATGGGATTGTGGTGTTAGAAACTTCTGAGCGAAATAATGGGGTTAGACCAGATCAGGTCTCCAGTGATGAGTAAACAATAGGACTTAAAGTCTCTTCGCATGCAGGAAAGATTTTTCTATTACAAATCAATTCTGGTGGCTGCCAAATATGGAACAGGACGTGAAATTTTCCCCAAAAGTTTATATTTAATATACTTTAAAATAAAAATAATAAAAGGCTAAATAATAATAAAATTAACAGCCAAATAAGCAAAACAACCCATTAGCTAACATGAAAATTGAAGAGGCTTACCTCCTTCATGTACCTAAGTAATCAAACAAAAATTGTAAAAAATAATTAGTATGGAGGAGAAACGCCTGTTCCTAAAACTCTATCTCGTCTCATTTAGGGAGGCACATAAGTGGTAGCAAGGGTAAGGATGCCCGAAACAGGAATTTCTACCAAAATGTGGATGGAGTCCAGTCTTAGGGAACCAAACACTTTTAACAAAAAGGGTCAGATGAGCATTGGATAGGTAGATGTCTCAAGTGTCTTTTATTTCCATAGATGATAGAAAATGACATGATAGCTTTGCGATATTGCAAAAAATACCCGAAAGGCAAATAAGAGTGCAAACTCACGCAACTTAAAATTTCCCAGCTCACCCGGTCATCATCATTATAACGAATTCCTAAGTACTCACTCGTTCCCAATTATGGAAGTTGTTTTAGTAAGAGCGAAGCGCATGTACTTAGCTCAGTCCGCGCATATGGACTGGCTTTCCTCATTACCAGACTAATTTCTATAGTGAACTTTGGCTCTGTAACTAATTGGTGCCAAACGATCAACGGAATTCCCTTATTTCACCTCAAGTGCCTTTTAAAATGTTTCAAGCCTAGAAGAGAAAAAAGATGCAAGGTAGCGAATTTATATTTCCCAAAGGTTTCATGAATATTTGTGCGTTGCATTTTGTCGAGACATCACAATAAATCTTGGAATTCAACGAATTAAATGTGCCTTTTAAAATTTTAATAATCCGTAGTTCTTGAATGGGACTGCTAGATCAATCTCTTTGCTCTTTGTCTGATATTGTAATAAAGTAATAAAGTTGTCCTGCTACCTAACGTTACGAATCTTTGTTGTAAAATTTGAAGTCTAATCCAACTGGTAACATTTGCTTGGATAATTGTGATTAGAAATCAATAGATTGGAAATATAAGCACTTAATGCTTTGTAAAATCGTTTAATATTTCCCTTGCAACATAAAAAAGAAATGCTTCTTCGAAATAAATGCAACCAGCAGTTCTGGCCTCTGGCTGTTCGATCATGTATATATAAATATCTAAAAGTGCTCTTGGCATGAGGTACATTAAAACGACCGTAGGAAAACCTTGGAAGTAATAAACTATATGAACGTAACCATCGTCATGTAATGTCTGCCCTCAAAGGAACAAAAACGGGACCCTCGATGAAATCTCTCTTTGATCCTTATGGGCATCAAAAATTCATACAAGGAAGATTTGACGTCTTCGGCCGATCTCTTCTATTGTACTTAGATGCGTATACCAGGAGATTACCTCGAGAACATTTCGTAACCACCCTCCCCAATGGAAAAGGGCAGTTTACTTTCTCCATGATAGGTATACAAATTTTTAGGTTTCTTTTTCATAGACGGCGCTAAACCACTCATAATTAGGAAATTTATCGCTCCTTTTTAATTACTTCTAACTGTAAGAAACGAATTTAATGTTTTTAAAAATACATTCATTTGATTTCATGTTTGAGCTGACAATAAGGGTGAGGATGGCGTTATATTTTAGTCCGGGATTATGAAAGTGAACAGGCTACTTCTCTCTCCTTTTAGGAATTATATTATTTTCAAAGAACTATTGTAACTTCTTAAACGACACATTTATTTTCTAGTTTGAAGTAAAGGCGGGAGAAGCTGCGCAAAAATGACATTTTCAAGCAAGGCTCTACTTCCAGTAACGCCTCTCTCTTTGCTAGAGCATGGCTTGAAAGTAAATGTTCCTTTGATTAGTTAACAAAGCGTTCAAGTTTAAATCAGAGTGCAAATTTAGGGCTGATGATAAAGCCAAACTATATACCTAAATACTCACTAATTGACTCAAATAGAATCTTTAGAGGTATATCAGCACAGTTTGCTTTGCACATACTTTAAATGAAATTAAAAACTTCATGTGGATAAATGACTCATAAACTAGTCTAAGAATACAGAATACATGTGCTATTACATAAGTCTCACTTCTTTTGTGTTAGTAATTATAGTGTATTTAGAAAATACAATATTATACACTGAATTCAAAGTGGATAACAATTACCTCCCCTATGAAATATAAGGATTAAACAAGAATTATTATATTGTAAACTCTTCCGAACCACACTTTGGTACGAAATCTAACATCATCAAATTTCTTCGACCACAAATTTTGTAAAGAATTTCCTTTCAGGGCGGACGAACAACTTTCTCTATCTGTTTAGCCGCCTAGATCGCATCGGGGCGATCCAAACTAGTTACCCATTTAGCAGTACAGCTGCACTGGCCTGAGAACGTAACTCATCTACATAACCAAGTTTTCACTACGTTTCCTTAAGATACTCTATACGCGGTGCAGTTGATTTAATTCTAGGACAATCAAATCTAAATAGGGGTTAAATAGTCACAATTATTCATATCTGTGGGAGGCCATAAACTATTGAAATATACGACTTCCACTTGAGAATATTTGTTGGTTATCTACGTTTTTAAATATATAAATATATATATATACATATATATATATATATATATATATATATATATATATATATATATATATATATATATATATATATATATATATATATATATAAATAAAGCATAATATTTTGCGATAACGCAAGAAAAGTGAGGGAGAGTAAGATGAAAGGAACTATTATCACCGAGAGAAAAAAGAAATCCCGTTAGGAAAAGATTAATAATTCCACCTGGTGCTTCCATCTAGTTGCATTCATTTCGCTTTCTCTTATTAAGATATATGCCTCATATTATGAAATTCTTGTTCATATTCTAAGAAATTAGACGTCGAAATTTATTGTCATAAATTTATCAGTGTTTTTTTTCCTTATTTTCCCCGCGTGCTTCGTTCTAGTTTGAGAAGGGAGTTTCAATGGAAATTAGCAGATGTCTTCACTTGGAGAGCTAAGATCAGTGAGAATAAATTTATAATTACATACACTAGGAATTTGTAAGAACTATAGTAACCCTACGAATTGACGATTATCCCAATATTAAAACATTTGAAAACAAACAAAATTTTTATTAGTAAGCACTCAGCCGGTTAACTCTGGTAATAGGCAAATGTCTCGAAATCCGTCTATTTTATCCGAGTCTTATCATCATCATTATGTGGATATATGATATTTGAATGTGAGTCTCGAAGTATATGCATTGAATTTGTTGAAGATGGTACTGGTAATGATTATGTTAAACCGAGGGAGGCTCATGAACCTCACATAATGTAAAACAATAGGTCATGAGAAACAAGAGTTGATGTGGTAGAGATTGAGATGGTAGAGATGGTAGACATGTTTAGCAGCAGATGCTAATAAAATAATAATTAGTACATGATTGTAGAAAGTTTTAATTAATGATAATTGAAATAATAATGCCAATTGATATTAACCTAATCAGTTATAATAATGTAAAAATACATTTAAGAGATAAAATATAATACAAAATTTAGAAATAAAAACAACTATAGAACTTTTCAGTATTTTTAACCTATATCCCCAATAGAATATTTAATTAAACGATATAGTAAATTACTCATTTTTTTTAAGTAAGTCTTGGAAGAAATCCCCTTTTTCATGTTCTAAATTTATTTGAAATCCGGAAGTCAAATCTATCTTTAAAAATATCACCAACAACGAAAACAATGACCTCATAAGTCACCAGTTTTTTTATCTCATCCAGAATATAACTTACATATCCTTCCTGCCTACTTCTAGCTACTCTTGAGCTTACTGTGAAGGACAATAACTTGTTCTTAATTATTTTGATTTGTTAGTAAACTGATATTTAATTTTATGTATATTATTCCTATTATTTACTCATCTACTGTTTAATAATTAAGTTTTACATTTGCGTTTCTTGGTCAAAGTCATATTCATTGATCGCTTTGAATCATCTTTATTCTTTTTAATTTAATTGATTTTGACTTGGAATTTTTCATATTTAAACTTGTATTTTTATAGCTTGCCTTGTGTTTAGTTTCTTTTTGATTCCTTGTCTTTATTTTAAATTTTAAAAAATTGTGGTCATTTGAATTCAAGTGATTTTCACAATTAGATTTTTTCCTAGTTTCATATTTATTTTTAGTTTTTGCAGACCTACATATTATTTTAATTAAGTTTTAAATTTGACTATCTTTATTGCTTAGTAATCATCTTTACCCCTTGTAATCTACTTCAATCTAACTTATAATTCTTCATATTCTAACTGATATCTAGCTGTTTGCCCTGCATTTAGATTTGATGTCATGGTAATAGTTTCAACTTTTTTTATTCCTATTTGATGCTAAGTCGCTGAAGATGGTTATTGTTAATGAACGAAACGTCCGGAAATATATATATATATATATATATATATATATGTATATATATATATATATATATATTATATAAAGAGGCTATGTTGGATATAGTAATTGTTATATTTGACAGCAATTTTTAGTTTCTTGATAACTTTCATAAATGATTATCCCTTAAAAGAGGGGGGACGATAAATATCATTTTAAATCATTATTTATTATTTGCCCGAGGCGCTTTTCAACCACATTGGTTATCTTCAGGGGCTATTCTGATAAATTTAAAGAATTTATGCTTTATAAATACAAAATATATGTAGATATTTTATAAGATTTTGAGGAGTAACAAAGAAAAAATAAACTTGAGATCAAAATGAAAAATTGTGGATTTAAAATCAAACTATTTAGAACGAACATATGTTAGAAAAAATAACAGGAGAAAACAGCAAAACTAACACATCTCTTTCTGAAATAATACTTGACTTCAAGCCAATTTACCTAAAGTTTCGATCTCACAGTCATCGGTCTGAAATAATTGTTATTTTTTTCATAGATGTCGTAGAATGGACTCTCGACGATATACCATATATGACTAATCGTTGAGGGAACTTGTTTAATTAACTTTAGAGTGCGTGGAAGTCTCGCGGGCCAATATTATGTAACTTTGATATGCTTAAGAAGTGGAACTAAGCTCAAGGATAATAATATTGCTATCATTAATAAAATAAAGTTTTATTAATAATAACTATCAGCAAACAAAGGACGGAAAAAATGACATAAACAGAAAATGGAAAAGGTCGTGGGGGCTCGGGCTAATCCGAGGATTAAAGGATTTGAAAAAGGTAAAACAAATATAGAGTTAAAGAGATGGGATGGTTCGCTAAACCATTTAAAGCACAGGATAGAATTAACAAAATGGTTCAATACTCAAAGGTAACGTTTGGCTTACGTAACTTTATACGAGTGGTGCAGTGAAAGGCGACGTGAAGGAATTGTCGGTCCGCTGGCGAGTTCCAGCCGAAGAGGAGGGGATAAGATGATCCTGACGTGGCGTCTTGGGAATGAAAACCATTTCTCGACAAACGGCTTGAAGAACAATGGCTGTTCTACGTTGTTATCTAACGAACAAAAGGGGGGGGGGGGTGAGAACCGTCTCTTGTCTACGGGCTCAAGAACAATGGCTGTTCTAATGTTGTTCTCCTCTGAACAACAGGGGGGAAGGGTGAGAACCGTTTCTTGGCAAACGGATTCAAAAGAACAATAGCTTTTCTAATGTTGTTCTCCTCTGAACAAATGGGGGGACGGGGAGAACCGTCTCTTGTCTACATGTTCAAAAACAATGGCTGTTCTAATGTTGTTCTCCTCTGAACAACAAGGGGGAAGGGTAAGAACCGTTTCTTGGCGAAGGGCTCAAAAGAACAATGGCTGTTCTAACGTTGTTCTTTATCTGAACAAAAAGGGGGGGGGTGAGAACCGTCTCTTGTCTACGGGCTCAAGAACAATGGCTGTTCTAATGTTATTCTCTTCTGAACAACAAGGGGGAAGGGTGAGAACCGTTTTTTAGCGAAGGCTCAAAAGAACAATGGCTGTTCTAACGTCGTTCTCTATCTGAACAAAAGGAGGGGGGGGGGGTGACAACCGTCTCTTGTCTACGTGCTCAAGAACAATGGCTGTTTTAATGTTGTTCTCCTCTAAACAACAAGGGGGAAGGGTGAGAACCGTTTCTTGGCGAACGGCTCAAAAGAACAATGGCTGTTCTACGTTGTTCTCTTCCTGAACAACGAGGGAGAAGCATTGAGGACTTGGCGTCACCAAAGGCTCGAACCTTTGGCACTCAAGGGATATTGTTCTCCTTCTGGACAAGTGATAGTGAATCTCGAGGGCGAGGTCCCTTGGCGCACACAGGGAGAGAGGGTCGTGGTGATGTTTCGCGACGAAAATCTGGATCTCCAATCTGATCTTAGTGGTAAAGTTTCCATCTAAATAGTCGAGACACTCCCTTGGCGTGGGGGGACAATGGAGTGGGAGATTCGAAGGAATGCACAGCCGTGGCTGGGAACAATGCCTTATCTGGCCATAAGCCTAACTCAATCTGGCGAGGTCGGCGTATGGGGGCGAACGGGGGGACGATAACCTCCTTGTTTAAAAATTGACATTCGGTGGCTGCGATAAGGCGCCAAGCTTCGAAGCGAAGATGCACGTGGGAGCATCTTGGTTTTAAATAATATGTGATAGGAGTTGAAACTAACGCTGCCTCAACCCGTTCTATCACACCCCTCCATTCCGGGGGGAAGTTGTCACTTCGAAAAAAAGAGAGAAGGGACAACGATAGAGCTCCGTTTTGGGGAACTCGTTTTTTTGTGCCAACCGTACCTTCCTGCACCTAACTCGTATTACCTCAATACATATGATTATTTTGATCTTTTGATTATAAGGGAAAATAACCTTTAATACAAACTTAAAAAGGGCATGGAACAATGAAATGATATAAAATTAGTACATACGGGACAAAATAATTTATACGTAAATTAATGGGTACAAATATATATATATACGAAAAAAATAGACATTGAGCGTTATAGAATTCAGACATATACATTAACTAATTATATTACAAGAGAATCTTAATTTAAGTCGTACAAGACGGTATATACCTACATGGAGATACTAATTCTATGAATACAATTACTCTACGCTATTTGGTAACGCATTCCTACTTAGTGCGTCAGCGACCTAGTTATCGAAACCTTTCATATAATTTATTTTAAATTAATAATCTTTCCAGAGTAAACTCCAGCGCATGATTCGGCTGTTGGAGTGTCGCACATTCCTAATATAGGCTAACGGACGGTGGTCGGTTCCTATCTGAAATTCTTTACCTATCAAGTACATCTTGAATTTGTCTATGACCCAGATAATTGATAGAGCTTCCTTTTCTATAGTGGCATATCTCTTTTTGCGTGGTAATAATTGACGACTAGCATATGCAACTGGATGACTTGTTCCGTCATCCTCGTATTGAAGGAGTACACCTACAATGCCCTCGTTGGACGCGTCGGTCTTAATTCCAAAGGATTTTTCCGGGTTGGGCAACTTTAAAATGGGGGCAGAAATGAACTTACTCTTGAGCTGAATAAAATGAGAAACAGCGACATCATCCTAACGTAAACGATCGGGGAAATTTTTTTTAAAGGGGGCTGAGGGGGGCCCGAAATTGCAGCGAAATTCGCAACAAATCGCTGATAGTGAGAAGCTGATCCTAGGAACGATCTTAATTGCTTCTTTGTAATCGGGAGGGGCATGTCGTCGATTGACTTAATCTTGTTGTCTTGGGGACCTAACTTGCCTTGTCTTATTTTGAAACCCAAATATTTGAGGGTTTCGTGGGCAAAATGGCATTTGCTGGGGCCAATGGTGAGGCCATTTTCGCGCAGTCGCTCGAAAAGAGCTTATAGGGTGGTTAAATGGTGACTCCATTTAAATAGTTCTTGTAGCTGACTCTTTTGATGTGGTGTCAGCTGCGCGTCAATATCCAGGTCAGAGGGTTCAAAAGACTCGCCTGGTAGGAAAGAAGGAGGGTAATCGGCATCAGGTTGGATGCACACTGCCTGAATTACATTAAGGGACTCCGCGGGGTAATCTTCTTCAAGCGCCGATGTTTCGTCCAGTTCTATGAAGGTATCTGCATGGGCGCGTTGGGGGTTCTTTTTTTCTTGGGGACCACGGATAGTCTCCGTGTCCTTGTCTTGGGCCTCTTCGCCTAAGGGTGTTAGTAATTTACACTCCTTTTGTGTCGCGTTAAGGTCCTGGTTAGGGGTCTCTGAGAAATTGGACGGTATCGGGGTTCTGATGGGGACGGGCTCCTGGGCTTCTTTCTTAGCTCCGCCTCGAGGAAAGGTGGCCTGAGACACAGGGTCGGAACTTACTTGGGGGCTCTGTCCTATAAGTACGGAACAAAATTGTATGGGTGCTGAAATGACTTCAGCCCAGCCATCATAATATTGACACTGCAGGTAACATCTAACGACGGGGAATTGGTTCGCCCGCCCAAGGTAGTCATGTACCACCGCAATTTTTCGTGGTTAGGGCCCACTGGGGGGAGGAGTTCGTCTGAAACGATGAAACACGTACATCCTGTGTCCCTGACGAGAGTCGATACTCGGCAGCCGTTCACGCTGCCCTCCTCAAATTTCAAAGTTCCCGATGAACTTTTATCAGAAAAAAAATTTACCTGGTGGCCTGACGAAGGGGGAGAAGTTTTTGCTTGGGTCTGCACCACCGGGGAAGCCGGGGTTGCATTAATCTGGTGAACTTGGTGGGCTGGTCCGCTTTCAAGCCTACAATTTGGGGGGCAATTCCAGCTTATATGATTTTCTACACCACAGGTGAAGCATATGATTGGTTGCTTCGGGAAGAGAGATGGAGGAGAACTCTTAACGGGAGGTTTGGAGTCCCGTTGTTGGTTTTGGGGAAAGAAGTTTTGGGGTTTTACGAGGCTCGGAAACTTCGTCGGCTTTCCTGTGAAGGGGCGCGCTTCCTTTCTTCTTTCCTTGTAGGGGGATTGGTGCGAAGTTTGATTCTCCTTTGGGTATAAATTATGGCTTGCAGCATAGACATCCGCTTCTTCAGGACATTCTTTAAAGGTCTGGCACCGACGATCCTTGACGAACGCGCGGATCTCCGTCGGGAGAGACGTTAAAAATTGATCTCGCAACACAAAGTCTGTTAAGGACTCATAGTTCGGATCAACCTTTGAGGATTCTAACCAAAATTTAAAATTCCTCTGAAGAATGTATCCGAATTGACGGAACATCTGTCCGGGTTTAATAGGACCTCCTCGAAATTCTTGGCCGTAGAAATCGGGAGTCATATTATGAGCGGCCAATAACTCAGCTTTTAAGGTGCTGTAGTTAATTGTACACTCAGATGGTAAAGATATAAAAATTTCGCGCAATAACAGGGGCAGTAATCTGGCTACACCTTCAGCCTCCAGATCCATGTTATTGATTTCGAGGATCTTTTCGAAGTGGGCTAAAAATGCTCCGAAATCCTCTCCATCCTTGAAATTGGGGAGCTTTAGGGATAGATTGGGGGGGGCTTCGGAACGGGAACTGGCGGACTGTATCTCTGCTTCAACACGCGCTAATCTAATCTGATGGTAAAGCTCAGCTTGTCTTCTCCGTTCTTCTCTTTCTTCTCGTTGAAATTCTCTTTCTCTTTCTTTATCTTCTCGTTGGATTTCTCTTTCTCTTTCTTCTCGTTGGATTTCTCTTTCTTTTTCTTTTCGTTGGATTACTCTTTCTCTTTCTTGTTCTTCTCGTTGGATTTTTCTTTCTCTTTCTTCTCGTTGGATTACTCTTTCCCTTTCTTGTTTTTCTCGTTCTTTTCTTTGCTCCTCTTGAACGTACTCAATTAGTTCTTTTCCGGAAAGTCCCAAGGATTCTCCTTGCGCTTTAAAGATTTCGAACTGAGTCATCTTTGCACTTGGGGGCGCACTAGTCAACCAACTAAAATTCCTTGCAACAAGAATTAAGCCTTCTAGAGAAATTAGCCTACCTAAATATGAGCACTGACCTATTCGTACTTGGTTTCTCAATCTAAATAACCCACTGACTAAAATCACAAAAAAACACACAAACAAATTATTATAACAGTTCCTTGAGCTACTCCAGCTTCTTACGTTTCAAAAAAGGGGATAGCAATCGTTAAAACAAAAGGGAACTACTATACTCTTTTATTACAACGAATAACAACATGCTTTACTCGACTGAGTCCAGTGTTTGCAAAGATATAGCGTTAAACCTTACACACCAGATACCAAATTTAAATAGAATATATATATATAAATATGTCGTATAATGGACTCTCGACGATATACCATATATGACTATTCGTTAAGGGAACTTCTTTAATTATCTTTAGAGTGCGTTAATGTCTGGCGGGCCGATATTATGTATCTACGATATGCTTAAAAAGTGGAACTGAGCTCAAGGATAATAATATTGCTATCATTAATAAAATAGAGTTTTATTAATAATAACTATCAACAAACACAAGACGAAAAATATTGACATAGACAGAGAATGGAAAGGGTCGTGGGGGCTCGGGCTAATCCGAGGATTAAAGGATTTAAAAAGGTAAAACAAATATAGAGTTAAAGAGATGGGATGGTTCCCTAAACCATTTAAAGCACAGGATAGAATTGACAAAAGAGTTCAATACTCAAAGGTAACGTTTGACGTACGTAACTTTATACGAGTGGTGCAGTGGAAGGCGACGTGAAGGAATTGTCGGTCCGCTGGCGAGTTCCAGCCGAAGGGGAGGGGATAAGATAATCCTGACGTGGCGTCTTGGGAATGAGAACCGTTTCTCGACGAACGGCTTGAAGAACAATGGCTGTTCTACGTTGTTCTCTTCCGAACAACAGGGGGGGGGGTGAGAACCGTCTCTTGTCTACGGGCTCAAGAACAATGGCTGTTCTAATGTTGTTCTTTTCTTGAACAACAAGGGGGAAGGGTGAGAACCGATCTTAGTGAACGGATTCAAAAGAACAATGGCTGTTCTAACGTTGTTCTCTATCTGAACAACAGGGGGGGGGGAGAGAACCGTCTCCTGTCTACGGGCTCAAGAACAATGGCTGTTCTAATGTTGTTCTCCTCTGAACAACAAGGGGAAAGGGTGAGAACCGTTTCTTGGCGAACGGCTCAAAAGAACAATGGCTGTTCTACGTTGTTCTCTTCCTGAACAACGAGGGGAAAGCCTTGAGGACTTGGCGTCACCAAAGGCTCGAACCTTGGGCACTCAAGGGATATTGTCCTCCTTCTGGACAAGTGATGGTGAATCTCGAGGTCGAGGTCCCTTGACGCACACAGGGAGAGAGGGTCGTGGTGATGTTTCGCGACGAAAATCTGGATCTCCAATCTGATCTTAGTGGTAAAGTTTCCATCTAAATAGTCGAGACACTCCCTTGGCGTGGGGGGACAATGGAGTGGGAGATTCGAAGGAATGCACAGCCGAGGCTGGGAACAATGCCTTATCTGGCCATAAGCCTAACTCAATCTGGCGAGGTCGGCGTATGGGGGCGAACGGGGGGACGATAACCTCCTTGTTTAAACATTGACATTCGGTGGCTGCGATAAGGCGCCAAGCTTCGAAGCGAAGATGCACGTGGGAGCATCTTGGTTTTAAATAATATTTGATAGGAGTTGAAACTAACGCTGCCTCAACCCGTTCTATCACAATAGATAATGTAAGTTTCATACATAATTCCCTCTTGAAATATTTTGACTGCATATATGATTGAAAAACGACAGGAAAATACATCAAAATTAATACTCCTCTTTCACAAATAAGATTTGATCTTATGCCTATGTACTTAAAGTTACGATGCCTACAGTCCCCGTTTTGAATTGAATATTGGTACATAGACATAGGCATTATCTATGGAAAAAAAAGTACCGGAAATCAAGTATTATTTCAGAAAGAGATGTGTCAGTTTTGCTGTTTTCTCGTGTTATTTTTTCTAACTTATGTTCGTTCTAAATAGTTTCATTTTAAATTCAAAATTTTTCATTTTGATCTTAAGTTTATTTTTTCTATGTTACTCCTCAAAATCTTATAAAATATTTACATATATTTTGTATTCATATAGCATAAATTCTTTTAAATTTATCAGTATAGCCCCTGAAGATAACCAATGTGGTTGAAAGGCGCCTCGGGCAAATAATAAATAATGATTTAAAATGATATTTATGGTCCCCCTCTTTTAAGGGGTTTTACTTATGAAAGTTATCAAGAAACTAAAAAATGCTGTCAAATATAACAATTACTATATATATATATATATATATATATATATATATATGTATATTACTAAAACTATATATACATCATTTAAATACTTATAAGAGAAGAACCTACTAACAGATTTAGATATTTTCATTTACATCTTAGACTTATATAGGTTGAGATCCAAAATCAAAATTTTTAATAGCATTGCATACCTACTATAATCCTAAATAAATGAAAGCATGTGCTTTTCCTTTGAACAAATAAAATCTATAAGGAGCTATCAATGTTTCAAAAACATTAGAGAGATTATTTGTAACTCTTCCTCCAATTCGACATACCCTCTTACGTATTGGAGGAAATTTGAAGTATACAAAACCCTGCGTAATGTGGACCAGCAAGTGACTGGGCATCCAAAGATATGTACATGTGCTAACAGTTCTGATAAAGTTTATAGGTATTCAGACGATTATCAAGAAAATCTTAGAGACAATTTGTTCGTAAAAACAGACAGAAATAAGACAAGTCAGTGTGCATATAGTGAATAAGAACACCAAAAAGAAATCTTACATTCCGCGATTATTACTTGCCTTAGGTGAAGGGGTGAGTCAGAACTTTGAATACGATAGTTCGAAAGTTTTTTAGAAGCAAATCTTCTCCGACTACTCAAGGTAGAGTAAACGCAATATTATCCTCTTTGACATCTTCGGCTTCCAAAATGTTGCCCATTTCCATAGTGTCCCCATCAGCCATGGGAAAGTTTGAGGCAATTAAAATAGCTTTGCTGGAGTGCGACTCCATATCTTCCTGCCAGCAACTGCGCCACAAGTGATGCTAACGGTGTTGGTTTGGCAGAAGAGATTCCTTGCGGGCCCCCTTTGAGAAATCGGTTTGCAATATTCTCATGAAGTAACTGTCTCAACAGCACCATTCCTATGTGACTTACTATGTCCTTATTACTTTGCTTCCTCGAATCCACTTACAGCAAGTAGCGAATTCTCTAAAACCTGCACAAGCATTCTGTCCACCCAGAAATCTTACTAAACACGCTTTCCTTGTACGAGTAACTTGTCCGCCTCGAAAACGACCTCGATAGCCTATCGAGGAGGTTCGAAGCGCAGCTCCTGCCGATCCACCAGACAGCCAGGCACTTTACAAGCTCTTTATCTGCCTGAAAAGGGTGAAGTTTACCGCCTATTTATTTCTAGAAGGGCAAAACTCTTCTAAACCATTAATTCTCTCTTAATGATGGGACAACGAAGGAAAATTTCCCACTCTCTTAGCCCGAACAAAAGAAATTTCAAGGACGTTTCACCAGTAATCAACAGTGTATTAACGTCAATTTCGTAGCACTACTTTATGCGAGACGGATTTGTGTTAAGAACGTTTGTGTTAAATTGTAGAATCTATATTAATAGGAAAAATTCACAATTTTAATTTGTCAGATGGGCAATTGAAATGCAGCCCCATTCCCCTAACCTCATCGTAAACAGCTTAGTCAACGATCTTATTAGGTTGAAGAATAAGTTCGTGCGTTTTTTAAATGTTTGTTGATTTGAGTTTTGTTTACGTGATTTTTTCACATATTAAGAAAAAATAATAAATAATGAGGTCAAAATAGGAAAACTTCAAAAACTTGGTGCCTGGGTTCCGTACGCTTTAAGCGAAAGCAACAAACTTCAACGTTACACGATTGCCGCAGGTTTGCTTGCTCGTCACAAGGCTACTCGTGAAAATAAGGACAGTTTTCCTCACCGCATCATCACTGACGACGAAAAGTGGTGTGTTGATGTCAACATGAACCATCGAAAACAATGGCTTAGGCCCAATAAAAAAACACTTTCGCAATTAAAGCAAGGACTTCATCCACGAAACACGATGCTGTGTGTGTTGGGGATTGTAAAGGCATCATTCTTTATGAGCTCCTTGCGAACAACGAGATTGTCAATGCAGAACTCTACGTTCAAAAAATGTATCGACTCGCCGAAGCTATTCGTGAAAAGCGACCTCATCCACGTTATGAACTCCTTCTGCAACACGACAATGCTCGTCCTCACATTGCAAATATGACAAAAGACGCCATCCAAACGCTTAATTGGGAAATCCTGCCACATCCTCCATATTCGCCCGACTTGGCTCTATCGGATCTCCATCTGTTCCGATCGCTCTCCAACAATTTGCGCGGTGTTTCGTTCAATACTGATGTGGAATTAAGAACCTGGTTAGACGAATTTTTCGAGTCAAAATCTAGAGATTTTTATTGCAGAGACATCGAAAAACTAGTTAAACATTGGAGAGAAGTCGTAAATAACAAAGGAGAATACATTATTGATTAAACTGAATATTGTTATCAATAACAAATGAAGTTTTTCTAAAATTGTTAATGTTAATGAATAAATTTGATAAAACCGCCAGAAATTATTCCTCAACCCAATAGATTACACCCCCTAATTAATGACCTTTCCGCCCAGTTTGTGTTTCTTTTTGGTTTTTCTTTTCTTTTTTTCTGATCTGCAAGATATTTAAAGAGTTTTTAACAATCACATTCTCAGTATACGACTGAAGAGGGTATGATAAACTACATACTAAAACTAGTCTCGTAAATTAAACTTTTTGGCTCCTATACAGTCATTTCACTTGATTTATATATATATATATATATATATATATATATATATATGTATATATATATATATATATTAAATATATATATATATATGTATATATATATATATATATATATATATATATATATATATATATATATATATATATATATATATATATATAGATATATATATATATATATATATATATATATATATATATATATATATTTATATATATATATATATGAGTTGACTTGAACTACGGGCGCAGGGCGTGACAATCCCTTGCGCTGAGTCTGCTTGTTGTCATTGATGATTTGTAGCAGACATGAAACAGAATTTGAGCGAGATATGCTTGGGCACTTGCCAAAGACTTCCAAAGCACAGTGTGTTCTTCCTCTACATGAAGAGTGGCAGAGTAGAGGAGATAACCGAGGTTTAAGTCTGTTTATACTCGTCCTTCCCCTCTCATCTACCTGTTGCCATAGATGAGTTCCCCTCACATTGTTTAGGCCACCTGCTGAAGTGGTAACCGGATTGTGGTACTTAGAGCCAGCATGTGAGAGTTGGGAAGAGAGTGAAGACCAGTCAACCTGACCATCTCACACTCCAGTGAGCTGCAGTAGTCAGGAGTCAAAAGATGCTACCACTATTTAGCTTATATATATATATTTTTATATATATATATATATATATATATATATATATATATATATATATATATATATATATATATATATATATATATATATATATATATATATATGCAAAAAGCACGCGAGGAAACACGTGAATAAGTATAAATATTTCGTTGTACCACGTAGCGAAAAGAAAGATTGATTGGAGCTAGCACTTTCTTTATCTTAATAACATTTTCAAACTCACAATGGCTTATGAAATAGAAAGACCCTGTATTTATACAAAGCAATATTTTCCCTATAAAATAACACGTTCAGATCTTTTTAGGGCCTCTGATATGTTTTATTTGAGGAAGAAAGATAGGACTGGATCTAAAGAATGCAAACCAGAGCTAATATTTACATTTCTTTTTTTTTGTGCTGGAGATTAGCAACGATTAACAGATATTTCTGCTAATAAAATCATTTAAATGCATTACATGTAGTATCTGCTATTGACCAATTAATCTGGTGATCCATCCTAAGCCTGTGGACGGCCAAAGCATTATTTGTATATCCCTTAGATACTGCATTTTGATGTTGCTTAATTCCTACAGAGATATTTTTAGAAGTTTGACCTACATAGAATAAATTATAATCCAAACTCGGTATACTATATATTACATTAGCATCCTTCATTTGGCTGTGTTTTATTAACATATTATTGATGTATAATTGTATTCAAAAATGCCATTTATATCAAGTTGTTTAACATTGGTAATACATACAAGAAATTATCATGGTAAGGTAAAATTAATATGTTGTGTAGAGGCTCTGTTTTCCTCAACTTGAGGTTATAGAATGATTTTTTAACTTGATGCATGCAGTTTTCCCTAAAAAAATTTCGGGTAACACATTGAAAACAATCTCTTCAATTTTTTGAAATATTTGGTCTATATAGTCAGGACTACATATTTTGACTGCCCTAAGATAGATGGAAGAAAATACTGTTGTTTTAATTTATTTAGAATAACCTGAATAAAAATAGCCATAGGATAAATAATTTGTCGGTTTCCTGAAAATAAAAAGTTCAAACCTATCTGGTTGTCTAATTAAATTTAATTGACAGAACTTATAATAGCCCGCACGCAGTTGAGGAAGGACTTCAACTCGTCGACCTTTTTATGCTTGGCGTAGCAGGTATTGAGCTGAGCGTGCACAAACACCCTGTTTTTTGTGGAACTAAGATCGGCGACTGCGCTAGCCAAGTGTCGTTCGACCAGAGGTTCTCTTTCGATCATAACCACTTTTGCACGGTATTGGCTGTGTGGACGTGGGCACCATCTTGCTTGAAAGACATAGTTCTCCCCTTTAGTGATCTGTCTCACTCTGGGGAGGAATTTCGATGCCAAGATGTCTCTGTAATTGGCGGGCTGAGCCTTTAACCTGTCTAGAACTAGACCGACGGCATTTCTCTCCATTCGAAACTACTACGCCAAACATCATCATCAACGTCATTGCTTGGTTGTGGAAACATATCGGACCTCGGAGACCTTCTAGACGAAGCCTACCACACGGACGTTTTTTTTATTTTTGACCGAATCGATTGTGAAAGATTATGATCAGAAAAAAAGGAGAATCAATTTTCACGGCGCTCTAAAGTCTTTGAGAAAGTAACGAGAGCGTTAACGACGTTGGTCCAGGCTATATAGGTAAAGGCCTTTCCACGCACCTCAAACACTTGCCTTCATCCTCCTTAATGTTCTTAAACACTGTAGCAACCAAGATTTTCTTCTTTGCGAAGGCAGTCATTTGAGTTTTAGAGCACTTACGAAGGACTTCCTCGCAGCCAAACGTTTGATAACTTTAGGTCTGCTAGAACTAAGGCGATCTTTGACGTATTTCCTGCTTTTGTGACTCTCGATGACGTTGTGGACAATGATGTGGCTAAAGTTTAGCTTGCTGGGCGATGTCTGACTAGTTGTGGCACGCGCGCCGGATAGCAGTGATATGAATTCATTTCACTTACATTTACATCTTGACATACCTACACACAATGGAAATAGCCTTTCAATGAAATGTAATGGAAAAGTAGATATTTAATTTGGTTTGTGAGATGAAAATCGATTGTAAAAGAGCTCTTACAACTCTGGGTATATAAATTATTTTACCATCGACAGAATAGTTACAAATAGAGTGAGAACTCTCCGTATCACGCATTGGTTTAGAGCCCCCGACCTTTCCACTCCTCCAATGCCCTCTTACGTTTTTCTGACTCCTTTCCTCTACGACTACATGATGGTCCGTCGTTGTCCACAATGTTCCATCCCTGTTTTTTCTACAGGCATTCGAAAAGATAAGTTGATCTATTCTCGCCGGTGACACCAGACTTCAACTTCCCTATCAAAGTACATTTGCTTATGTCCAAAAGCTCAAAGTGACATGTTCTTAGAAAAGTTCCCTGTTAAAGGTCGCTGGTTATCCATGTCACTGGTAAACTATTTCCTTAGATACAAACACTGCCATTGTGCTTAACTGGTCAGATGCACTCGACTTTCTCTTATTACTTTTCTCTTATCTATAAAATTTCATTGCTTTAATAACGAAGATAATTCTTTTCCATAGTTCGTTTTATCTGCTATTATTATGCCTTTAACAAGCCAACGATAATAGAAATATCGGTTTAAAACTTTTTACGATCAGTTACGTTTTGGTGGGTACTTTTTAATCGAAATATTTATCAAGTTCACTAATTAAATCAATCGAAATTCATAACACGAATTTTGGTATTTATATCTAAAAATACAAACAAAAAGTCATTTTTGATTTCGTAGATGTTTTTACCTTTAAAAATTATATTCTAATTTAAAATCATATCCGGGTGTCATAAAGTTAACTTTGAAATTTTTAAATGTGGATAGAAGTTATGGATCACCTAAAATATTTTTGGAGTATTTAGATTGAATCGATTAAAGTTGTGATCTCTTTTCCAAAGTGCTTTGCCAACGCCTATACATCCTATTAATATTTCTTCATTAGCCAAAATTAAATTTACTTTATTCTGTTCACGTGACGATTGGTTGAATATATTTTTAAGAAACATATCACTTATAAATTCTAGGTAGAAGTGTAATTTCTGCATTGACCACGGTTTCATATAGAAACACGATCGAATAATTGCAGTAACTACATATAACTGTTACTTTTTAAAACTATGGCCAGTTGTTTTGTAAAAAGAATAATATTGTCCTATTCGCTCTTCAGTTACAAATAATCTTTCCCTTTCGTCTACACATACCTATTTGACATATTATAGTCTATTACGTTATATTCTGAATTAAAAAAACTTTGATTTGTCTCTGTATCTGTAATGATATTAAAAGCAATCCTTTGACAAATGATGAAATGGAACGCTTAAATGAAAATTGCTAAATGCAGATATCAATGCAAAGATGTTATAACTCCATAGCAGCTTCATTAATATAGAAATACATTTATATCTATAGAAGGACACTAAATAGGAGTGATATATTTTATCAAAATTTTCAAAGGGAAGATTAAGTAATCCAACGAAAAGAGACAGTGTGAAGAGAATGATATATATTTGAGTAAGATGAGAGGAGTGCGTTGGAAGATAAATCGTAAAGCTTAAAGTAAAAAATCAAGTTTTAACCGAATAAGTCCTGCAAGAACCTAACAACATTTAAGAACGCTTGCGTTTCGAGAAGACTCAATGGATCATGATTCCCAATGAGACCAAGCGTGTTCACCTTCGCACTTTTTGGGAAGAACCCAACCAAGAAGGACTGCAGTAATGGAAACAATATATGGTGTACTAAATAATGCTCTTATCTGCCTAATCTACACACGATCACAATTCACTTCAATTGTCATGGGATAGAAGATGTGGAGAGAATAGTCTCAGAAGATAAAAAAACGCCCTTAAAAAATCGGTCTGGAGGAATCTATTACACAAGAAATAATGACACAACGGGCAATCATTCATTGATGGCTCGACCCTTTTTTCACTAAAAATTCCAGTAAGGAAATCAAAGTCGAACTAGAAAAGAAAAGGAAATTGGCAAACATCCCATGAGTGTGAAAGTTAGGTAAAGCACAAACTAAGGCCAAGGTTATAATTTCAAGGAATGAGATGGCCCAGAAGAAAACAACCGAAGGTTTACTATTTTTTTATCTAAGAATAGCACCTGATCAAATAGAAGCAAAAGAATTAATTCCTCTTGAATACTGATTAAAATGCTACGCCATCATTAGCTAGCCCAGAAGATATAGACAGGCAAGCGATGTGCTCTTATCAAAATGCTCAAATTTCAGACTTGGATGTAAAGATTTCAAGAGTGGGAAGCCGAAGGGAATGAAATTTGGAGGGAACCACAAGACATTTACAAGGAAGTGTCCCATTCGCAAAGAAGCACTAGGAAAATCAAAGAGAAAGCAATAAAGATATAACCATACGTTCAGACAGCAGAAAAAAACACCCTGGAACAAAGAACGAAGACTTCCAAACTGATAATGCCAGAGGAGAATAAAAAGCTGATGAATATTTTGGCCCATATGGGAAATCTAGCAAACCCTGAAATCTTCAGTAAGGTACTTAACAACCTCATGCAAAAAAATGACTTCAAGGAGAAATTATGGTCTCCCCCAATCCCACCATCCAAAAAATACAGCGAATTTGATAAATTGACGAAAAACCCAGAAGATAAGTAAATAGAGTGGAAGACAGAAAGAGAGCAAACTACAACCCAAATTCAAAAAGGTCAGAATCCTCTTCCCCACAGCGCGAACTTAACCATAAACGTGGAAAAGAGAAATTTAACACGCAAAAACAGGAAAAGCACCCTGTGAGAAATCCAAACCTACACCCAGTGAAGTCCTCTCTCAACTACGTGCGGGCCAGTATGATTAGTGACTTAGTCCGTAACGTGATCGTGGCCTTCAGCTCTCGCCTGGAGCACATGCTCATTGAAAGTGTAACAGTAATTCTGCAAAAAGAAATCCTTAGAATGGATCCCTCGTAGGCGGGAAGTCATTGCCATTAACGTCTTTCCCCCCCCCCCTTGTATAAACCACCAAAGAACGACAACGAAAACTATTCCAAGGAATACACGTTCGAGGGACCATATTCCTATGCTGAAGTGGATGGACTTTTGCCCGATGGAGCTATCTGCATCTCAGCATTCAGTATCCAAAGTGGCAACCTTCAGCCCTTCAAAGTAATAAGAGGGGGACAAAAGACGTCGGAGATCGACAGTGAAAAATATGGAAAATGAGTGATAACAACCAAAATGAAAATAAAAATATAACATTTGATTATGCGAACAGCAAAGTATTTTTTAATACTTTGAACTGCTAGTACTAAACCTAAATTCATAATATAATAGTAAGTGATAATTAGCAAATAAGGAAGAAAACAAAAGTGGTTGGACCTAAAAGGTTTTCAGAATAAAATGTGTCAAACGTAAAATTAAAAAAGATTGCAACAGTAACAATTTATGTAAGTGAATTACAGCTTATAAGAAATCGGCAAATTTAAATCAATAAAATATATAGTTATAATAAACCTGTGTATTATAATTATTAAATTACCAATCAAGTAGTTATTAATGAAATACTAAGTTTTTAAAAGATCAAATACCTAGCGAGAATAGGCAAATTAATATAAACAATTATAACTGTTAAAATAATATAACCCGTATAAATGTTACGAGAAGTTAAATAAAACAAAGAAATATCAATATATTTAATTATTTATTTCAATGTGGAAATGTATAGTTAAATAAGAAATTGTTCATTCATTTTTCTGGAAACCCTTATTTTTCGTCCTTACCCTTATGTACTTTCTACTGAAACTTCTTTTTTCCCCAATTTGAACTATGTATACTTTATGTTTATTTGGAAAATCTAATTGTATCTTTTCATTTCTTGATAAATCTTGAAGCTTAAATGCGATTTGCGGGTCTTCGCCAACATATTAATTAGGTTCTTGATTTTGTAGAATAGAAAAGGAAGAAATGATCGGAAATGAATTAATATCGGTTCGAAATAGGTCCTTGCCTTTTCAGACATACCCCCAAATTCTCCCCGGTCTAGAAACTCCTCGGCAAAAGTAAATTTAAGATAGCAATTTAGTTAACGTTTTAAATAATAGAGTTGAGTAGTCTGCACGATTTCAGGATGATAAAAGTTAGAAGTTGTATATTGGGCTGCGAAAGAGTTGCATACTTAAACAAGGTCTGCTGACCTGTGATTATGACTTCTCGACCTTCAAAACTTAAGATAATTCCCGGACTATGATCGAAACGACATAAATGTTTCAAATTTCGTTAGAATCGGCCGAATAGTTATGTATTTATGGTCAAAACAGTTATTCCCGGCTAAACTTAGGAGGACTTTGACATTATATCACTCGAAAGTGAATGTAAAACAACAAATGTTTTTCAAATTTAGTGAAAATCAGCTGAATAATTACAATGTTATTACAAAAAAGGCAAAATAGGGACCAAGCGACATAGTGAGATGCAGAATCGCTCGTGACTAGATTCTCACGCGACTAAAAAACATGAGTTTTTGAAGGAGTCAGTAGATAGAAGAATTTTATAGCTTGCCCTTTTCCAGCCAGCCTTGATAAAAATATCGAAACCTGCATCGGAATCACAATTAAAATAGCTTTAATCGTGTGAAATTAGAGCAATTCCTATATGAATAGGCTAAAATGTGACGTCAAAAGATTGAAACATGAGAGGGATAGACTTTAATTGGGCAAACATAGAAGAAACAAATATCAACTACCTTAAAAGAAAATATCAAATTTCGCATCGAAAACCCAATTAAAATGCCTTTAGTCGTGTGAAATTAGATAAATTTCTATAAAAATAGGCCATGATGTGACATAACCTTAAAATTTCAAAGAAATAGAACGAATTTGGCGAAACGCAAATGAACTTTACTGATTTGGGGGGAACCTAGAAAAAATATACCTAGCCTAGCTAAATATTTCCAAAGCCCGCATCGAAAACACAATTAAATAGCTTCAATCGTGTAAAATTAAAGCAGTTCTTATAGGAAGAGGCTAGGAAGTGACGACATAGAGGTCTAAACTCAAAGAAATAAGACTAAAATGGCCCAAAATTGAAGAACTAAACCGAAAGTAGCTCCCACTATCGAAGCCGGCATCGAAAACAAACCCAATTAAAATAAATTTAATCTGGTGAAATTCTCCATATTCCTATAGAAATAGGCTAAAATATGATGCCATAACGTTAAAAGATGAGAGCAATAGACCAATATTTGAGAAAAGTACAATAACTACACCTAAACAATGGGCAGCCCTTTTTCCCTTTCGTGACGCATTTTGAGGCTATTTACCGGTTTTCAGTCATGGAACTATATCGGTCATGGAGGGCAAAATAGTCACTTAAGATAAAATTCGGCCTTTGTTAAAGTATTTTGGCCTATGTGAGGGTATGGAACGTATACACTCACATGCCGCTAGGTGATCGTGGGAACGAAAGAGATTTGTCGTCTGCGTTGACCTTAGTCTCTTATTCCCCCCTTCCCCCGACATTTTACCGCTCTTCTTCGCTTTTTCCCTGACCTAGGTCGTTTTCTGCGCTTCCCCATCCCCATTAACAGGCAACAAGAAGTCTGACGGAAGAAGGCATATCTCACAGAGAAGCCTAAATTCTATTTGCCTTCTTTATGATACCAAGGAAATTGTCCAGAAGGCGCCGCGATAAGCGAATTGTCGTATAGGGAATCTCTCTCTTGATTTCACACAGTCCGCGGTATAAATGGCAACGCCGTTCATCCCTCAGGATATGTGTTCCGGACCTAATCGCGTAATCCTCACGTTGAATGAGAGTCGTTGCCGTAACGTATCGACTGCCAACGCGCGCCTGCTGAGTCAACCTGGTCGCTGTCTCAAAGAGTTCCTGAGGCAAATCTTGCCCCTCAGAGTCTGTGACTAGAATAATACGCTCTGTTGTTCAACGTAACTTGAGAAAAAAAAGGAACATCCAAATAGTTACTGGAAGACACTATTTGATAGTGGCACATCCAGTTAGGAGTGAGCTAACCGGAATTACAGTCAGCAGCCCCGAAATCTTCGTCTCTTTCCCCCTCTCCCCAAGAACTCGTGTTAACGCCACCCGAAGCACCCCCTCTGTGCCTAAGTAGTCGTCTCTCCAATTTATCACAATTAATGGTAATCTGTAAACCCAGTGTCTCTCTATTTTTAAATTGGCTATTTAATTAACAGTGATTGATACTCCCATTGAGTCATTATAAATTTAGGCGCTTAACGTCATTGTTATCCTCCCTTTATCAAGGAGATTCAAGTGAGTCATTCCCTGATATTATTATTCATAATTGCTGTCAACCCAGACTAATCCGTGTTTAATATTTAATCCTTACTTACCTAAATGCCCGTTTAACCATTGCTACTAATTATTATTTTGTCGTAAAGTAAAGTTTATTTTTGTTTGTGTATTTATTTGGTGGCTCATCCTTTTTGACGTACCCTTGGCTTGACTTTAATTAAGAATTCCTTCGGCTAATTTATTCAACCTGTACTATGCACTCTTAGAATTTAACAATCCCAAACCTCCCCCCAGTAACGAGTGGGACTTTTATAGTGAGAATCCTGGCCGTGGCACAATCCGCCTCTAACCAGCCTTCGCACGTTCAGTAGGAATTAGAGCCTATATATATATATATATATATATATATATATATATATATATATATATATATATATATATATATATATATATATATATATAATGATCGTAGATTGTGTCATAGGGTCTCAATACCATCGACTTAAACAAAAGCGGTGTTTCCAGATCAAGGACTAGAATAATTGTTGGACCGGACTATGAGCAATTTTACGACAGCCTAAGAGAATAAATTCTTTAGTCAGATATCAAATTACATTGTATTGTTATAGAAATTCAATATTTGATTCATTTTATTTGTTTAACCTAAATATTGACTTATCTATAAAAAGATTTGCCCTTTACATAGCAACCATTCGTTTTTATTTTATGTTAGAGAACTAACAATCATATGGATTTTCTGTATATATATATGTATATATATATATATATATTAAGGGTGTTTTAAAATCTTTACTTATACGTTGACCTATTCCTTTTATATAAATTTCTCTCCAATTTTAACTCAAAACACAGGTTAAACTGGACAAGATGAGAATTTTAAATGAAAGTAAGGATCACTGCAATAAAACGATGGAGACTTGCAGAATATAGGTGACGGATACTGTTCGGGAAATCTTTGAGAGGGGAAGTGTTCGTCTAGCATCGTCGGATGGCTTCGAATCGTGACCGGTATTTCAAGGAAGGGATAATCATAGTTAAGTAAAGACAATCTAGAGCTCATGCTAGCCGAGTGGATACGGCGTTGGCCTTCCAACGTCGCGGTACCGGGTTCGATTTCAAATCCCTGCATGGGTGGCCACAAACGTCAGCACACGTATAGATCTGGTTACTTATTGGTGGATGCGCTCTACACACCCCGTTATCGGGTCGATAGATCTTACACCTCTCACCTCACACATAGCCAATCACAACACTGCTTTGTTTCCTCTCCTGCCTTCACAACACAACACACGAACACACACTCTTTGTTTCAAGGAATCTTGCTGATAGGTATCTATATCAACGTGCCTCTGACTCGGAACAGGTCCCTCTCCCCCGTGGCGACGAAGGCTTCCACCTGAACGCTGTTTGGTGTCAAAACATAATATTTCCTGGCACCTCTTCCCAAAGAGGACTGGCTATTAAAACCCTTGGACCGACCAGCGATTTTTATACTTGACTTACAAAAATTTCATTATCCGGTTGGGGATCCTCCCAGTATCATGGAAGGATTGGCGCTGACTAACAATCTAAAGACAATCTTTGATGAGAATGTGGTTTGTCCTAAGAGAATTGTTGAATCTTGGAGGCACTCTCGACAGCGTGACTTCCTGTCAATCGATCTAATTTAACGGAAGTGTCTGAAAGGCTTTGGGTTCGTATTTTATAGAGGATAGAAGCCTTTATATTTCTGCCGGGAGGTGTGCTAAGAGAGTGCTCTTTCACTGACTCGGCCGAAGTTACCTCTGCGTTGATGCCAACAGATGATTTGTTTCACAGCTGCATTTGGATTTCTGCTGGAGGTCTTAATTTTTCTCCCGAGAATTTTGGTCAAACTGTTTGGAGTCACATGTAGATTCGGTATCAATTTATATTCGTGTTGTTTAGTATCTTAAATTACAATCGAATATACGAAGAATATGAAAATATAGCTGAGGACCTTCTCCAGGGAGAGATCAATTTTCATGATTTTCAATATTTTGTTATTGAAATGAAAGTTGAGGTAATGTTCTAAAATGTGTGGTCATATTTGAATATCAGGCTATAGAGGATAAATGTTTCATTTAAGAGTCAATAATGATTTAACCCCGATAGAATTCTCTTTCTTTTGTGTCATTTGAAGAAAGGAAATGTGCCGTATGATTGTTTACTGGCAGTATTCTGAAAAGGCAACTGACAAGTAGATATAATGAAACCCAGGTGTCAAAAGTTCAGCAAGCAGGGAGAAGAAATCTTCCTCCGTTTATCCATTTATGTAGGCCCTTTAACAAGATTACCTTTTACTTATTTACTTCTAAGTTACAGTACTTTTCTCTGATTTTATAAGTTTCCTGCCTTGATATACACTATTTGAATGAATATGGTAGATAGAACACTTTCTTCCAAAATGAACACTTTGTGGCACGAATCTGTTTTTTCTAAAACAGTAAAAGATTTTTGAGTGAACTCGAACTATTAGAATTAATGTAAATGGATTGAAGAATACTTGGATACAATAATTCTGCTCTTAATATAACCTAAAAAGTCTCATTGCAGCTCAGGTTAGCAGATACAAAGAAACCTATTTAAAGAAATCCTAGGAAAAATGCATTAAATTTCATTTACTTACTAAGGGTTGCTATTTTTTAGGCATATGGTAGGTAAGAATTTTCCACGTGAGCACATCATCAAGGCAAGCGTGACATGACCCCTCCGTGAAACTTTAATGCTTCTCTCTAATTTTATATCATAATGCAAGATTTCGAAAATACTGCTATTCACACGATTCTAAAGAAACTATTCATGTGAACCAAGGACCCTGCAAACTACTAGCCAATTCTTTATCTAGTCTCTGATAAGCTTGAGGCAGTTCAGGGTTCTTAGGGATTTTTGCCTTAAACTTTGTATATCTTATGGATTTAGTGCACATTTTTAGGTAGGATCTTTGATTGTGCACGCAGGATAGACTAAAATATAACTTTTTAAGCTGTTTATTCTTTGGCCTAGAATATGTCACGAAGGTCGCTGCATTGTTTTTTTGCATCTAATATTGTCAACAAGAGAACGTTTCCCCCATCCCCCCCCCCAAACCCAATGTCTACTTGTGGTGCTTTTCTTCAAAGCTGGTTGAAGGCAATAAAAAGTACTCATTATTTAACAAGTTCAAGTTAGTTGCAAGTATAAGCGCTTATATCCAACAAGAGGAAAAGACCGAAAAAAAGAAAGAAGACAATCGATTAATGGCCCTTAAAATCGGAGTTACAGACTTTTACCGATCTAAATTTAGAGATTCCCGCCTTCAGCCAGGCCAAACATAAATTCAGTTTGCGAATACCCTCCAGCATCACCTCAACTTTTGCCTCGATGCTTCTAAAATCCCGCATGATTACGATGCTCTCGTTGACTTCTTCCTGATAAACCAGTTGTTGGCTGCAATTCCGGCTAAAGTCAGACCTTTCGTGAAAGACAGGCAGTGCCTCACATTCAAGGAGTGCAGAGCAGAGGCCGACATTTATTTAGTAGGCCACAACCTTTATCCCAGAGAAGCGAAAAAAACGGCCCCCATATCCCCCAAACCTAAGCCAACCAAAAGTAAATTCATCCCCCAAATAGGAAGAAGTTTGCCAAGGTAACTAGGCCGTCGAAGCGGAAACCACTCTTTTCGTCATAACACTGGGATGTAAAACCGTTCTCTTCAGGACACCCTACGTCATCTTTTCCCAAAAGAACCATCATTTGTTTTTTCTGTTGTGTGGAAGGACACATGAAAACGAACTGCCCGCAGAACTCTTAGTTCAGGAGTTTGTCTTCTCACCAGGTACACCAGATTTGTGCCACGTCTGCGCCTCCGTCAACACATCGGAGTATTCTCCTCTTCTGAGCACCTCAAGTCTCGGCGACCACCAGGTAAACTTCTTGTTTGATAAGAATAACCCTGGAGGCCTTAAGTTCGAATCCGGAACGAATAATGGCTGCCGTGTCTCCACTCTGGGCAGAAGTAGTAGCAGTCCTATTAAATTCTGCTCCGTCCACATTGGCCAGTGCCCATGTGTCTCCCCCAACTCCGTGGCCCAACTCGTAGTTACCCGTTTGCAAGTTTAAAATATTCGAAGATACTCTCGCCCATAGAAACCTCAAATCCTTTAGAATTCAAGGAGGTCATGACGGAAGACTTCGCAAGGAAACAAATAGACTGCGATTCCCTCCGAACCCTGTGGGCTAAGGCCTATTTAAAAGACCAAGAAGCCACCCGAGGATAGAAGGCGATCTCCTACCAAATTAAGGACGGCTTAGTTTCCTGCGCGTGCTCAGAACACGGTAAACCACCGATGCGAGTATTGTGTGTCCCGCATTCTAACGTTGGCCACATTTTAATCACTGCCCATGACAGCATATTTTCAGGCCATTTTAGCCACACGAAGACCAACCAGAAAATCTTCAAATATTTGTATTGGGTGGTGCCCATGAGGAAATCCTTCGCTACTGCAAGTCTTGCGACATCTACCAAACGAATGCCCTCAACGGACGAGTTAAGCCCGCACCATTGCAGGAAGGACCCCTGATCTCAGAGCCGTTTTTTCCGTGTAGATATTGACCTCATCGGTCCGATACACTCCCCATCAAGTGAAGGTCACAGTCATATGCTTACTTTAGTGGGTTTTTCCACCCGGTTCCCCAAGGCCGTGCCATGGAAAAATATAGACAGTATATCCTGCGCGGAAGCACTAATCTCCATCTTCTGCCGCGTTGGATTACCAAAGTAAATCCTGTCTGATCGTGGCCACCAATTCACGTCGCAACTAATGGAGTACGTCGGCAATCTCTTGAAGTTAAACCCCCTTTTTGCCCTCCCTTTTCACCCTACTGGTACCGGATTATTTGAGAGGCTTAATGGCTCCCTCAAATCCATCCTCAAGAAACTCTGCGCAGAACAAACCCGATAATGGAATCGTTTCTAGCCGGTAACCCTTTTGGCATACCGGGAAATTCCCCATAGCACCTTAGCTGTTGCTGCTACATATAGTACTTAAAACTCATGTTTTTAGAGCAATTGTGTCATTTACACTTTTATACCTATTTTATTTTCCATTTGAAGGAAAAAAAGGAAAGTTATTGATTTCTTTGAGGAAATTAATTTTTTTAAAATACTACGTTATTTAAAACTATAAAATTAATTGTTTCAAAGGGATGAGTGCTCTAAAAAACTCAATGGTCTTTAGTTAAGAAGTGAACCCTCTAACACCATCAAAAGATAGGGTTGTGAGGCAATAACTCTAGAATAAATGAAATTGTAATATAGGTTCAATACTAAGGAGTGCGTACAGAGAACTTAAATCAGCTTCACGAATTGGACGCTGATTTTCACGCGTTGTGCGACTAATTATCTCCACAGACATCAATATGAAGAAACTCAATCACAACATCGTAATTGTTTGCCTTCCTACTTCCCAACATCAAATACACACCCTCTCATATGTTACCAGAACCTGAGAATGAAAGTACTCAGCCACTTAACCTAACTTGGAGTTCTTGTGCCCCCTTTAAGGCTACTTATATTACATACTCCTGGCGAGTCATTACTAAGACAAAGTGCCGATTCGGACTTGTCAGTACCACTTAAGTTTAAGATCGACGCAGTGAAAGAATCCACCTAACATATAAAGGGATTGTGGAAATGAATCGAGAATCTAGAACCACTCAATACATAGCAAGAAAAAATCCCTTTACTGATATTTTTCGATCTCAAGGATTTTTACCATTTTCGTCTTTACAAATTTGATTTTTATTATACTCATAAATATCTAAATAAATTTTATTATCTCTTTACACTTGTTAAAAGAGAGTTTCCAACTAAATATTTGTCTGTGGTTGCATTGTCTTCTTGGCACTAGAAGTAACCTCATCTTAACACTAGAAAAACATGAAGAAATAATTCCTAAACTATCCTACATATTCACTTTGCCTGCACATAGTTTTTTATGCATCCTACAAATTCACTTTATTTTCTTTTAAACTCCTCTAAGATCACAGAGTGAAACAAAATTTAAGGGAGCATTACAAAAAAATTACATCACCCCTTACCTACTCATATAATAATCGAGAAATGCTTTCTTATTCTAGATTGTTTATTTATAATAATCATATTTAAAACAGAAATTTCTAAGTTTTAATTTCTAGTTTTACCTTATAATACCTCTTGTAATTTCTAGTTTTACACTAATGAATACATTTGAAAATATTTTAACTTTTATTATTATTATTGCATTTAGCAACTTCGCTGTATTCTTTTATTTGCTTTAATTTGTCTATATTAGGGTCACGACTTTGATTCGGTGTAGCATGAAAATACACTATTTTATTTTTGGGGTCCTTTATTTTTTTATTCCCGTGTATTCTTTAAATAATACATAGAAATTTATGTGATAAAAATTCAAGACACGCCGTTATCAACGCATACAAGATTTAACTGGATATTGACGCGCCATTTAGTCATCAAAGCCCCCTGGACATTTCTTTTGTTAGAAAAACAGCACATTAACGAGGTATTTTCCCTTTACCGTTGTTATTTATAAAAGAATTTGGAGAGAACTGAGTATGCAAACATTCTTCATTTGCACTTATAACCAACCTGTCATGGTAGCAAGTTTATCTCCGTCTTTGAAAACATTTAAGCCATACAAAGGCGTCTGGGTATTTACTCCCCATTTAGCAATTTCAATGTGTAGAAATTGTTTTTGTAATATTTATTCCTTATAACATTTATTTTGATATAACTTTCATTACATCATGATTTCCTACCGTTTGTCAAGTGGCTCATGATTTATCCTTAATAAATATGGTCCAGTACTCAATTTACCTTTTGAATCAACATCTACAGTTAAACAGAAGTTAATTCTAAGCTTGTCTCGTTTGAATATATTGTACAGGATTATGTTAAAAAAAGTTGTTGATCTACTGTAATATTTAACCTACAATACTATTTTAAATACTATTCCAATTTTTTTAAATCAAAGAAAATATTTTATTGAAGTTCAGTACTCCGTGTTGTTCGTAAATAAATACATGACGCATATGATGTTAAATTTAAATCTCCTCTCCATGACCAGAAATATTCAATGTAATTATTTTTACCTCCAATCGTAAAACAATGGTTGCAATTCATTAAAAGTTACTTACCAACAGTTAACATTTAGTACTCTTCTTGTGTCTGTTTCTTTACATACTAGAAACTATGGAAATAAGATGTATTTAACTATCTAAATGTAAAATGAAATAGGACAAGCTCTATCTTGTTGGAAGGTTTTTCCTTTCAGAATATTTTGTGCAGCTCATTTTTAAACCTTTCTAATTTAAGGTACAGATTGTCCTCTCTTTAGATATTTATTAAGATGATTCTTGGGATTATATAAAACACAAGCACTGAAGAGAGAGAGATAACCAGTTCCTCACGGGAAACAAGTGTTTTGAGGATGTACAGCTCTTCCTTGTTTCAATTGTAGCTAATGTATTACCTCTGTTACAGCTTCCACGCCTTGTGGCAAAGGCATTCATTAGAAAATTATGTTAAAAGTTAGATTAGTTTACACAAGCGTTATGAATTATATTTTTGTCGTGGTATTGTAAGGAGCGAGTAGGTGTACGTAAGTTGATTTGTTACGTACTGGATTAAACCGCTTTATTACGATTGCTCTAAGAGTGCTATATTATATTTTATTAAGTTATTTTAATCTTTGAGGATTTCTAATGCCATGCTCAGCGTTTAGAGGATTGAATTAAATACTTCTAAGAAAAATATATGTTTAATTACAACATCAAAATAGATCAAATCTAACAAAACAAACTATACGGCTATGAATTAAATGGGTTTAAGTGAGACTTACTAATTTAAACAAATGAATATAAAGTAATGGTTGACTTAAAGCTGACTTTAATATTGGACGTTAATTGACGTTTCAAAATAATGGAATTTCTTTACCTTTAAAACAACCATTACACGTGACTCTGGGGGGAGACTGACTTCTGCCTTGAGTTTTTATGTAGACGAAAGAATCTTTATGAGGTCAGAGGCGTGAACGTGTTCACAGACACACCAACTGTTTGGTTGGTGCAGGGACAGGCTTGAAGCAAACAGGTGGTAATTTTGGTGCGGGCACCGGATAGCGTTAAACACGTTGTCTTAGTCAGATGATTTGAACAACGAGACCATACAGGTATGTTCTTTCCAATCTTCTGGTTAATCTTGGAATGGTTCGCCCTGACGAGCGATGAGCAAACAAGTGAATCCTTAGACGAATGTGGGGTGTCTGAGGGAGTTCACTCTTGGTTATTCCTCAATGGCGAGTACTCTTTCTGGTTTTTGTTGTAAAACGGGATAGGGGGTTTCTTTGACGAGAGATTAAGTAATCGGGTTACGCTGCCAAATACCAGTACGTTTTGGTCACGGAACAGGTCCTCTGTTTTTATTGGTTAATAATTCTCAGTAGACATTTGAAATACATGATCATTCATACCATAACTAAAATATTTTTACTCAATCGGCATATATTTAAAATGAATACCTTGTTTTGCTTTGTAAATTAGGTATAATTATAAGACTGGGCATAATTTTGATAGGTAAAATTAAATTTGTGTGAAAGTAAGCTAAAAATATATAGCTAAATAAAAACTTACACATATATATTTATGTATGTAACCTTATTACATGGGAATAATAACTAGGAAAAATGACCTTTGACCGTAATAGGAACAAAATGTATAGAACTGAAAAGAGAATTAACCTAAATTCTCCGTAAAGTTAAAGAAGAAAGTAAAAAGATCGCGTTTACTTTATATATGATTCTAATCGCCAGTTACTTCCTTGTTTTATCTATCAATAAAAGACAAAATGAAGGTTTATTATTACCCAAGGCCCTCAAATATATTTACCTCCAGTTGAGATTCTAGTTAGATCTACTGATATAAATATGTCTCATAGAAATTGTGTCATATAGTCAACCATTGATTTTATTACCATGATTTAGGAAAATTTATTGGAAAAGGGAAAAATGTTCTAAAATAAAAGAAATTGCAAAAACTGTACAACACTCATGATGATTTTCTTACTTTTTCCAGTGATACAAGCAGCACCTGGTTGCGGTAGAAGATTTGCCGGTCTTGTTAGTCTTACACACTAGCAACCTTGAATCTCTCAGCTTTTGCTCACTTGAAATTCACCTTCTGTGCTGGTCTATTTGTCGTCACTGCTACAGTTTCCTTGCCAACTCTTATCGACAGGAAATTGAACTTTTCCTGCTTACCTGGTGTTGCAATGATGTATATGTTTATATTCTTGCCTTCAAAAGTATTTGGGGCATGGTGTCAATTGCACAAAGACCCACTTGCATTCAGTTTGTATGATAATATGGCCTGATCATTCATATACATCGATTGCCCAACGTGCAGCTCCCCTTTCTATACAGCATACATAAGCACATCACAATCAGACAACGAGATTTCGCTTTGTCCATCTATATAATCAAGTCATCTCAATCCATTTAAACCTCGCATCTATAGTCTCTAAACATCGCCTTCTTAGAGGTTTTTATTAATACTCCATTAAGTTTTTTACCTGAACACCAAAAACACCACATATATCATAAATCAGTTATACACTAACAAATGGGTAATTGATTTAACAAATCACTAAAATTTCAATGCGAAGAAATAATATTAATACTAGTATTTTAAATAGAGATTGGTTAAAGCATAAAAAATCTCCGTAAATGATCAATTTGGAAAGTTTTTAAAAATTCTAATACAAATATTGGGGTTAATCGATTTTAGTTTTAGCTACAGGTAAACTTAGTCTATTAAAACACTACTATATTGGCTACTCTTGCTAACAATATTAGCACTGGTAATTCTCTACCAATTTCGTGATCACAACCACATACATAATCGTTATTATTCGCGCTTTCAGCTACAATGAGAATTTTCTCACGATCGTAGTTACATAATACTCGATATCTCGCATTCCCAGGTAAACACATATGCTCATCACGCATCGGTAAGCGTTGAAAATTAGCCTTATGATAGAGAAGAAAATTTCCACAAGAATGATAACTGCGATAAAAGGCATCCCTTTAGCGCCAATGTGAGTTTATTGCTTTTAGTTGCCTTGTATTATAACTACTCCTACAGGTATTTCAATTTATTAACTTTAGCTATAAAAATATTTTTTGCAGACGGAAAAGAATCAACAGCAATTTGGGGTGCGAACCTCATCCAATTATTGTTTTATTATTTCATTTTCGCTCTCATATAAATTTTAAAATGTTTCTTATTGTGTTTTGTTTTCAACTCACTCTTTTGAAGGTTAAGAATCTTTGTTATTTTTTGTTTAGATACAACCCAGTCACTTCCTTATTATTTCAGTGGTGTAGCAATGTGCAGGCATGATCCTAACACAAAAACTTGTATCACATCTTTCACTTGCGACCTTAAAACTTAATTGCTGTAGTCAGCACATTTTCGGAACATATCTGTTCACTCGTCTAGATGTTTCATTTTCTCATTATATATATATCGTGATTAAAAAAGAAATTTTAAATTTATTATATTTTGTCTTACTATTTTCCTTTCATATCGATCAACCTCCGGTTAATTCAATGGAACTGTATTATAGATTAGCTTTCCATTTTTTTCTTTCTTCAGCGTGTCAATGTTTCTATTGTTCTAACAATATTTTTTTAGTTTATTATTTTTTTAATTTAATAAACACTTACTTTTAAGAGAGGTTGGATGGATGGTTATTTTCCACCATGAAACCGATCATCAGTAAATCTTAAAGCAGTCTTTGCATATTTACTCTATTTAATTAATTCCAGTTCATTTGGCTCCTTCAATTCTTCCCTATCCACAAAAAAAAACTGTTTGGTTTCTTATACCCGAAATAATGCCCTTGTTGTCATCAGTTTTGGAATAATACAATAACAAAACAGGAATGACCTTATCATCTAAAGGCTAGTCAGAAAAGAGATAAAAAAGAAGTAGTGGAAATTAGAGCTAAACGAAAGATACAATTGGTAGATGTCATTCCATGTTTGTTTTATTTTATATAATAAAATTGTGGTAAATATCTTATTTCCTAGATTTAACCCTAATTTCTCCACGGTACTCGGGAATCTATGTGAAATATTGAATTATTTTTTAAAATAGTACACCTGTTTAGTATTTTAAAATATTCAAACCGTAGGAGGCGCAATTATCAATCTTCGAGGGAATGTAAATTCAGTTGCATTGCACGAGCTATTTTTCAGTTCAGAAATTAATTTCGTCGCTCATTTCTGAAAGCCTTCAATATAACAATGTACTTTTGCTTATTTGGCAACCCGAAGTGCAAGAAATTCGCCAACTGAGTTTTTCCATGCTATTTATATAAGTGAAGATGATGCCTTATGATTTATAAGCAAAATGTTTAGCTATGTATCCTGTCTATAGTTTTGTTGAAAATTTTAGATAAATATTCCGATCATAATTATTTTCAACTTTAACCACACATATTTTAATATCTTTACAAATTTTTTTCACTTTTCAAGGTTGAACTGTACATTCCATAATTCAGATATATCTATTAATCTACCCAGGTCTTTTTGCAAGTTTTACAGTCACTAGGGTATTTTGCCCTTTTAGAGAATTGTATATAATCATCAAATTTTGAAAGCTTAAATAATAAGTTTATATCATGAGAGTTAATATATATTTTAAAATTAATGGATCTGACAACTGATCGCTGAGGAATTCTCGTTAATACTATGAGAAACTGTTTCCATATACAACAACACGTTGTTAAATATTTTTCGGTATGTCTTTATTCTAGTTTATAATTTAGGATCTAACTACACATTTATTCGTTCCTAACGTTGTTATCATTTAGGGAAAAAACAATTATCTCAAACATGCATGAGCACCGTCATCAAAAGCCGGGTATCGTCATTTATTTATTTATTGACTCTTGATACTCTACATTTCTATCTATTATAAAGTATTTCATGAGTATAGCCACGCTAAATGTTAGGTAATGATCAATAGATATCTCAATTTAGTGTTCATTGCATGTTTGGAAATCGGTGTTACATGTGCTTCTTTTAACTTTTTAGAAACGATTTCCTCATTAATATAATTTTTGAAAATTATGTGAGTCTTATAGTAGTTTGTTTTTTTCAATTTTCGGTGGTTTGTGTATATTCTTTTGCGACGTGGAACTTGGAAATTTGAATTTTTTTAATACAAATAATACTTTTATTTTTAGCTATAGCAAAATCTGAAAGCAGCTATTATTTACTAATTTTTATTACCTTTTGTAGTAGATGAAAATCAATTGTATCTTTTCTGTTAAAAATATTAGTTAAAAAGAATTTCGTGTACTTAATACTCAGCTACCCCCTGATGCATAACTTTCACGAATCGATTTCGAAACACTGCATAGAGAACGTATGTCTGTCAGGTATGCTTTCGTTTTTAGTAATAAGGCAAATACACATCGTTCGTTCCTTCTTTCTTCTCTAAAACTTCGATTACTTTTCTTAGCTATTATTAGAGCATCGTTTTTATCTTATCTTGTTGGAATTCCAAAATATTCGGTTTTTTTTATATATTTTCACTTCTTTACTTCGTGAATCTACTTTTATTTGAAAGTATTGTGCGTGGTGTTCGATAATTCTTCAATAAAACTTTAGTGCTCTCTCTGATAAGACGACGATAAACTGTCAATTGCATACTCGATATTTGATTTCCTTTAACTAATCCCGTATCTTTAATCTTCTCACATCTACTTCTGTAATCTCAACTTCTTATACCTTATCGTCCCAGTCCTTATGCGTTCCAAGACGAAGAGCACCCTCTTTCCCTTTCCAGATTAGAGTTTATCTTTTTTCCATCGTTGTTTCTAGCAATCATGCATTGCTTTCCAATGCATCTATTTATTCTCTTTTTTAACAAGAAATTTTACTTTCCTAAACAAACAACTATCTGATATATAATGTTTTATTTTATTCTCTCTCGAACATGTATACATATGATTTAAAAAAAACATAAAATAGAGTAATCAACTGTTCACGCGTTAGTGATATATTCTGTGCTTACAGACAATTTACTCGAAATTTAAAGTCATTATTCAAAAATTAAAAAGAAATTGATCTACATTTGTCCTAAAACAAAAGCTTCTTCTCCAACGGATCAAAACAATTACTGTACGAATAACCAGAAAAATGATGAGATATTAAATTGTGGTTTTGAGGTCAAGATTATTATCTGTGCTTAAGTAATTTGTTTCTAAAATTTGTCAAGATGAAACAATTTGTTTTCCCCTTTATTGAATAATGAGATAAAAAAATCGATATAAAGATCAAAGATTAGTTTAGACTTTCATCTATCCTCTTTATTATGTAAATAATGGACTTTCGTCTCTTTATTAATTCCTCAAAATTATTTAGTAAAATTTTATTATGAATTTTAATAAATGAACATAACATAACTTCCAATATAATGACATTTAAAGCAATAATATCCTTTCTAAAATGAGTTTTTCCAGTGCTTCGATGCTTGAGCTTGTTATTATTCACAAATATTATAGAGTATGCAATTTTTTATTTAAATATATTTTTGAATAGTTTTTATTACCTTTGGGTTAATTACATTATTTTCTGTCTCCTAGCAATTATTTTCTTTAACTATATTCTATTTAACGACCTATTAACGAGACGAAAGCTGTGTTTGGCTGAAATTTTGTTGATTTAAATAGACACTATGGCAAAAAGTCATAATTCTACGTGTATCTTAAATTTCTATGAACATATGAGGACTTCTGAAAGGAAATTGTAAGCTGATGCCACCAGTTGGGAAGATGACTTATCATTGGCAGAATATTAGAAGAAATCAACCATGGCAGATTTTGAGTAGATTTTGTGAGGTCCGCTAGAAACGGGGGACTGAAACTTGACCTTCCTTCATGGTGAATAAGGCGTCACACATGGTACTAGAAGAAGCTGGCGATGACTTTCGCTGCTTTCCAATAACCGTACCATCTTTTATGAATTTCCAAATTTGTCACAAAAATGTTTACCATAGATACCCAAAGAAATTATGTAGAATTCCGCGTTTTCTCTTAATACACAACAAGAGATATAAAATAAATTTTTTCCATTTGGCTATGATTAAGCACATGGTATTTGGGGAGATGATAAAGGCGATTAGAAATAAAGTTTTGAACTTTTATTTTATCATTAAAAACTAATCTCGTAATGCAAAATATAGCAAAAGGCGGGATGCATTACTTCCCGTGAAAATTTGAATCCCGGTTCCAAGTGACTCATTGGAAAGTACTTTATTCTTAGTGGAAAAGTTTTTCCCCTTCTTATTATTGAAATCTAGGGTTTGCTTGCAGTTATAGACACGTCTCAACATTGGATATTTAATCCGTTTCCTGTTGAAGGTAAGTTTATGCAATCACTATTCGCAAATAATACAATTGCAAATAGAAAGAATTGTTCTTAAGTTGCTCCGAACAGGGATGTTTTAAACTTTGACGGGCGCAAAGGTATATTAGTAAAACTTATGGTAGTTTGACATCAAAATTTTAGCAATAAACTTCAAAAAATTCTTCTTCTTTAGGATTGTTTTCAGGGAAGATTGTAAAAATGTCGTTCAGGAAAGTATTTAGTTAAGTAATGAAGAATCCGCATGTTTTAGAACTATTATACTTTTAAAGTAAAATAGTACTAAGTTTCAGCCCTTATTACAATAGTTAGAAATTATTAGGTAAACCTATAGATTAAAGTTACACTTATGTTTATAGGTAACCTTTCCTGGAATATCTCATTAGAGGGGCATATTAGGAAGGTGATTATTTAGTGATTTAGTTTTTGATGAATATTTTTTTCTTTACAATATTATAAAGTAAAATATTATTTTTGGATCAGGAATGATAATGGCTAGCGTACTGATAGATAAAATAATATATAGAGAATAATTTCGTTTTTCCCTATTTTCTTCATCCATATAAACGGCGCATCACACTAAAAAACGATTCAAAATTACTAAAGAAACACAAACATTCTTTTTCTCTCTTTATGTGTATTTTAATTGAATATCTTAAACGAATTCTTTTCTAAGGAATCTGACACCAGGAATACGATCTTTATTCTCGATCTTTATTTTTTTCGTGAGGAATCCAAGAAATGCGGCGCACTTTTGCCTAATTTAAATAAATTCCTATTTCCCTCCCTCCTTCTCTCTTCTCTCTTTACCATTTGACTAGTTTAAGGTGAACTCTCTTTAACCTGAGGCAATTTAATATGAAATGTGAAATATATTCCATTTCAATCGCGTCTCTGCTTTCACAATACTCTCTTAGAGCTACCGCTTATTTTAACTGAGAGTACGAGGGGGGGTCAATAAGTTTTGCAATTCAGATATAAGGAAACGAGATATGAGGAAAAGTGTTTTATTATTTTTCAATATAACTACTACCTTCGATTTCAATGCACTTGCGCCACTTGTCCCTGAGGCTTCAAATTCCCGATAACCAGAAATCTCCTGACTGCTGTTCAATCCACTCCTGGATGGTGAGCTGGACATCTTCATTGTCCCCAAACCGGCGTCTACGCAGTGCAGTCTTGAGATGGCGGAATATAAGTAGTCATTAGGGGCCAGATCTGGACTGTAGAGGGGATGGTTGAGCTCCTTGAATCCGCACTCGCGCAGGGCAGCTTGTGCAACTCTGGCCTTGTGGACTTTGATGACGTTGAAGTCCATCATAGGGCGTGAGGTTTCTATGAACCCAACGGGCAGAAACCTTGGTCTTGGTCAAATTGTCGTGGATGATGTTGATAACACTTTTATGTGATATTCCAAGTTCTCGCTCGATTCCTTCGACCTTCACCCGTCGATTTTCGAGGATCATCCTCTCCACACGGGCCACATTGTCCTCGTTGGTCACGTGTGACGGGCGTACTGGATGGGGCTCATCTTCAAGGGACTCACGACCATGGCAGAGCTCCCTAGCCCAGCGAGCAATGGTTGCATAGAAAGGGGCGGTTTCGGTGTAAACTGAAACCATGCGTTCATGGATCTCTTTTGCATTTTTGCCTTCCTTGGTAAAAAATTTGATCACTGCGTGGTGCTCAACCTTCTCCATTGTTGAAAAATTTGTGACTAACGATCGGCGATCAGCTACTGCTTCTTAAATAGACGAGGTAGGAGCGTTCAACTGACTTGTCATAACTTGTCCTAACACCTCCACAAACAGCCCATTCCCTTCCCCTGTTTTGCCCTACCGATTCGCAAAACTTTTGAACGCCCCTAGTATATTTTAACTGTATGGCCAATGTCACTATTTGTGTCGGCCTAGTTGTTTTTTTTTCTTTTAAAAACGAGATACAGAAAGTCTTTTATTTATTCAAAACTCAGAAGTAAATATCAAGTATGCTAATAAAACATGAAAATATTAAAATATATTTCAAAGCTACGTAAGTAATCTACTCGGAACTCTTTACTTTTTCAAAACGCAGTTCAAAATCCTATTTTGGTTCTGTTACACTCGAGTGATTGTGAAACGTCAGAGAATGACATCCTGTCATGGTACTCAAATAAAGATTATGTCAATTTGGGTGATCATAGTTTGCCTGACTCTATTATGGACACGGTTGATAATATGATATAAGTATATATTGAACAAGATATAATTTGAGCTATAGAAGAAAGTTATGATAAACAACTGGCATAAATAGAAACCAGGAAAAAATAATAAGGTTAGACTATCTTGAAAGATTTATAGAGCGTCTGTTTCAGTGTTTGAATATTTTAAGATAAATTATACTCCCTCGTTATGCCATAATCCTGGGCTTCCTAACTTTGAGTGTACATATTATAATCTTTTTCAGTTTGTATCTCCAAATTAAGATAAGTTTTTCACTGATTATTTATTTACACTCACCTCTTCATTTTGGACTTGAGTAGGATATTCTTAGTCCTTAAAAATCACTTTTACTTTAGTTTGGACGGTAATGGGTGCAACCACTAAATCTAACCATCTATTGTCCATATACAGCTTATTTATGTATAGGCACGGTTAATTAGGTTTGGTGTCAGTTCTTTATTATATAATTATATGTACTTCTTTCATATATATCATGAACATTTTTTATGATAAATATTATAAACCTTTAAATTTAAAATTGGAAATCAAATGAGAAAATAATGTTAAATTCATCTTTATATTTTGCTCACTCGCGTTAATTCTTTAAAAATCTTTTTCATTTTCATTTAGAAAATGAAAAAGATAACACCATCCTTTTCTTAGATATTTTGATCTCCCGAACAGACCAAGGTTTCAAATATGAAATTTATAGAAACCCTACAGCCATTAACTCATACATCCATTTCTATTCTGATCACCATTTAATTATCAAAAAAAGTGTTTTCTTTTCCCTGTTTCTCTGTGTCCTGAGAATTGTTTCACCCGAATATTTTCAAAAAGAGGGTAATAGGATATATAGTATAGGTTTAAATTTGTGTTACCCTTTGTACGTACTTAAAAATTGTTATAATTCTGCTAAACGTTCATTTTATCAACCTAATCGTAACATCCATAAATTTCATGCCAAAAATGTATTAGTTTTACCTTTTAACCAAAGTTTCATTAAATTACATCGTTTACTAAACCCTTTGAATATAAATGTTATTTTAAATATGAAAACACTATCCATCGCCTTTTCGTAAAATTAACCCCCTAAAACAGGCATTGTATATTCTATTGGTTGCCATAATTGTGAAAAATGCTATTATGGACAGACAGATAAAGAATTGATTGTTAGAGTTAAACAGCACCAAACTAATGTTCGGAATTTTTGTTAAAATCTGCATTATTTTTACATATCTATAGTCAGGATCATACTATTGATTGGAATAGTGCTAAACCTGTTATTAAATGTACAAACTACATTTCAAGAAATATTTTGGAGTGTATCTCTATTAATACTTTCCCAAATTTTAATATTAGCCGTGGATTGTTTAGCCTAGATCCTATCATATCTAATTATATTAAATCACAAATTAAAGTGTTTAAAGAATTTGTACCCCCTAGTTAGGGTTTTGATGCAGGTAGTCGTATTATCCCCGCCCCCCACTCCTTACTATTTAAGACATTGTCTGTCCTGACCTACGTTATTCCATGAATAGGTCTTTTAGAATAAAGCCTAAAGCGCTCGGAATCGTTTTTCCATTTTCCTTGTGGGTGTTATTTATCATAATCGTATATATATATATATATATATATATATATATATATATATATCCATATGGAGCTCAGCCGTGAAGCCTGCATTTTATATTGAGGATAAATCCCAGAGCCACGAGAAATGGATGCAGCATCTTTTAATTTTTCACAACGTTTCGAAAACTACAAGTTTTCATCTTCAGCTTAGAATAAGTTTACAAAGTTAATACATATGAAGAAAACTTGAAAAGGCCAACAAGACATTATTTTAAAAAGTGACCAATTATAAAATATCAGTAAAGTGTACTATAAGTTAAATTTTTTAAATATGACTTAGCAACAGTTAGATTAGCTTTAAAACCGACTCAAAAATTGCTAATTCATACGAAGAAAACTTAAAAAGGCAAACAAGACATTATTTTTAAAGGTGACCAATTATAAAATATCAGTAAACTCTACTATAAGTTAAATTTTTTGTATTTAAATATGACTTGGCAACAGAAAATTTGCTTTAAAACTAACTCAAAAATGAGTTAATAAATTTAAGGATTATTGCAGAAATTAATTAATGAAACAAATCAGAAACCGAAGAGTTTTCTCAGACTTAAAAATGCCTCTAATAAAATTCATTGAAACTCAATTGTGATTTCAAGGCGGGCGTTTACCTTAGAAACAAAGATATAAGGCAATTAATATCCTCGTCTGATACCATTATGCTGAAATCCGTGCATATGCAAGATTGCATACCAGCAAATATTAACGTAAATTCGAGTTTGATCTGTCTGAGTAGTCACTGGGAAATGCCAAAATAACTTGCCCTTAAATAAGAGAATAAATAAAAAGAAGTAGCAGGAAGCACACGAAATATATGAAACACAAATGAGGAACACTTGCTCATTCGGGAATATGAGCCACCCAAACGGACACACAACACAAAATACCTTAGGCTGAACCCTACATTTACTTATATGTGATAACCCTCGCAAAAATGGGCACATATGCGACAACCCTAATCAAATTGCTAACTCCAAAAGGACTCGACCACTGAAGTTCCGAAAGAGGTCAAGTCATATGAAAATTTTCAAAGTTAATATCACAGAATACGCAGTTTCTACCAAAGAAGATGAAACAAAGGAAGAAACGAGAAAATAAATAGTGATGAAACCGAAAAGAACGGTAACACCAAAATTAAGAGAAATATATCATGAATTTGATAACCATATTTCAAAAAAAAATTATACCTAACAAGACAAACCCAACATATAACCTGAACCAAGCGCATAGCTTGGCAAGAAAGGTTAGGCTTTCTCTGTTCTCTGTGAATCAATTTTGATACAAATTTTCCCAGCTCCTCTGCACAATGGACCAACACTATTGTTATGTATTCATTATGCTTTGTTTCTTTATACAAATTTTCTTCCAGATTCTTTGTTTTTGCCTGAACCTACCTAATAACATCTATCCTCTTTAAGAAGATTGGGACTTCACAAAGGACTCAAAGATGAAGAAAAGTCTTTTAACATCTAGGGAACTTGAAGGCATCGCTGCTTATGTTATTGCGAAGCTGTTTGTTTGCCATGTGAACACTGTTAGACGATTTATGAAGCTGACCACGCTAAAAAGTTACGATCCGACTGTGATACCTCTAAGACTATGACAGGTTGGCATTTGAGGAATATTGGCTGCCAGTTAATTGGGAGATCTAGATAAGCAAGCAAAGAAATTTTAACCCCTGCCAGTAGTCCTCATGTACCGAGGAATACCAGGAACCTTATAATAGCGATCATTGCTTCTGTGCGAGCTCCTCTGTAACTGCCTCTTTTAACGTCCCTTCACAAGACTTTGAGTTTCTTATCAGCGCGGAAATATGTTATGTTGTGAGGGAATTGCGTTCTATTCACTAATGAGACAAGGACAACCCTGGAAGCACAGGAGAATTGGGGAAATAGTTGTGTCTATTTTGGAGATGAGCGTCACCGAAGTTAGTGAGGTCAAGAGCGGGGAGAAGGCGTCATGCTATGGGAAGGTACAATTGAAGACATATTTGTTAGCTCAGTTAGGATGCCAGATTGGGTTAAAAAGACCACACCTGCCTAAAACAATTTCATGGAGTTCATAGATCCTGGGTTAGATCACATACCATTTTTCCTCAGATTCTGTGACAAAAGGTGCCCAACCTTCCCAGTTCTCTTACAGCATACAAGGTGACAAGTTGATGGTGTGTCGTCAGTCTCTCAGGAGCTCAACCAATCGAAAATTTGTGTTTCATAATTAAACAACATAGCTATGCCGATGGAAGTCAATTTACATTCAAAGAAGTCTTATGGGCGAACACCAAAGGTGCAGTTGAGGCAGTCTAACCTGCGACTATTAGGAAATTGACAAATCGCAAGTAAGATAGGGTTTTTGAAGCCATCTTTTGAAATGGCGTTCATGTGAGCAAATGATACATTATGTTCATTAATCTTGTATTATAATTATGGTTTTCTGTTAAATATATAGCCAACGCATGCTAAATATATATTTTAGGGGCAAGATCTTCTGTCGAATTTATTTCATTATCCCGCAAAGTAAATCTACCAGTTAGTATAAAAGTCCCGCATGTAAACTCTTCAGAATTCGTATATTTAGAGAAATCAGAAAGATTTTAGCATCGTCTTATTAAGGAAAACCAATGTGTTTTTTAGAATATGCGCATCCAAATTTTCCTCAATCAGCTAAAATAACTTAAACAATACAGTTACTGTTGGTCAGTGTTATTTATTAAATTTTGTTAAACTCTTGTTATATTTTTCGGTAGAAGTTTTTATGGCGAAGAAGTTACATACACTTTACATATTATTGCTTTCATTTAAAAGAGCTTATAGTTAATATGTAAGGAGCAATTCAAATTACACGCTTCTATCAATAGGTTTCATTGTTTCACTTTTCGCGTGATGAGGTCTTTTCATTTCTCAATGCCCTCTCCAAAACCGAGGTCGTCCTTGAGAAGGCAATCCGAGCCCTCCGGACTATTTTTAAAGAAATAGACTCCTTAACAATCAAGGAGTTTGAGGAAGTTGCTGTTGATGATATCGGTCTTCTTACCTCTGCCATTTAGCTCCACGAACATAAGGTAACCCTCGTTGAGAATGGCAAGGTTACAGTGCACAACATGGCTGTCTTTTGGACTTGTTTCGAAAAGTGTCATCAGTGAAAATTTTAGGCAGTAAATTGTACCCGATATTTCGAAGAAGTAATCGTACAAGAGATTTTTAAGAGCTTGAATTGATCTTCACCATTAAATTATAGGAGCATCATCCTACCTTCATTAACTTGACACTGATATGCAAGCCAGCTGAAAACAGTGCCGTCCCGAATCCGAATAAATAGGCAGGGTGAAGTCAGGAAAGGCATCCGTCCATAGAATCTCTGTCCAAACCTTAATGAATGAATCTTTTACCACGTGCACGAGGCAGGAAACTTTGAAAACAACTTATCAAGAACGGCGATCACAAGTAGTGAAAAGCTAAGAAGAAAAAGTATGATTATTGTGTATAATTATACTTAGTATTCTCTTATATATGCCTTAGATTGCTTAAATTCATTAGAAAGCTTTTAGCGTGACTCACCAAAAATATGTCGAATCTGGAATAAAAATTCTAGGACGTAACACTATTTAATAAAAACATAAAATCAGTGTTGCCATATTGTACTGACCAGCTGGGAATTTTTTTTTATCAAAATTGATTCATAGAACCGTGAAAATATAAATTTCCTTACCAACCAATTTTTGTGGTTCGGGGTGTAGTAAATAAAATAAGCAAAAAATTGATAGAAAACCTTACGAGGGAAATATAGATATATCTAGTATTAATATAGTACCTAGTAAAAAGGGTGTTAACACCTTATAAAAAACAATACATATGAATATATTTATAAAATATACCATGTCGCTCTGCCTCTCAGGCTAATAATTGGAGAAGTGATGCCCTTTGGGAACGACCCTGCCTTGCGCAATTTCTGGTTTATGTATCACTATTAATATATAAACACCTTTCTTTTACGCAGAAAAGGTTAAAAACCTGAAAAGTCAGAAAAACCCGAAAGTGATAAGCTTAAGAGACTAGACGCGAGATGAAGCCCACAAACACTCTTTTTATTCGGTATTCTCGTTTGTTTTTAAATATTTCACAAATTCCGATTGTATTTCTATTAGCAAAACATCACGCTGGATTGGGCGATAAATTTGACATAACACTTTTTAGCGATTGAAGCGCTTTCATCTCAGCACTTTCGTTAGTAAAAGGGTTCTCCCTTTACCATCTTTGGTGTTTGAGTTGGGCAGTTCCACTTATGAATAGGAAGAGGCAGTCCATTTGCTTTTTCATGTGCCCCCTGTAGCGGAGTGCAAGGTCCTCCCCCTTATGTCTATGATTGCAGTAGTTTTGCACTCTCAATCTTCTTTGTAGTAACCCTGGCCGAAAACAGGTTTGTAACAGCTGCAGTAACTCTTTTTCTTTATTGGCGCAATCCAAGTAAGCAGCGAGTAAAGCAGCCAAGAATATACTGCTTTTAGAGGATAATGCGTTTGCAAAGCCATTCAGGCAATGAACCAACCGTTTTTAAAACATGTGCTTCAACTTGGCTAAGAGCTAACATTCTTTCTCGATTGAGACACTATGGGTTGGGTGTCAAAATTCGATCCCTACACCTTTAGTCACGTTAGATCGCGACAAGCTTTCTGATTCATTACATTCTGCTTGGAATCACTAGCGCATCAAGGCTTTCGTGCCACTGCCGCAGAAGTGTTACCATTGCGACCCCTTGGGCCTTATTCTTCGAACTTACAAACATAAAAAGTCAGGTTAACGTGAAAGCTGATTATCAAAATGATTGCGTGATAAATCCGTAGTATACACTTCCAAGATTATGTGATTCAGGACCCTTATAAAGAAGAGCTGCACCCGGATCCCAAGCTGGGATGATCCACCTGCCATCAGTAGGCGAAAAGCTCCCCCACTTCTGCCTCTTTGAAGTCTACGATCATGCTTGCTAGAATATTTTCTTCAAAGAAAAAATACCATTCAATGTGAATGCCATGGTTGCGTTTTCCCAACAGAGTCTACCGGGATATAAGGGTTTACTTACAATCATCACGAGCTGGGAACCAGTTAGTAAGATGTAGCATTTATACATTTCACTATTTTTCTGTTCTTCTATTTGCTTTACATACTTCAGTAGAAGTAATGTCATTGAAGCTACAACTGTAATAACAGTTATGCCTTTATTTTTTCGTAAGTTATACTGTCAGGCGAAAACAAACCGGATAAATTCGCAACATCGTAGCAATGTTGCAGGAAGCCTATCTCCTTGTCGATGATTTGAATGGTAGGCACTCACTTTAAGGGAACTACATGAGCAATCCCTGTGATGAGGTCTTTGCCCAACTGATCGATGAGCATTTCTGAATTTGAATGAACTTACAAATTAATTTCTGAGAACCGCAACTTTTTCTTTAAAGAATCTGTCCTGGTGGTCCTTAGTAGTAGAACTTGATTTTTGGTGAGAAGTTGGAGATTTCCTTCATGATAGTAACCGCTTTCCCATTTAAATATATTATTTAACGTTCCAACCTGAAAAACTACATTGGTCGTTCTTTGAGCGGGCGGGATACTCTGAATTTTCAGAAAATGATTGATTTCTTTTTGTGCCAGTCGAGATGTAAAGACCTGCTGGTGAGGGTCTTAAGTTATTTAACAAGCTCATCACCATGTAATCATTCCTAGTACATATGGCAGTTTTGTGCGCTGCCGTCCATTTCGCTGGTGGAAACGGCCATCATATAGTGTGATAGTGCAACGTACGGTATAAGTGCTCCCCATACCTTTTCATATGTAAGTTATTACGATATCATGAATTCTTTGGCCTCAGTGTTACAATCTTTGCCTTAAGCAACAATTAAATCACCGAATATTTTTTCCCGTAGCTCTACGTAGATGATATTTGAATATCTTTTGGTGCAGCGCAATTAAAACTCTGAGCGTCTAAACTAACATGCTTTGAACCTTATCTCTCGCTATGTCCGAAACGTAGGGGTCTCGGTTTTCTTTGGCCAAGAATAAGGTAGTGCTTTTTTCCAGTTATACAGGCTCTCATCTAAGACAGGCTTGTTTCCAAACTGGGTTCGACTGAATGTGGTGGTTTATATCTTTTTTAGGGTCTTGTTTATGAATAGAGCTTTTCTTGGAAAGTCAATAACCGCAGCTTTAGGGCCACTTGAATCCGCACAGTGAAAATTTTTCGTTCCTTGATGTGCAAACTATCGGCTTCTGATAGAGCTAACGCAAGCTGGATCACTAGAGCGGACCCCTTGTACTCAAGATGTTCTCGTGTACACAGAAATGTTGACAACATTGCTTTTTTGAAGAGTCTTGCCTACTATATTAGGTTTGCCTCGAACTTTTTAATACCTTTTTTTCTTTATATGCTCGAGTGCCTGGTGATCGCAGGCTTCCCCCCACGGGCGAGCAAGCTTTTCTCAGTATATTCTTGGTTTGTTTCTTATGTGTTTTACTTTTGTTATATTAATTTTGTTGTTTTATATGGTGTTCTTGCTTTTTTTTCTAATCTTGCCTAATTATTAGGCCTAGTTGATTAATGCAACAAATGCCAATAAAATGTTGAGAAGGCGAAGTAAGTGCTCCTGGTGTTAATCTCGCTTGAGATTGTCGATTATAGCCTTTCCTCGAATCTCAAGTCCTTTCCACTTTACTCTTTGACGTCATTTATAACTTTGACCATCGAGAATTTCTTCCTCCTCGCAAACACAAGAATTTTGAGCTTTGAGCACTTTCGAAAGCCTCTTAAGCTTCTCCGCGACTTTATGAACACTCATACGTATGGTGTTGAGCAGCTTGTAGATGTAGGACTCTTTGTGACTATTTAAATAGAGGTGCTAGAAAAATTAGCCGTTTGAGTTTGTTTGACGGAAGGTTTTTATGTCACACACATAAACTTATTGAAAGATCAAAAAGTAGGGTGTAACAGAGCTTTTGCAAAACAAGGTATTGGTTGACTTCTAAGATGCATCTGGGGCTGATTTCCAAAAGAGGAAAAATCCTTAATTAAAATTTTAGAAAATAAAATTATTCATTGAGATCACAAAAAATAAACTTAAAAATATTACTTTGAAAGTTGATGGATATGCCACCAAATCCAGTTAATTTTAAAGGCTAGGAGACGATGTCAGATCAGGCAAAGAAGCAAAATAGAAATAATAAGGACGAATAAATATAACTCTTAGAAAAAATACAAATACAAACGGAATTATTTTTCGCATCAATCAGAGCGGGTAGTTCGAAGCACATATACTGGTCGAAAACTATATGAAGGCAAGGTTCACATGCGGTAGAATTTCTTTTTAACCAATATGCTGCGGTGTCAGAAAAGCGAATGGCAATGGATAAAATAGGTTTGAATTCCAAACATATTTCCTTTTCTGTAACGTGTAAAAAGTTTATATTTTTTATTTTTTACCTTCTCTTTCCTTCTTCTTCCTATCCTTATCTGCTCTAAAATAGTGTGTGTATGATTATTAACTATAAAATCAAGGTAATTATTTTAAACCTACTCAACTAAATTTCCTCAATTAAATGAACCAATTAAGGACTGTAATATTGCAAAGATCATTGCACCTGTCACGGTAACTCACCACGTTGTTATACGAGGTAACTGGACGTCTTTCTATATTATAAAATTAATGACATGATAGTCACAGGGTGGGAAAACTCAATAAAATAGAAAATGACGTTTAAATATTTAATTGTACCTACTTAAAGTTTCAGTTTTTCACTTTAATAACTTCTTCGTACCGGAAGTTGGATTATTTCTCAAATGGTTTGAAATTATAACCTACTAATAAGAGTACAATAAGTAAGATTGTGTAGAAGTATTTTTTTAATATCTCTAGGGGTTACGGAATTACAACCTGTCAATTATAACGGAAGCTCGGCAGATCCCATATACAATATCACATGCTTGTAAGAGTGTAAATAAATTATTGGAATAATTAGTACCATTTGCAAAATTCATGATGTTACTAGTGACTACATATTTTTAAAATCATTATATTTGAATAATGATGATAATCTAACACATTTTTAATAATAATAAAATGTATTATTTCCAATTGAAAATTACATCAGAAATTCCTTTTATAATTAATACAAATGCAAATAACAAAAAAATGTTTTCATTTATAAATTATAGGAATGTTTTGTATTTACATAAATCAGCTAAATATATCATATTTTATTAGTTTATTGAACAGGATATTTTTTAAAACATTTCTGAAGTAAGCCAATGTCGCATTTCTCGCACTGAAAATGACTATTTCCTGACTATTCCTTTAACGTCTTTCTTTTGTAATGTACACGATCTAATGCCCGATGTTGTCATATTGACAAAAATCTTTCACATTATTCGAAACTCTTTTGCCTCGAACGCTTTGCACTCTATGAGTTTTCGAAAGAGTGAGTGACACATTTTCATCAAACTAATATAAAGTAATTTTAGTTCCAATTTTAAGCATTGTTAACTTCAATTGATAACAAATTTGAAAAAATAGGCCACCGCCGCGTATTTTGTCTCATCCTAATACGATGGGTGCCAATGTTTTGGTCAAGCTGATCTACATACCCCATATATTTGTTATAATTGTGTATGATCTCTGTTTGCTGTAGGTTTCAAAATTAGACACCAATATCACATTGTTATTATCTTTCCACTTAACAACGACCACATTATCAGATGAGCGGAAGTCAGTGGTTCCTCTTGGTGATATATTCATTTCTGTTTTGGATTTCAAGGGACATCTTCCTGTTCTGTTTTGTTTAAAAGTAACTGATGCACATATCCTAATCTTAGTTAGCTCATGCATGAGACCAACACTAGTATAAATGATAAAAATTACTTTAAAGCTCCCAACATTTCTCCCAACACCCAATTTATTTGAACTTTGTTGTGTTAATGTCGCACTTTTTCCTGTATACAATCCGAAAGAATGCATATACGCATGCTTAGAACAAAGTATCCATATTTTAAACACAAATCTGATGGGTTTACCTGTAATAAATTGCTATAAATAATGTTTACCATAGTAGGGTATTATACTTTCATTAATGAACATATGCTCCTCCAATAAGAACATAAGAACATAAGAAAAGAAGGAGACTGCAAAAGACCATTCATGGCCTACACTTTAAAAAGTTAGATGGAAAAATGCTGAAATAATGGTCAAAGTTTGAATGGGCGATCATTTATTTTGTATTGGTTGTGTTGTCCACTTTCCTTATTATTCACTAATTTTTTTCTGCCTGGCTCCGTGATTTATTTTCAGTCTATAATTCCATTATTTTTTAATTTGCCTTATTACGTGCTTTGTACTTTGCTATTCTCGGTAGTGTTTTTATTACATTGTATTTTTCTTTTGCCCCGTGTTTTTCTTCGTATTATTTTCTTCTGTGCTCTTTTTACTTCTTCATTCCTATTATTGACTCATCTCCATTCCTATCTACCTTTTCTTTCCCTTGCTCTTCCTGCCTCACTTTTCTCCCCAGCCTAAATCTTCTAGATTATTCTGCTTTCTGACCTACGCGGTCACTTGTTCCATTCTGACTAATTCTTCGGCCTCATTTCTTCCCCCCTTCCCCTGATTTTTCGCGCTGCTTTATATTTGCCTTGACACGTGCTTTGTACTTTGCCATTCTCGATATATGTTTTTTTTGTTAGTAGATGTTTTTATTGAATTTGTTGCTATTCTGTGACCCATTTTTTTTCTTCACATCATATTCTTCCCTGCTCATTTTTATTTTCGCTGTTGCTTCCCTAATTTTATTCTGTTATTGTCTCCACATCAAATTTTTATCCATTTTGTCCTACTTATATTTCTCCTCCGTCAATGATGGACAAAGCCACACTTCTTACTCTTAATAGAGGGTTTAAGGTATCTCCCATGGTTGGCTCTAGAATTAAAACCCTAGGAATCGCTCAAAATCAATCACGTCCTATTAAAAAGGGATTACGTTTATCTTCAGTCTTAAAAAAGTTATTTTTCATTGAACTATCTACCGCGACCTCTTCCTTTCCCTTCGTCTCCCTCACTCCTCCCTTCAACCTCCCAAATCTCAGTTTAAAATGAGTTCCTACTCAATGTTAGAAGCGTCACTAATAAAGGGGAGTTCATTCACGATATCCTGACTAATTCGCGTATCTCCCTCCTTGGTCTCAGTGAAACTTGGCTTGATCAGAGTGATGACAGCTTGTCGCTTGCGACCCGTGATGGCTACGTCTACTCCTATAACCTCCGGAACAAACGTAGCGGAGGGGTTGCTCTCATTCATAGTGCCTCTCTCTCTCTCTGTGAATACCCTTCCATCCCCCATCCCTCTTCTTTCTTTTGAGGCCCTTATCTCTGTCTCTAATTCTGTTCCCTCTCTAACAACTATTGTGCTCTGCTGCTCCCCCCCCAAATAACTCCCTTTAACGTATTTTGGAGAATTTAGTAACCTTCCTGCTAGTCTCTCCCCATCGGGTCATCTTCTCATCATGGGGGACTTCAACCTCTCAGTCACTAACCCTAATCTACCTGCATTCTTTTAGATCCTTGACCTCTTCTCTCTTAATCAACACGTTTCTTCCCCAAAACACTCCCATGGTGTAATTTTAGACTTTGTAATTTCCAACCCTCAAATTTCCAACTTGAACACTTCTATCATGTCTAATGTTATTTCTGACCATTACCTAATTAACTTTAACGTCTTAGTCCTCACTTCTGTGCTCTCTCGGCCTCCTCTCATCCCAAAACCTTATCGACGGCTATCCTCCATTGACATCCCATGCCTCCTTAATGATGTTGCCGCTCAAGGTATTTCCTACCGTGAAAGCTTCTGAGTTGTCTGCCTTACTCTCGCGCTCTAAAAAATCAGGCTTCCCTTGTGACTTGTTTTCCCCCAAGCTATTAATCAAAATAATGCCTGTTATACTCCCAATTGTCCTCCCCCTGTTCAATACGTCCCTTGCTACTGGTATTGTCCCTTCTTCCTTCAAATGTGCCGAAATTCGTCCGATCCTTAAAAAGTCGAAGCTTAACCCCTCCCTCCCACCTAGCTATCACCGGATCTCGTAACTTCCCTTCCTCTCTAAGGTCATTGAGAGAATAGTTGTTTGGCGCATTAATTCGCACATCGTTGCCTTAATATTGATGAGACTTACCAATCAGGTTTTAAAGCTGGGCATTTTACCGAAACCGCTTTACTCAATGTTACTTATTGCTTACGCAGAACTGCTAACCGGAGTTGTGCCTCCATCCTCATTCTACTTGACCTATCCTCTCCCTTTGATACTATTCACCATTCCGTCCTGCTTGATCACCTCCACTGTTTTCTTAGCATTTCTGGCGTTGCTCTCGACTGGTTACGCTCTTACCTTTCCTCTCGCATTCAATCTGTAGTGATCAACGATGTCTCCTCTGGCTCCACTCCCATTCGCTTTGGTGTCCCATAAGGCTCTGACCACGGCTCTCTCCTCTTTCGTATTTACTGATTCCCTCTTAGCTCCCTTCTACATATTCTCGGTCTATCCTTCCACCTCTATGCCAATGAGACTCAAATCTTTATTTCCTCTTTCCCCTCGACCATTGCCCAGTCAATCTGTGACCTCCTATCTGCATATTGTTCTATCTCAGACTGGCTATCGGCCAACTTCCTCAAACTTAAACTGAAGTTCTTCTGGTTGGTACCCCCGCTCTAGTATACAAAGTTAAATCCCTATTTCCTCCCTTCCCTCTGAATGGAAACTCTTTCGCTTTCTTTGACTCTGTTAGAAATCTGGGCGTTGTGTTTGATGAGCATCTCTCCTTTAAGCCCCACATCCACAATATTAGTAAATCTTCCCTTTGTTTCCTCCGTAACTTCTCCCATATTTGCTCTCACTTCGATCACCAAAGCCTTGAGACTACTGTCCATGCCTTCCTTACCTCCCGCCTTGATTATTGTAACTCTCTTCTTGTAAATCTACCATCTTCCTCTCTTTGTCCCCTGCAGCTAGTCCAGAAAAACGCTGCCCGACTATTCATCCATCGCATTCGCTTCTCCCCTTCTAAGCCTTTGCTTCAGGAACTGCACTGGTTACCTGTCAGATATCGTTCTCATTTCAAGATCCTTCTCTTAACTTTCAAGGTCCTTCACCAAAAGCCCCCAACCTAGCTTTTCTCTGCAGCTTCCCAACGTCTCGCCCCTCGGGCACTTCGATCATCTCATGCTCCTCTCCTGAATACTCCTCGCTCGTCCCTCTACTCAATGGGCGATCGCTCCTTCTCAGTCTGTGCCCCTTAGCTTTGAAATGCTCTTCCAGCAGAAATTAGATCTGCTGCCTCACTTACTACTTTCAAGCAACTCCTGAAAATGCATCTGTTCAGAATTGCCTACTCACCCACCTGATCTTGACCCAAAGCCGAACATGACCTCTGTGAAGGCCTCTGGCCTTGAAGAGCGCATTATAAGAAATTTATTGTTATTATTATATTCCTTGGAATACTTTCCAAACTGTCTCTCCTAATGTTATTTCATAATATCTTCGGTACATTGTCTTCTGATTAGCAACACTCTCTCTTATTTGAAAGAGGGCTGTGAAATGACAATAATAGTCCACCAAAAAATACCAATAATTCAAAATTGCTCATATCAAGAATTTTATTATTTTGAAGAGGATATAAATACGTTTGTTCAACAATCAAGTATATAAAATCTTTAGTGAAGAAGAGGTTAAATAAATCAATTGGATTAAAGCAATTTATAGCTGTTTCAGATGTATCTTCTGCTGTAGTACAATCTGTATTTATACTTAGTTGTTGTTGTAACCTCTTTGATCATTTTCTTTGCATTTGTTTTTTTGATAGGTTTTCTTTACTATCGAATTCATTTTCTGACTCAACACTACCAATTCACTCTGGGTGATTGATCTCTGAAAGAGCTTCAAGCAGTCCTCGCTCCATTTAAATTGATGAACCTGCTGCTTCTTTATCCGAATGGTCACTGTCTCCCTCAGATAGTTAATCAATAGGAAGACACATAAATATATCGCCACCTTCGTATCTCTTCTAAGTAGGCCAATGCTGCTGCCGTTGTAAGAGAGCTGTGTAAAAAATAATATATAATTACGCTATTAAATACTATTTATAAGGCTAAGCGAGAAAGTCCTGACCCTCTTAGAAAGAGAAAAGAAAAAACAAAATTTGGGGAGTAACGGCAACATAAGGTTAGGTTAGCCTTACTCATTTGACTACAAGCCTACGTAAGCTAAATAGGTTAGGTTAGCTTTTCTCATTTGACTACCAGTATACGTTAATGTTGCTCCACAATATGTTGTTGTTTTCTTTTCCTAAATGAATCTGGACTTTCTGGCCCACCTTATATACATATATATATATTATTCATAAATATGTTTTTTTACATAATTCCTGAACTATTATATATTTAGAATTCGAAATGTAACTGATTTAGTTAGCGCTATAGATATCAGAAAACAGCATTCTCCAACTATAAGTTTTAGTGATAATTCATGTATATTGGGCCGAGCGTCCGTTATAACTGACTCAGAATTTCAAAACAATAATAATACAGAATAGTCCCATACTATAGTAATATTTTGTAAAATATATTAAGCTAAACTAATAAGTTTATGTTATTTATAACATTAACACACAATTTCAAATTCTTATATAATAAAAAACGTAAATATATACTAACTGTTTAGTCCCGCGTTTGTCACTTTTCGCCATGTTTTTCATTATGTTTGTCGTAGAATGGCCCCCCCTTTTTGTTCTAAGAGTGCTAAGAGTGCTAATATATTGATATCTGAATATCTCAAAAAAATAGAGCCCTTCCGAAACACGTAATGATATAAGAGAAACGCACAATAAACCCAAAATAAACTTATATTTTAACTTTAACCATTGAATACACAACATCTAAACATTAACTACAGCAATACTCTGAATATTACCATAAACAAGAAATAATTAAATTAGTTTGACCTCAAAAATTGGTTAATTTCTCTACACACAACAATAATATAAGATTTAGGCTTACGGACTCTACTGGAATTTAAAGGCCTCAGAAATGTTATTGACTCACGACGCGTGCCGCCGTCTGGCCAGATGTAGATGGGCAGGATCACAATCTCCTTTTGGCGAGGATAGCAGCTGAAGGGTCCACACGGTATTCCGGGGGGGGGGGGGTTCTTCATGGACGAGAACAATTACGGTGCTTTATGCAACACCAAGGTAGTCGTGTTCTCTCTGGCGAGAGGGAGTCGAACTTGGTTCTTAAATCAAGTTAACTTGGAGTGCGGTGTGATCACCAAGTAACGAGCTCGAGGGGGAGCTTTTCTCCTTCGTTACTTAATTCCTCATGGACGAGGACTGAACTCGGGGAGGGTCTTCTTCAAAGGGCGAGGATCGATGAGACAGGGTTTCTCTGACGAGAATAGGTTACCTAAAGTTCGGTCTGGTAACCAGGAACTAGTTCAAGGATGAGCTTCTTCTTAGTTCCAGTCTTCTTCAAGGGCGAGTATAACGGAGGGGGGTTTCTCTGACGAGAATAAGTTGAACTTGGTTCCTTAACCAAGTTAACTTAGGAGTTCGGTGTGGCCACCGAGTAACGGGCTTGAGGGGGGAGCCTTTTCCTTCTTTTTTTCTTAATTCCTCAAGGACGAGGAATACCCCTGGTGTTTAAGGTGCACCAGGATATGAGGAGTCTCTCCGGCGAGAGTAAGTTAAACTTACCCAAGTTAACTTATCGTTTGGTTTGATAACCAGGGACTAGCTCGAGGATGAGCTTCTTCTTAGCAACTTAAGGTAGGTAGCCCTGCCTCTCTTGCAGGGTACTTCTTGGTCTGGCAAGCCAATTACACTACCAATCCAGTCTATGTAGCTCGGTTTTAATCGAGGACTTCGTCACCTGGAATTTGACGTATACTACCTCGATTTTCCTCAGTGTTCCTCATTTATACCTCGTCACCCTACTGGGGGAGTGTTAAGGGGTAGAGGGGCTTGTGGACGGCCCCAGGAGAGTTCTTATGCCGAACGGTTTTTCCCACCGAGTCCTACATCGGCTCCTCGTTAGCCTTCGAGCTTGGGAGAAACACGTCTACAATTTCTTATTTGACGTGAAACTGGATCTCACTCTCCTGGGGGAGATCTTGCATTTTGACCTTTAGGGTCTTCCATGGCGCCAAAATAGACGACGCTGCGGTTACGGACTGGCCCCCTGATGCCTGGGGTGGATGTTTTTGCGGTAACTGCCTTGTGACTGCACCACAAGTGAACGGTTGGGGGGGGGGGGAGATGACGATTCCCCTACAATGTTTTTTGGCGAATAGTGGTAGCAACTGTAACTTTTGTCTCTAGATTTATCGCCTGGAATGTTGGCAACATATTTATGCACTAAAACTTATAAAACTACAATTATTAAACAATATTCTGCAATAAACTGTGTTAAAACTACAATTATTCAACGGACCGTCGGTACGAATGGGTTAAAATTAATTGTAACATAAGAGAAATTTCATAAGTCAATCATTCCCTTTTTTAGTAACATAATACTTACCTCACTAGTAAATACATATACCTAAAACAAACAAGGTCTGCTAACCAAATCGCGTGCTCTCACTTATTCTGATTTATGACCTTACAACCTTCAAAACTTTCAATGTTTCACGGACTAACCTTAGGTAATTATATTATTTGAAAGAGAATGTAAAACGAAATACGGCTTTCAAATTTGTTAGATTCTGCTGAATAGTTACAATGTTTTTACCAAAACAAATAAAAACAAAACGGGTAACGACCGACATAGTGAGATATCGGTTCACACGCAACTAAGCGCACCTGACTAAAAATTCACTAGAATATGTATGAAAAGCCAAGACCAAGAAATAGTCTTCGATTGATTATATATTGATTCACTTTACAAAGTGAAGTAAAGATAGATGCAGCCAAAACTACATAAATATAGAGGCAAAAGGTGAATAAACAATTGATAAATACTTAAATGCTTTTATATGTAAATTTAAATAAACAACTACACTTTGACCAAAGAAATTGTCTACATTACTAATATTTCGTAGTTTTCACTTTACCGGATTTTAGAGCTGTATATCCCCTAGGTTTGTAATTAATAGGTCCTGTGTTTAAAGCTCCTGGTTCTTATGACACTTTTGGATTAGGACATTCAGCAATTCTGGCTGTGTTGCTTGATTCGGAATATTTTCCATTTGTCTTGTCTTGTGTTTTCCCCCTAAAGCGCTCTATATTCGCAACACATTCGACCATACCTGATATTCCTTCTTTCCAAATCGTTCTACACACCATAACAGAAAAGCACACATGTGTTACCAATGGTTGAAAGTTGGTTATGTTAAGGTCGTGTGAGAGTAAACTATAAACCTAAACCCGTCACATGTCTCAAATTTGAAAATACATTGAGTCGTCCGGCAAATCTTTGCTCTGCTCAAAGATACTAAAGCTTCTCCTTCATTTCGTCAGCGTACTCCTTCTTTTTCTTCGTAATATAGGCCATGGTTAAAGGAACCCTTTTCCTGGCTGCAGTTCCATAATATCTATCAAAGTCCATGTAGCATCCTGTGCTATTGAGCTGATTTGGAAACATTCTATTATTACAGTAACTCTTTAACGAGACTTTTTCTCAATGTAACTATGAAAAGAATGAAGACCTCATTCAGAAGGAAGAGGACGAGCAAATCGCATCTCTGCAAGATTGAACTATAATTCTATTAACGGAAAAAGAGGTATTCCAATATTCTTTGATATAGACTCCCTCTGATTGATCAACGAACCATCACCTTGGTAAATCTTAAATTTTCTTGAATTTTTGCTGTATAGGTATTTCTAAGAATTACTTGTTTAAACTGTTAAAAATGAAAAGAGAAATACTAAAATTAACAATGGATACTAAATCGTGACAAAGACTTTTGAATCCTCAAAGATTTTGCTGTCTATTTACTTCTTAGATCTCTCTGTAGATTCCAACAACATCTTCAGGATGTACTGTTAATAAACAAGCTAGTCTAATATTTTTTAAAATTTCCTAAAGTTCTACGGATGATTCGTTATTAAAACATTACACCTTATCCACTATTCTTTGCCTGAGGCATAATGGACTGATAAGCCATTCACTCAAGCATCTCCACTTCTCAAAACTTTGACTTTGGAAACAATAATTTATAACTTATATTCATCGATCCAAATACCCTTTTCCTCAGTCTATTGCCCAATTTTGATCCTTTTAAGCACCATCAGAGCAGTTCATCCATTACAAATCCAAGTATTACAAAGTGTGCTCTTCAAAGCTGTGGTGGAGACATTTTATTTGTCGGCGTTTATTTAATTATTAGTCCATTGTTGAAGCAGTTACGGGCTAGTTTTGGAGAGATATCACTCTCATGAACTTATAATATGTCTTTGGTGTTTTTCTGAGCAGTTATTTCCTTCTTTATCCAACGAGATACATCTCTTCAAATCTTTTGAATATCATTTATAACTGTAATGATGGGTATTTTAATATTTTAAGATATTTTTTACATGAAATTCCATCTTTGCAATAGAGTTTATTTTAATAATAGTTGAAGCATAAAATTTTAAAGAATTATGATGACATACTAAGATTAGGGAAAAATAAACTTAAAAGAAATATAAAAAATATACAATAACCAATTTTAGATAATAATGATAGGATTTTTTAAATAAATTTTAATAACAATTTATTTTTGAGAAATTAATGATCCGTTATATAGGAAGCAAACATTTCAGTTAATGTAAAATTAGGCGATAAAAATCAACTCTTAGGTTTTTTCCTCAAATTCTTAATGAATTCACAAAATTTCCTTTCTAACATTATGTAACAGGATTTATGTTGCTTGCCACTAGATGATATTTACAATTCATTTATTTTAAAACTATTGAGACGAGTCAATATTTGTTTTACAGTTTGCTTTTCTAGATGGTTTAGTGAAATATTTATCAAATATATGATTTTTTTTAGCCATTTTACGGCTAAAAATAAATTAATGAACTTTGTACAATTTTATCAGAACTGACACAAGAAGTATATCAAAAACAAGTAAATAGAATTATAAGTGTCCGTTTTCCTCGAGTTCAGTTTGTAATGTAAATCAAAATGTATTCTCCCATCATGTTTCCATTATAAACTCGTTAGTACTATGTTCAAATTTCAATATTTGCACCCTGCTTACTCCTCTGCCTCTCTCATACATTTTCCTAGAACTCTTCAAGAATGGCATCATGGACAAGCACCCTCGCAGACATTCTGCAACGCATTTAGTCATAGATCTTCATTAAGTTCTCAACCAATTATACAGAATCGTCAGTCTTGTTGTTGATTAAAAAGTCATGATACTTAAAAAAAACACGTTTCCAGCTTTCTTTTTCCTGTTTATAAGTTTTTTATTGAATTCTAAACACTCTAAGAGTTTCCATATTTGTGGTTCAACAAAGGCCCCTTTGCTTCAGCGAGTTTGAGAAAGAAATTTTGAAGGAACTTAAAGGGGAGGTTGTTAACTGTTTGTTAGAGACCTAGGTTCATATAGACTGGAGGGAACAAACCCTTTATGATGGTTCATCTATCGTTTACGCTCAACATTAAGTGTTTTGTGGTGAGAGCTTTTCCAGCTGTGGTATTCCTACCGTCCCAAAGATAGACATCACATGGACACTTGGTAAAGCCGCCTCGGAGACAAATCAAAAATGTTACCATTTTTAATTTCCAATTCGCTTCCCAGCAATAATGCATATAATTAGGATTGTTACAGTAGTTTAACACTGATATAGCCCTCCTTGAAATATATACTGAATTAGCAAAGGGAAGGGATGGAACCTTATTCCAATTCTTAATAAGTGAAGTTTTAATGCTTTCGTGGAAGCTAGTTAGAATTGAAAAGTCTTCGCTCATTTGAATTACATGTAATTATAATTGCACTAGCCTAAATACTTGTGATATTTAATATTTTACCAAACAATTTCCTACGTTTTAAATTTTGTTGGCAGCGTTTACAAAGGAAATAAGGTGCATAGAGTGCGTCTTGTTCACAAATACTGTGCCAAATTATGCTGCATAAGATTCAAACATTCTCTTCGATGCTGCCTCACGAAACCTTTTAGCTCTCGCTTTGATGAAGTGACCGCAGATATAATTATGGGATTGAAACTTGGAAGGGAGATAAGTAGTAATTGAGACAAGAACTATATTGCTTAATATATAGCTATTCCAAAATCCTAAGTGACGTAAGCCCTTGAGTAGTTTCCAATATTTTAAATTGCCAAATTGCCAAAATTATTACACTGCACAGTACCGTTTCTTAGGGTAATGCGCCTTGTGAACAGCCTCTGCTCTGCAAGGAGCGCACGGTGCTACTTATGTAATTTATTTGGTTACACCCAGGGTGAATCAAATTATATACGAGCATGCTTGTTCTTTCATGCAAGTGCCTATCATTAGAATAAAAAAAATACTCCGGGTTTAAATTTGTTAACAAATTAAAAGTAATAAAAAGAGTTAAGATTGTAAAATCAGTTTGTAAATAAAATTCCTTGAATAATTTGGAGAATTTGTCACAAGTAATCTTATGGAAAAATCTACATTGTTTTATACATGTACAAACGAAGGAGGATATCTGGTGTTGGTAAAATTTATAGTTAAAAATTAAAAGTCTATGTGCATAAAACAGAAATTCAATGATACTCGATAATAACCATTTAATAAAGTAGCAATTTTTCTTACTTTGTAAGAGAAGTTGCAGCTGCTGAAAATTTCCAACCGAGCCAAGTAAAGGTAGGATTGCGATAAGTCGAAGTAAGCATAGACTAAAAATCACGATATTGAAGGGGATGATAGGGAAATTACGATGTCTTTTTTTCACATACACAGCCTAAAACAAATGTATTGTATATCTTGGTACCTCCCGGAGCAGGGCTGGGTAAAGGGGAGGCTAATAGAGAACCAGGTGCTGCGGTTGAGGCAGTAGTTTTTTTTTTTTAATCAGGCGGTAGAAGGAGCAAGTTAGCGTGTCGAGAAAAGATGATGATTAGTGTCTGAATTCTGTAAGTGAGTGATTTGAATAGAAATAAAGCAAAGGCATGTCTGGGTTGAATCCGAGTGATCGTGTAGAAAGAGCGAAAAATAGTGCGGAAAAAGATTAATAGGGTATAATAAAAGTATGTTCAGGTAGTGGTATTTTATTAGACTACCACTATATATATGTTGTGAAAGAGCTTAGGGGCAGAGCGTTGCCAGGGGTATACATATTTTCAGCATTGGGGTTGATTACTTGATGTTATCTGATTCCGATCGTTCGGCCTTCGTAACTACGATCCTCGCGGCATCACTGGTAAGCCGGAAGAATCCATCGCAGTGATTGTTTTACTTGTTGGACATATTCATTGTTTGCTCGTTCTTCTCTCGCAACACATTTGTCAAAATATCACTACTCTCCCATAAAATTCCTTTGCACATACACTAAAAGGTTTCCCCGTGAAACCTACCTGTTTTGTGACCAATCTCTTTAGATCCTGCTTTTCAACGCAATGTCTGAGATATCTGTCTGATATACGGCTCGAAATTGTAATACTTTTTAAAATTTCAGTTTTACTGGATTCTGATTTTTACTTTATCCACCGATTTTCAACTCCGATAAATCCCGCTTTACAAACAACTATTCATTGCCATACTTTCTACAAACACCTATGCAATTCATTGGGATATTTTTCTATAATTATTAGATAAGATATTCTATTAACTTATAAGCAAAGTAATTTGCTCATCCTACTTGGACGTCTTTTAAAGAAATATCTTTTATTCAATCGAAATGAACAGTATAACTTTTTAAAGGTAGCAGATTATTTTCAATCTTTCTTAAAATACTGAATAGTATATCAGTAAAACTCTTCTTCATGTCAATCTCATATTTTCTTAAAATCATTGCTTTGGTTAAAACAAAAATATTGCAATTCTCGACAATTTATACAGCCCTTGCACTCACTGGCATAATAATATTTGCTTTCCTCTTTCGTCATACTATGGTGTTCCCAATACAACAATAGGAGTGGAAATTTCATTATTTTAATGGTGTAATTTAAAATTATAATTGGTTCTATCGAATTAAAATTTCACACTATGATCACAAATAACAGATAGCTCTTTACCCTTTTGGCGTTGCCATTCATATTAATTATTAATGTTTAAATGCGAACACACACTATTTTTCTGAGAGAAAACGGGGCTGCCCTAATTCTGGATAACAGGAAGGCGAATCAAATTCAAAGAGATAATCTTTTTCAAAGGATGTGATTAAAAAATGCTTTGATAATTTTTAAGAGTTCTTTGCGGAATTAGAAGTGGAGCGACCCTAACAGTGGTAGTTGGAATCATTAAATAATTTTGAAGTATTGAAGTGTTATTCGGGTTCAGAGAGTTCGTTTAGAAATTTATTACGAAATTTATCTTGTGTTTAAAGGAATGTAAATAACTCTTTAATTAAAGATGGTTATGTTTAACGGTAGTAATTTAAAAGATTTTATTGTTTGATTTATTAGTTAAGATAACTAAAAAAGGTGCAAGATTTTCGGTTTCAAACTGAACTGTATATTTGATGTTAGAGTGGAGTTGATTTACAGTAAATCATTATTCGCTGTTTGTTTAGGAGACATTTTGGGGAAAGGGGCAGTTTTGAAATGTGGTTGCTTCAATTTTTTTCAGGAATATGTTGGGAAAAATGGGATTGACTGCGGAACCCATCAAGACTCCATCAATTATTAAGTAAACTTTTTCATTATATATGAAATACGTATCTTTAGATACCATCAAAACCTTGCATCCCTGTGCGTATTATTTATCTTTGATTTAGCGGCGCTACACGAAGAATTTAAATTCTTATATAACCTTGTGATTTCAATTCGATAAATTTATATTATACCAGGCTTATAAAATTTCTAAACCAACTTTAGGCACCCAATCACCCAGTACCAGCTCCATAAAAACTTATATTGGTAATATTTTACATTCAAGCTCCTTTAACCACTCAGTAGGACTAAAAATATTTAAAGGTTCGCAAAAAATATTTTATCCTCCTCCAAGTATTAATAACCTTTTCCCCCAAATATTTCAAAGATTAAATGTTTCATGAAATAAGAAACTTCTCCGGAGTCTCAGTAATCTACTTGTATGAATGTATCTTTTAATCTCACCACTGTGATCGAGATATATCTAGAGCAGCGGTCGGGTAACCTTTTGGGATGTTACCTCAAAAGAATTTGTAGTAAAATAAATTTACCCCTGACTTTGAAGTACTCTGGGAGACAAACCAATTTACTTATAAAAATCATGGATAATAAAGACAAAAAAAAAATTATATTGGGATAATGTTTAATTTTTTATTTCATCTATCATCAAGAAATAAAAGTCTGTCTTTTTGGCATGGAAATAGCACACAAGCAAAATTATTGGCTATGTCACTATCATGTGTTTAAAATTCGTACAAAAACAAAAATAGAAAAATGTTATTGAATCCATTATTATGGGGAAAAAAATGTTTACCCTTTCTGGTGGGATAATGATACACAAATAATACTAATGAAAAAATTATTGAAAACTTGAATATATCAGCTCCGCCAGGCTTTGTAAAAATGATACTGTTTCATCTTTGATACAACAATTACAATATCAGGGATTTTTTATGTCACTGCTACTTTGATGCTCTCTTAGGGATCCAACCGTTTTCTGTATTTTGTTTTTAGATTTACAAGGGTAGAAAAACCTTGTTCGCAAAGGTAGGTTGTTGCAAAAGGTAGCAGCATTTTAGTTGCTTCCAAATGTGCAGCTTTATAAGCCTTTGCAGCTTTTGACATCCAAAATCTTGAGAGGTCATCCTTGGTCTCAAATTCCATGCTTGTTTCACCGTTGGAACGCATTTCCACTAATCTCTTCTGCCAATCCTTCAGACTCTTCAGGCAAATCAACCAGTTCACATTTTAAGGGATTTACAACCCAGCTGACAGTATGTGAATCAAGCTCTGGAAAGTAGTCACATAACCTATTCCTAAGTTTGGTCAGGCGCCTTGTGACTGATTCCTTCACGTCACTAAATCTGCATGCTTAACATTCTTCCAAAAACTCTACCAGATTTGGAAAGACAGAAATCTTATTGGCATTTACTTTTTGCTTTCAATACTGAAGCTTTGATACAAATGATGAAACTTTTTCCCTTGCTAAGATGAGATTGATTTTCTTTCCTCGCAATTCCTTTTCAGCGCATTTACATGCCCCAAAACGTCAGCTAAGTAGCAAGAAGAGCTAGCCAGGTTGATTTTCTGAACTTTTCTGCAAGTGTGTGTATTTTTAATCAGTCAGCAATATTTCAAGTTCGATTCTAAGTGCCCACACTCTATTCAGGACAATTGCACGTGAAAGCCACCTCACTTCCGTATGGAAAAGAAAGGTGGAATATTTAGCCTTTCCATCCTCACATAAATCACGAAACATCTTCGTGTTTAGCGCATGCCTTTTTGCAACAGTGATAATCTTAATTACATCATTCAGCACAGCTTCCACTTCTGGTTCTAAATCCTTCACAACTAATGCCTGACGATGTATCATACAATGGATGACCTGAATATTTGGATTCTGTTGTTTAGCCAAACCAACAAAACCAGTGACGTGACTAAGCATGGCAGGAGCTCCATTAGCTGATACTGCAATACAATCTTCTCACTTTAAATCAATACTGTATTTTTTGAACTATGCATCAACCTTATTGAACACATCAATACCACGAGTTCTCAACTCAAGAGGAGAAAATACCAACATTTCTTATTCAATCTCATTAGAACCCATGTATCGAACGCATACCATCAGCTGCGAATTGCTACTGACATCTGTAGTCTCATCAAGTTGAATGGCAAACTCTTTACTCTTTTTTACTTTATAAATCACTTGTTCTCTCACATTTTCTGCCAAGATGGAAATTCATTCTTTAATAACTCTTGCAGGCAAAGGCACTGTATTCAGTCGTTTAGCTACTTTCTGCCCACACATTATTTCTGCCATTTTGACAGCCGCTGGTTTGATTAAGTCTTTACCAATAGTATGTGGTTTTTTGTATCGAGCAACCAACCATGCCACTTCAAATCTAGCTATTGCTGCTGAACATTGGTCAAACGTTGTACTCTTGTTATTTTACTATCTCTGTCTTTTGACTGTTTTTTTCAGATTCTCAAAGTATTCTCGTGGTTTGCAGACAGATATTAATGAATATTGTCCAAGTGTTTCTTCAGTTGATGCATCTCTGAAATACCGCAGGTGTAGATTTCTCTTAGTGACGAATGAGAGAGGCCTTTCAAGGCTGTTTTCGATTCATATAACACATATCCAATAGACGGTCTGGAATGTTCAACGAGTCGACAGCTTGGCAGAAACTACCGATCGAACAGGATCTGGGGGTGCACTATCTAGTCAGTAGCTATTCTCCGCTGCCGCCTTTAATGATCCTACCTACCAAGTTCATGCAGTAAACTAATATTAACAAACTCAACGAGGCTGTCTAAAATCGGGAAAAAGATATGCGGTGTAAAGCTTGTTCCGTAGTACGAGTCCTATTAATGGCTCACCCTCTCGGTTTTCGGGGTGTCAGTCTGGCTATTCACCAATGGGAGAAACGGGGATTGAGTCATCTAGGTGGAAATAATATCAACATAAATTCCTAGTTGATGCTAATAGCGAGCCTTTCACCCTTTTGCTTTTATGTTGAAGGAACCAATGACTATCCTCTCCGGAATCCAAAATGTAGAGCAAATTACAAAACACTCGATGAAATTCGGGAGAAGTCTAAAACTCTCCAACAGATAACTACTTTTAAAACTTTGCCTAATTCGTACACTTCACTGATATTTGCAGACCCCAACTTCACCTTTCAGCATTTGAAAAAGCCAAAAGAAGCGCAAACCGTACATTTTTACGATAAAATACCGAATGTCCCCTCCTTTTGACAGAGTTTGAACATCTAAACATCATATAATTAATTGTGGAAGTCAGTGCACTCGCTGTTTTCATTTTTGACTAGGTCGTGCAGGTGAAATTTTAATCTGTTTCTTATATGTAAGTGTGGAGTAAAATCATATATATGTTTGCGGAATAAGGCCATAAGCGAATAATATTAAATAAAGATGCGATAATAGACATTTCAAAAGCACAAAACCTAAGAGAAAGTTTTTTTGGGTCGATAAACAACACTAGATTTAACACACCGGTCAGTTAGGTCTGGAGTGTGGGTGGGCATGATGCGGATACGACGAGTATATTTGCTGAACAATAAAAGCAGGGGTGTTCTTCTTTACGACATTGCTGCTCCAAGATTAACCCTATTCAAATCCACCATCATCAACAACTATCAGAGAATAAAGTGCTATTTCGAGATGACCAGACTCAATTAGAAAAAGATTACAATGAAGGAGGAGGAATTCAAAGATAACACAACTCCTAACTAAAGAAAAATCAAAAACCAAACCAACAATTATGTACAGTAAGGTGGCATGCATCTTCGCATCAGTAACTTCTTTTTCCACCTGACCAATCTTTTCGGTTATAATTTTATATTTTTCTTTCTGTAAAGAAAGAGGAAGAGGGACAGCTTGCACTCAATTTTTTTCTACCCCACTCTCAAGATTACAAAAGAAGTAAAGTTCAATTGTACGAATTTAGAGCCATGAAATGACACATATGACCGTGGGACATTTCAAATCTGCCATCGAATTTGGCGCTAAATGGCGCCATCTAGCGACAGAAGCCTCATTTAGCCATTTAAAGGCACATATAAGTAATTTGAACCATTGGAATCCATCGATGCAATAACCATTTATCATGATTGGAAAAACTTTCCCTCTTGCATGCAAATACCTCTAATTTTTTATTAATTTTGAGACATCCTCTCCACTTTTACAGTGAGTACAAATATAGGACTTCTGAGGTTTGATTACAAAATTTTAAGAAAATAGCAAGCCAGTTTTTCTTTTTTTTCAAAGTCACAGTGTTCTTTAACGGGTTAAAGTTTCCCGACTTCTATAGGAATGGTATTTGAAAATTGACTGATTTTTTCCTTATAATGCGATCAACCTTTTTTATTTTAATCGAATACGGCCGTCAACTGATTAAATAGCTTCGTCATAACGGATGTTGTTTACGTTTTTTTTGTTTATAAAATATTTTTGGTCTTTTTGCTATGTTACCGTGGTTAATTTAGGGTTTTTGGGTTTGTTATATTTTTGATGTTTATGAGACCTTCACAATTTCTTATTTACGCAGATAATTCGTAATAAATAATTAAAAATGATATTACAATTGGGCGCCTTTACTCATCTCAGCAATACCATTAAATTATACATTAATTATCAAGTTCACAGAGAATATGTGAGAATATTAATAGGAGCAAGGTAGAGCATTCACAAAGATATACAAAACTTTAAACATAGACACCAATTTCTTAGCCTAACCGTGAAGGATAAAAAATAGAGCAAAGGTTCAATCAACTACTTGTATTTATTTTTCAACGTTATCGGCATTGAGATTGTTAATCTTCTTTAGTCTCTTTTTCAATTTCGAAAATCCATCCCTGAAGAATAATGGGTTGAATTCCTTCAAAACCCTTATCACCGTCTACTTATCTGCTCGTCATTAGCAGCTTCTTCATGTGTGGGAAAAGGTGAAAGTGTGAGGGTGCCAAATCGGGGGAATAAGGGAGGATGTGATAACAGTTCAAAGTCCCAGAACAGCAATATTTCCATGGCCCACATGGTCTTGTGTGCATGTACATTGTACTGCAAGAGAAAAATACCTACGGTGAGTTTTCCTCAGCGTTTCTGAAGGAGACCCTCCCGAAGCTTCCCCAGTAGATCTGTATAGTATGGTCCGTTAATAGGACGGCTATGCTCCAAGGTGTCCACGGGAAAGCTCCCTATAGGGTCACAGGACACTATCACCATGACCATCCGGCATGAGTTCATGACCTTGAATATTCGTAGCGTTAAAAGGAGGGATGCTTCCATTGCTTAGATTCGGCTTTGGTTTCCGAATCGAAGTGAGAAACCCACTTTCATCCTGGCTTTCTATTCGGGCCATGAATTCCTCCAGATCTGCTCTCGTGAGGGGTAACATCTCCATTTAATTCATTATCCGGTTCTTCTTTTGTTCAGGCGTCACCATTCTGGCACGAAGAGATCTTGGAAAGGTTAAGGTAATCGTGTTAGAGGGGGTGATATATTAATTATCTCCAGTTGAGAAGCAAGGTATTCCACTGAGATTCGGCAATTATCCATAACTATGCTCTCCACTATGTCACAGGTTCCAAATGACTTCCGTTCATGGACTATTACTTTGAGGGTCATTCTTATACGAGACTCGTCTCTACTTGAAGAGAGAAGCCGAAAGTTTGACAAATGCGATGCTTTTCCTTGAATAAACCTAAAGGTTGTGCACACTCAGGTATTCGTTCTTTCATACACTCTGGTATCGCCTAGCGACTATGTGAGCTTCATTCATCTCCTCTTAAACTTCGTCCGCACAAGACCTCTATAACTATTAATTATTGGCCCTTGACTTGTAACACCAATAATTCGGCTTTCCAACTTCGTTCTTTATCTCCCTCAACCTCTCTGTCAAATTCCTTGGATAAATAACCTGGCTTTCTCTCTCTCTCTCCTCTCTCTTTCCTAGTTCGCAATCACCTTCTATATAAATAGTAAACAAGAGTTATTATGCCTATTGGGTCAGATCAGCATTACTAAGGTGTTTGATCACATCACTTCGGTTAATATTTATTCCCCTACTGAAAAAGTGATTTGTATAAATATATATATATATATATATATATATATATATATATATATATATATATATATATATATATATATATGAAAATATAAATAAGAATTAAATATAGGTTATAAATAAATGTTAAATTATGCACCCCTAATTGTTATAACCTAACCTATCACATAACCTAAATTTTCTCGTTCAAGATTGTAAGCCTATCAAGATAGACGATACAGCCGAGAAAGTGTTTTAGAATAGTAACCAAAATCTAGGAAAACTATTTGGTTATTACTTTTTGAATTAGTTTTATAGTACTTGTAGAAATTTTAATAAAAATGTATGAATTACAAGAGGCTATTTGTTTTTAGCCCTAAAACAGATGGACAAACTTTTATTCCTATTTTTATTATCTCATCATAGTAGCCACAAATCAAAGTTTTAAACAAATAATTTCTATTTTCTATTGTTTTGCAATAAAAGGAGTTGTAAAATAATATTTACTGGCCAGGAATATAAGTGAATTATATTTGGGAATGGTTGTAAAATGAACTTTATTATGGTCAATTTTATTGAGAACTTTCCCTTGAGTAATTTTAACAAGAGCAATAGGAATCAGTTTTGATTGAAAAAACTGCATAAAATTTCTACCTCCTCGTAAACTCCATTTTAGGCGAACAATTGTTATAGGAAGGAAAGTTTAACGTTTTTCTAAACCTTTTTGTATGAAAAATCAGAAAAACTCGAAAAGTTAAGCTTAACCTTCTTCTCCTCCAGAGTTTGACTTCGATACACTCAACTCTCTGTGAAAGAATCTGATATATGAATGTTAAAAGGAGCCAGTGACTCGTTGTAACCATATTCATTCAGGATGGACATTGTTTGCATATTGCACAAATATCTCTTCAAAAATCTTGGGGGTCTTTTTGGTTTGCTAGACTCCACTCTAATTTCGAGCCACATGCCCTCTTTTATTTATATTTTATTTTTATTTTATAATTCTTCTCATTATTATTATTCATATAATTTTTTATTATATTATTATAATTTTTATTATTCTTATTTTATTAGTATTATTTATTATTATTTTTATTACTATTTTTATTATTATTTTGTAATTATTATATTTTATTATTATTTTAGTTTATTATTATTTTATTTTTATTATTATTCTCATTAATAGCAGTATTAGTAGTAGCCAAACTTAAGTGGAGTCGAGATAACAAAATTGATCCAATATCATAATTAAAAAATACCAAAATATTTCTAAAAAAATAATGGCTTAAACCAAGCTTTTAAGATTTAAAAATGACACGGAAAAACAGACTGACATGGAAAATCATCCTTAATAGTGATTTCAATGGTCTCTATCCGGATGTTCGTCAAAAGTGATGAAACATCAAAATGGGATGATGAAGTTTTGAAAGAAAAGGTCGATAAAAACGGGACTAGGTATATAGCAAAGTTTGTATGCGAGGATGTTAAGCGTTTCTAATGTTAGATGAAGAGGAAAATCAACCTTGTTTCATTTTGGAAGCCAATGTCAGGAACCCGAATACGAATCAGAAACATGCACATATTTATAAATAGTTTAATGCAAATTAATAATTTGGATTAATTTTAGTTAAAATAGTAGATTTTGAGCAGTAACCAAATGACCAACGAGAATATAGATTCATAGACTTATTTAAAAAACTAAGGACTACCAGAAAAATTGCGTTCCAAAGTTTGACGGGTTTAGAATAACGACTCCTCTACCAAATTTGGGAAGATAGATTGCTATTCCTTATTCCTTTCAAATTCTATAGTATTTTTAAATCAGTTTTAAAGGAGAAAATTGAAGAGAATTTAAAATTACTCTATCACCCTAAAAGAGAGTACGGTACTGCTAATGTACTTTCCCTGCTAACATTTACTCAGCACTTAGCCTGGGAGTGATTCTGTTCTAACAGTTAAAATGATATCCTAAGAGTTGGTTATTTAAAAAAATATTTAAATTTTGCCTAAAAAAATAGTTTGTCAAATAATGCTTGTCTGTTTTAGAAATTATTTATTTAGAAAACCCATAACTGGAATCAGTTATAAAGTTGATTTTAGGATTGTAAATATTTTGTAGAAATTTCACATTGTTAGTTTAAACAAGAGCAATAAAAACCTGTTTATATTGAAAAACTGCATTGATATTTAATTCTTCATTAAATCCATCGTAGGAGGAACAAATGTTATGAACACCAACAATAAATAGTGTTATAGAAAATATTCTCTACTAATAATTAGAAAAATAGAGAACTTGCCCTGTAAAGGTTGCTTGCGATACACTTTACTCTCAAACTCTGTAGAAGAATGAGTGATGTGGATATTAAAATATGGGTGGAATCACCGATTAATTTTTCTCGTTTAAACTTAATGATTGAATGGACATTGTTTGAATGTTTTAGGAATCAAGGCATGAATCCTCGGAATAAAAAAAAGTACGTATTCTCTACAAAGATTAATAGTTCATCGGATACAACCAACAATGCACGTGCACCGTGTATTACGGACAAAGATGGAGATTCGGCACCCATTTACTCCTCTAGTTTCGAATTGGAGAGCTTCAGGTGTACTTTTATCGAACAAAAGGCTTACATAGTGGGCAGCAGTATTCAGTGTGTGTGGAGAAGAGGGGGCTTCATTTCGCGATGGTGGGGGAGAAGAAGTGGCACTGAAAGGTGTACCTAGTGAGATGGAGTGGTACCTGATGAGATGGAGGGCAATTGGTTTGCATATGAGCCTGAACTCCACAGTAATAGCATAAGATGGTCCTCCTGGGAAACGACGAAGCAAGGGTTTGAGAGCAAATAGCTTAATATCACAGTGGCCCAACAATAAAAGAGGTTTGAGTTTGCTGGGCTCAGTGACCCAGCAAAGAACAAATTTATTCCGAATAATGAGATTATTAGGAACAAATGTGTTCTTGCTCGTTTGGTGGGCCCTGTCAAACAGCAACAAAAGAATTTGTTCCTAAAGTGGCATTATTAGGAACAAATTTGTTCTTATTAGTAGTGGATTTAGGAGATGGGCGTTCTAATTTCTTTCTTTCTTTCGGAGTGCAGTTGTGGCTTGCCGCGTAGAGGCCTGCCTCCTCGATGCATTGCATGAGACTACGGCACCTCCGGTCCTTTACAAAGAATCTGATTCTGAAGGGAGAGACGCAATAAATTGATCCTTAAAGACGAAGTCGACCAGGGTGTCGTATTCATAAAGCACCTAGGACGCGTCAATCCCCAAAATAAAATGACGCTGTATTGAGTAGCCAAACTGTCGGAAGGTCTAGTTTGGTTGAATGAGTAAGTGCCTAAATTTAGATGGATAGAAACCCGGAATCATGTTGTTAGCATCGAGCAACTCTGCTTTTAACGATAAGTAATCACTTGTTGCCTCTGATGGGATGGAGATAAAAATATCCCTAATTTGGGAGCTTAACAGGGGCAATAATTGTGCTACGCCGTCTGTCTCGAGGCCCCACTGGTTCACCTCAAAGATCTTTTCGAAATGGGTGAGATAAGGCCAGAAGTCTTCGCCTTCTTTAAAGAAAAAGAGTTTTATGGTCGCAGACTGCGGTGCATCTATCCTAGAACTTAATTAATTTATGGAGAGCGTCTCGTTCCTTGCTCTGCTCATCTCCAGTTTGTGAGAGCGAATTCTCTCTTTTAATTTTCGTTCCTTCTTCCTTTCTTCTCGTTCTTTTTCTCTTTCATCTCTCTCTATTCTTTCGGGTCTTTTTCTTCTCTCTTCTTCCTGAATGTAGGTGTAGCAAAATGAGGTCAAATGTCCACCACGTGCCCTTCTGTACCCACGTGGATCCTGTGATCGCAGATGGAGCTGTGAAGGCATGGCTGAAGCTGGGTAAGAAGGCGGCCGACGACGTTATCCCACGCCCCAGCTGTATTTGCTTAGGGACCGATGTCATCGTCTCCCACGGCTCGCTCGATGATTGAAATCCGTTGGACTTTACAACTTACGTTATCACGATTCTCCCTTTCCCGGAAGGAGTCGCCGTCTTTTTGCCAAATTTGCGCGTGCGTCTGAATCCGCCTTACCAGGTGGCTATAAATCTCTTTGACTGAGTTTAGAGAGCAGCACTGTTAGACTTCCACCTATTCAGGCGAACGAGCTGAAGGACGCTCCCTCCCCGAAACAGCGGCAAATTCGATTCGAGTTGAAGCCTAAATCGATCTGTGAACTCTGCCCTACGTAAACTCTGCCATAGTCAATCGGCGCTAGTCAATCCTCTGCCCTAAGGAATCCTCCTTTAAATCACCAAACTGAATCTGACCTCTTTAATCCCTTATCGGGGGATTAAACCCAATTTTTGTGTAAATATAAATATCATTTTGTTGTTAGTAAAGATATATTTTGGTCATTGTCTTTCTTTTGCAACCCCAGCGGGTACCAGCTACCTTTTAATTATTGGCCAACTTGCACTCTGAAATATTTGTTTGAAAGGACTCTGCAAAGTTAATAATAAACCATCCTTACTGGACTCCTAACAAATACCCCTTTCACTAACGGTCTCAAACCAACTTCGGCCCCAAGCCCCAAATTACTTACGTATATATAAATATAGAGTCCGGCTATTCCACGACAGTAGGTTATCAGATATTTGTTACTGAGCCCGATTGACTCACTTTGATAATTGAAAATTTCAAACTACGTCATGATGCTGGATTTACACGACAGGTACAACAACAAGAATTAGATTAACGCACGACAATGAATATGGCTGAATTATGGATTTCTTTACGCACGAACGGCAGTGCGAATGGTTTTGCTAAACAAAACGAAAACACGAACAACAAATTAGGGGGTGGGGGACGCTCGCAAGAGAACTTTTGGGAACGAGATTTTACCTAATGCCCTCACTGTGATTGAGAAGAGAGTTACAGCACTCCTAACACAGCAATACGAATAATAATAAAATGTTCACTATACCTTAAACTTAAGGCACGTGGGAGAATAAAAATAATGGTTTAAAACGGTCCCTGAACAATCAATTCACAAAAATTATGGGAACGGGAACAAATACACCTCGCAAGTAGGTATGCAATGGTTATTTCTCACCTTTTAAACTCCAAAACCGGAACCAGGTTTAGCTTGCAATTAAAAATTTAAATAAGGTTAACCAATAGATTGATCAAACTTTAATCAATTGATTGAACTAATAAACTTTACTTTAGTTTAATAAAAATTTATACCACTATATATGCCGTAGAATAGGGTCGTATTCAACCCTTCCTGCCTTTCTTAGCTGAGAGAGATGACGGCTGTGTGCGTGGGAGACTTATAATACAGAAGGAGTGCAAATTAACCGAATTTTAGGTTGGCTAAACAGTCAGCTATCTTGGAAAGTTCTAGGACAATAAAGAAACGAGTACAAAAATAACTTTACTAATATGCAAATTAATATTCTTTTTACAATGGTTAACAGGGGTTTTGAAGCAAGCTATACAACACATTGACCATACACGAATCCAACGATGGAGGCTTACAATTTGGGAGAGGGTAGTAAGAGCACTTGCGCAGGAGAGTTAAACATTGCTTTTCGCATGAAGATTTGGTCCGAGGGAGTAATCCTTGCCTTGGCGCAAGGTTTAATTAATAGTCTCTCGATAATGACTACTAACAGGATGAAATTAGATCTTGCTTTCGAGTTTAGAACACCAAATCGAGACTTGGCGCCTTGCGTTAGAGGAGCGGGTAACATTGAGTACGGTATAGACTAACGCAAATAAGGCGAGAATACCCGGAGCTTGAGAAGTTCTGCGAAGAATTGTGCAGAGTCCAACGGGACGTGAATATCGGATACGAACGGGAAAGTGCAGACAGCAGATACTGCGGGGGTAGTGAGGTGGCGGATACTGACGGGGCTGGCAGGAGTCGGATATTAACGGGGCAGGCAGGCAGTGGAAACTGACAAGGTGGGTAAGCAGCAGATACAGTCTTCTAACTCTGGCGCCGGATGATTTAGAGTGAGGTTGAATCGGATTTTTCCCCACTCTGGACGAGGGGGAGAATTCCAAGGTTAGGATAGTCTCGCCCTATTAGCACGATCGCTGGAAAGTTCTTAGCCGGTTAGGCGAAACTTTGTATGACTCACAATGGGACCTAAAAGCTTCTCACAGCTTTCCGCGATGACAGGGTTTCAGGCCACCACGGTCCCTCGTGATTTCGCGCCTTCATTAGCGCAGACAAAAAGTGTCTACCAGGTGTCTGCTCTCTCTCTCTCCTTGAAAGGCGCGGCCGCGTGCATTTTTATTTATATATATATATATATATATATATATATATATATATATATATATATATATATATATATATATATATATATATATATATATATATATCGCTCTTTCTGATCTCTGAGACTGCACTCTTTGCAGGGTTTCAAAATGCAAGGTGGAGTATTGTTTGAATGAAATATTGTGAATTCCTATTTATATGGGTTATATAAAGGGTATTTCAATAAGGTCGCACAATTTTTAAATGTAAATAAAACAAGTTGTTTGTGATATATGCACTCCTTTTATTTTAAATTTGAAAGGACATTTTATGGCATTAAGTTTGAAATACGACCTCATTCAAATGTCTTCCGCGGATCTGCTTGGTGAAACGTATTCGGGAAGCCCAATTTTTGATGACTTGTCGCATTAATCTGGCTGAATTTGCTGTATGGTGTTCGTTATGTTGACTTTACGGGACATCAACTGTTTGCAGATTATACACATAGACCTGCGATTTAAGGTTGACGTCACCGCCGTGCACGATGACCCTACCCTGAAATCACTGGTGAAAAATGTCTATCCTGGCGCACGCAGCGTGGCACGTAGCGCCGTCCTGTTGGATCGAAATGTCGTCAGTATCCATACCAGGCATATAATCCAGTTGAGGCTACAAGAAGTTGCTTATCATCCATCTATAGGTCTCGACGTTAAAGGTTATGACATTTCCATCTTTGTTCTCAAAAAAATACGGACCGATGATTCCGTTAGACGAAAATCCGTACCAAACATTGACTTTGTTGGGATGCAATTGGTGCTGTTGTATCTCCGACAATTTTGCTTGTTCACAAATCCATTCATTCAAAAATACGCCTCGTCGCTGTGGCGAGGATGGAAATCACGTAATGTGCGGAACGTTTGTCGAACGGAGTACTGATTTTGATAATAACATTTGATGATTCTCACACGCTGTTCAAGGCTATAACCTCTCCTCTTGACTTGCAAAGTACTACTGAACAGTTCACAGTGAGGTGGCTAGAGGTCGCTATAAGAACATGGCTACTATTGCCTGCCAAAGCTCGAGCGTCCTTATTGAAAGACCCTATATTTCTAGACTTCCGGGATACACTTACAGAAGTATCGAAAAAATTGATACAAGAAGTAATTACTAATCTATACGCGACTACTTAAATACCTTTCGGCATGTATAACTGAACTCCTTGCAGAGGCTCCAAATGCAAATTGAAGTGATTGGTTGTAAGAAATATCGTGAAATACGTTTTAATATAGATTATAACCCATTACTGCTTTGCACCTTCATATTCGTAAGTATCGAGAAAAATAAAAACAGAACTAATTATTAATCTATGCACAACTACTTAAATACTTTTAGTCAGGGAATACTGCACTCATTGCAGAGGCTCCTTATACATGAGGAGTGATTGTTTAGGAGAAATATCGTGAAATACCATTTCATATGGGTTATATATTTCTTGACTTCCATTACTGCATCCATATGCTAAAGCAAATACATACGTATCGTGAAAATTGAAACTAGAAGTAATTATTAATATATTCAGAATTACTTATCAACCTTTCAGCATGGAAAACCACACTCCTTGTATTTTCCAGAGGCTCCGGAACTTGCAATAAAGTTTGTGTGCTCAAATCTGAGAAGACTAAAATCAAAGTGATTTCTGTCGAAGTATTAAGGGTTAGGTCTACGGAATAGAATGTAAACTAAGCTTCACCTCAGTCGTCTCTCATCCCTATGATAGACATAGGAATGGGACCTGACCTAATTCTTATTATGTACGCAAATTGTTAAAAACAAACTGCTGCTCCGATCTACTAGTTTTCAAGGACTTTTGACGTCCCGATTAGGGAGGTTAATTCCCGCAATTACTACATGTCATAAAACTTAACAGATGATAATCTTGACTCGCCTAGTCCTGGACCTCCGTCCCGTCATGAATAATATGAATGAGGGAAGAAGTTCGGGCACTCTATGTGTCGATATAAATTACCATTTATTCTCCAAACCGGCCACGTCGCATAATATCTCGTGTTGAGCAGCACTCGTCAAAGACCAACTAGGTTGAAACAAAGGAAATATATTGTTAAAACAATCATCTTTTTAGACAGGCAAGTGTCCAGCCCAAGTAAACTCTTAGTCCTATACCAGGTTAGGAGCATATTTTGGTATAAAACTATTCTAATGTGGTAAACTTCTTGGTGGCTTCTTGAACAGAGGAGGAAGCGTCCCTGGTTCGAAAGCTACAAGGCGCTTGGGAAAGCATTTGTCTTATATAAAAGGGGCTATGGTAAGAATTCCGCCTCAGGAGGCTAAGGTATCTTTAATATTTTAAGCTGAAACAAAGACAAGAGTTCGCCCCAGAGGCATACCAGGAATAGCGCGTACAAGTTCATAATTCACGGAGGGCTTTCACGATAGATATTCCCCAGAAATCTGGAAGGATTGCGTTTGTCCAGGATTTTTTTAACAATTTAAAATGAAAATCATTGCGTACGAGATACCCATCGTTACAAGTAGATTAGCTAAGCATGAAGCTAAAAGGAGCTCAGATATTTAGCTTAAACCGTTCGTAGCATAGTTCCCAGGATATGCGAGTAAAGACTTGTTGGCGCTCTTCCAAAATCCTGCGATATCCAATAAATCCTGGCGAATTAGGATTTATGCTTGATAATGGGGAGAATACAGATGCAAAGTAGACGTCAAAGCCGCCAGGTCCTATATTGTGCTCTCCTCTTCCAGGGAGACTAAAATTTTTCCTGCTCGAACTTTCCACGAATGCGTTTGACATACTATCACATTGGGTAGAGCCACATATGCTAACACGGAACATCGGCTTTGTTGCTATGAAGCATACCGGAACATAGGCTTCGATCGAAGTGATTTACATACGGTGACTTAGATTCACAAGGTTTCAACGAATATTTGCGCGCAAAACGGCTTGATGATTTAGGAATGGGGCAAAGAATGAACAGTATCATTAATGGAGCCAAAATCCACAAAAAAATAGATTCATCAATCGCATCCTGAAATAAGGGACAACCTGTCCATACCCAGTCCATCTAGGAGGTGTCTGGGGCGTTATCTGCACACTACGCTACTAATGGCATACTTTTAACTGCGATCAAAGCGGTGCTTGCTGTCTCAGTGTGCCTGGTTTGAATCGCTTCCCTGCACGGATTTTTCGAAAAAAGGTAATAAAAATATTACCGCAAGGAAAAATTATTCCGTTTTCTCTTTTAATGTGGTTTAATGGATTTATATATATATATATATATATATATATATATATATATATATATATATATATATATATATATATATATAAAAATAAAGTTTCAGGTAAAGCTATATTATGCCTAAAGGCTAATGATCATACCAATGTAAGTAACTTGACCTTGGACTCCTTTAGTACGCGTTTTCTGGAGAATGGCAGCTGAAATCGAAAATTTGTACGAGATTCTCCTGGCCCTCCTTTAGCGGATTAGCATGAAATAAAATAATGAATTTGTTTAACTACTCAACCAACCTCCTGTATAAAGTAAAACAGCACAATGACGAGAATAAGGCTGAGAATTAGAGGGAACCACCTATAGTTAGGCATAGAGAATCTTGAGCATCTTAGATTACTCTGGGGTTGATCAGCATCGAAGGTCCTGTTATGCCGCTTCACATCTTCCACGAGTTAGCACGAACAAAGGGGACATTTAAATTGACTGTAGTCAAACCTTGGATGGACCAAGTAGCCACAGGGAAGTTTCCGTTTTCCAGCTGGACTGCTCCCGCACCATGGTAAAAAAGTCACAGCGTGGTTATTCCAGACAGACATATAGAGATAAAGAGCTTATGTCTGTATTTGTGATAAAGAGCGAGAGAGAAATAGAGTTTTATGCACAGACTCTAATAGAGTGTAATAGAGAAAGAGAAATATAGATGTAGTCAAAGAGAGACATAAAAGAGATAAAGATATAAGAATAATAAGAGAAATAAAAAGACAATATAAATACCAAATAGTAAAGTAAATAGGATATAACAATTACAAATATGTTTTTATTAGAAAACAGGAAAAAAATAATGCCATCAATAAATTAATATGTGTTGTAATCCTCTTTAGCGTCAAAAGCAGCCAAAGGGGATTTTGTATAAGAATGTATAAGATTCGTGTAATTATTTGTAGCGATTATATCCTTCATTTATACAGCAAATAAAAATGCTGGTAGGTCTTCACTTGCTTTTCCAGCTCCTTTCACATATATATGATGGTATTCTATTCTGATTTATATGCACATGAATATATTACTGTGCTGCTGTCCTAGGTATTTCTGGGTAGATTAAGCGGTAGGTTTGGAAGCGCTGTCCTGTCAAAAAATTAAATGCCTTCCAAGTCCCAGTATCTTTGCCGAATGCTTCACGCTTCCAGCAAAGATGCGCTGATATTTTTTTCAGAATTCATGACCCAATCGATCAGGTTTGCTGCATGATTTCAACAAATGAGGAAAGGTTTTCACATACAATCGATTATTCTCTATACTTGACAGTAGGGTCGGTGTTCTCTTCTTTGAAGGCTTCGACAGATCTCCGCCAAACATCTTTTGTGATTTCTACCTAAAGACCTCAATTTTTGTTTGATCCTACCATACTGTATTTACTTCATCATGACTTTCTTCCAGATGCTCTTCAGTGAGCACCAATTTGGCTTTCTTGAGTTCTCTCTTCAACAAAGGCTTCCTTCTAGGGACAGTTCCATGAAATTTTCTCCAGTGTTGAAGCTTGTACGTAGGTGAGTCAAAAAGTTCTCAGACAAATGCCAGATTATTGAAATGTTCGATTTTGTACAAGTAAATACAGGGTCAAACACGACTTTCATGTTTTCTGAACAATTCCTACAAAATTCGTCATTCAATTTGTCGAGACTCTTTGTATTAGATGTGCTTCAAAAAGGTTACTTTTTTGAACCCATAAAATGGCAAATTTTGAGATAAGAGCGAACATTAAATTCCTGACTAAACTTGATTGGAAGCCTGTTAAGATTATTGACGCTCTACAACAGGTTTATGGTGACTCTTCGCCATGTAGAACGGTAGTTTACGACTGGATTAAGCGCTTCAAGGGGGGCAGAGAAGAAGTTGAAGATGATCCACGTGAAGGGAGACCCTCCACCTCCATTAACCCAGAAAATGTCGAGCTTGTGAGGAATCTAGTGGATAAAGATCGCCGTATTACTATTGATGAAGTTGCCAATGCATGTGAAATCTCTCATGGCTCAGCATTTGGAATTCTAACTGAAAATCTTGGCCTGAGCAAGCTTTCAGCACGTTGGGTCCCAAAAGCGTTGCGAGAAGACCAGCTGAATCATAGGGCCAACCTTTCTTTGGCTATTTTGACCAAGATTGAAGCAAACGAGGATAGTTTTTTTGAGCGCCTCGTAACGGGAGATGAAACTTGGGTGTATCAGTTTGATCCTGAAAGTAAAAATCAATCAAAAGAGTGGCACCCAAGGGGGGCAGCAGGGCCTATCAAGTTCAAGACAGAGAGGTCCGTTAAGAAGATAATGGCTACAGTTTTTTGGGATTCGGAGGGAATTATTTTAATAGACTTCTTAGAAGGACAAAAAACTGTTACATCCAGCTATTACGAAGGAGTTTTAAGGAAGCTGAAAACTTCAATAGCCAAAAAACGACGAGGAAAGCTCCACAAGCAAATCTTGTTCCACCATGACAATGCCCCTGCACATTCGTCCAAAGCTGTGAGATCTCAGCTACGGGAATTTCGATGGGAAACTCTTGCTCATCCCCCTTATAGCCCTGATTTAGCACCCTCTGACTTTTTTCTGTTTCCAAATTTAAAGGGACACCTAAAAGGAACCCGGTTTCAATCATTAGATGAAGCAAAAAAGCAGGTCATTACTTGGTGCCAGAGACAACCCCGTGAATTCTACAAAGATGGTCTTTACCGTTGGATTCATAGATTAAGAAAGTGTATAGATGTTAATGGAGCTTATGTAGAAAAATGATTACAGTATTATTACAAATAAAAATTTTATGCCATTTATCTGAGAACTTTTTGACTCCCCCTCGTATATCTACTCTGCGTGCTGAAAGATTTGTGGTATTCATTTGATGAATTATTAAGTTACCTATAACCTTCTTCATCATAGACTGAACATCTCTAGGGCTTAGTTATTTTGGTTTACCTTAATACGTAAGATTTTCTGTGATACCCTTAGATTTATACTTTTTATTCATGCTAATTACAGAATAAATTGGAATGTTCATAAACGAGGAAATTATTCCATGTCGATAAGCAACCTAGTACAATTTAACAATACGTTTCAAGCAAATTCTTAATGTTCATAAGTGTTCACCAATGCGCTCCTGGAAATAATTCATCGTCATCTTTTCTAACTGAAACAAAAGTTTTCGTTTCAATCGGCTATTTCAATTACTATATATGCTATTGAAGAGAATAGGGAATTCATTCACTTGTGCAATGGAGAAAATTACTTATGTGATTAAAATATCAAAGTTGTAGTGTACTAAGTTCTTTATAATTCCAAAATGAGAGGATTATATGATTTATTAAACAAAATAAAGAATTATCAATCAAGATATGATTCTAAATTTGGACTCCATCAAGTCAAGTACAGAAGCGAAAGCAAGATTAAAGACAAGTTATCTTGTATAAAAATAAAAAGAGATAGGTCTATAAAATAAAAGAATGAATAATATAAGGGAGTAATTAAACAAAGCAATAACATTCCTACGAACGACCTTTTATTATAAATAATATAGCATAGAAAAATAAACAAGCAAATATTTAGTTAAAAACACAGCAGTTTAGAGGAATTCAAGTTAAAGTGTAAATATGTAGTTTACAAATTTCAATTCCTCAATGAGGGTTGCATGCGTTATACAGCTAATTCCAATATTTTTGTGACCACAACCATCATCATTAGAATAGTAATGAATCTTAAAAAAATTACATTAAACTTCATTATGATCAAGAACATGACCAACAAGATAAGCTTGTTCCCCCCCCTTCCCTCTTAAGATTCAGCAAACCATTCTAATCATAGCGAGGAAACTTGCGATCAATTTCCCTACTTGCTTGAATGAAAATCTGAAAATAACTAAACCTAACTAGAGAAATCAGGCCATTATTCAACCTAGAAATTGAATAGTCATCTTACACGTGTTAAAAGAAATATAGACCCGAAAGCAGAACCAGGAGTGTGTTTAAACGAATCAAAATTCTCTCTTCTGAAGATGCCATAGTTAGAAAAAGCGAAAGATCACTGCAGAACTAACCACCAAGATAAAGTTAGCGATAATAATAAAACAATAAATAATGTACAACACTTACTTTTTCATCTCATTTAGGCAATATTAAAATGAGGAAACTCAAGCTATACTAGCATTAGGTTTCTTTCTGCTAGGCCATCCCATTCAGACCCCAACCTAAGGGGTCCTTCTACTAGCAGTTTACCATCTATAAACGGAAAAGAAACCACCTTAACAGAAAAGAAACTATCCTAAAAGCTATCTTATTTAGAAATAAGCTAGCTCTTAGGAGAGTTTCTTTTCTGCGACACATATTATAATAAATGAGCTTTCTCCCCGGATTGCTTCTTGGATTTCTTAAAATTCAATTTTTGACCAGGATTATTCCCGGTACAGATTATCCCCGCAATTACCAGCTTTGTATTTTCCTCGGGGCTTTTTTCCGCTATAAAAACATCTCTCGTGGCCGTAATGAAGACAGCCAGCGCCATACTATAAAAGACCCACCTCCAAGCTTCCCTGTTGGTACCACACAAGAAAAGAGAAATGCCCCTACAACAATTATTTTAAGAAACATAGCCACAACATGAAGAAAATCATCAAAATTGTTACAATTGTTATGTTTTGAAATAATTAATTCAAGATATATTTGAATGGAATTTCCTTAAATTCATGTAAATAAAAATACAATATCATTTCGTAAACACGTAATATTTACACTATGATTGTTTATGTATCCAATTTTTTGCCTTCTAGTGGCTTCTGATACCCATTGCTTCTTTCTCGCCCCGCATCTTTTTAGCTCTTTGTCTTTAGTTCTTCTTCTAACTTTCTGCAAAATAATTATGAAGGCAAAGATTTCTTTTGGTGTGGTTTACCGATTTTAACTATTTCTCTTTCTTGATGAAAAGTTTTATTGTAGTTTGGAGAACAATTATTTATATTATTTTTTTAACAATTTCTACCTGTGGTAACGTTGGCTATCGAGGAGTAGGTTTGCTGCTCTCCGTGATTCTGTTAATTCTTTAGACATTATATACGCAATATCTAGTTATAGATTTAATTTTAAATCAAATATATTGGTTAAATTTAGAATGAAAGGACAAAATCTTATAAATTTCGCCTAATTTAGTAAAATACAAAATAATTCAAACATATTATCAAAATATTTGACAAATTGACATTATTATCTTGATTATGAATATTTTGATAGATTCTTAATTTAAAGGTGGAAGAACCTTAAATATATTGTTCTTTTATAACAGAGTTACCTTTATGGTTCCCTTTATACTAATATGCTGTTACTATTTAGTTTCTCCAATTCACTGATGAGTTCTTGAATATGGAATTATCTATCTAGTAAACATAGCATATATATTGTGATTCTCATCATATTCCATTTTGTTACGTATGCTTTTAAATAATAAAAGAAAACTTTCAAGTATGTTAAAAATAAATTAAAGTCATTTATGGAAGATATATAAATGCATTTGAAAGGTGTTTAAATTGCTCAATATTTGTTGCAAGCTGCATAAAGATGCGTTATTAATGATAAGGCTTTTTCAAGCTCTTGTAATTCCGCGTCCTTTTATACACTAGGAAAGCCTGAATTGTTTTCGAAGCTTTGGTTACTGATGTTGCTCTATGGATAAAATTAAGTGAATAGTGCTACAATAGCACTACAATAGCAGTCGATTTGGGAGAAAAAGTATAACTAGGGCACTCGTAAAATGGCAAGAAGTTTAAAAGTTCCATTATTAAACCGTATATAAACATTTAATGAAAATAGGAAAAATCGATAAAAGTGTTGTTCGGATGAACCTTGAGTCTGGAAGAAATATTTCCTAAGGTGTGAATGTTGCTTAATCATTATCGACTCGAGATACCCATGAGCCATTTCTAGGCGAAACTGTTACCCAAAAGTTAATAGATGGATTACCATTAAAAACCCATCTGTCTCCTATTCATTGTCTGAAACATCAGAATGTTATTGTTTTCGTATGCTTGTATGTTAAAGGTCTTAAGCATTACGCGCTCCTCAATTTCAACAAACATTATGTACTGGTGCCATGAATATTTAACAAATGAAAGGTTTAATCAAGATCTTGAACAAAATCGCCCTCATTGGTTAACAAAAAGCGTGACAAGTTGAGCAAAGAAATATTTAGCCTTAGATTGGGAATTTCTTACAAATTCGACATGATCAAAATTCACTGCCCCATTTATGGAAATCAAAGACAAACGAACTTTCCAAGTAAGCTCTCCGTTTCTTAATTTAAATTTAGATAGAAGATCAGTGTTAGCATTGGTTTAATTATATGGTTAATAAATCATTTTTTTATATTAATTTCTTGACATCTTAATAATAAAAATGTGACTAACAAGTACACAACCATCCCAAATTGATATACATAATATATTCGATGGATTAAATGCTTTTCTTCTAGGTATGTGAAAGTTAATAGTCACATCTATTCACATGGATTTTCCGTTGATAAAACAATAAAACTTCTCTGCCTAGGTCGTCATTTTTTCACTATTTAATAAAAAAACTAATTTTATGGTTTTAACCTGAAAAGTGATGTCAACATCCATTTTACAGCTCTCACAAAAAGGTAAACTTTAAGGACATAAACCATAAAAGTAGGATATTGTAGAAAATGAGAAGTGGAATGGAATTCACTGTTTTTATGAGTTTCTCATTTACGAGTAAAATAATGTAATAAAGTTGCTTTGGAAAAATTTAAATTTAGTAAATACAAGTCAAAATAAATAATGCATTATATAAGGGTATATATGCAGGTTTCGAGTTTGTAGGTGCTATGGAGAGAGACTGAGATGCTTTTAATAACGGACAAAGTTGTATTAAGATAGATTTCTATAAGTTAAACGAAGCAGGCATTGATTTGATTTGGCTACATGATTTTTTTCTGATATCAATGTTTATATATCTTTGATATGAATAGATTTTCTTTTTCATATGTTCATATTGGAGAGATGTAAACATTACCATGTATTTGATAATTCTATCAGCTGCTTCGTTGCATTCTTCATACTTCACCTTCTCTAGTTATATCCTGTCGAGGTATAGGTTTTTACATACCATACATATATCTAGTATATTGCATTTCAGAGTGCGCGGGGTTTCCTTTTAATACCTTTGGGTCAGCCAGGTCCGATTACGAAGTCAGATTCCCGGAAGGGAGGGCTAGTCAATAGAGCTACTTTAATTCTTTATTAGCTGAGTGTTCAAGGTCTCACTCTATTAAAAGCTATGATGAGCTTAAAGGTTGAAAGTAAAGTAGTCGACAAAAATAGACTCTAATAAATATTAATTATTTATGTTAAATGGTACAACAATAAAAGACTTATAATAAGACAAATAGTTACAGTGGTTAACGGGTAAGTACTAAGATTAGATATTTAAAATGCAATAAGAGGGGTAGGCTGAATGGAATTAAAATTGAGCTATACACGGGGACACAGTAAACACACAATGATAATGACGGAACAGTAGGCGCAAGTAGGCGGCAATTATAAATTTAGGGAAGCTAAAAATATTTTTTACAATACCTTGCACAAAATGGAGGGGGGGAGACGATGGTCGTGTCCTACGAAGTGGGGATAGAGGTCGAGTAACTTCAACGGGGTCCAGGGTTAACTTGCTCGGAGTTGAAATATTTCTTTGAGATGACGGGTGGGGAGGGGGGAGAGTTTCCGAGAGTGGAGGCTGTGAATTCATCCAGGGTAATTTCTTTAAAGAAAACGGAGGGTGAGTTTCTTCTGAGACCTCAACGGGTTGTTTGGACCACTATGCGAAATTAAGGAGTATTACCCGAAGATCAATCTTTAATGAAACATTTTAGGGCAAGATTTGGGTTCTTCTTTGGAGATAAAGACGTTACACGGAGTCAGATGGGTATTTTTACGGGGAGAGGATTCTTGACTAATCCAGGGTGGATAGAGTGTTTTATCCAAGAAGGAATATTCGATTTTATTCCGCAAAGTCCTTGCCTTCGACGTATGACAACCCGAATCGAGGAGGAGTAAGATAGTTTGTTTCACGTGGGCTTTTCTCGCAAAATCCCCGTGATTCCTTGCGACACGAGTAAATATATACGCATGGAGTGAGGGAGCTTACCCCATAGAAAAGGGGAGGAATATCGTCCATCGTTTGAGTAATGCGAACGTGGCTTTGGCTGTCGTTTACCTCAGGGGATCCCTGCGTCCCTGGAAGGGGAAAGGATGCGGGGAAGACTCCTTGTCTATATACCCTTTGTTGATAAGGGCGGCATTCCATCAGCTCACTCCTGTTGTTTCTCACGCTTTTGAGCTTGTGAAAATGCTTCTAAGCGACAACAAGGTCCATTACGTGGAGTCAATGCTTAAAAGCAACGTTAATTTTCCCATCACGTGCTTTTTCCCCCCAACGCTTTCCTTTTCGGATGTTGAACCTTTTCTCAGTGAAAAAAAGGAGATAAGGGGAGAAAAAGGACAACCCTATACTCTTTTGAGGGGAGGGCGCGACTCAGTTCCGACTTGTTTTCTACCGAAACATAAAGGAATTATACAAAATATACATAAACGTTGTTACCAAGTTATAAACTACAAAAAAAAATATGACCAGCTTATTCTAAAATTGTCATGTGACCACACAGAATACTATACATACTACCAATAAAATGAATACTTAAACAAAGACAGGTATACAAAAAAAAATCTAAAACTACACGACATATTATTTCCCCTTGGGGAGTTAACCCCCCAAAACAAGCAAAATAACGGGGATATTCCCAATTCTTATCGCGAGGACAGTTATTCTCTCTTCCTAAATACATATATACTACAAAGGAATGGAAGAACACAAAATAATCGATTATCCTAAAAAAAATAATTTAAAAGTACCTTAGATTATTACTGATATAAATATATACAACTACCAAACATTTGTTTAGGGCCATTCACCACGGAACTAATCGGGATTAGCGGGTAACGCATTTCTTGCTGAGGGAATCGGCCATCTGATTGTCTGTCCCTTTAATATAATTGATTTCAAACTGGTACTCCTGAAGGGAAGACTTCAGCGCATTAATCTGCCGTTCGTTTGTTTCACGTTCCGAAGATACGCAAAGGGGCAGTGGTCAGTTTCCATGCGAAACTCTTTCCCTACTAAGTACATTTTGAATTTCTGAATTCCACAGATTATTCCTAAAGCTTCTTTTTCAATAACTGAATAGTTCTTTTCGCGGGATAATAATTTGCGACTAGCGTAGGCTCTGGAATGACTTTCGCCTCCATCCTCAGATTGAAGTAACACACAATCAAGGCCTTCGTTGCTGGCGTCAGTTCCAATCCCGAACGACTCTTCAAGATTGAGCAACTTCAAAATGGGGGCAGAAACTAACTTCATTTTCAGGGAGTTAAAATTAGCGGTGACCTGTGGGTTCCAGGTTATTGAGTTGGGGGAGTTCTTTTACAAAAGATCGCAGAGGGGGTCGGCCAGAGATGGAAAATTTTGGAAAAAGCGTCAGTAGAATGAAGCGGATCCCATGAATGACCGGAGCTGCTTTTTATTGCCGGAAAGAAGCATATCGACGATCGCCTTTATCTTCTCCTCCTGGGGACTAAATTGTTTTTTTCCAATATTAAACCGTAAATATTTAGTGGTTCAAAGGAGAAGTGGCCCTTACCGAGGCCAATGGTAAGACAGTTTTCTCGCAACTGTGTTGGCAAGCTTCGAAGGGATACTAAATGTTGGTCCCAGTCGCGAGTAACAATATAAATATTGTCAAAAGAGAAAGAGGTATTTAGCAAACCATCCCAAATTCTCTGCATTTACAGATTATAATTGCTACAAGCAGTTATAAGCCCGAAGGCAAGCTTCCGGAAGTGCATAAGCCTTTTGTTAGTGGCAAACGCCGTAAATTTCCTAACTTCTTTCTTGAGCGAAACTTGGTAATGGGCTTTACACAGGTTGAGTTCAGTAATGAATTTCGCTTCATCAAACAGATGGATCTTTTGATCGATCAGAGGGATGGGGATGGGTTCACGTCTAAAAAGGTTACTGAATTTAGTTTCCGAAATTCGACACACATCGTATAAGAGCCATCTGGTTTCTTAACCATGACTATCGGCGAGCAATAATCAGAAGTAGAGGGCTCAATTATGTTTAATTGGAGCAAGTTTTCCACCTCTAAATTAAAGGCTTGCCTCAAGTGAATGGGTAACTGATAAGGCTTAGATCTAACCGGTTCCTGTGTTGTGAGCTTAATGTCGTGCTCAAAATGAGTGGCGCATCCAGGGTGTTTGGAAATAACGTCACTAAACTGACTAAGGAGAAGCTGGAGCTGATTTCATTTTTGTAGTGTCAGTCGCTCGTCGATTTTAAGACCATCAGTTGATAAGTCGGTCTCTCCTGTCAGGGACGGTAAGAGATAGTCTTCGTCCTGCTCAACACGTACAGTATGCACAATATTATGGGATTCAGCAGGGTAATCTGATTCCATGGCGGATCTTTCATCGAGAGCCACAATATTATTAACTTTGGCACGGCGGTGATACCTCTTCAACATATTAATGTGGAATAATTTTTCTTCGGAAGGTGTTCGGATAAGATAGTCCACAGGTCCTCGTTCTGCCAAAACCGAAAAGGGGCCTGTCTATTGGCTTGGGATTTTATTGCTCTCGGTGGGCAACAATAAGAGAACTTCGTTTCCTGCTACGAGACGGCGGTCTTTAGATTTAACTTCGAAGTATGTTTTGTATTTTTCTAAGTTAACTTCGGCGTTCTGAAACGCGATTCTGGCGTATTGTGCTCACCTCTCGTGGAGTTCAAGCACATAAGTATAGGAAGATTAAACTTCCTGGTCGAGTTGAGTTTGTGAGAACAACCCATTTAAAATACTAAGGGGCCTCTTACGTTACGGCCGTACAACAATTCGAACGGGGCAAAGCCAACGTACGATGCGAGATTTCCATGTAAGCGAAGAGCGCCACAGGAAGAGAGCGGTGCCATTCACGTGGTTGTTCGGCACATATCTTACGGAGGATAGACTTGAGAGTACCGTTTAATTTTTAACCCCTTATATTAGTCTCTGGGAGAAAAGGAGTGATAAACAGGGGCTTTACCATCAGTAACTTTCACACATGCTTCATTAATTCTAAAGTAAACTGTCTTCCTCTGTCGGACAATATCTCCTTCGGAACGCCTACTCTCAAAAAAATGGATATGAGCGCCTCGGCCCAGGTAATGCTTTCTATCCTCTTTAGTGGGACAGCCTTAGAGGAAACGCGTGGCAAAATCCACTAGAGATAATATATGGCTGTGTCCATCACTAGATGGGGGGGGGGGTGACTGGGACCGACAAGGACGATGTCCACACGGAAGAAGGTTTTAGAAGTGATGGGGCCTCTCTGAAGGGGGTCGGGTTTTACGCGACCTTTAGCAGAGGTCTTCTGACAAATGTCACGCAACTGGCAATGGTTTTAGATGTCAGCTGCAGCGCCGGGGCCCCCAAAATGCTTAAAAATTCTCTGACCTGTGTTGTTATGACTGAAGTGGCCAAAAGAGACACTATCATGCGCGACCTTGAACATCATGGGGACATGAGATTGGCGAGTGCAAAGGGAGAGGTCTACTGGGTTAACGCCATCCGTAGTGTCTCTGTAAATGAGGGCATCCTTTTTGACGGAAGCCACGGTCTTTTTCCCACGAACCGAGTCTTGCTCTTTATTTTGCGACTTTTTTCATAAGGGGAGAAGAATTCCACACTCCTTCTGGTCCTTGGCGAATTCTGGGTTTAGAATTCCCTTAAATTCTGAGTTAGCAGGAACTTTGAGAGGGACAGGATCCTGGTATTCTTTTCCCGCTCCTGTGCATGTGGTGACCGGCTGAGCCACTGGATTAGAAAATATTTTGGGACTTTTTCCAATTACTACCGAACAGAATTTAATTGGGGCCGAAACTGCTTTAGCCCAGCCCTTAAATTACTGACAGTGGATGTAGCACCTTACAATTGGGAAGCGGTTGGAACGTCCTAAGTAGTCGTGGACTACTGCAGATTTATCGTAGGCAGGGAACACAGGAGGAAGAAGCTTCTAAGACACAATTATGCAAGTACACCCTGTATAACGGACGATAGTGGACGTACGATAGCCGTTTACACTGCCATTCTCAAGTTTTAAGGCTCCTGGTGAGCGATTATTAAAAATAAAATTCACTTGATGATCCGGCGGGGGCCCTGGGGAGATGAAGGAACGGGGGATCAACGGGAAGAATAGGGAGAGCGGCAGCGGCTCTTACTTGGTGAACCTATTGAGGAAGGTTGCACCGAAATTTAGAGTTCTGGAGACAGTTTGAACTTATGTGGTTCGCTACTCCGCCCGTATAGCATACAATGGGTCTCTTTGGGAAGGATACTGGAGGAAAAGACTAGAAAGGGGGCTTCACGTCTCGAAGTTTAGTGGAGGAAAAACTTCTGGGTTTGAAGGGGCCTGGAATTCTGACGAATTTCGACTGGGAATTTTGATTAAATCGGAGATTTTCGGTTTTCGATTTATGGGACGGTGAGGAGGACTTCTTGGAGTCCTTAGGGTACAAGTTATGACTTGCCGCGAAGACATCCGCTTCTTCAACGCATTCCTTGAAGGATCGAAAAAGCCGGTCCTTCACGGCTGCACGGATCTCTGGGGCAGCGAAGCCAGTAAATGATCCCTTAAAACAAAATCTAATAGGGACTCATAATCGGGGGAAATTTTTGAAGATTCTAGCCAAAATTTAAGGTTTCTCTGAAGGGCATACCCAAACTGTCGGAACGTTTGACCAGTTAGGATCCTAGCGTCACGGAACTTATGGTGGTAGTAATCAGGGGTCATATTATAGGCTGCGAGTAATTTAGTTTTGAGGGTAGAATAATCAATTGTGCATTTGGGGGCAATGAAATGAAAATATCTCTCAATTTCGAGTTTAGCAAGGGGAGCAATTTTGCTACTCCATCTGTTTTTAAATCAATGTGATTGATTCCTAAAGTTTTCTCAAAATACGTAAGGTATGATGAAAATTACCCTCCTTAAATATGGGGAGTTTAAGGGCAAAACCTTGAGGAGCTTTCGATCTGCCACTCACAGATTGTGTTTCTGCTTGTGCTCGCATAATTTACATTTCGTGCTAACGTATTTGTTGGCTTTCTTCTTGTTCACGTTTTCTTTCTACTCTTTCTAGTTCACGTTGTCTTTCTTCTTGTTCACATCTTTCCTCTTGTTGTAGCTTCTCTTTACTTCTTCTTTCTTCATTTTGTATATATTCTAGCGAATCTCTTCCAGACAGGCCAAGAGATTCGCTTTGTGCTTTAAAAACTTCGAACAAAGACATTTGTTTTTTCAAAATTTTCTTAGCTTTGTTTGTGCTGAAAAAAAAAATCACGCCAATGTGGACCTACTGCGTATGCGCAAACTTATACCTCCACTAACGAACTATTCGAATTCCTATCTCTGGGACAATCTCAACGCACCAAAAAGAAATGGTCAGTCAACCTAATCCACCTAGGAAAATCTATGCTCCACTCTTTGTCGAGGTCTAAGGTACATACACAATTTCAAAAGGGGGACTTTAAAATTTAAAGGGAAATTATTCCTTTTAAACCTTTAAGCGAATCTTTAGCCTTTTCACTTAACAGATAAATTAATTAGAGGGGACTTTAAAAGATGTAAAAAAAACCTTTTTAAATCCACCTTACACACTTGACACCAGATTTGATGATATATATATATATATATATATATATATATATATATATATATATATATATATATATATATATATATATGTCGTGGTATAGGTTTGTATACATTTCGTATGAATAGATTTTCTTTTTCATATGTACATATTGAAGAGATGTAAACTTTACCATGTATTTGATATTTCTATCACCTGCTTCGTTGCATTCTTCATGCTTCACCTTCTCTAGTTACATCCTGTCGAGGTATAAGTTCTGCATACCATACATATATCTAGTATATTTGATTTTAGAGTGCACGAGGTTTCCTTTTAATACCTTTGGGTCGGCTAGGTCCGATTACGAAGTCAGATCCCGGAAGGGAGGGCTAGTCAATAGAGCTACTTTAATTCTTTATTAGCTGAGTGTTCAAGGTCTCACGCTGTTAAAAGCTATGATGATCTTAAAGGTTGAAAGTAAAGTAGTCGACAAAAATAGACTCTAATAAATATTAATTATTTATGTTAAATGGTACAACAATAAAAGACATATAATAAGACAAATAGTTACAGTGGTTAACGGGTAAGTACTAAGATTAGATATTTAAAATGCAATAAAATAGGTAGGTGGAATGGAATTGAAATTAGGCTTTACACATGGACACAGTAAACACACAATGATAATGGGATAACAGTAGGCGGAATTTATAAATTTGGGGAAGCTAAAAATATTTGTTACAATACCTTGTACAAAATGGAGGGGGAGAGACGATGGTCGTGTCCTGCGAAGTGGGGATAGTGGTTGAGTAATTTCGACGGGGTCAAGGGTTAACTTGCTCGGAGTTGAAATATTCCTTTGAGATGACGGGTGGGGAGGATAAGAGAGATTCCGAGAGTGGAGGCTTTAAATTCATCCGGTGTAATTTCTTCGAAGAAAACGGAAGGTGAGTTTCTTCTGAGACCTCAACGTGTTGTTTGGGCCACCATGCGTAATTAAGGGGTATTACACGGAGATCAATCTTCAATGGGTTCTTCTTTGGAGATGGAGACGTTACACGGAGTCAGATGAGGATTCTTACTGGGAGAGGATTCTTGACTAATACAGGTTGGATAGTTGTTTTATCCAAGAAGGGATATTCGATTTTATCTTGCAAAGTCCTTGCCTTTAGCGTATGACAACCTGAATCGAGGAGTAAGATATTCTGTTCCATGTGAAGTTTTCTCGCAAAATCCCCTTGATTCCTGGCGAGATGGATAAATATTTACGCCTGGAGTGAGGGAGCTTACCCCATAAAATGGGGAAGACTATCGTCCATCGTTTGAGTAATGCGAACGCGGCTTCGGCTGTCATTTACCCTAGGCGATCCCTGCGTGGCTGGAAAGGGGCAGAATGCGGTAAAGACTCCTTGTCTAAATACTCGGATTGATAAAGCTTGCATTTTTCAGGCCGCTTATGTTCTTTCTCATGCTTTTGAGCTTACAAAAATGCTTCTAATCGACAGTGAGGTTTATCACGTGGAGGTAATGCTTAAAAGCAACGTTAGTTTTCCCATCCCGTACTTGTTTCCTCACATATTCCAAAGCTATTCACTCGAGTTTGGAAATAAATGGAGCTATGCGTTAAAAATTAATTGGTTTACTGAACCATTTCGCCCCTTGTGCTACCTGTAATCACAAACTAGAGAGGACTGGTTCCGCTTTTTGTTTTTTTAGTTCGAGCCTCAATGAAAGGAGGAGGGTTGCGGCTAAATATCTTCAAAACATTTTCGTTTCACCACTTTCTTTAGAGAACTCTCCTTAGAAAGCTTTTTTTTGATATGCGGATTTGTCTTTGAATCTGAGAACTAGCAGAAGACGAATAACTTTAAACTCGAAAATTTGATGGAAATTTTCCCCTTCCTTTGTTTTCGTGCTACCCAAACTATTGAAGTAACGAAATCTAACTAACTAATCTGGACCTGCTTAATAGTGATTTCCGCCTGGATACTTATAAACATAGTAGTAAAAGTACCTGGCGTTGCACGAGATGAAAGTTCCTGTCGCTAATAAATAATGCCTATTATTTGAAATTCTTATATTGTAGCACAAAAATATCTTTTCTTGCTGATTATTATTCTTTGTAGGGTAAAGGACGATTTAGGAGATTTGGGCACTCTCCTTATGATATACTATCATATAATTTTATACACAATCATATAATAGCTTGTAATAACATAAAATATCATTAAATATTATCATATATTATACTTACACTGAGTAAACGTTTCTACGAGCGAGCCCGCACTTTACGCACGCGCGTGAATTAACGTTAGTTATGAGGGAAAAATGGCGTGGCAACAGGAAAAGATCAAGCCTCTAATCAATAGCGATTCTTTGGTTTCCGTGTAGTCAATCAAGACTTGTCTCCAACAATGAATCTGCCGAATGAATCTAAAATTCTCCTCTCTTCACTTTCAGAAATTTTTGCCCACGTGAAATGAGCTTTATAACAAAGTTGATGCAATTTTATGTATACATAACTTTAACATTGCTTAAAATTTCTTGATCTAACCAATTCCTTTTTTCAATTTCATTAGCAATTTCTTTCCAAGTGACTCGGCATTTATTCCTAAAAAAATAGTAAACTTTCACTGAATCTTCAGCAAAGAAGGTTTTTGAAGAACTCCTTTTAGTTTGATCATTCTGAGGGAATTTTGATAATGAATAATTCCAATCGCTTAGCTATGCAAAAGTTATTATAATTGTTGTAAAATTTGTGCTTGAATACCAAAAGCCATGAAGTAATATTTAATGTAGAACCTTTGTACTTTTTTAGATGATGTTGAAGAATCAAGAACATTATGAACTTTGGTTATATGGCCATCAAAAACGCAATAGAAAGAATAGAAAATAATACCACACTTAGAATAAAAATTACACTAACAATAATAACACTGGTATGCGTCAAAAATGCACCTTAAATTTTTTGTAGTGTTTCTTAATAAACTTGACTTCCTAAATCCTAATCTGGCATCCGTTTTTATCTATCAGATTGAGTTTTTTCGATACAGAGGGTGATATATAATCTCTCCTCTAGTTAAATCTTTGTATAATGCGTATTTTGGAGTAAGGCTAGGAGGTTAAGATAAAATTTTGTACCACATATCTGATGCAAAGGATGCTACATAAGTTTAAGACGCTGGAGTCAGAGCGAACAGAAGTCTCTTTCTTTTGGTGTTATCATGGTGTGGAGAGATGGCAAGGACCACACTACAGACTGCTATTTTTGCATGACAAATCTTAAAGGTGAGCATTGTATCAAGTATTTAAGCTTTCTGTATTATACTAGCTCCTGAAAATGTCATTATTATGCATAGACTTAGCATAAACATATCTTTTACTAAACATTTATGTATATCTGCAACTCCAAATCAATTTTTTTATGTAATATGCAATTATATTTTCCACAGGTATAAAAAAGAAAAATAAATATAGTGTAGCATATCCGGATGTTCCCTCTGCCATCAAACCCCTGCCTCATGGTCCAGGAATTCCTATACTTTCTCCCCTTGAACATATAGAGGTCCATAAAGAGATTAATATGGAAGTTGATCAAGATTATGACACATCTGAGTCTTATCAGGTTTCCACACATGATATGGTCGCAAGACCATTAATTCAAGTTCAGTTAGATGGGCTGACCTGGGATCTGGGGCTTTCAAAGGAGAATGCACAACTTCTTGGCTCTCGACTTCGTCAAAGTAATTTTCTCGCTAAAAAAACAACATTTCTTTGGTACAAAAATAGAGAACAAGCGTTTTAAAGCTATATTTTTATAGCAGTCTTCCAGCTCTTTAGTATACTGTTCCAATATTAAAGGACTTGTTGAGGCTCTTGGAATTCCCTACAACACATTAGAATGAAGACTTTCATAGATAACTCCAGTAGAAGTTTAAATGCTGAGTTACTAAATATTGCTAACAAGATAGCTTTCGTTCCTATATGCCATTTAATTCAACTTACTGAAAGTTATGAAAATATGAAAAAAAATGCTGGATTCAATCAATTACTCTACCCACAATTTGAGGATATGTGGTGACTTAAAAATAAGATCATTTTACATTTGGCATTTCTAAACTCTTTGATACTGACATTTTCATTTTTAATTGTTAATAATTGTATACACCTTTTGGTCAACTTACATTTTACAAGAATGCAAATCTGGAAATCATGAATTATTTTTGAGTTTTATTTTTTTATTAAAGTGTGTACATACTCAATAATTAGTTCCAATACAATGATTAAACGCATCAGCATAGAGGATTTTTCAGTATATATTCATATTCTTATTGTTTTAAGAAATCTTACTTTGAATTTATTTTTAGAAATATTACACTTTCAATTTAAATACTCTGTTAAATATTTTTTCAGGTAGTGTCTCTTATACTTGGGATGCAAACATGCTACACGAAGCATCCCTGATTCCTATGTTTATGGGTCAGTCGTGCAGATAGTATGGACTATGAGAAGAAGGTTTGGCACCCCCGAGAAGCATTTAGAATTGCATCAAACAATGTGATAGCTGAACGATTAGTGCCTCCTCACAAAATACTGCTTCCTCCACTGCATATAAAGCTTGGCATTATGAGAAATTCTGTAAAAACCCTTAATAGAGAAGGCCAAGCTTTTAAATTTCTCCTTCAAAGATTTCCACAAATCAGTGACGCTAAGCTCTATGCGGGAATTTTTGATGGACCTAAAATCACGAACTTGATAAGAGATCAGCAGTTTGGGGCATCAAGGACGGACATATAAAAAAGATGCCTGAAAAGCTTTCAAAGATCTAGTCAACAATTTTCTAGGCAATAAAAAAGCCCAGAATATGTTGGACTGGTCAATCAGCTCCTAACAAGTCTGAAACTTTTGGGAGCTCAAATGTCTATAAAGATACACTTTTTACAGTCCCATCTGGATTATTTTCCCGACAACTGCGGAGTTACAGTGAAGAACAGGGGTAAAGATTCCACCCGGGCATAAAAACAATAGAATCCAGGTACTAGGGTAACTGGGACGTAAACATGCTTGCTGACTACTGTTGGTGTTTGAAGCGTGATGCACCAGATGAGAGGCACAAACAAAAATCGTTTATGGCGTCTTTTCTGGGAAATTAAAATTATTATCTCTATTATGTTGCATTCTTTAGTTTTTTGTTTTATTAAGAGGATATAACAATAATAATGCATTATTAGATAAAGGTTTTTGAAATTTTTTTCAGGAAAAATAAGGTAATCTCAATGAAAATTGGGCATGCTGTACTGATAAAATCTGACTTGATTGAACAAAAATACATTCCTTTTTTAGCTCAGGGGGTTTGATTCATCAAGAAGCCACGCAAATAATCCTGAGGAACATAATTTTTTTGTTCAAATGCAGGCCTATGTAATAAGACTAAGAAATGGAATATAAATAACACACGAAGATTGTAAAAAGTACAATTGGACTGAATGAAATTTTAATTTCGAATGGAATTTCCGAAAAGACAGAAGATAGGACATAGTGCAAGAAGATAAATTTAAAGTGGATAAAGGAAAAGTTAATTTAGACCATTATATACCTACCTAGGACTTAAATGATCACTACATAGATGGTGGATCTCTGAATATTGCTGTCACAAGGAACATTGTATGTATACTCGATCGGCGATATTGTGACAGTGAGACCTAATTGGCAATAGTAGGAGGAGATCAGCTAGTATGTAGGCATAAATGAAATTAAGATGATAACAAATGTGTTTCTAATATTTTTTATTTTATTTTCCTTAAGGCACGAAAAGAAACATGTGTGGAAATCCTTTGCATTTCTAAAAAATATCCTTTCTATTTCATTACCAGTTTCTTACTAGTCTATTCACTTATAGGGTAGTTCGCTGCACTATTGTGAATGGCTTGCTTTTCAATAGTGATTTCTCAGCGAGCTTTGTACCACTCCTCAGTATGATGATAGATTTCTTGGTTCGTCTTGGGGGCTACCTGTTCAATTTTTTGCGCCATGCATTTTACGTGTTAGATACCTGAGCCTAGGGAGGCAGGACTTAAGTATGAGGGAACGCATTCGTTACGCTAATAATAACAAAATAGCAAATAAGCTACAATGACAGACAACTTAACTGATTGTCTCTCTTTCTCTTAGTCTCCCCTTTTAATCTGTGTTGTTTTTATATATATAGTCCTCCCGTTTTCAATGGGTGTGACCTCTTTTCACTTGAACTGGAGCTTTCTTGGAGGGCTGCGGGCTCTGGCAGACCAATACGGCGAGGAACTTAAGTGGATAACACTCTTCTTCTTGAGTTACTTTTCACGTTGTTTTGTTCAAAATTCGCATTACTTGGTTTTGTATATAATTTTATCGCAAATTTTATTCACTTTTTATGGTATAGTTATTTATTTAGTAACATGACTATAACATAGTGAAAATTAAGATAGTGCAAAATTGTATACACAGGTGGAAAGGTTTTCTTAGATATTTAAAATTCATTTGTCAAAAAAACTACACCATTGATTTTTATATTATTTTATTGGAAATTTTAGGCACTTTTTCTATTATATATTTTGTTTTAGCAACATGAATAGAACATAGTGAAAATTATGATAATTCAAAATTGTATACATTCGTGGAAATGCTCCGTAGAATTTCAATCTTGACAAAACACGAAACTACACCATGCGATGTTAAATATTTGCTAAAAATCCGGCACCGGTGAACTGGTTTATATTTTTTTAACATCATTCGAATAAGGATTGAAGTAAATTTCAGGGCATTCAAATACCCCCTACAATTCACCTTACACGCCCCTTTCCAACTAAGGACAAATCCTATAGTTTACCATGTTATTAAAATATATGTTTCAGTCCACCATTAAAACAGATTTTGATGGAACTAAAGAAAACTGATTTCAAATGATAACTAAGTCATATTTGCATATTTTGGTCGTAATTTGATGTCAATTGATCAATTTTTGGTAATTCTATAGACATTTATATGATATCAGCTTTCAAGGGGATGAATTTTCTGAAAGGCCCCCCATTAATCTCCAAAACGGCGCAGTAGGTTATTATGATTTGGGCAGGAATAAAAGGGCTTTTAATGGGTTTTACTTTCATATATGATAATCTAACGTAGTAAAAGTTGAAAGAATGAATGTAGCATCCCTTTAATGGGGGCTGCTATCACTTCGGCCTAACCAGTAAATTATTTGCATTTGAGATAACAGCGGACCAAAGGGAAACGATTTGCACGTCCCAAGTATTCATGGAATACTGCGAAATTATCGTGGTCGGGGCCCACTGGAGAGAACAACATTTCTGAGACGCGAAGCAAGAACAGCCAGGGTTTGTTATGAGGGTTGATACTCTGTAACCATTGATTGTTCCGTTTTTGAACTCAAGCCCAGGAGAGCTTTTGTTGAACAAGAGATTGACGTGCTATTCAAGGGGACTGTTGTTGGGGAAGTTGCTTGCGTTTTAGGGTGAACGGGCAAATAAGTTAGAGAGATACTTATTTGCTGCATTTGCTGATTTGGAGCAGAACGGAATTATGAGTTTTGGGGAGATTTGGTCATCGCATAACCGGGACCACCGGAGAAAGAACACACTATGGGCCATTGAGGGTAATCTGACGGTCGGGGATTATTTATGAGGGGGGAAATATCCCTCGATCCTGGCGAGAGATGGTACTTGGGTTTCAAGGGACCAGGTACCATCACAAACCTGGGTGAATTCTTCGCGGTAAACTTGAAGTTGTTACCTTTACTTTTGGGGATGGGGGAGTGAGACTTCTTGGGGTCTTTCAGGTAGAGGTGGTAGCTTAACGCGTGCACATTTGCCTCTTCTATACATTCCTTGAAGGAAGACACGCGTCTATTCTTCACGAATGCCCGGATTTTGGAGGGTAGTGCAGCCATCAACTGGTCCTGTAAGGCGAAATCAAATATGGACTCGTTGTCGCGGTTGACTTGGGCTGAGTCAAACCAGAATTGTAAAGTCCTCTGGAGGGTTAATCTAAATTGTCGGTAGGTCTGGCAAGGAATTATCCTCGCCTAGCGGATCTTTGTGCTATAGAAATAAGGATTCTTATTAACACCCGGTTATAATTCTGACTTGAAGGTGGATTAGTCGAGGGTGGCTGCGGCAGGGAGCGAAATAAACATTTCTTGCAAGTGGGTATTGAGGAGTGTGAGTAGTCGAGCGACTCCATCGACTTAAATGTTCCAGTGGTTCACTTCGAAAATTTTCTCAAAGTGAGTTATGTAGGCGCTGAAATGCTCACCGTCCTTAAACACTGGCAACTTTACTGATGGGGTTTGGAGGGATTCATTCCTCGATCTGAGGGAAAGGGTTTCCAAATGATTTTTGTTAAGCTCACTCTCGTGCTGACGAATTCTTTCTCTTTCTTCCAATTCTCTTTGTTCTCTTTCTATTTCCTCGCCCTTTCATTTCTTTCTTCCTCTTTAATATAGGCAACTAGATCATTATCAGACAACACAAGGATCCCTCCTTGCTTTCAGAAACGTTAAAATGAAGATATCTTGCTGAAGTAAAGGCGCGTCTGGCCGCTCGGCGGGGCCAAGGAACTCACGGAAAAGATAGGATCATTTCGAACAAAATCATCCCTATATGACCAGTAATTATATGCCTTTTAATCATGCACGGGAATTAGTAGGGGTTTTTAGGGGAGATTGTCTACAAAAAAACAACAACACACACAACGAAACTCAGCTTGAATAAAAAGGTCACGACAAAAAAATGATCAATCAAAAGAAAAACAAATTAAGAATTTGTTCCAGTATCTTTGGATATCCTTGATCGATCTTGGCAAACTTGTTATTGAACACCTTAATTAGGGGGAAAACTTGAAAATAAAATAGGGTTCCTTCAATACAAAATAACCCCAAACCTGACATTCCTCCTCGAGGAATGGCGACTCTAGGTTAAATAGCCAGGTGGCTGGTCCAACAGAGAGCCGCAGAGCATGGCCGTCTCTAGATGATTCTCGACTTCAGTCTATGTAAACTTACTTTGAGATAGCGAGTCGGATCAGACAGTGAGGTTTGCCTCATGATATGGGGGTAAGGTTAGTACAGCTGCGCTCGCGGGCAAATAGACTTGCCTGGGAAGTAAGAAGGCCAGAGCTCTGCGTTATCGCTGGGAAGTGGGGAGCGAGGAGCGAGGAGCGTCAAGGTTGAAAAGTCTTCATAATGTTGGGTCGGCTCCCAGCAGTTTTTGCCTTTTTATCACAAGGCCACCCATATATTAGTCAATGCTGAAGTGCATTTATAATGTTGAGGCATTATTTACCATCCCATTTATATCATTCCTCTCGATTTTATTCTAAACTAAGATGAAAAAAACTGAAGAGGCTGGTAGTAAGATATATCCCATCAACATTTTCACTTTGCTCATTTACTAAACATGTTTTGGAATATCGCTTGTTGGCAAATTTGACTTAAACTTTAAGACTAGGAAAAAAATATCAAGAACTCGCTCAAATTTGTTGTTGGGATTAGGTAAGAAAACATCGATGACAATTCTTCTTATATTATAGAGGCACATTCTCATCACTTTCTATTGGTGAAGGAGTTCCCCTCAGCGGCTAAACGAACCTTCTACTTGTTTTTATGTGGATTCCTAGTCTCCAATGTCCACGGCTGACGGGGCTTTCTACTAACCCGCTTCTTTCGAGTAAGCCTGGCACGAAATGATTCCATTATAAGTGGCGGGCCCTCTCCTTTTCACAGGGCACCACCAAATGGGTTGCACACAATCGATACAAAATTTATCCCTCTAGGTGAGAGGGCTCAATGGGGTGAACTAGGGCGAGGGGCACCGTCGACCCATACAAGATATTCTCATTGATTCATGTAATAACTTTGCTGAGAGCTGGCATACCTATTTTAGCAATGCAGGCAGGAATCCTGGCACAACTAAATGGCAAGCAATAACCACTATGATTTCTTGCTAAGAGGGTTGAGGTGCGAATTGGCCTCGAGAGTGAACCTACCACATATATTAATATCTTCCATGGGGGAGAATGAAAAATCGGTGCAAGAATCCACCTCAATAAGTTCAACCACTGTGGAAGATCTGAGAACTCAAGAGGACAGCAGGAAATTCGTTGGTGTCTTTTGTCAGCATTGGACTATCCCAATTATTCGAAATTGAGTAGTTCATGGCTGGTTCCACCGACATCTGGGCCCTTCCTGTTTGGAGAGTATCGGGTTTCATACTCCGTTCTCCTGACCTAAAAATAAAGAAAAATCTAGAGGACTATAAGTTATTCTTCGTTGGCTGTTTAATCTATGATCGAAGGGTTTACTGCTGCTTTGGTAACTAAATAGGCTCAGAGAGCTATCTTCCTTCCTAGAAAAACCATAAATTACCCCCCCCTTTCAAGTGTGACAAACGCATGCCAGCAACCAGTCATTAGAATCGCAGGAAGCAAACTACACGAAAGTCAACGCAGGAAGGCAAGACAGATCTAAAGAAGCTGGGCTGATCTGCCTCAGTATAGAGCCGGATGGTGCGATTCATAGAAGTAGAAACCGCCCAATGAGGTAGGCTTCCACTTACGAGGAGTCTAGCCAGCTTTATTTTTTCTACTATTTTGGTGATGTGTGCGTGCTAAGGCGTGTTTTTTTCGATTTGCCCGGTATTCTTTCCTCCTTATTTTAATATAGCCGAAATAATAAGCTGAATTGCTTTTCTGCGAATATAAACTGGAGGTAGTCGCCACATGAGAGCTTTAAAAAATCACTTATATACAAAACATATTCGGTATTCTAACCTTTGACACAGTCTGGCACACTCTTTCGTATTGCATCCTCACAAATCTAAATCATTCCATTCTTTAAACCTTTCTTTTCTCACAATCACTTTCAGTGACAATGTCACTCAAACCCTGCTTCACACAATAAACACCTCTCTCCCAGTTGTTCCTTATAATATGTTCATTTCGCACACCAAACTTTAATCTCATGTTTTTTACCTGCATTGTTTTTACTTGCGATATTTATTTCAAATTCTAAGACTAGGCCAAATGATCATACAGTAGGGCAATTTCATGGCACACTCCACACTGAAAGCTTATCATTCATCTACAACATAATAGCTCCAATTTCCTTCCATTTAATTGTTTGTGGCCACAATCTACCTCATTTGTAAACCTATCATAAACAATGACTATTAGATACTTAAGGGTTCACACTATTTCAATGTTAAATCCACACGCTCGTATATCATATTGCGCCATTTCGACCTAAAGCAATCATTAGCTTACTATTTTATGTGTTCACTTTAATCAACTTCTTTTATATATTTGTAATAACTTCAATCATTTCTTATGACAACCATTGTAACCCTACTCACCATTCTTATCCCTTCCATTTACTTCAACCAGTATAAGGCAATCTTTTGCACCTGACTCATCACTTTTTTACAACATACATGCTCCTCACATGATCCCAATTTTGCCTTTAACTCCTTACATTCATAGCATCAGCCGATGCTTCTTTATCGATGCGGTAAACAGCTTTTTCCTCCCTCATAAACCGAGCATAGACTGTACGTGTCTTATCACATTGTTGATTATCTACGTGTCTTAGTACCTGTAAAGCATTTGAATGTAAAGTAGTGCATGAAGTTAGAAAAAGTGTACTAATTAATACCTTTGTTGTTTTATCGAAAAAAGAGAGAAAAATTATTACAAGAACGAAAACGCGAGAGGTCGGTTAAGTGTTCAAAGTAAAGAGAGCTCATGCTCACATTGTTTATAATGGTGCACAAGCAGAATATAATAGTCATTTACGTAAAATTCTGGCCAATCCATCCGAACCACACAAATGGTGGTCTACTTTATAAGGAATTTTATTTTGGGAATTGAATTTGCATTAAATACCATTAGAATGGTATGTAATGTCAAGACTGAAGTATTGTCATATGTGTTTCAAAGAAAGCAAATTGATCAAGAACTAGATCTCCGTTCGACTTGTTATCTTCATTCAGAGCTCTTATATTCTGCTTTTAAGTCCTCAGAATTAAAATATTATTTAGTTGATATGAATTCATTCGATGGTACTGAAACTAATGAAATATTTCCACTTTTTATGAAACTTTTATCTAAGCAACTGGCTCCTATACTTGCCAAGATATTCAGAAGTCTTCTGGCCCCTGGTAGTTTTGCAGGACCCTGGGAACTACCAATGTTTCTCATTTCCTAAGAGAGCATCTCTTACAGAATTTCCTTTATTATTATTATTATTAAAGTTCCAAGCCACAACCCCAACTGGAAGAGCAAATAGCTATAAGCCCAAGGGCCCCAGCGGGGAAAGAAACCTGGTATGGAAAAAACGAAACAAAGATTAAGAAAAACATAATAAATAAATAGAAAATTAAAAAAAAAAAAAAAAAAAAAAAAATTAAATGCTATAATGTTAAAAATATTATAATATTATATATGTGTGGATAATGAATAAAATATTAAAGTTATAAGTTTCTGTTAATTAAAAATGTATTAGCACCCACTTTAAATTTCTGAAGTTCCAAGGACTCAACAACAACAGTAGGAAGTTCATTCCACATTTTAGTTGTGTTAGGAATGAAACTTCTTGAAAACTGTGTTGTGTTGAATCTCATAGGCGTAAAGGCCCTACTATTGGCATTTAGTACACCTCTGGTAACTCGTTGAATATAGACTAATTTCTAGTAATGCAATTCTTACCTAAGTTTATTAAAAGTTAATAGCAAAAGAACTATACAATTTTGTAAATTCCCTTAAATATTTCGCTGGTGTCAGTAAAGGTATTAGCACTACTGATACCTTACTGGTATTAACCCATGATCTGCAATCCTCTTTAGATGCTCGCTCTGAAGCTAAGGTTATTTCACTGGATTTTAGCTCTTCTTTTGATTTACTAAATCATAAGGTTTAATTGTGTTAGTTGCAAATGAAGGGTAATGGATGTTTAATTATATCAATGTATTCAGAAAATCTCTGTCTGGCCGTCAAGAGCGTGTTTTAGGTGAGGGATGTTCTAGCTCTTTTAAACCAGTTTTATCTGGCGTTCCACATGGTAGTATTTTGAGTTCCTTTTTTATGTGGCACAATGCCGACATGTCATAATTTAGAAAATAAATTATTTGCTTATGCTGATGATAGTACCTTATATGCCTCAGTTGACTCTCCTCGTGATCGTCATTCTGTGGTTGGTTCCTTGAATATAGACCTTTTTAGAATACAGTCGTGGTGTCTCTAATGTGGCATGAAGCCAAGCACACGCAAGCCACAATCTATAATTGTTAGCAGATCGAGAACTCATGACCCTCCTCATCCACCATTGTTTCTATGTTGTTTCCTTTGAAAGTATTTTGCTCCCTTAAGCTCTTGGGCGTTTTCATAGATGATAAGCTTAATTTGGAGAAAGGTCTAAGATCTATGGCTTCCTCTATTGCTAAAAAGATGGACTTTTTCGTAGATGCTTCAGGGCACAAAGTAATGAATACACTGTTTAACAATCTTGTTACGCATTCATCCTACCATTTTTTTAGCATTGAATGCCTATATGGCTTTCTATGATTTTAAATTATTAGACCGAGCTTTAAATAGCATTCGTTTCATTCTACGAGAATTATAAATCGATTTGGAGAAACGTAGAAAAATTAGTGGTTTGTCTCTCTTGTACAAGATTTTCAAAAACGTTAACAATCCTTTGTATTTGGAACTACTTGATCCTTTTATCCACTATAGATTTACCAGGAGTACCTTAGCTCTGAATGAGTATTCACTTTCAGATATTAACTGCAGAACTAATCAGTTTTCCAAATGTTTTGTTCCATATTTTAGCAAATAATTGAAAGATCTTTCAAATGAAGTTGTTCTTTGTGCTGACGTAAATGCTTTTAAATCTGCTGTTTTGCTCTTTTTTCATCATGTATATGCTTGTCTGAGGGATTAACTGAGATAGGCAGACACATTTTAATTTATATTTATATAATTGATTTAATTATTATTTTTGAATTCTAAAGTCTTAACCTTGTGTTTTCTAGTAATTTCTTATACTATTAATGATTCTCTACAGTGCATTTCAGTGTTTTGTGGGCTTGACATGTGTGAACCTGACCCTGTTTTAGAGCATTAGTCGTTTCTATACTACTAATAAAGATTAATGATATAAGTATTACAATGATATGAAATCAAAAGAGATATATTTTTTTATTATTACTTTGTAAAAGGGTGTCAAGCCTTTGCCATATTAAAATAATAATAAGACCAGAAATAAAGAAAAAAAGGCTCTAAAAAATGGTGATCGATAAGCAATAAAATTATGCACAACAAATTACAGAAACAATAACACACTCATAGTATTTTACAGCTATTTTATCATAAAAGGGTGAGAAGACTTTAAATACCTTAGGTAGCTTACAGGCGTTCCTAGTAGGTTCAGTTACATTAACCTAAAAAAAAAACATACTCGACTTACTTAGGTATAGTCCCTGCGTAGCTTGTTACAGGTAGTACATAAAGCAAGTGCACATCCTTAGGCCTGATTGCAAATTATGGTAGTCCTGTCACTGTCTTGCTATGAACTTTCTGATAGGGCTTGGAAAAGTTATTCGTGCGCTTCCCCTTTGCTTCCTCTCAGAGATACTTCTTTCTTTTTATATTTTTTTAGGAATATCCCCTAAATTATTTGTCTTCCCGCACTTGGCACCAGGACGAACTGTTCTTCGTTAAGTTTTCATTATTCTATTTGCTATAAAGTCCTCCTCTTTGCTTTCCATATGTATTGGACACATTTATGCAAACCTAAACCAGTTTTCCGAAAACCTTTGGCCCAATTGTATAGTTGGGTTTTGATTGACTCTTTAATAACGCTATAATACAAGTTTATTTTATTTAGTTAAATTTTTTAATTTCATATTTTACCCTATTTCAAGTTTTTATTGTTTCTGTAGTAAGTAAAAATTCCAATTGCAATTAGGTAAATCAAAGCACATCTGATTCTTCCCTATGAATAACATTATATTTAACCGATTTAATAGGATTTATTAAAGGATTTATTACTTTTATTTTATGAAAGCCATCACATTTGCTTTACCTAAAGAACAGACAAATCCCTTTATTTTCCATTTAAAAACATATTCTTTGTTATAAATATTTGGAATATTTCTTTTTTCATTCATACTGAAATAATCTCTTTTTTCACAATTTTCTACTTTTCTAGAATTGGTTTTATTTCTCTTGTATTAGTCTTTTAGTCATAAACTAATTCTAATAATTTACTGATAGTATTACTGCAGTTGAGTTTTATAACTTAATTTATTATTTCAACATGATTTGTAGCGCTAAATTTCGACAATGGCTCCTTTAGGGGATAATTCACAACCAATGTGGCAGGGTAGAAATTTGACGATGACCTCAACGATGACAAAGGATCTTGAGCCCTGGCTGATCTAACAACTCGAGAGAGCCTGCCACTCGGGTAGTCTAGTGTATGGCGCTACGATTACACTTTCGAGGGTGAGTATGAGTCTTATCGCCAAAACCCAGTTTGCCAAAAAATAACAACTGATTATTATTCAGTTTTACGTTATCACAAGGATGAAGATGATTTAGAGACTTTATTTTGTTTTATCTGATGCAAAAAGGAGAAAATCCTTGAGAAGTAAACAAAGCGACGTAATAGTTACTGCTCTCCTGGAGGAGGCAAGCAGAGTTGAGGAACTAAAATGGTTTATCAGAAGGGTCTGAGAAACTTTTGACATTGTACCGCCAACTTTCAAAGAGCTTCAAGGAAAAGATTAAGAACATATTATTTATCTTTTTTTCTTCCAAGAAACTGTGCGAATAATCTATTTGATTAAAGAATTTAATAAATCAACAATTATTTAAGGTGATCTTTGCAGTGGTCATTAATCTACTTGAAGATCACGTTATTTTATTCTGTAAAACCATCTCTGCATTAAGTAAATGATATTTAGTAGATATAGGGATGCCTTTATTTTTAGTTGCGTGTGACTGTATATCTCATTATGTCGGTCCATATTAGGAGTGCTATCTGTTGCAGGATAACTCAGTTTTTCATAGGGTAATTAAAATTTATTTAATGGGGAGTTTAACATTTGAAATAAAACTTTACCTCTAGTTGTTCTGTGTATTGATTTATTAAAGAGAGACTTTTCCTGTCTTTAAATTGTACAGTTATATCACGAATAAAGGTTTAATCTATGTCATCAATAGCCAACAAATAAAAAACAACTTATTTGAATTTTTAAGGAAGTTTGAATGTCATCTACTATTTTATAGATACGATCAGAAGCAGTTCTTTTCTGTTCAGATCGTGTGACTATTTCTTCAAGTACATGGTACTCGCGTATACCAACGAGGTTGGATCTTCCCAGGCAGATCCATCTCATTTGTGAAGGATTATTCTATTTAGAGCAAGCCTCGACTCGTTTTGTCCTCGAAGGACTGGCTGGGATTACTCGCGTCTCATCGGGAGCCCCCCTCAGGGATCGATAGTTTGCCCTGTGAGATTTCACTCCGAGCTGCGTCAAAGCCTCCATTTTTGGAGGTTGCACTTCCTCTGTAGCAGAGGTGCCATCGTCCGTCTTCAAGGAGGATCGTATACTTATCTTCTGGTCGCCCCTTCATCCTCGTCACCATCAGGATATTCTGCCGAGAATCACTACCAGTTTCAATCTCCATTTCCCCACGCTGACTCGCTAAAGAAGTTGCTTTCCTGGAGGTGACTCTCTTTAAAGGAAAACGACCCCTGATTGCCTCTCCCGTTAATTAATCAGCTTTTCGATATTTGAATATTCATTCTGTATAACTGATTTATAATATCCCATTTTTAAGCTAATCAACAAGTACTTAACATTACACGATGGCCAATTTTCTATATGTAGTCTGTCAGTATTATCCTTATTTATATTTCCTATATTTCCCGTATGTATACATATATATATATATGTTAACTAGTGATTTATTGAAATTATATTTTTGGTTTTCACTCTTTAAATATATCCTTGAACTGCAACTTAGTAAACTCATTAAACGCTATCTGCCCCTATTTTAAAATCGCTCTCTTATACCTAGTAATCAACGGATTACTTTTACGAAGTGAACGTACTTGTACGTAGCAAATGACGCTTACGTACATTAGATGATATATTTGCATATTATTGTATATATACATATTTTTGAGGCTTTATCTCTTTCCTCCCAACCAATAGATAAATATATGTATATATAGACGTATTGTCTGTGGAGGTTACCTATTCCTCGACACTATCATTATTTGAAGGCGAAATATAATAAGTTGGGAGCCCAAAGCCATTATAACATTAAATACACTCACTTGATACCTAAAGTGTATTCTTACAATGATGTCCCTTGTTTCTCAGTAATGCTTTAATTCGTTTTAGCATGGTAGAGATCAAATATATCATGAAATCTTGATTAATATTGTTCCTGTTTTGTTCAATAAGTACCCGCAAGAGCTTAGAATTGGATGACGTCGATTGCAAGATTAATAATGGGCAACTTATTCTCTTTGGGTTTAAATCTGTCTAATTCCCAGGCCAAGGGCCAAAAGGTTTGAAATTATTGTAAACAATGATATTTTTTCTTGCTTTTTTTGTGATAATATGCACCATTTTGCATACCGATCCAGTTGTCATCCCAAATCATCCCCAATTTTTCCCAAACTGTTGTGAAAGTTGCTCATAAAGCACGTTTGGGTAAATTTTGTTGTTGTTTCAGTTTTCTTGGGCAAATTTGTTAGTTCTCCATTTCCATTGGATGAGAAGCAGCTACAGACATAAAGAATGCCTGGATACTTCGCCGTGGGAACGACTCAGCAATCGTGGAAATGCTCCTTTTTCTCATCGCTAGAACCGGAATTTAATGGTCTATTCTTGTTGAGATGAGGCTTTCTCGCAGTTCTTCTCAACTTGAGACTTGTGTCCAAATGTTTCTGCTTTACTTTTTGCGATGAAACGCTCACACCTTCTCCTTTCCAAACGTGAGCAAGCTTGTACCTGCAGGCAACCCAATCATTCATTGAGCTGAGATGTTACCGGGTAGAGATCAAGCGTTAATTTGAAACTTTGGTAATTCCAGAAGACCTCTTTAACTGGAGGGAAACAGCCCTTTAAAGATATTAATGATAATAAAGATACTGCTTTTTGGCTCTTTACCATTAAAAACTATCTCCTCGCATTTCTCACATTTCAGGCCACTTTGGTGCAGAATAACATTGGTTGCACGCTTTTATTTGAAAATAATAATTTATGGAATTGAAAAAGATTTAAACATTAATCTTTACCAAAGGAATAAAATAGATTATAATTCCACAATATTATTCGTTTAACATTTATCTTGGTCCGGAGCCATAGGGGTGAGTATGGCATCGGATAAAACATTGCACGTGCACCCTGTATCATTAACGAGGGTGGGGATCCGGAACCCATTCACGGCTCCAGTTTCAAATTGGAGGACCCCAGGGGTACTTTTATCACATCAAAGGTTTACGTGGTAGCCACCCGTATTGGGCGGAATTGACCTGGTATACCTGGTGAGAAGTAAGGGAGCTTCTAAACTGCAGATTTTAAGGGCAGTTGAATCTCACCTGGCCAGAAACTCCCCAGGAATAGCACAAGATGATCATCCTGGTGAACAACAAAGCACAGAGATTGGGAGAAAAGAGATTAACATCACAGTGGCCCAACAATAAGAGAGGTTTGTGTACAGTCACCTTAACGATCTTATTTCTATAATTAGGAACAAATTTGTTCTTGCTGGTCTTGGGTTTAGGAGATGAGCGTTCTGATTTCTTCCTTTTCTTCGTCAGCAGTTGTGGCTAGCCGCTTAGACGTCTTCCGCATCGATGCATTCTTTAAGAGTATGGTACCTTCGGTCCTTACGAAGGATCTGATTTCCGAAGATAGCGACGCAAAAAATTGGTCCTTGAAGACTAAATTGACCAGGGCGTCGTATTCATGAGGCATCTTGGACGCGTCAATCTAAAAATTAGGATGACGCTGTAGGGAGTAGCCAAACTGTCGAAGGTCTGGTTTTGTTGAATGCCACAGGGCTTAAATTTAGCTCGATCGAAATCCGGGGATATGATGAGAGCGGGGAGCAACTCTGCTTTACAGGATGAGTAATCAATTGTTGCCTCTTATAGAAGGGAGATAAATATATCCCTAAGTTGCGAGCTTAACACGGCAATAATTGTGCTACGCCGTCCGTCTCGATGTCCCTCTGGTTCACCTCGAAGATCTTTTCGAAGTGGGTGAGATAAGATTCCGTCTTTAAAAACGGGGAGTTTTATGGCCGCAGACTGCGGTTTGTCTAGTCTATGACTCGAGGGATTTATGCAGAGCGTCTGATTCCTCGCTCTGCTCATTTCCAATTCGTGAGAGCGAATTATATCTTTCTTCTAGTTCCTTTTCTTCTCTGTCTCTTCTTTCGGCTCTTTCTCTTTTATCTTCTTTTTGGATGTAGGCCATCAGATGTTTTCCACTGGGTTTGAGTGACTCACCTTGGGCCTTGGAAATTTCAAACGGCCACATACTGCTGGTTTAAGCGATGGGCACAACAGCAAGAATTAAATTAACACACGACAATAACAATTGAGGAATAATGATTCCTTTACGCACAAACGGGAGAGCGAATGGTTTTACTAACCAACTAAAACAATAACAACGAAGGCGGGGGGGCGAAACACTCAGGAGAGAGCTTTTGAGGTCGAGATTTTACTCCTAGCACAGCAATATGACGGATAATACTATTTTCTATACCTTAAACTTATTTACGGCACGAGATGAGGCCTTTAAGGACAACAATTCAATTTCGTGGGGAATCAAATTAATAGTTGAACACGGTCACTCAAAAATCAGTTTGCAATAAAAATTATATAGAATGGGAACAGTAACAAATACACTTTGCAAATAGGTATGTAAGGCTTATTTCTCACCTTTTAAACTCAGAAACCAGAAGCAAGATTAGCCAACAATTAAAAATTTTAACCAATCAAATTTCAATCAATTGACACCAAGATTAAGCTTAGAATCCTGATTCCAGTTTAAGATAGATGTCGTAGAATAGGGTCAAATTAACCCTTTCTGCGTTTACGACTAACTTGGAGATTCCGGGAACAGAGAAAAAGAGTATAAAAATAACTTTACTAATATGCAAATTAATATGAAATATTAAAAGGAGTTTTAAACTAGATTTCCTTAAGGGGCACGGCCTCGGGAAACTTGGTGGCAAAGTTGACCATGGTTAACACGTTGCTATGGCGTTCACTTGAAGTGACAGATGTCACACAAACGACAGTAGCGTAGAATTTCATCTGTTGCTTCGGACCTATAAAAATACTTCAAGCTTCTCTGTGCCGTCTTCGCATGGCTTAAATGGTCCGAAAAAAGGCTATCGTTGTCGGACTGCAAAATGAGATGAACGTGGGGGCAAGGAGTCTGCGGGCCTCTGGGGCTATGAAACGGAGGGTACCAAAATTACTACTTACAAGAGATATAGGACATACAAATACAAAATGTTGCAAACGGATACTTAGTGTTTACAGGGATAAGATTAAAGAACCACCGTGAGCGATTAAATAAACTTAAACGTGAGTTTACAAGCGGATGCTGTTGAGCCAATATACGAACATACACTTTACCTGTCGATTAGTCAAGAAACCACAATTTATTCGCTGGAGCCTAGCTTGGGTTTGAGGCTTTATGAGACGACACAATGATTGGTGATCGAACGAGTAAATCGTAATCGAGGGAATTGAACCTCGAGAAGTGAAATCGAGGCAGTACTTGCGCCAAACGAGGTTAAATGCTATCCCAAGGATAGCTAATTGAATGGGGCTAAATTCCTTTGGTAAGAATTATTGCTTTCGAGCGCGAGAAGGCGAACGGAGCTGAATCGAGAAAATGACGTGTCTCGCGCAGAAAGGCAGGCCTATACTGCTTTTTCCAGGCTGAACCGAGCATTATGGGCCATCCAGAGGCAAAAATACCTTAGGCCGAGGAGGGAGATCTTCTTAACCAAATACTCCACCGAAGGATAGAGAAGAACTCCGGCGGGGCTTCTTCATAACGCCCAGGGAGGCGGGCAGCGGCTTCTTGTTCCCGCGCGCTTAGAATTCTTGTTTCTGCCTTATCAGCGGAAGTAGCTCGAGTCTGTCTGGGTTCCCACGACTTTTTTCCTCGTCGTCCGACCTCGTGCCCAGCCTCATGGCTTCTCGGTCACATCGCGGTATTAAGCTCTATTCCCGACACTATGGCAATCGAATCATAAGATATTTTCGAATTTATATCTCCAACATAAAAGTTTAGGGTTGTACCATCCACCGGCCTCGCAATTTTTAAATAAACTCGTAAGATTCCTAATTCAAAAGCCAAACACTAAATTGGAATTCCAAAGGCGATTGCTAAATGTCATTCGTTACGTCTCTACTTTTTCTAGTGTGTTGCTTGACTTCAGACATATAAGCCCCCAAGAAAGCGGTGAATTTATTTTTCGTTAATTAAAAATATGCCTACATTAAGTAGTGAAACTGCCATATAGAGTATATCTAGGATATATATATATATATATATATATATATATATATATATATATATATATATATATATATATAATAATGAAAAAACTCACAAAGTGGCACGTGAGGAAAGCAATAATATGGAAATTAACCCACAGGAAAATTAAAAGATGAATCCAAGCACTCTTGATCTATATTTGCAAGTTCATTTTCAAGGGATAGCATAAAAATGTAGAAGACAACCCTAGATGAGGTACAGAAATACGAAGGGAACGACCATCACATAGTACAAACCAATGGAAAAAACAAAAAAACAAGACAGAAAAATACCAAGAAAAAATACAATAGGCAACTAGTTACAGACAATATGAATCTCTAAAACGATATAGACACAACAAAAGCATGTATATGAATGGAATATGGTGGGTGGAAATTTTTTTTTAAAGGATTATCATTAGAGCGAAAACATTTAGGGCTAAGAGTTAATCCACAATCACAACAGAGCTACGTGGTGGGGACGGCGATGCGAATGATATTACACTAATAAAGAGTGACAAAGGGTTGAATTATGAAGTTATTTCATTTAGTACAATTTTTTTAAACAGGGGAAATCTTTATATTGTGTAAGATTCCAATTAAGGAATACTCGACAATATTTATTTTGTGAAATCAGCAGAATGATAAAGGAATTTTGCAGAATTCCACTGAATGGGGGGATTATTTTCAGATAAATGTAAAAATAAACCGCTGTTTATTTCACCTTTTCTAACCACTTCTGCCACCCTCTCTAATTTATATATGGCATTCTTTGAAACATTATTCTCCCCGGAAATCCTCGATTTTCATAATGTATGGTACCGTTACGCTGATGATATGATATCCTTTTGTCCTTCTTCAAAAGATATTCACAATTTTCTATGTAATCTTAATTCTCTAGTCCCTTCTATTAAATTTACACTTGAAAATGAGGAAAATGGGACTCATCCTTTGCTTGAACTTTTACTGCATAATACGCCATCAAGGATTAATTCTCTCTTTTTCACAAACTGTCTAACTCCAGTTTATACATTCACTTATATTCTCATCATTGTGTTAAAATTAAACGGTTTGTATTCACTTCTATCTTTCCGCGTGCATTACGCCTTGTTAGTCCGAAAGTTTTGGATAGATAAGGAAATATCCAAAATCTTTGAAGTAGGTAAAAACTTTGTTACCCTCGTCAATTTTTTCATACTTCATTAAACTTCGCTAAGAGAACTTTTTATAGAACTGATAACCCACCGGTTTTCAATTACAAAAATTGTCTTATCTTGCCATACTTTGAACCATTTTTTTGTCTCACCCGTATTTTTAAGTAACTTAATATCTCTGTAAATTTTAGATATTAATCCAGTTTAAATGAAATGTTAGTCCACAATAATACAAGGGAAAAAGGTGGATTATATTCTATATAATGTTCTTTTTGTAATTTGTCTTACTTCGGGCATACTGTTATCTACTAAACAGCGCTTTATCTTTACATTTATCTGAAAATAACCACCCGAGTTAATGGAATTCTGCCAAAGTCCTTTATATTTCCGCTAATTTTACAAAAATAAATATTGTCGAGTGTTCCTTAATTGGCATCTTACATAATATAAACAGTTCCCCAGGCTTATTTAAACTCTACTCTGTTTAAAAAAAACTTATAATAAATTAAATAACTTCATAAAGCAGTCTGTTGTCACTTTTTTATTAGTGTAATATCATTTGCATTGCATCCCCAAACCTGTGTCTCTGCAGTCACTGTGTATTAACTCTTAGCCCTAAATGTTTTCGCTCTAATGATAATCCTTTAAAATGTTTTTTTTCACCCACCATATTCCATTCATATACATGGTGTTGTTGTGTCTATATCGTTTTAGGGATTCATATTGTCTGTAATTAGTTGCCTATTGTATTTTTTCTTGGTTTTTTACTGACTTGTTTTTGTGTTTTTTCCATTGGTTTGTACTATGTGATGGTCGTTCCCTTCGTATCTTTGTACCCTATATAAGGTTGTCTACTCGATTTTCATGCTATTCTTTGAAAGTGAACTTGCAAATATAGTTCGAAAGTGCTTGGATTTATCTTTTCATATATATATATATATATATATATATATATATATATATATATATATTAAGGAACTGTTCCTGGTCAGAGCCGAGAGAATTTAATTCGAAGTAAGAAACCAATCCCAAAGAAAAAGACAGTATTTATTTTCTTTCTTTTCTCTGGCTACATTTCGAGCAAAGACATTTTCATCTTCAGGCCATTCATAGAAAGCTTTTGTAGCTTCAGGGAAATTTTAAGGAAGGGTCGGTAATATACAATATATAATATACCGACGCTTACTTAAACTTTCCCTGAAGCTACAAAAGCTTTCCATGTCTTTGCTCGAAACGTAGCCAGAGAAAATAAAGATAATGAATACGGTCATTTTCCGCGCCATTGGTTTCTTACTCCGAATATATATATATAGATATATATATATATATTTTGCATGAAAGACTCGACGTATATATATATATATATATATATATATATATATATATATATATATATATATATATATATATATATATATATATATTTATATATATATACTAATTTTATATTTGTTCCAATAAAATAAAGGGTAGATATGATATCAGAATTAGATCCGATGCGCTAAGTAAGAAATATGAGGACCTTTGTCATATAATAAGATTTGGTCTCCACATATCCCATTATAATTACTCACGGTGCGTCACCTATCTCACCCTAAATTTTTAATTGATATAAAAGAAAAACTTGGAAATTACAGTTTGTATTTTTCTTGAAAGACTGGTACAAATAATATATTTGAGGAAAGCAACGAAATTGGTATACGATTTTATAACCCTAAAATCGTGTTCAGGTCGATTAATGAAGAGAATGCTAATATAAACCCATTGAATATAATAAAACAAACATTGTAATCTTTCATATTAATGTAAAACCTAGCTGTAGAGAAAAAAAATGTAAGTTAAATGTACAAATTTAATCTCATTTAAAACTCATTGTGATTGGAAAGTCTCTAAAGGAGAGCGGAACATCTGATGACGTTCCAAGTTCCTCCTCAATAAAGAATAATGAATGCACGGCCGAAAATTATTGCACCCTATTCACCTTTTACCAGCCTACAATCCTGAAAAACTGTGTTGAATAAAGAAAGAAGAAAAGTATACTGCCTCTAGTGTCTCACGTAGAAGAGCCAGAAACATAACTGGCTATTCGGGAGTGAAATCCTAATCCAGTAGCAAAGCTCCGATAACAATCAATCCCCTATAATAAATTCTACATCATCTAAGTTCATACTTATTGCAGTTAATGTATGAACAAGCGGTGTGATTTTCATTGTAATAGATATTTTGCTTAATTAGGTGGCGGGTATCTAGTGGCCGTTACAACTGATATAATTCTATTTGTTTTATAGATTTTATTTAAATTGTTCCAGAATAGGAATGCAAAAATGCGGTGGGGAAGTTTTCTTAATTGGAATACATATCTGGAAAATCACAACCAGTTGATGCCTATCAAGGAATATTGACTAGATAGAGTACGAATGAAGTTCAAATTATCGATATAGGGATCCCCAAAACGTCATTAATTATTAACATTGAAAGATAGTCATGTAGATTCTTCTCATATGTTTAACCATCACAAATTGTTTGTGTTTTTATATCCAAATATTATCAGGGCATTTGAATGAAATAATAAAATTTGTCCAAGGAAATATGAAATATTAAATTATCAGCACTATACAAGGTTGCCAGATGGAAAATAGAGAACTTTAAGAAATAATTTTATTGTCATATTTGACAACTTTAGTGGATTTAAAGAAAGAGGTAAAGAGAAAAAGAGATACAATGTATATTTTGCTGTTACTTAATAAGATTCCCATTGAATCTGGAACTGCATTTTCGACGTGGTACTCACTATAGTAAGGAAAACTGCAATGAACTCATTGATGTTATTCAATTAGTTGAGCAATGGTAACAACCTTCAAACTGCATCGGCCACGTCTGAGGCAGATGCTTTTCATCGACTGGTGAGTAAAATCGGTCCCTTTTTTTGCAGCGCAAAAGTGAAGTTCAGTATATTCAAATAACAAGGTTCTTTATAGGACAGTTTGATTGATTTATTGGATACACTCACTCGTTTGGGTAAATGAAAGGCGTACTAGGGCCGTATTTGATGCAGTGTTAAGGTGGCGACTTATTGCTATACTACCCCCAAATTAGACCTTCTTGCCACTCCTTTGGTAAATAGCAGCCAAGATATTGAGTGAGTAGCGATACAAATGTGGGCATTGGTTACTGGGATGAGGCTTGCATTGATCATAAAGGAAAAGGTTTGTTCATTATGATTCCTCTACTGATTATATTTAAATAAGCACTCAGCAGATTCCACGATTTTATTATTTATCCTGTATCATCAACTGACACAGACTTACATCGAATTTACCTACCTATATAATTAAAAAAACATAATTTAAGATAATTTATATATTCTCGTATTTAATGCATCTTTTTCTTCCTTAAATCGTTTTCTAGGATATAATTTTAGCTTTCTTGTTTATAGCCTCTAGAATATGAAATATTCTAAGGGTACACTTTATTACATGTAGATTTTACATACGGACAAAGCAGATATCACATGAAACTGTGAAAGGTGCCAAATTCTGGGCAGATTACAGACTAATTTAGAGTGACCATGGTTGACAAATAAAAGCCACGGGCTCTTTATTTGATATAAGCAATCTATCGATTGACTCTAGAGGTTGAAAAAGAGCCAGGTATTTTGCTATTCCCCTAGTATTGAAAGAGCCGTATAAACATCAATAAGACACCTCTTTCTGCATCAAAGATGTTATAAAGTCCAAAAAGGCCATTTATTTTCCTTTATACCATCATTTGTAGCGCGGTCCCTAATAAAGATAACCAACACTACCTTAGCCAATAGAATATGTGAGTAGGGAAGCTTCCTATAATTTTCTACTTGAATTTTACGCTTTTGGAAAATGGAGTTTTAATTATATTCGTGTTTTGGTTCAAGTTGATAAATAGCTTGACATTTCTACAAAGACGAATACATTGTTTAGAGCTCTTTTATTAGTGAGAGATCCTGTAAAAGTCTCCATGTTCACAGACGCCTCAACTCGATTTCTCAACGCAGTGTTTCTAACAATGTAAACCAATTTCCAAGATTATTTTACAGTTTCTTTACAAAGTAAACTAGGCTGAATTTAGGTGGACTGTTTGTGGCTAATTCAAATGTGTTCCTTATTTCTTTGCTTGAAAGTTAGTTATACAAAATATACGTGATTTCTTTTTTATGGTATAGTAGAGATGACGTTCATTAATACGGAAAAGTTCAATAACTCTGCGACATGAATTACAGCCAAAAGAAGTTAGCTTTTGTCAGATAGCTTCTTGTGGAGACATCCGAGTTTTTTTTACCTCAAATTTACATAAAATGGGGATTTATAAAACATTTTGTAAAAGTCTATGATTTGTTAGGAGAAAATTTTCCAGAAATCCGTCTCATGTTTTCAGGGCATACCTAGGCTAAAATCATGGTAAGTATATTTTTTCGACCACACGTTAGAACAATGTTTAAGTCTGAGAAACCTGAAAGATCGTTGAACACAATCAGCAAGCCTGTGGACTGGATATCGCAAAGAGAGAGAAAAGATAACAAGAAAGATGGGCTACTACCATAATGGGATCTAATGTAAATGTTGTTTTTTTTCTTTTTCTTTTTTTTCCTTATACTTCCTAAGTACGTTTTAATGTAAATGTTTTTCTTTTTCTTGTTCTTTTTTTCATTATACTTCCTAAGTACGTTTTAATCCGTGAAAATACAATGGTTACCCTCTCAATATTATTTAAAATTAGAATAGATTTTTTGCTGATTCCAAGTGGCTGGATTAAGTGGGATTTGTCCCACTTAATTGCAAATATTTATGATTATCAATGATTATTTCAGCTTATCTTATTGGAATAATTAAAAAATAGCTGAATGAGTTTGTTCACCAATTCTCTGCATATTTCAGTTATCTTGCATATAATGCATACAGGACATTTAATTTGGTAGTATTTATCGTATTTACAATTTATTCTTTGCTTGTTTGCACTTTTTCGGACAAATAGATTCCTGTTATTGAGCTGTTTCTTGATATCTATTGTACTTGAAACTATTCGAGAGGAAATTTGAATTAAAAATGAATATTTAAATTTCGCTTCAGGAAAATAAGAAGTAGCGCTTCAAAAAACACTCAACACAAGTTAATTGTTTGTAACACATTGAGGAAGGCAGAGGTTAATATAAAAAGGTACAAAGAATTAATAAAGATGCAAAGTAGTGTAGACGTGTTCTGAAAAGATTCCTGATTTGTATCTAAAAAGTCTCATTCAATCGAAGCTTTAAAACCGCTTTCTTGCACTTCTATGCACGCTACAAGTCCACTAGCTCTTGTTAAATGTTATATTTGATAAATACTGAATATACTCTTACATATAGAAGTCATTCGAAGAAATATTATGTAATTTTTAGTTAACTAATCACTGTTGCTAATCCTTCCATACAATGATATTTATGCATGATGAAAATTCAACACAAACTTTGCACACGATGATCTTTTCCTCGATGATTTTTCTGACGATGATTCTGGCACAAGATTAAAATTACACATTTTCAATCTCTGTTAATGGAGATTTCAGTCAAGAATTCTAAACGATCTAAGATGCGATGTTGTAAATAATTCAGCAATGGTTTTTTCCTTTCAAGATAAAAGTTACTCTTTTTCATTTACTATGTTTTCATTCAATCACCTAAGTTAGATTTCGTTAGCCGGTAGGAGATAAAGCCAGATAAGATAACTCGTCCCCCAAACATAGAGGTAAAGAGAGGAACTTTTTGAAAATAAAAGAATCCCGTTTTGCCTCAGAAATTGCAGACATAGTACACAAACGGTTTCTCAAGTAGCTAAACGAACACATGTGATTATCACTAATCCGTGGCCTCGAGACAAAGTAGTGGTTAAGCTATACTCTAACATAGAAACAAATATGACTAATGATTATTGACTGAGGTAGCAAAAGCAGAATTTCTAAAAATACCAGTGGAAATTTTCTGTCAGAAAAAGGATAAGACTTAAGAAGCTTCCATCCCCTCCACTGAAAACTAGGCGGGAAAATAAAAGAAGAAATACAATGGAAATAATTATGCGCAAATGTAGAACAAGGTATGTAGCTAGGAAAGTGATACAGCATATTAAAAATCCTATTCACTGAGTCTAAGATGTACGTAAAGCACTCAATAATGTATGTAAAAGAACATCTTTCTCTCCCCTTCCCCAATTTATCGGAGACCAAGTCATATGATATCATGCCATGGACGACGTCATTTCCTGTTGGAGCATTTTCGAATTTTCGACTCCTGAGCAGTTGGTAAAATATTCCCAATCTTGTGACCTCGTCCCAAGCACCCCCTGCCCCGTTACGAGGTGAGAAAAACCGCGCTCTCTCGCACCTCGCTTCTAAATGCTAAATCAACTCCGGCTCCGGATTAAGATGTCTGAATTTTGTGACTCTTTTCTCACAACTCCCCCTTCCCCTCCAGAATCGGGCATACAAATACTCGGGTTATTCTGAAGTTCGACGAGTCCAGCCCACACCTCAAGTCCGTCCTTATCGTCTAGTCCTGTGATCGTTCGTTAGGCAGCAGACTTCTTCAGCCGTGATTCTACCCAAGTCAATTGGTATCGTCTGTGATCGGTAAGCCTTTGAATTTTCGCCACAGTCTCTTTTCGTTTAATCGAACCGAAGAAAATCTCCATCGATTACCTTTGAGGAAAAGAAGATTCCTCTTCCAGTGGAATTATGATAATTCCCACATTCCCCGTCTAACGTCATCTTTGGAGATTGGCTATCTTCATCGGAAGGTTGGTTCGGACCGTGCCCCACCTGCCACATTCGGATCGTGCCCCACTTGCCTCATCAGATCGTTCCCCATTCGCCTCATCGCAAGAAGGACCATTCTTGAAGTCATCGACCCTTAAGACTGAAACCCCCTCTATTATTAGTATTGAAAAGTTCCTCCTTTTGATCTGAGCTTAATTACATTAATCAATTAATTCCAATTGTGAATCCATCCTCATAATAATTATCGAGAGACTGTTTTAATTTAAATAATTCTCCTTTGCCTATTATAATTCTTATTTTGATCTTTTTAAATAAAATTATATTTTTGTTGTTTCATCTTTAACTAACCTCTGACGATACTCTTGGCCTATTCATTAAATCTCGCCACCCATTTATGCACTCTGTTTGATTATTGAGGATTTGAAACCCAACGCCTCAAGTGTGACCTCCTAGTCGGTCGTTAATCCCTGCGAACAGTCCTTCAACGATTTGCGTTGCAGTAGGTGATTGAGTCACCACCCCTCCCACATAACATAGGAGTGGTTGTACCACGACAATGTACTAGAACAGATGGTGAAATAGGAGGGCACAGTAATGGAAATTTGCAAGAGTTGATGGAAAATAGAATCAATGCGCAGACTTCTCAGATATAATAAATTTGCGAGACTGCCCACCCTTAAAAATCGAAGAGAACAGAAAAAAACAGAAAAAGGAAAGCACCTCGAAACATTGTATGGATATCCCCAATTTCTCTGATCGAAATTCTGGAGGTCTAGAATGGATTTATCATTATTTGAAACCCTGACTACGATGTACAGAGATTAGTCTAAACCAAATGTAGGGAAATCCTCGCCCGCGGGCGAAATTTCGACCCACGAGCACAATTTTCCTTGCCCCCAGAGTGATATATCTGTATGCACAAATTTCCAAGACTGAAATTTAAATAATATTTGTATGTTCAATTACCGTGGTAGCACTCAATAAAAGTATTGAATATAAATTTTTTATAGATATTAATGTAAAAGTATATCGCATCATGTAATAAATTTAAACAACATTTACAAAGATACAAGAGTCAATTTTTATTTATCGACCACCGACTTCTCTCATTAGAAATTTTCGCCCACGGCTCCAAAAAGTTTTCCAACCACTGATCTAAACTGAATGAATAGAGACACTAAAGTAAAACGGACTTGTAACCAAAATTCTCCATTAAATTATGGCTAAAGGAGGTCTCATACTTTGCAAGATAGAAATGTAGGTAGACTTACACACAAAAGATGAAGAGAGAAAAATCGAAAAGAATCACCAAGAAATTGAGATTCACGATGTCATCATATTTGTAAACAAGAAGCATCAGTTTATAGAAATGTGCACAAAATAGTAATGGTGAATGAAATGTGCTAAAACGGATTACTCTTGTTTAGCATTTAATTATGGAAAGAGAATGACCTCAACATGGAGAGTTGCCTCAAGTGGTATAAGAGGCGGGACCACATAAATTACTGCATGCTGACTTATCAAAGCTAATCTGAATGCGATCAACGAGAAAAAAATTGTGCAAAATCTACGGAGAAAAGATGCCTGAAATGCGTCGGTTAAACCGTATAATGTCTGTGATAGAACGGGTTGAAGCCGCATTAATTTCAACCCCTATCACATGTTATTTAAAACCACGATGCTTCCACGTGCATCTTCGCTTTGAGGCTTGGCGTCTTATCACAGCCACCTGAGTCAATGTTTAAACAAGGAGGTTTATCTTCCCCCGTTCGCCCCCACACGCCGACCTCGCCAGTTTAAGTTAGGCTTATGGGCAGATAAGGCATTGTTCCCAGACTCGGCTGTGCATTCCCTCGAAGCTCCCACTCCATTGTCCCCCACGCCAAGGGAGTGTCTCGACTATTTAGATGGAAATTTTACCACTAAGAGCAGATTGGAGATCCAGATTTTCGTCGCGAAACATCACCACGACCCTCTCTCACTTTGTGCACCAAGGGACCTCAACCTCGAGATTCACCATCACTTGCCTAGAAGGAGGACAATATCCCTTTGAGTGCCAAGGTTCGAGCCTTTCGTGACGCCAAGTCCACAAGGCTTCCCCCTCGTTGTTCAGAAAGAGAACAACGTTAGAACAGCCATTGTTTGTTGAGCCCGTTGACCAGAAACGGTTCTCACCCTTCCCCTGTTGTTCAGAAGAGAACAACGTAGAACAGCCATTGTTCGTTCGAGCCCGTTGACAAGAAACGGTTCTAACCCTTCCCCCGTTGTTCAGAAGAGAACAACGTAGAACAGCTATTGCTCTTTTGAGCTTGTTCGCCAAACCACGGTTCTCACCCTTTCCCCTTGTTGTTCAGAAGAGAACAACATTAGAACAGCCATTGTTCTTGAGCCCGTAGACAAGAGACGGTTCTCCCCCCCCCCTGTTGTTCAGAAAAGAACAACGTAGAACAGCCATTGTTCTTCGAGCCGTTCGTCGAGAAACGGTTCTCATTCCCAAGACGACACGTCAGGATCATTTTATTCCCCCTCTTTGGCTGGAACTCGCCAGCGGACCGAAAATTCCTTCACGTCGACTTCCTCTGCACCACTAATATAAACTTAGGTAAACCGAACGTTACCTTTGAGTATTTATCCCTTTTGTCAATTCTATCCTGTGCTTTAAATGGTTTAGCCAACCATCCCATCTCTTTAACTTTATATTTGTTTTACCTTTTTAAATCTTTTAATCCTCGGATTAGCCCGAGCCCCCACGACCCTTTCTATTCTTTGTTTATGTCAATATTTTCCGCTTTGTGTTTGTTGATAGTTATTATTAATAAAACTTTATTTTATTAATGATAGCAATATTATTATCCTTGAGCTCAGTTCCACTTCTTAAGCATATCGAAGATACATAATATCGACCTGCCAGACATCCACGCACTCTAAAGATAATTTAAGAAGTTCTCTCAACGAGTAGTTATATATGGTATATCGTCGGGACTATATTCTACGACAATGTCTATGTCGTAGAAAAGGCACCCGACGATATACTATATATCTATTGCTTGTGGGGATTATTATATATTCGAGTGCGGGGTTTTAATCAGATGGCGGAGTATTATTTTACGTTAATAAATAGGCCTGGAAAGGGGTCATTTATCTTCAATATACTTAAGTGGTACGGAGCCCAAGGATAAATAATATTGTCAGCATTAACAAAATATAATTTTATTAATTAAACTAACAAAAATAACACATGGAAAATATTTACATGACCGGGGATTAAAATAGGAGATTTACATGAAATATAAAGGTCATAGGATAAATTTGACTAAGCCGTGGATTATGATTTGTATGTATTTAAATGACAAAACAAACAAGAAGGGAAAGGGTCAACTAAATCCGTCTTAAAGCATGGAGTTACGTTGGCAACAAAGTTAAATATTTAAATGCAATTCGTAGCTTACGTATTTATAAGGGCGGCGTATAGGTGAAGGCGATTTGAAGGAATAGCTTCGGTCCGACTAGCGATTTACTTCCCAGGAAGGGGGAAGGACTGACTTTGAGGAGTGGGAGCGAAGTGGGGCTCGGAAGTACGAGCGATCAAAGGATACCGGAGATGTTTTGGATGAACAAATGAGGTTATTGGGATAACCAAGCGTTCTCTTGATGAACGTTAAAAGGGTGAATTAAATTACCACTGACGTGATATCAGGGTAACGAAAACTGTTTCTTGTCGAACGGGCTCGAAGAACAATGACTGTTCAAAGTTGTTCTCTTCTGAACAATTGAACAACAGGGAGGCACTGTTGACTTGGCGTCTCGAGGGGCACGAAACTTGGCACTCGAGGATATTGTCCTCTTCTGAACAATAAGGGGGTTCTTGAGGTCGAGAGTTCATAGGGACACAAGGAAAACCGGATCGGCGTGATGCCTGACGAAGATAATCGGGATCTGATTCAAATGCAAAATTCTATCGCATAAATAGCCTGAGCCAGCCTCTCGGGGTATGGGGCCATGGGGGACTTCCATGGAATGTCCCGCTAGCGATTCGAACACGCTTATCTCACCATAAGCCTAACTCAATCTCGCTGGATTGACACCTGCAGGCAAACGGGTGATTGAACCTCTTTGATTAAACTTGGGGGTTGGGAAGATAAGACTCGGGATATGTTCAAGGCGATGAGAATGCCATGCTCCTCTCTTCTCGCGGGATACACGTGGGAAGCATGAGTACAAATATGCGATAGAAGCGATGCGCGGCAGCCTCAGGCAATTCTATCACACCCTATGACTCACCTGAAGAGAAAGGAAAAAAAATAATGAAATAAAATTAAGAAAGCAACATAAAGGAAAGCAAAAAAACGCAAACTCCGCACAAGTAAAAAGGCTACAGTACAACAAATGTGGGAATCAAAATATCAGCTCACAAAACCAAATGGGTTCTCACTGGAGCTTCTTACTTGCATATTTCACGCGCATATAATGAATATGGGCAAAACATAAACCTCTTGAGACAAGAGGACAATCAACATACATGTTCTTAGATGCTCACGCGAAGAGTAGTGTTCTTAGATGCTCACGCGAAGAGTAGTGTTCTTAGATGCTCACGCGAAGAGTAGGCTCAAACCTATAATTATACCAATAAGAGAAGACAATTAAAAATATTGTTCGCAATATAGAATAAGTGAGGGCTGCAAATATTGATTTACAATAAATGGAGGAAAATAGAAAAAGAGCCATTATTCATATGAGGAATGTTATAATGAGTAAACAAACAAAAAATGCGCAAGGATTAAGTGTAGAAAAAACAAAGTAAATGAATAAAGCTAAACAATATCACTATATGATGAAGTTAAGTAATAAACATAAAATAAAATAAAAAAACGAAGGACAAACTCATTAAATAAATACAAACAAGGTAAAAAAACAAATAAAAATCAGAGACAAACCGCCAATAAGCAGAGCTACTCTTATTCATCTAGAACATCTTCCTCTTGCTCAAATTTTTCAACTTTCTTCCACACTTAAATAACTTTCTCCACTCTTCTTCTAACCTTTCATTATTTTAATAAACTAAAGAAAACTAAATCGTGCTTCATGCTTTGTTGCTCCTGATCGTCATACAACCAATATATTATATTTAAATATATATATATATATATATATAAATATATATATATATATATATAAATATATATATATATATATATATATATATATATATATATATATATATATATATATATATATATGTATATATATATATATATATATATATATATATATATATATATATATATATATATATATATATATATATATATATATATATATATATATATATATATATATATATATATATTTAGACATAGAGAGAGAGATAAAGAAAGCAAATACACGTTATGCTGGTGATAACAACCCTAATAGGGCTCTAGACATATTTAATTCCTTCTTTTCCAAAAACGTTTGAAGAGAGAAAATATAACAATACAAAATAAAGAAAGTGAACTTTGAGATTAGTGAAAAATTAAACATGAAATTATTATATTTGAACGAAGAGAAAGCGACATTGGAAGAAAAAAGATTCAAGAAGAGCGAAAGACGGCAAAATGAAGGCACAATAACATTCAAACACTTTTAATTGCAAAAATGATAATGCAACTAGATCTAACTCTATCAACTCTATTCACTCTTTACACAATTACCGTGCGACCTATAACTACTTATGTTTAAATTCTATGAACTTTACAGAATTGTTTGCTGTTATCCAAAACCGATATAATGACCCTTTTAGTTTAAGAAACAGATAGAGCCATCATCCAATAGAAAACAGCTTTGATATTGCCCGTCACACTTTATGACCTCGTTATTTTCCTTGGTTTGTCCAACTATACAACGGTACATCAATCGTGTTTCACGTTATCTGAAATTCCTTTTCACATATTTTGATGATCTGCACATTGCTAGAGAAGAGGAAACTCAACCATTCTAGCTGCTCTTTGCAAGGTTGAAATTGCGTGCTATGCAAATAAATAAACCATTGCAAGAGCTAAATATTTCAGTGGTTTCTCAATTTTCTTTGTAGTTTTATTTAATCTGCTCCAACCACTCCCATTTCTCGTATGATTTTTTTAAAGAATTCAAATATTCGACTCTCAAGTGAGAATGGGAGGCGTTAAGATTGTTTCTTAAAGCTTTAATGGTTTCGAACTTAAGAGAATTCACATTTACCAAAGAATGAATTACTATAAATCAAACATCTCAAATTCTTATTCAAAGGTACTAAATTTTTTCTCAGACATTATAAGTCGATCATTGGCGCTATTAAAAATCTCATAACCAGTTACACTTCGTTCAATTGCAGGAAGAGTTAATCCTCTTATTGCTCACTTACGAACACTAATAAAGATTTTAAAAAGCAATCTTTGCAACCCTTCCAATTCCCACTACCATTTACATTACAAAAAGAAAATCTAAACACCTTAAGTCATTCTCTTAACTCAATCATTATTAATTTCACTATTATCAATTAAGAATTTTTAGAAAAAAAATGGAAAAAATCTACAGAAGACTTATATTTTGCTTTAGTTTCATAAGATTGTCATAGCTTCTTACTCTAATTATATCATTTGTGATCTATCGAAAGTTTTAACTTATCTTTATTTCAGCTATAGTTATTTTGAAAGCTAATAAAATGGCCTGCATTTCAAATTTATTTTTCAAAGGTCAAGGGTTTTCCAACTGATTTAGGATCCCTTTTACATGCTGACTTTAAAATATCATTCATTTTCTTTGGTCAGCTCTGGTTTCTAAGATACACTCTAATTTTATTACAGCATATTTTTCCCAAAAAGATGCTATCATCCAAGCGTATATGGGCTTTGTTTTTACCACAGCTGGTTATGGATTACCTTAAATAACTAGTTATTCTTTCTCTTTTAAGGTTTAGTTGTGCAGTACGATGGATTGAAAGTGTAAGAACTATCCTAACAAATTTTGTTTCATCTGCGAACAAGTGGTTCTTCCAGACCATCAAGCGAAAATCACAGATTTTGGAAAGAAGGCTTATTACGCTTTTTTTGGAGTCAAACTAGGGGACCAGGATAGGGCATTTGCTCCCCATATCTGCTGAAAAACAGGTGTGGAAATCTTACGAGATTAGAGTAATAGAAAAGGAAGAGTATTCCATTTGGTGTTTTAAGGGTATGGAGAGAAGGGAAAGATCACGTTACCGACGGCTACTTCTGCATCACAAATTTAAAAGCCATCAATCGCAAGAACAAGCACCATGTTCAATACCCTGATGTTCTTTCTGAAAAAAGCCAATCCCCCATGGACTAGATGCTTTTGTTCCTGGGCTGGATGTCATCATATAATCTAGTTCTGAGTCCGAATCTACTGACATGACTGATACAGGCAAGTGTGGTGCATACGAGCCAGAAGAGGACGACCGATCGGTGCCATTGACCCAAGCCGAACTCAACGACTTGACACGAGACCTGAATCTATCTAAGAAGTTTGCCCAGCTGCTGGGTTCTTGTTTCCGAGAAAAACATATACTTGCCACAGGAACAACATTCTATTGGTATCGGGAAAGCAAGAGGAAATTCAGAAAATCCTTTATGTTCGATGAATCGTCTTCACTGATCTACTTCAACAATATTGCTGAACTGATTAAATTAATGGGTATGCCATGGAATGAATACTTTTTATTGACTCGTCTAACAGAAGTCTCAAGGAAGTTCTTCTGAATAACGGAAATAAGGTTTTATCAATCCCTGTTGGACTCTTGGCTGAAATGGGAGAATCCCACAACAGTATGGAACGTCTATTGTCTGCTTTCAATTACCAGGAACATAAATGGTTGATTTGTGGATATCTTAAAGTTGTTTAACTCATCCCAGGACTTCAAGGTGGGTACACAAAGTATCTATGCTTTTTGTGCTTGTGGGATAGTCATGCTGACGACCAGCATTATGCCAGACAAGAGTAGCCATCAAGACAAGGATTGGAACCCGGGTCACATAATGTTCTGTCCCACCCTCTGGTTGAACCGAGCAAGGGGTTACTTCCACCCTTACACATTAAACTCTGCCTAATGAAGAACTATGTAAAAGCACTGGACAGGGAAGGTGGAGGATTTGCCTTCCTCCACGACAAGTTCAAACGAATCAATATGGAGATGCTTAAGGCAGGTATATTGGATGGCCCTCAGATAAGAGAACTCATAAAAGACTCTATTTTTGATGAGTCATTAAATCATACTGAACTCTCTGCCTCGCTGTCCCATAAGTTAGTCATAGCAAACTTCCTTGGTAACCACATAAGTCCTCAGTACCAGAAGATGGTTGATAACTTAATGGAGAATTTCCGCTAACTTGGTGCGTGTATTTCAGTAAAAATGCACTTTCTTCGGTTCCATCTGGATATTTTCCTAGAAAATTGCGGAGACTTCAGTGAAGAATAGGGTGAGCGCTTTCATCAACACATCAGTGTCATGGAGGAACGCTATCAAGGCCAATGGGATTTGAACTTTCTGGAGGACTAGTCTTGGTGCCTTAAGAGGGATGTGGTGTCTGCTCGGCACAATCGGAGGTCACTGAAAAGATCATTCATCCATGAGTAGCTTATTTTGTGCATTGTACTATTCATGCTATCTATTAAAAATATTCTGTAAACCTTCTGTTAGTAAATCCGTCCAATATTTGCGATTATGTGTTTCATTCACAACAAATATTTGGAAATATAGGAGTTTTTGGTAGGTGCTCATATTTCAAAAACCTGATCTTATTGGGTAAAATGAGCATGATTTTCAGATTCAGTGCAAAAAACTAAACTAAAATCAGGTATTATATATTTGACCTTGAAAATAACGCAGACCAGTGTAATCAACCATTAACGTAATTTGGGTCATTTAGGCGCGCGCCATACTTTCAATCAATCTCAGACATATTTTTCTGGTAAAAAGATAGTAATGAATGGGTTATAAACTTTTTACAATATCAGAAATTGGCTGCACTTAAACAAAAGATTCACACCATCCATTCGGTGGGCTTCTAATACTTTCTGACCATAATCTATTGCTAATCTATTTTTGGGGGGGAGCATATTCCGTTAGGGATATAATATCAGAATCTGTGGTTGAGGCATTATTAACTAACTACACATCCCATTTTTGTGCTTCTGTTAACATGCTTTCGGATAATTTATTGTAATTTAATTTCAGTTTGTTTTAGTTTTAAAATTCACTCGAAAAGAAGACATGAAACAGGAGATCTTCCGAATCAAATGATTTATGACTCTCTATTTCACAATTCTCGTAAGGGATTTGTCACCAATCTAAACCCTCCTTTACAAAATCGGTCCATACAACCACAATCAGCCATTAATTCTCTTGCTGTCCTATTTACTTAGCGCTTGGCTCCAAATGTGAATTTCATTCCAATAAATCTGTATAACGTTAATAGATAGCTTGGTTGGGAAAGTTAGACTTTCTCGGTTCTCTGTGAATCAATTTTGATGAAACTTTTGCCAGCTGCTCTGCACAATATAGCAAAAACTAATGTTATATTTTTATTATGCTGTGTTACGTCTTTAATAAAATTTTCAGCTTCCTTTTTTAAGGGGTGAACCACACGAATTGCATCTTTCCTCTTTAGGAACAATGTGACGCCACAGAGGCCTCAACGATGAAGAAAAGTCTTTATTCATTAAGGAAATTGCTGAAGCCACTACTGTTCATGTTATGGTGGAGAAGTTAGTTCGCCATGTGAACACGGTTAGATGATTTCCGAAAGACCCTTTGATAAGGAAGAAACGATTGGATTGTAAGACCTCCAAGGATATAACAACTAGTGATTTGAGGAATATTAGCCGCCAGTTACGTAGAAAAACCGAAGAAACAAGTAAACAACGCTGGTCATCTTGATATACCCAGGAACACCAGAAACCAGATCTTAGAGACCATACTTCGGTGCAAACTCCACTGAAACTGCCTCCTTTAAGCCCCTGTAACAAGACCTTCTGGTTTCAATGGGCCCGGAGGTACATGATGTTGGATATGAGTTGCGTTCTCCTCAGTGACGAGAGAAGGGTGACCATTGACGGACTTAACGGTTGGGCAAATGGTTGGGCCTATTTCGGAGATGAGCGTCACCAACGTTGGCGACGTCAAAATGAGGGAGTAGGAGTCAGGGTGTCTGATGGGGTTAAAGTAATCGTAGTGGCAGTTGCCTACAGCAATATCTTCGAGGAGTTGTTGAATCCATAGCTAGATGACGTAACGGTGTTACTTCATGCATGATAACGCCAAAAGGACAAATTTGAAATTTAAATTGCAGGACGTAAAACAGCATAATCAAAACATAACTTGCCATATTGTATTGCGATATTGTGCAGACGAGCTAGGAATGGTTTAATCAAATTTGATTCACAGAGAACAGAGAATTCCTATCTTTCTCTACCAAGCTTTTAGCCTGGTTCAGGGTGTATAATCACGGCTGGGAAAGAAAGTTAACTATTTACTACACTCCATACGACATATAAATAACTATAGTAGGTCCTATAGGGGGCCAAACATGCCTACGTACTTCATAAATGCGAAGGAAATTTACTGACATAGGAACTATATAGCAATCGAACATCGAAAACATCACACAATCTAACACAAATAACAGGAAACACAAACTCCTCATCCACAACCGACAGATACTCCGATGTTCACTGTTTTAACTCAATTTTTATATTCAAATCCATTCTTAAATGTAATGCATGTATCACTATCACTATGACCAGATATTTTATAGCATGGTAATCATTACCCTATTGCCTCGATGGTTGTCATTTTTTTCAAGTTCCTTGGTTATAATTTTACTTATACAATAATTTTTTTTTATATAGCTATGTTTAAATATTATTTTTCATTTCATTGATACTTCTACAATTATTATATTTATTAACATACTATCTTTGATGTACATGCACTACAGAGATTAGATTAAATTGTGATTTAAGATTCACAGTAATTGACTAGGTAATGGGAAGTGACATGATTTTATTCATTCAACATATAATATGCCACAATTAGAATTATATCCATTATATTTATTTGTTTTTCTCTCTTCACCAGAAGGCGTGGTATTTGTAGCAATCTTGTGTTTATCTCGGCTACCAGGAAGATCTGCTTTCTCCGACATCATCTTACACTTAACTTTCCGAGGGCACTATGCTCACGCAATCACAGGAACTTCTTGTTTCCATAGAAAATATCTGGAAATCATCCCTCCTGCCTCTCGTGCAAGACCACAAATATCTCTTTTGAGATGTCCTAAAAAAGAGAGAAACAACCGAAAATTCTTAAAACACCGTTAGCCGAAGCGACAAACTTTCACTAGAAGTTTTCCCATATAGTCATTTTCTTGTATCTTGATGCGACTAACACCCACCCATCGACTCATCGGACATTCAATATACCTCTCCAAGATTTTCCATATAAATATTAGAACAGATATCTTTAGAAATAATTTGATACTTATTTATTTTAACCTGTTCAGTCTACAATGTCTGACTATACTCTCGTATCTTCATTAAAATAACTACCTAATTCCACCAGAATTTGTATTTAGGCTAAAATCACACCTCCCTAAAGGGACCGTTCATTGTTTGAAGATTCAAATAATGATGGAATCATGAGATCAAACATGTTTAATTATCTATAAATTGATCATATTTATTATTGTATTAAAGTTTTGTTAGAAAAGGCGGAAGTTTGATTGATTGTAGACTACCCAAGAGAAGAAAGTGATTAGGGATTTACTAAACATAGGCAACACAAATTCAGCTCAATCACCAAAAGAGATAGCCCCATTCAACTATATAAATATATATATATATATATATATAAATATATATATATATATATATATATATATATATATATATATATATATATATACACGAGAGGCGGTCAATAAGTTTGGTTAATCGGTAGGGCAAAACAGAGGAAGGGGGATGGCTGTTTGTGGGGGTGTTAGAGGACAAGTTATGACAAGTCAGGACCTGCAGCCGCACGCTCCTGTCTCGTCTATTTAAGAAGCAGTAGCTGATCGCAGATCGTCAGTCATAAATTTTTCAACAATGGAGAAGGTTGAGCACCGCACAGTGATTAAATTTTTGACCAAGGAAGGCAAGAATGCAAAAGAGATCCATTGCTCGCTGGAATAGGGAGTTCGACCATGGTCCTGAACCCCGTCCAGGACGCCTGTCAGACGTGAACAACGAGGACATTTTGGCCCGTGTGGAGAGAATGATCCTGGAAAATCGACGGGTCATGGTCGACGAAATTGAGCGAGAACTTGGAATATCACATGGAAATGTTATCAACATCATTCACGACAATTTGGCTATGACCAAGATCTCTGCCGGTTGGGTCACTAGAAACCTCACGCTCCATGATCGACTTCAACGTCGTCAAAGTTAGGAGGAGCTGCTGCTCCTGTAAAATCAAGACCTTGCGGGATTCGAGTCACGCATAGTGACAGGTGATGAAACGTCGGTCCGTCACTGGGATCCCGAGACTAAGCTAGAAAGCATGGCCTGGAAGCACAGGGGCTCTTCGACCCCATTAAGTTCCGGACCCATCCCTCAGCCGGGAATATCATGGCCCTATCTTCTGGGATTCTGAGAGAGGGTTGATGGTGGACTATGCGCCTCATGGAAGGACTATCAAGGGCTAATATTACGCTGAGGAACTGGCTGGGTTGAAGAATTGCATCCGTCAGAAGCGGCGGGCAAGTTGACATGTGGTGTCCTGCTCCTCCATGACAATGCCCCTGTCCACAAGGCCAGAGTTAAACAAGCTTCCTTGCGCGAGTGCGGATTTAAGGAGCTCAATCATCCCCCCTACAGTCCAGATCTGGCCCCTAGCGACTACTTTTTATTCCGCCAGCTCAAGGCTGCATTACGTGGACGCCGGCTTTGGCACGATGAAGATGTCCAGCTCGCCGTCCAGGAGTGGATTGAACAGCAGTCAGGAGATTTCTGGTTATCGGGAATTCGAAGCCTCAGGGACAAGTGGCGCAAGTGCATTGAAGTTGAGGGTAGTTATATTGAAAAATAATAAAACACTTTACCTCACATCTCGTTTTCTTATATCCGAATTGCAAAACTTATTTACCGCTCCTCGTATATATATATATATATATATATATATATATATATATATATATATATATATATATATATATATATATATCATATAGCTTTGACCAAAATTATGGTGCAAGTATGAAAATCTGAAGAATAAGATTGAAGCTCATTTATTTTTATACTTGACATTATACAAATCAACATTTTTGCATATATATCTTCCTTACATCACCGAATTACCGTGTACCTGCAGATGTTCGTGACCATGGAAGGCCACATCTCTCTGTTTATTTTCATTTATAGTATCTGTTGCACCGTGTTTCTGTCTCCCATTGCACTTTCTATTACATCCTTATACTTCTTTATTTGATATGTCCTCCTTTTGCTTTTAGAACCGCTTTTATGTGTTTTTGCATACTTGAGACTAGTTGCTTGGAACATTTGTGTACCGTCACTCTTGTGCCCAAGCGTGACCACAAATGTTGAATGGGGTTGAGTTCTAGAGATTGAGGTGGCATTGAATCAACGCCACCCCTTTCTTTTAAATTAACCCTTAAGACTAGATGTCTGGCTTCGAACATTGTCTTTTGGAAGATTACACCATCTGTTATGTCATCATTAAAAATTTTACCTAATAGGGTTGATAAACCTGGTTTAACATGGTGTTGTTAGTGTTGGAATTCATTCTGCGCTCACAAGTGAATACGATCCTGGGCCTGAAGACGTCATGAAGCCCCAAACCACATCTAATTTTGAGCTTTGTGAAAACAGATCTCGGAAAATAAGCTTCACCAACAGCTCAAGGGGTTCCAAAGTTCCGAGGAGAAATACAAATTTCCCTGATCATTTTTGCATCGAATAACAAGGTTGAGAAGCGTAATAAATTGGTTGAAACTAATGTTGAGAAGGTACGTTCAAAGCTGCTTTCATCAGATCAAACAACTTTAGCTCATCTTTATTCTATTTTCCAAAGAAAATCGGTTCTTCTTGTTCACCTGAGACAGCCACGTTTTCTTTCTAGCCTTACATCCTGGGAACCTAACTTCTAATAACCTTCTTTACACTGTGGATCTTGATATTTGTTTGTTTGTTGCTGCTCGAAACTCAGCAAATACATTGGAAGAGTGTTTTTTCCTGTTAACCAGAGATGTCCTTTTCAGTAAACCCCCTTCCCTTGTAGTTATTCACCCTTTGCAACCTTGACCATCACAGGATTTGAAAAAATTGGTCGTATTGTTAGTTTAATTGGTTGTTTAGACAGCTTTTCTCTTCCATTAAAAGTTTCTTCCAATTTTGACATGGCATAATCTCTCTCTGGACAATGAATGATTTGAGCTCTTTGAGCTTCAGGAATCTGTTTCTTTGGAGACATTTTTAACAAACGATTACCACTTGTAAGTTAACAATAAAATAATTACTGAAGAAAATATGAATAAACGGTAGTATCACACATTGATTTGCAGAAAGTTGCCCCAGCTACTTATGCACAATTTGTAAAATCCTAATTAAACAGATTATAGGATCTATTAAAAGTTATATGAAAAAAAGCAAAAAACAGGCTAGATAAAAGACCAAAACAAATAGATTGGAAAAAAACAGTATGGAAAATAAACCAAAACTATGTGTCCTGAAGAAGACCAATTTCCTTTAGCGTCCTAAGATATAACACTTATTTCCCAGACTCCGACAAAAATTCAATTATTCCAAAACTATTTTCTAGGCTCCTACAAAAGTTCACTTATTCCTCAATTCAGTGAGCACAAACTAGTCCCGAGTACAACAATGTGCTAAACAATCAGGATAAGTAGGCTATCTTCCCATTAAACTGAGTCCGTTGGAGCAGTAGTAGTTAGGTCCATGAAAACAGCCGAAATGGTGGAACTGATATAGGTCATGTAGTCACTCAGTCATCGTTGGATCTTTGAAGCAATTATCACCAGGCGCATTAACCGGAATCCAAAACTGTCCAGGCACCCAGCATAAGAAAATCTAGATATACCACATGCTTGCAACAGCTATGGCAAAACAGATAGTCCCAAATAAGTGGTGCAGCGATTAGAATTCCTTGAGATCCCTTAGTGCGCACGGTACAGTCCCCTATCTTTCAAACAGAGGGGAGACGGCCAAGGAGCTGACCCAGTATTTGGAATTGAAGCCATCATTTTATTCCTGAACGGCTCTAACCTAATAGAGTGGGCTCTAAAAACTTTGAAAGCAAACTTGTTATCCTCCACTGTGGCTTACTAGTCAGTACTAGACGTTAAACGGCTCTGGCAGCTAAATTAAGCCAACGCAGGATTTTCAAAGCGCTAATGTCACCCACATAGGCACACTCAAGATCGCCGCGACTGCATTGAAAGTCGAGTCTGGCGAGAGAGGAAGGCACTCTATCTACGCAAAATACACAGTGCGCGGTTCAGCGTTCGCAAAATTTTACAAACATCGACACGAACGATCACAATAGACCCAGGTGTGGAATGCATCAGACGCCAAACGAAACCGGTGTGGTTGATCGCAACTACCTTTCAAAATTCATGATTGGTTGGAAGTGAATAAAGCTCGCATCGGTGGTCAAGATTAGACCAAATAAAAAACGGTAGATGAATATCGGAAAAAATGTCCATTGCCCAAGTACGAGAGAATTTAAGGCAGCGAATATGGGCCAAACAGGAGAGCCCTAGGTCGCAATCCAGACCAAGGCAACGGTAAAAATCTAGCACTTCCAGCCAAGCCTTGTTTAGGAACAAGTTCATCTCGGGAATAGAAGTGGATAACGTTAGAATTGCAATGCCTTAGTCTTAGACTAAGAAAACCAAAACGCGTGTGTTTTGGGATAGTGAGACGCGATTTAATGTTACTGGAGTGAAAGATCGGAGTTGTCATCTATTCCGTACCCAAAGGGATATAAACGACGTCTAGTTGAACGTATATAGAATATCTTCTGCCAACACTGGAGTGATACCGTTGATGCTCAAAGTTAAAAGAGTGATAATGAGAACACTTCGCAGCTGGGCAATCTATTCTTGTTCCATTAGACCTAGAGAGTTCACAGCATCATTAGTAAAATGAAAATCTTGCAGAAATCCTAATATTTATATTGTGATGCGTCCCTTCGCCACCATAACGTGAAGGTTCTCCATGATACCTTAAGGTCATGCCCCATTTTCCTTACTACCATCTAAGATCCCAGATTAATTCCAGTGTCGTTCATCTTGTATTTCAACTAACTCAAATCGCAGATGTCCATCTTAATAATTTTGAAATTTGAGAGACACCGTCACTGTTTTCCCAGATGTATATAAAATTCTCATCTTTTCAAGAACCTTTTAAAATATCTCACAGTAATTTACTTAAATTACTTTTCTATTAACTTTTCTACTAACTATGAAATACCTGGCAGTCCTAAAAAATTGGCATTTATTTAACATAAAATATATCACATAATACATACAAACTACTATTGTCCAAAGGCACACAAATTTCATTTAAACATCCACACATTTATCTAATAGTTATAATACAATGATACTGTAAAAAATAATCAGACAACCTATTGGGCTCTAAATTCACTTGACCAAAAATATTTATAAGGATAGGGAAAAATAGATAAGAACTTTACCTATTCAAGCCCAAAGAAAGGTAATGGTATCCGCTAACAATGCAAAGGCACAAAACCGCGACAATATAGGAAAAGGCAAAAATGTCAAATTTTTTCCAAAACCGCCATGCTACAACACGAAAGCGATTAGTGATGTGTTTGGTAATATTAAATTTAAATTATCTTTGAATCTTTTTTTATAAATAACATAAATAAATAAATTTCTGCTTTCGTAAAAATAGGTTAACTTAATTACTAAAAATTGTTGTTAGATCAGATATAGTCATGCGCTAGAGCTTGATTTTAAGGCCTTAAAGAAAATTTTCTACTAAACGATTTTCATTAGGAGAACAGCAACCTTTGATAAAAAAAACAAATTCATATTTGCCCTTTCTAAACTCATAAATTAAAAATAAAGACGAAAATTATTAATCTTTTTCCTAATATTTTTTTAGAAAAAATAAATATTGGAATACTTTTCAAAACCAGAAATCTTTCTTTTTAAAGAAAATTAAAATATATAGTTGCTGAGAGTATTGCATTAAGGAGCACCATCTTTATGATCATTAATGTCTTCACAAAGACTGCTAAGAATCCTGTGAAGAAGTCTTACTGACGTCAAATAGCTTCAAATAAACACCAAGAATGTCTCTTGGTAAGGTACGACATCTAGAATTGTGATACCTCCAATGCCAATCTTGTTCACGATTAAAGAGAATCAAATGTAAACGCTTTAGCACTCACAGTAAGGCGGAGACTTTTAAAAAATGATCTCAATTCGCGAATGGCTAATAAGAATTTTCATCTCACCATGAAGTATCATACGGAGATGCTCCACTTTTTTAGGAAGTATGAACAAGGTACTGTTGAAGACTAGAGCAAAGTGATATTTCCTGATGAAGTAGCTAAAGAAATCTGACGTAAACTCACAATGGTACCAGCAGCAATTTTTCCTACAGTTCGAGACCAATTTCAGAACATTAACTATATTTTTTTTAGCATATTGGCGTATTTTATTACGAAGTAAAATCAATAATATGTTCTTGATTGAAAAGGTCTTTTAACTTTTGAGACTCTTGCCCTAGAAATCGACAGATTTAAACCTAATTGAGAATTTCCGGTGTTTAGTGAACAAAATAAAGAATTATCAAACAAGATAGGATTCCAAATTTGGACTCCATCAAGTCAAAACGAATTGGAGGAGTCATGAAGAATATGGGACATCATTATTCATATTGACTGTACGCATCACTTGTTCTATTTATTAATAAAATGGGTTTGGGATCGAATTTTTTGTATATTTCAAATAAATATATTATACCAACATAGTAAAACAACATGCAAGTTTTAATAGTTCTATTAAATTTCTTATATGAAAAATATAGTCGACTCAAACCGAATCACGAGGCTTTGGGGACAAAATGTGATTTCACGTATATTAAAATGATGAAAATACTGACTCCAGCAAGTCGACCAAGAAAACGATCGCCTTAAAAACTTCATAAGTAGATTGCACCATGCAAGAGATGTCGTTGAACAACCGATTTGATTTAATAACATGCATTTCACGTTTAGTTGCCGAAAACAAGAGCCTTAATGTATCGCATTGCTTTGGAAATAGTGTAGCTTATAACAACCCTCCATTTTAAGCCACGATTTATACTTAAATAGAATAAAGCGGCTAGGTTCGATTCGCTGGTGAGCATGCCATTTCCACTGAAAAAAGTGGTAAAGATTGTTATTCATCTACCAAAACAAATTAGAATTTTTTGCATGTGATGTATAGCATCATATAAAGCTTCATACGGCCCCCAATTTGGATCTGATATGCAGGAAAACCATGGTAAATTTTAGGGGAGGGCACAATATGTATGCAATAGTTTGATCTCTGCACTTGTACCTTTATGTGAGAATAGAAAAGCCACAGTATAAAATGATCTGCTTTAAGTAATTGAGCTTGTTTTCATACAGGACAATGCTTCGTCGCGCAGAGTGAAGGTGGTGTAGCAATTATTTGTTGCTGAAAATATCGACCTGATAAGCTGCCTTGATTCAAACCCGACTAAATACCTTTAGAATGTTCAAAACCTTACTAGATATCGGAAGAAGAATTAAAAAAAATTAATCTTCGAATTACCACCAATTGGCGGAATCCTCTCGCCGAAGATATAAAAAACTTATCCACGCCATAACTCCTCATAAATGCTAATCATATTTAGTTGCATTGACGATGTAATCATTATTTTTTATGTGCATGATTACCTTAATACTTGTTCTTCTCTAAATATGGCAGACTTCTTACAAATGCATATAACCTTATTTATATTATAAATACATACCTTTGAGTATGCTCTATTCTATTATATGAAATATTAATATTATCAGTAGTAAATATAAAATATAAATTTCTATGTGGGATTTCATGAAGAGAATGTTGATTTTCTTATTTTCTTTCCTAGATTTGGTCGCTACTGTAGCCTACATGCATCACAAAGCCTTCCCCAAGAATCGAAGTCAAGCAAAGACAAACGAGGCGATAAAAAAAAACGAGCTAGGCTAAATTTTAAATTCACGTATGAACTGAGTTTAAACGGACACATACCGTTTCTTACCGTTGATATGTCTAGCGGAAAGAAACTTTAAAATATATGGAAGGTTGAAAAGTTAGTCCAGTCAAAATACAACACTATAGTTATATCCTCCTACATAGTCCGAGCTATCATGAACTGAGCAATATGAGACGACTTACACCAGCACCTAAGGAGAACTAGACAAATTTTATTAGGAGCGACTACTCTCAAAGAGACTGAAACATTACAAGAGAAGATTCTCTTGACTGAAAAATACTTTTAACTTTTGAGACCAAAGCCCTGGAAATCGACAGATTTGCACCTACTTGTGAATTTTTAATGCTTATTCAACAAAATAAAGAATTATCAATCAAGATATGATTCCAAATTTGGACTCCATCAAGTCAAGTATAAAAGCGATAGCATGATGAAAAACAAGTTATATTGTATAAAAATAAAGTGAGAGAGGTCTATAAAATAAAGGAATGAATAATAAAACAAAGCAATAGCACTTCAACACACGACCGTTTATTTAAGGAATATTAATTAAAAAAACAAGCAAATTTTTAGTAAAAAAAACAAAAAAGTTACATTAAACTTCACTATGATAAAAAAAAATCACCAACAGGATAAAGTAGGCTACCCCTCCTCTTGAGATTCAGCGAACCATTCTAATCATAGCGATAAAACTTGCGATCACTTTTTCTACTCACTCCCTTGAAAATCCGAAAATAACTCACACCTCGAGCCGTTTAAGCCCAACCAAAAGACTCAGGCCATTATTCAACCTAAAAATTGGATAGTCGTTTTACCAGTGTCAAAAGAAATATAGACCCGAGAGCAGAACAAGAAGTCTGTTTAAACGAATCAAAATGCTTCCGTCTGAAGAGGCAATAGTTAGGAAAAGCGAAATATCACTGCAGAACTAACCAGCAAAATATTTTTATACATAATGATAAAACAATAAATAATGTACGACACTTACTTTTTTATCTCATTTCGGCAATTAAGAAATGCTTCAATTATATTAAAATGGGGAAACTCAAGCTGTATTAGGTTTCTTTCATATATATTTATACATTATATTCATTACGAAAATCACCTGTACCAGTTGCTAAGCCATCCCATTCAGACGCCAACCTAAAGGGTCCTTCAACTAGCAGTTTAGCAACTCTAAACCAAGAAGGAACCACTTCAACACCAAAGAAACTATCATAAAAGCTATTTTATTTCTACCCTTGTGAGACATATTATAATTAATGAGCTTTTTCCATGGAACTACCTGGGTTTTCTATCCAAGTGAAAAGAATTAGATTGATAATTAAAAAAAAAATGAACAAATAGTTTTTTACTTCGTACACACATAATAACTACACTCTGACTACATAACTTCCGAAGATTGTTTATGTGTCCAATTTTATGTTGTTGACTTCCCATATCCATAGCTTCTTTCTCACCCCGCATCTTTTCAGCAATTTGTCTTTAATTCTTCTTCTAACTTTCTGCAAGAGGGATATGAACGTGAAGCTTTATTGAACTCGCAGCAAGTTTAGAAGATTTGGGGCGCAATTTTGTAGTACATAGCGAATGATACATTTCTTTTGGTGTGGTTGCCGATTTTTGCTATTTTTTCACTTTCTTGATGCAAAGTTTTATTGTAGTTTGGAGAGCAATTATTTATTTTACTCTTTTTAACAATTTCTACCTGTGATAACGTTGGCTATCGAGGAGTAGGTTTGCTGCTCTCTGTGATTCTGTTAATACTTTGGACATTATATACGCAATATCTAGTTATAGATTTAATTTTAAATAAAATACATTGGTTAAAATCAGAATAAAAGGACAATATTTTATTAATTTCTCATAAATTAGTAAAATACAAAATAATTCAAACATGTTATATAAATATTTGTCAAATTGACATTATTATCTTGATTATGAATATTTTGATAGATTCTTTATTTAAAGATGGAAGAACCATAAATATATAGTTCTTTTCTCAAATTCACTGATGTGTTCTTGAATATGGAATTATCTATCTAGTAAACATAGCATATACAAGGTGTCCCAGAAAAAAGTTAACCGTACTTTGCATTAGTATAACTCAAACTTCTTAAAGATTTTTGAGTCGTGCAAAACAAAACAAATTTATCAACTATTTATCTGTAGATTCTGGAAATTTCCTTAAATTCCCTTTCACGATATTGATATACTAATGGGTTTAGTAGAGGCTATCAAAAATATGTTTGCGCAAGGAAGTAAAATAATGAAGCTTCGAAGTTTAAAATTAAAAAAATATATTTAAATCCATTTTTAACAAAAACACCTCTGCATATGGGTAATACAAATTATTTTTTTTATTTTTTAGGCACCGTTTCCTTCCATATATCCTCCATTTTTTTCCAAGCACAGTTGCGCCTTGGATGGCATTGATTGAATAACTTTTTTGATTAACTTGTGAGTTTCCTTAAGTCTATTGACTTCACGTGTGATACTATCTTTTAAATGGTTGATGCTTTGTGGTGGAATAGAATACATTTTTTCTTTAGATATCCCCATAAGAAATAATCGAAGGTGTTAAGTCAGGGGATCTTGGGTGCCATTCAATTGCATGATTTAGCGCGGCAATGCGGTTTTCAAACGTTTCTCTTAGTTTTGTTCTTACAGCAAGCTGTCTAGGAGCTATTGCGCCGTCTTGAATCCACTAAAGTCTATTGAAATGATTGCCGTAAATCTGGCGGAGTTCCGGGAAGATCCTCTCGTTGATTATGCTCAGGTAGGCAGCACCATTCAAGTTATTCTCGTAAAACAATGGGCCAACAAGATAGCCATTCCTGCATATTCCGATCCACAGAGACAATTTCTGCTGACAAATACGTGTGTCAAAGTTGAATGCTGAGGGGGGGGGGGTCAGCGGCGCATACTGCCGAATGTTATGGCTATTTACGTTTTCATTCATGAAACAGGCTGCCTGGTCACCAATCACAATGTTTTTCAAGAAACGAGCAGGCTTATGGAGAAGCCATTCGACAAATTGTCTATGACGAGGAAAATCAGTTTCAAGAAACTAGTGTCTTGCTTGCATCTTATAGGGATGCCATTTTAAGTCATGTTTAATAATGCGGTTAAATGATGACTTTAACAATTGTAACTCATTCTTTCTGACTGATACATGTGGATTTTGAAGAAGTGTCATCTGAACATTTTCGATATTTTCTGTTATTCTTATGGTTCTCATACGACCCGAACGACCTTTATTTAGATTTAAGCATGTTCCTTCTTGTTGGTATTTGCGACCATTTATCTAAATTGTGGGCTTGCTTGATGGGTGCATACCTGGAAAACGTTGTTTCAATGAATCTTGTACTTGTTTAATACTGCCAGTCTTAATAAAGTTTGTGACTACTAATACGCGTTAATCTTTTGTTAACTGCATGATTAAAAAGGTTCTATGGAAGTAAACTTTTACACAGAAACGCTTTAATTTGCTTAGTAAGCAATAATGACGAGACCATACCACAGCGTGGCTGAACACCACTGTAAAATCGCCTAGGCTTTGGTTGAAGAATTGCACAGTGACCTAGGCTATCTAGGCTCCCTAGGCTTCTTTTTAAAGTGCACGGTGGCTTATCCTTCCTAGGCTTTGTTTCATTATTTGACTTCCTTGCGCAAACATATTTTTGATAGACTCCACTAAACCCATTAGTGTATCAAAATAATAAAAGAAAATTTAATGAAATTTCCAGAATCGACAGATAAATAGTTGCTAAATAAAACACTTTTCGCAGAACCCCCAAATCTCTAAGAGTTTTGGGGTTATACTAATTCAAAGTACGGTTAACTTTTTTCTGCGACACCCAGTATATTGTTATTCTCATCATATTCGATTTTGTTACGTATGCTTTTTAAATAATAAAAGAAAACATTCAAGTATGTTAAAAATAAATTAAAGTCATTTATGGAAGATATAAAAATGCATCTTAAAAGAGTTTAAATTGCTCAACATTTGTTGCAAGCTGCATAATGATGCGTTATTAATGATAAGGTTTTTTTAAGCTCTTGTTATTCCGCGTCCTTTTATACGCTAGGGCCTAATTTGTTGTTTTCGAACCCTTGGTTTGTGATGGTGGTAGGTGAAAAAGACATAAGTAATATCATGCTCTATGAATAAAATTAAGTGAATAGATGTACAATAGCACTACAATAGCAGTCGATGTGGGAGAAAAAGTATAACTAAAACCACTCGTAAAATGGCATCATTAAACTGCATATAAACATTTTATGAAGATAGGAAAAATCGATAAATGTGTTGTTCGGATGAACCTTGAGGTGTGGAAGAAAAATTTTATAAGGTAGGAATATTGCTTAATCACTATTGACTCGAAATACTCATGAGCCATTTCTAGGCAAGACTGCTACCCAAAACTTAATAGATGGATTACCATTAAAAACCCATCTGTCTCCCATTCATTGTCTGGAACATCAGAATGTTATTGTTTTCGTATGCTTGTATGTTAAAGGTCTTAAGCATTATGCGATTCTCAATTTCAACAAACATTATGTACTGGTGCCCTGAATATTTAACAAATTGAACGTTCAATCAAGATCTTGAACAAAACCTCCCTTTATCGGTCAACTAAAAGCGTGACAAATTTAACAAATAAATAATTAGCTCTAGATTGGGAATTTCTTACAAATTCGACATGATCAAAATTCACTGGCCTAGTTTTTAAATAATTACATTTTTGTTTATTAATTTCTTGGCAACTTAATAATAAAAATTTGACTAAGCGAAAGGGTGACATTTATTGGAAAGAACCTTAAAACGATCTCATGGATATACATAATATATTCTATGAATTATGGCTTTTCTTGTATGTATGTGGAAGTTAACAATCACAGCTGTTTACATGAATTTTCCAGTAATTGTTTAATAAAAAAAACTAATTTATGGCTTTGATTAAAATGACTGTAATAAAATTTTCTTTGAAAAAATATAAATTTAGTAAATAAAACAAAATAAATAAAATAGTTATTTCGCGATAAACGAAGAAGGCATTGATTTGATTAGGCTACATAATTTTTTATGATACCGCTGTCCGTTTTTATATACATTTTGTCTGAGTAGATTTTCGTTTTCATATGTACATATTGAGGAGATGTAAACTTTACCATGTATTTGACATGTCTATCAGCTGCTTTGCTGCATTCTTGATGCTTCACCTTCTACAGTTTTATCCCAAAGTTAATTACTCGAGTTTGAAATAAATGGAGCTATACATTATAAGTAAAGGTTTGCTAAACCTTTTCGGCCCATGTGCCACCGTTAATCACAAACTCATTTGAGGCTACCTGTGCTTTATTCACTTGAGACTTTTCCAATTTACCCTTTTCTCTAATTAATTAACAATATATTTTATTCACCCTGATGGCCACTCGCTAATATCACAGTCTATTCAAATTATACCAGGGATAAATTGAGAGCTAGAGGGAACTGGTTCCCTATTTTTTTCTAGTCCTAGCCTCTCCTTAGAAAGCTTTTTCGTGATGATATGCAGATTTGTCTTTGAATCTGCGAACTAGCAGAAGATGAATAACTTTGAACTCGAAAATTTGATGGAAATTTTCCCCTTCCTTTGTTTTCGTGCTACCCAAACTATTGAAGTAACGAAATCTAACTAACTAATCTGGGCCTGCTTAATAGTGATTTCCGCCTAGATACTTATAAACATAGTAGTAAAAGTACTTGGCGTTGCACGAGGTGAAAGTTCCTGTCGCTAATAAATAATGCCTATTATTCGAAATTCTTATATTGTAGCACAAAAATATCTTTTCTTGCTGATTATTATTCTTTTTAGGGTAAAGGAAGATTTAGGAGATTTGGGCACTCTCCTTATGATATACTATCATATAATTTTATACACAATCATATAATAGCCTGTAATAGCATAAAATATCATTAAATATTATCATATATTATACTTACACTGAGTAAACGTTTCTACGAGCGAGCCCGCAGTTTACGCACGCGCGTGAATTAACGTTAGTTATGAGGGAAAAATGGCGTGGCAACAGGAAAAGATCAAGCCTCTAATCGATAGCAATTCTTTGGTTTCCGTGTAGTCAATCAAGACTTGTCTCCAACAATGAATCTGCCGAATGAATCTAAAATTCTCCTCTCTTCACTTTCAGAAATCTTTGCCCACGTGAAATGAGCTTTATAACAAAGTTGATGCAATTTTATGTATACATAACTTTAACATTCCTTAAAATTTTTGATCTAACCAATTCCTTTTTTTAATTTCATTAGCAATTTCTTTCCAAGTCACTCGGCATTTATTCCTGAAAAAATAGTAAACTTTCACTGAATCTTAAGCAAAGAAGGTTTTTGAAGAACTCCTTTTAGTTTGATCATTCTGAGGGAATTTTGATAGTGAATAATTCCAATCGCTTAGCTATGCAATAGTTATTATAATTGTTGTAAAATTTGTGCTTGAATACCAAAAGCCATAAGGTAATATTTAATGTAGATATCTTTGTACTTTTTTAGATGATGTTGAAGAATCAAGAAACATTATGAACTTTGGTTATATGGCCATCAACACACGCAATAGAGAGAATAGAAAATAATAACACACTTAGAATAAAAATTATATTAACAGTAATAATAAGACTAAGAAATGGAATATAAATAACACACTGAGAGGGTAAAAAATACAATGGGACTGAATGGAATTTTAATTTCGAATGGAGTTTCTGAAAAGACAGAAGATAGGACATAGTGCAAGAAGAAACATTTTAAAGCCAACAAAAGAAAAGTTAATTTAGATTATTATGTACCTACCTACGGCTTAAATGATCATCACGTAGATGGTGGATGTCTGGAAATTGCTGTCACAGGGAACATTGTATACTCGATCGGCGATATGGTGACAGTGAAAATTCTTAGGTAGGAGTAGGAGGAGATCAGCTAGTATGTAGGCCTAAATGGATTTAAGATGATAGCAAATGTGTTTCTAATATTTTTATTTTATTTTCCTTAAGGCACGAAACGAACATTGCGTAGAAATCCTTTTTATCTATAAAAAATATCCTTTCTAATTAAATTTTTTTTCAAATTATACGAATTACACATCTACCACTTACTTACTAGTCTATTCACCTATAGGGTAGTTTGCTGCACTGTTTTGAATGGTTTGCTTTTCAATAGTGATGTCTCACCGAGTTTTGTACAACTCCTTTTGGTTCGGCTTGGTGGGTACCTGTTCAATTCTTATGGCAGTGCCTTTTATGTGAGGCACTGAAACCAAAGTTAAATCTCAAGGACCTTTTCTTTTCTTAATGCTCTTTGAAAATTGGCGGTACCATGCGAAGAGTTTCTCAGACCCTTCTGATAAACCATTTTAGTTCCTCAACTCTGCTTGCATCCTCTAGGAGAGCAGTAACTCTTCCGTCGCATTATTTACTTTCGAGGAACATATTATTTATCTTTTTTCTTCCAACAATATGTGCAAATAATCTATTTGATTAAAGAAATTAATAAATTAACAATTATTTTAGTGATCTTTGTATTGGTCATTAAGCCACCAAGGAAAACTAAAGATCACATTATTTTACTCTGTAACACGATTTGTGTATTAAATTAACAATATTAGGTTGCGTGCGAATCTATATCTCATTATCTCAATATATCTCTATATCTCATTAGTTCGGTCGGGAGGCCCTCTGCTCCGTTTTGCTTTTTTGGATTGTAATTATTCGGCCGATTCTAACGTAATTTGAAACCCTATGTTGTTTTACATTTTCTTTCAAATGATATAATTGCCAAAGTCATCCCAAGGTTAGTTCTTAAATTATTGAAAGTTTCGAAGTTGTAAGGTCAAAATTAAGAATAACTCAGAGCCCCCGACTTTGATCAAAGACCTTGTTTACGTTATTTTCTATTGAAAACAGAGGACAATGATGAGAATCAAATCCAAAGATTTTATAGATAATTTAGACGGCAAATGAATATACGTGATATATTAAGCCACCAAGGAAACCTGAAAACATGTTATTTTACTCTAGAAACGAATTCTACCTTAAGCAAACAATATTTGGGGAGATATAGGGTTGCCTCTAATTTTTAGGTTATTTTCTATATAAAGCAGAGGACATTGCCGAAAATCAAATTGAAAAATTTTATAAATAGTTGAGACAGAAAGAGAATATACGCTATTTAATTTTGACTATGCAAAATAATTTTTTCGAAATTATCGCCATCTGAGAATCACTTGGAAACAACAATCACACTCCATAACATTAAATCTAAATACTATTAAAAATGTTAAGGAACATTCTCATCACAACCCGAAATTTAAATCTTGTACTTTTGAAAGTTTTCACTCCTGCTTAAAACTTTTAATTTGGGCAGAATTATTTTAACATTGCAATCTCTAAATAAGCCTTTATGATTTACAGCGTTAATTTTCTCTATAAATAAGGGAATAATGCGCTATCATTATCGTGCTGATTTTAGAAAATTTCTATAATCTCAAATAGTGGAAAGAATCAAAACCGATATTTTATTATCATTGCTCTGTCAAATGCAACAGCTCAAGCAATTTTATTGATATGTAGTTAATCATAAACTAATTTAAGACCTCACTGAGCCTCTATAGAATGCCAAAGTTATTCTTAATGATCATCATGTCAATGTTTTAGAAATATGGAATGAAAAATAAAGAAGATATTTTGTCGAATATAGTTATCTTTTATATTTTTAAAATAAAAAAAATAAAATTAGTTTTGGTAAACGAGACAACGAAAATAAAGAATCCCAAACATATCGAAGATTCTGATGATAGACATAGCTAGTAGTGACTCTGCTCATATAGTGACGGAATAAATGGAAATTTTCAAATATGTGTTTTTTTCGAAGACACGCAAATTTACCTGCTTTTCTGAATTAATTAATTTTATAATGATAAGCTTCTTTTTAATATTAGTGCACCTAATAAAGACATAAGCCACTATCTTTAATAAATTAAACCTTATAGAACCTAGACTAAATAAGATCTACTAAACCTATTCGAAGTTAACGAGAAATACAGGATTAAACCATATTAAGAGAAAATATTTAACAATACCAGGGAGCCGAATTCTCTCCCGTATAGGTCAACTCAAATTCTAAATATGACAATAGGCAATTGTTTTAAAGCATTTCAATTAACATGTTTGAAAATAATATTGCCAAACAAACAATTATTCTTAATTTAAAATGTGTACAATTGATTCTCGATTTAGGCCTTTTTTATCGACTAGAATCCTCAGCCCTCCTTTATCTTCTCCCGTTGGTGGCCTCGAGTGGCAAAGGCCACTTATTAAAAAAGGATCAGCAAATCCCATTTGCTGATCCCCATTCTTTAAGAAGCCGTATCTATTCCTCATCTCATTTGTGCGGTGTAAAGGGTGGCGAAAGGAGGTTCTATGACATGAAATTTGAGTTATAGCCACCGTCACTAAAGTTCTAGATCCGTGTTGTCTGAATTGATGGGGCTATATAAGTGATAATTTGTATCGGTATATTTCCATGATTGAAATGAAATTGGCGAAAATTTTATTTGTATGTGTAATGAGTTTTTCGGGATTATAGAGCTCGTCGGCGGAAGGATGTTGGCTCAGAGTAATCTGTTAATTATTCTGATAATAAGTTCATAAGTTAATAAATACAATTCTTTTTCTGAAAGCCTACTGCAGGAGTCAGTTTGGATTGTAGGTTTATGTTTTTTTTAAAATGTTATAAACCAGGGGTGGGGAAAAATTTTTGATCCGTAGGCGAAAATTTCTGATGAAAGAAATCGGCGGGTGAGAAATATAATTTGAATCTTGTATCTTTGTAAATGTTGTTTAAATTTATTACATGGTTTAATATACCCATGCATTAATGTCTACAAAATGTTAATACACAACATTTTTATTGACTACCCCTACGGAAATTGGGATATTATTACTTCTGAGATATTGCTTTTTTTTTAATATACCCTAATATTAAGAAATTAAAACAACTAAGCACAGGTTGAAGAGAATTTCAAAATAACCAACAGGTTTAAGCTAATGTATTCTAAAAAATCAAAGCTATTAGGCTTACCTTTAAATTTGACTTTTTAGTAAGAAGGATGAACTCCTTTTTTTTAGCATAGTTTGGTCTTTAGCATAGTTTTGTCTTTAATGAAACTGGTATTCGTCGTTCACTCGCAAGGTTTTCGTCAGTAAGTCTTCTACCTAGACGATATTTTGCATAATTAAATTTTGAAAAGAACTGTTCACATTGAAATGTTGTAGAAAATTAAGAATAATATTCCAAAGCATTTTTATACAATGAAGGAAATTTCTCACGATCAATATATTTTTTTGAAGTCCAAAAGAGGTAGATTACGAAATTTTGATTTTAAAAAATTATCAGACTACACTTCAATTAATTCCAATTGCAAAGAATTGGGTGCCTCCTCAGGACGCACATTAAATGGTGTTTCAAATATAGGTAGTTCGATTCTGTTGTTTTGGGTTTCTTTAAAGCTGCTCTGAAATTCATTTAAAAGATTTTCACATTCATCAGAGTATTCCTTAGTTGATTTAGGAATGATCTCACTTAATGTGTATAAATATGTGAAAGCCATTTTTTAATAGTGAAATAAATAAATAAAGCATTAAAATGAGAACGACTGTTCAAATGACTAGTTATACATATCTACTAAGAAAGCAAGATCATTTAAAAACTTTTAATTTTTCGATTCTCCAACAGGAACACCTTTTATGCCCATGGAAATTTTTATTTTTTCCTTCAGTTCCTAAAATTGCTTGAGCATTCAAGCTCTACCATATACGGAGTGCCATCTACTGCAAGACCACTTAGTTTTTTATAGGGTAATTCAAATTTATTTAATACTGAGCTTACCATTTGAAATAAATCTTTACCTATAGTTGTTCCGTGTATTGATTAAAAAAAAGAAACTCCTCCTGTATGTTGAATTGTACAGTTATACACCTATAAAGATCTAAATCTATGCAGTATTAGGTAAATCAGTATTTGGCGAATTCTTTTAATTTTTTTTAAGGAAGTCTGAATGTCATCCACGATTTTCTTGATACGATCAGAATCAGTTTCTCTTAATAAGCTAAAATCTTCAAACAATTTAAGTTTTTCTGGGCATAAAATCTCAACAGCTTTAAGCATACACACTTTCACGAAATCAGATTCACTATGTGTTTTTTTTTTTTATCCATTTTTTCACATAAAACATAACTAGCTCGAGTTACAAATGAACTTTTTGAAAATATTTTAGAAGGAAAATGCTTTTCTATTCTCTACTCATTGCTAATCAAAATCATATATCTATATAGATATATATATAGATATCTGTAATAAGGGAATTAAAAGTTTTCTTTTAGTGATATATAAAGCAGGATAAGTTTTCCTTGTGCAATTAATTTTGCAGCTAAGGCTTTAATTTAATACAAATGTGGAAATATGAGAAATGAAAACGAATAAATATGCTCTCTCTTTATCTGTCCTCTGAAGTAGAAAATAAAAAGTCAAGAAACTGAAAAATGTAAAAATAATAGTAAAGTAAAAAATACATTTTAATAATCATATTTTACTCCGAATGGATCTGCCAAATATAAAATGGAAACACACGTTACTGACTCGATTGAAACAAAAGAAGCCAAAATTATACTATGAATATTGAGAGTTATTTATTTATATTATATTGAACATATATAAGAAACTATTATTTACCTTCATGTAAATGATACAACTTTTTTCTTCTGTCCAATATTTAAGAAATGACCTTGATGTAATTTTCATGTATGTGATAGAGCTGTATCCTTTTGGCTAACATGTAAGAAATGACTGTCAACTTTCAGGTATACGATAGAGATATTTCCCCCTTATTAATATATAAACTTTTGATGTATGATATGTAGTATTTCTGTCTATAAACAATTTTAATTTGTTAATCCGATGCAAAAACCTTCCTTGGATAATGTTTCGGGATTTACTAGTAAGAACGAAAATTAAAAGATTATTCTGGAAGCACCAACATATAACTGAGCGTGCGATAAACAATACTCTTCTGATTGCAAGCCAGCAACTTTCAAAGTCTAAAAAGGGGCGTATTAATGGACATCACAAAAGACAGACGTATTGAAAAATGAAGTCGTTTGAACTCAAGAGGCATGTTTGAAGGTATTAAAGGTAAGCGAGGAATAAAAACATCTCCGCCAGAAATTATTGATGCCCTTCACATTTCTGATTAATTTCTTGACAACAAGTCTTGTCTCATTGCACTACTTTGGTTGAGTAAGGATACACAAGAGCATGATTATAGTGCCTATTTCCAATTGAAGCTCCTAGTGGCTCCAGAGAGTTTAATAATTCAACCGGTTATTGACTCTTTCTCAGTGATCGACAACAGAAGCTATAGATTAATAAGTATGTTCATTTCTAGTAAAAAAAAACATTAGTCTTTCAAGTCAATGTTTTTAGGAGCAAAATTATTTTGCGCTTGAAAACAGGATTTTTTAAATTATTTTTCTCTTGATTTGCGTGTCGTTTTGTAGGGCGGAAGAGTTGGAGAGAGATGGAAGCGGTAAGTGGGAGGAGAGAAGCGCGGGAGAAGGAAGGAGAGACGTGCGCAGACAAGATAAAAGAGATGAGGGAAGTAATTAGAGAAGAGATAGGTGGTGAGAGGGTGAGAGGAGGAAGAGAGGGCAGGAGAGGTTAGGTTTAGAATGGGATTCTTTGATTCCTATAAATGGACAGATACACACATACACAGAGAGACAGAGTTCATATATATATATATATATATATATATATATATATATATATATATATATGAAAAAAGCTCACAAAGTGCACGTGAGTCAAAATTATGCAGATACACCCACAAAGGAAAAGTGAAAAACGATTCCCAGCGCTTTTTTCTTTATTCTTAAAGACCTTTTCAAGGGATGAACAAGAGGCTGGATTTACATTGCCTTAAATACTGGAAATGTAGATTTACCCCCCTTCCCTCACCCTCCATACCTGGCATTGTTTATTCGATAGGCTGCAAAAGATTTATTATGGACAAACCAGGAAAGAACTAGGTGTCCGTGTTAAGCAACATCAAGCCAATGTACGTAATCACAGTGAACAATCTGTGCTTTTACTACATATGTACAATCTTAACCATAGCATTAACTTGAAGATTGCCAAACCAGTAATAGCATGCTCTAATTATATTTCAAGAAATATATTACAATGTATCTCCTTTAAGGTGTTCCCAAATTTCAACCTTAGCCCTGTCTTGTTCATGCTAGACTCCATTATCACTACATACATAAAATTTCAAATAAAGTTGTTTCAAGATTTTTTACCCCCTAATTAAGGTTCAGAGGTGGATAGTCTTATTCCCTCTTATACTATTTAAGGCAATGTATGTCCAGCCTTCTGTCCATTCCTTGAAATGGTCTTTAAGAATAAAGACGAAAGTGCTCGGAATCGTTTTTCACTTTACCTTTTTGGGTGTATCTGTGTATATATATATATATATATATATATATATATATATAAGTATTTTAAAGGCCCAAATAAATAAAAAATGTTAACAACACGGAACATAGCTAAGGAAATTATTATTACGTGTACCTTTAAAACTTAAGAAAGAAAATTGGAGATATAGTTACAGAAAAATAGGGGCAAACTATTTCAACTATTATAAGCAAATTAATAAAGGAGTTGGATTTGAACCTGTGTTATTAAGCACTCTTCGCTAAAATGGCCACGACGCTAATCTCCAGAACTCTGGCGATGAGCGTTGCGATAATAATTTCTTTAGCTTTTTTCCTGGGTTTGTTACCAGTTTTCATTTCTTTTGGCCTTTAAAATACATCTATTATATATCACGTGTCATATGATTTCTATTCATTATATATATAGATAATATGTAAATTCAAGCCAGAACCAGTATTCGGAACTTATATAATTTGGAATGTTTCGTTCATCTTCAGCCCGTTATGAATTAAAACAATGCCCAGCATCATTACTTAACAAATTGATTAAAAGTTTCCTAAATGAAGTACACGTTATTCCTCTCGTCAAATTTAATGTAAAAAAACAGAAAATGTATCTCAAAATACCCTACATATGCTCGCTAACACACAAACTCATCTTAGATTTACAATAATTATTATCGAAAGTTTATCCACAAATCAAATTCTACTGTATACCAATTAATACTTTCTCTCTTAAAACCTATTTGTCTCATAATGAGAAACTACACTTGCTACTCCGGTCCTTACTTGTTTATCAATTTATTTGTACGAGTTGCTAAACTCGTTACGTAGGTAAAACTACGTTACAATTGAACCTGAAGATTTGCAAATATGAGGGGGTTTCCCAATGTACAGACAGATCCATTGCTCGACCGGAATTCTCTGTAATAAGGAATCATTCTGATAATTGTATCTTATTATTGTTCCTTTCAAATTTCAAGGTTTGGGGTTCTCCAGCTAAATCCGTAGATCTCAATATTTTGGAATCACTATTTATACAACTGTTTAATCCAGAATTAAATTGAGTCAGTCGTTCACACCAGTTTACATTTCTTAATTCAAATATCTTAATTTTAGTTCGGTTTATAATTTCTTTTTACCTAAAATGTAATAAGAACTCACTCAATGACCCGATAATTATTATGTTCTATTAGTTTGTTACCCATATTTCAGTTATTTTAAACAACTACCATGTTTAGCTCAGTTTAAATTTTCCACCTTTCAAATCATTCGATTCCTATCCATCTCTCAAGTTGGCAAGTGTTCATTCGTTTATTTTATCATGAATTTGAATTTTTACTTTGTTTTCTCAGTTTGTTTTCATAATTTTGCATTTTTGTTTTTCTGTGTAATTTTAGATTGTCCCCTCGGTAATTTTTTGCATTGTTTTCTGGACAATTGACTAAACCCTAAATTTATTCATGATTACATTGTCGCATTAGTTTCTCTCAAAGTAAACAAACCTTTAGCTTATTGTCAGTTATTAATACATATATCTCTATAGGTATTCTAAGCTTGCTTTTTTTCATATTGTTTTACTCCATTACAGGCTGAAGAAACGTTCCAAATTATATATGTTCCGAATACAGCTTCTGGCTTTAATTTATATGCTAAAATCGAGGTGTCCGAAGGATATCCCTCCAATTTCTACATTTATATATATATATATATATATATATATATATATATTTAAAACATCACTGCAACTGCAAAATACATCATACCGAAAATGAAATTTTAAAGGAACAATGGTGTACCTTGAAAATCCTTAGAATTCTTGAGAATGAACAGAGGGTATGATAACTAGAAGAGAATATACTCGTACTTTGCAACTTTGAACCACAATAAATTTTAAAATCTTCTACGAATTTTGTTTTAACGCTAAAGGAATTAAGACCTTGTGCCTTCATGATGGTGGGGAGGAGTTTACGCGTACGTCTGTCTGAATCTTCTATTAAACATTGGCGAGTAGATTGAAAAAGTAAGATTAAAAGGTGTGGGGAATACGAATAGAATTTTTCAAAAATATAAAGAATAAGAATAGAAGAAAATAGAAACATTATTGATGACTGCAAGTGCAAATATTTTATCAAAAAAACTGAAAATTTGGATAAAAATGGTATGACTTCAGGCAAAATCTCTTAAAATTAACAGAAGGGACGATATTTACAAGAACTTTGCAATTTTAGGATATAATCATGTTTAAAAGTAAATGGTTGAGCACACTGTGTCGAAATCGTAGTGATAAAGATAATATAGTTTTTCTGCATCGCCTGCAGCTCGGAACTTCACTACCTCCAAATCGAGAGACTTAAGAATCCATATGAGATTGCCCCTACATTATTTTGTAATATTATGTTACTGAAAGACAAAATGTTCCACAGCCACTTTGAGGCCATAGAGCTTTGTCGTATATTAAAATAAAAAGAAAGAGCCACAAGCCCTTGTCTCTTATCGCAGAATTCATCTTTTAAATTATTTGAATAAGACTATGACCCTGAACCTGGACATTAAATGTTCATCTTGTGTGCTAATCAGCATTTACAAACTATCAGGCAGTTGACATCTACCGCTCGCTTTGGCTGATAACTCTGTCACATAATGTCCTTCCAAAAGTTCTTGTAAGGATAATATCATTACAGATTACTTTATCAGATGTCCTCCTCCAACATGGTTTATATCTTACACTCAGTTTCCACGACTTGACTCAAAATTGAATCGGATATGAGGTAAATTTTAGCTATTTCATGTAATTGATACTCGTCTGGCCTCATTCTATTAAATCTAAATCTCTCCACGTTATATTTCATGGGGTAGGGGTGCAAAATAGTAAACTATTAATAAAAGGTCATTGATTGGTTCCATTAAGGATTTTTATATCATCAGTTATACATCAATATATCAAAGACCTTAGGGTGCGTTGAGGTGATTCCTAGATACGTTTTTGTTGTACTGCAGGTGTTTAGTATCTATCTTCTTGGTATACCTTCTATATCATTTTATTTTATTACTCATTACCTAAAAAGCTTTTTCTCTCTCTCCCCAGGTTAATTTTGCTAAGACTAAAAAAAATCTTTTATCTGCAAATTACACCATTATTGATAGGATATGGTAGGATAATCTACTTCTATAAGCTAAACAGATATAAAATAATTAAAATAAAAAAAATTCTTAAATTAAGGAGGGGCATAGCTTTAGCCAAAAGTCTATAACACATTTATTTTGTTTGCAGTAATCAGCCTCACTGGAGGAAGCCCCACTCAGAATTCAAGAAATTTAAAAGGTCAGCTGCCAATGACGCAGCAACCACCAAGTTTTATGAAGACTTGTTTTTATCATGCATGTATAATAAATTCTGACCTGATTACTTACTTATATTCCACTTATAAGCGCGCCTATTTTGATAATGACACATGCCGAGGAATTCTGCAGAAGGTAATCTCAACTTTTTGATCTGGCAACAACAAGTTACTGGTATAGATAGAGGGGTATAGGATAAATGGCCGTGGAAATAATATAAAATGAAATTGCGTATGGTTTCCTGTGTTGCTGTATTTCCATCCGCGAGTGGCGTATTGACTGCACCATTTGAGTCTCTAAAGGAGTCATTCAAGTAAGGCTTTAAAAGTCTCAGCTTGAAATATCGGCACGCCACACACCACCCTCCAAGAAGCAGAGCATATTTTGAAAAATATGAAAACAACACAGGCTGCTCGGAAAAGTTATCCAAGAGGGAACGATACTCCTCCCAATCTGGTCACCATTGTAGCAAGATGGGAATATGAAAGGGGCGATCAAAAAGGAATGAAGTTTGTGTGATCGAGTTGCGAACGACCTTCTACGTCGCCGGCTTATCGTCGCCAGGCACAGAGTCTTGAGCCTAAAAAATACATTCATGCAAAGCTTTAATGCCACCCGCTTGAAATTTCCCATACGCTACAGTGCGAAACGGAGCAGATTGAGATAACAATCATTTTATGTTACTTAGGGCGTTATGTGAGTGGATATATTTAAAAAAATGGTGTTTAAAAGTGGTTTCCTCCATAAATATTGGCACCATCATACGAAGTGTTTTAAAAATTTCGTGAAACATTTAGGTAATGATTAACGTCATTCAGTTAGAAACGCAAAATCAAGGTTGCCTGAGGACGAAAGGAGATAAGGTAATAACTAAATACTACGCTTAGCCTTCGCTAAATACCGCATCATACAATTTCTCGGGCTTAGGTGTAATTATTTCTTCCCAGCATAATGAAAATGATGACTATAAGATAGATTGGGAAAGCACTAGATTACAATCAACTATAGTCATGGTGGATTAAATCCACCGTTCGAAATAGACGTTTGGGTTTATACGAGATAATCTCGTACATGTACTCGTCTTAAACAAAGAAAGAAGCGGGAAAATTTATGGTTTTCTCTTTAGAAGATATAGAAACTAAAATCTTCTTGGCAAAGCTCTTTCTCCCAACTTCCAAGACGTCTTCAGTGCCTTTTTATCTGAAAATTTATTTAATATTAGCTCTAAGATCCCTTTTTCGTCGGGCCTCCAGTAAACTGTTACCCGGCATACCTTACCTGCCAATCTCATTCTCCCTACCTCATTCTCTACTGACGAGCTCGCATCAATACGCAGCTCATAGAAAAAACTGTGCCATTCTCTTGATTGTTTCCCACCCAGTCTCAAAGTTAGTTCCTCCCCAAGATATTGTGTATCCTAAAGGTTTCCCTGTCGCTTGGTTAGGTGGCTTCTAATTTTACATGCTGCTGTCTGTCCAATCTTACAAAAGAAAAATATTCATCGTAATAATTCTTTAAATTATCGTTCAATTTTTCAAGTTAGTTCCTTTCTAAGGTTCTTGAAAGGGTTATAGCTCCATGTATAAGTGAACACTTTTCATCCCTCAACATTGATAAAACCCTTCTAGTCAAGTCTCAAGGCAGACCATAGGTCTGACTCAGCTGTCGTACATGTGACTGACTTGCTGCGCAGCGATGCTAAAAGCTGGAAGCCAACAATAGGAGGCGTTTAATTCTCGTATTTCTCGATCTCTCGTTATCATTTTATACCGTTCACCAATACTTCTTCTTCGTGGCCGTTGTGACTTTCTAATGTCTCTGGAATTACTCTAAACTAGTTTAACTCTATTTACTCCTCTCGTATTCTTTTTATTCGAATTTGAGAGTGAGATTTCTGAGCTAGCAGCTGTGTCCTAGGTTGTTCATCAGGGCTCTGTCATTGGCCCGCTCATTTTACTTATATAATTACTTGCATTTTGGCAATCTTCTGTTTCGACTAGGGCTGTCTTTTCATTTGTTTTCTGATGTCATGCAAATATTACTCTTCTCTATCCTAAACTCGTTCGCAATAATCGTCAATAAAATTGTATCCGCATATGACACGATTACAGAATGGCTATCGGATAAGATAGCATTCCGTGCCTTAGTTACCTCTCACTTTATTTAGTGTAAGCCCCTTCTCACTGGAGCCAATAATACTACAAATCGTCAAATTCTATATGTCTAGAACTTTTTTCTCCTCCGCGAACTGCACTTCTTGCCTAAAAAATTTCGAGCTACATTTAGAGTCCTGCTCCTTACCTTAATATCCTCTCCAGCGCAACTCTCCTTAACTGCCATCCACAATGACTGATCCCAGACAACAAAGAGCCATTATTTCGGGAAGAACCTTCCTGTTTACGTTTTATTTCATTTACCGCTAGTTTATAAGTGATCGTGCCTTATCTATCATTGCCCTAAAACTGTTAAATGGTCTTTATGCTGGCACACGCTCGTCCTCTTACCCTGGTGCTTTCAAACGGGCTCTATAAACCCATTTCCGCTCAGAGACATTTTCCTAGTCGATGAATAATTGCCCTGAAAGGGACCAACGTCATGAAGGCCACCATATAAAACACCTATTATTATTATTATTATTACGACAAATCTTCTGAACTGATTAATAAGTTGGCCATGGGAATGTGTCTATAGTTTTAGGCGAAATTCCGTCTCATCAAAGATGGCTTACGATTAAGGTAAGTAACCTTAAGACAAAACCACATATCGCCTTAAATGTGATATTGAGAGGCAAAGAAAAAATGGAGACATCACATTGGGAACATAAAACACACTTTCAGCCATCTCAAATTCCATAATTTTTGTGGGATGGGGAGTTAAACAACTTTAGCTTTGGAGTGTGATTAGGTCAGACTCAGACAACTTTGTATCTTGAATTTAAACATCTTGGGATAACGGGGCATACAAGACTCATCAACTCCTCCAATTTAAATGAACTCCACGGACCTCACATTAAGTTAGTTACCCTCAGGATTTATCCTCAAGAAGATAATGCAGGCTTATTATAAGAATAGATCCCCATATTAATGTACACGACCAGGGTACTCTACCACTGAGAACCATGGCCTATTCACCGCAGGTTACCTTGAAACAATTACTTGCGGCGTTACTGCTCACCAGGAGGAATTACTTTACTTTTTCCTCTATGTCTTTATTTCAGAGTGAACCCAAGCCATTCTAGTTTCGAAACTATGATCTCTGTTCAGATCGGTTAGGCTCTCCATCCGGACATCTCCCCTCTCTTCAAACCTTAGAAATCTCTTCTAAGACTATTTTGAGAATAGGAGTGAACTGAAGATTGTCGCATTGGACGGCAATGTACCAATACAACTAGGAGGTAAACTCTTGAGTAACGGAACACTGGCGCCCAAAAGTAGAATGGGACATACCTGCGCAGTCTCTTGAGAACGTGACTAAGATAAAAAATGATTCAAGTTCTATAGACTTTTTCAAACGAGAGTGAGTCTTAAAGGAAATAATTGCAGCCTGTCGCTCTTCACAAATGGAGTTGCCTTTTATGTTTACTTATTTTTGCGAGAGACCGTAAAGAGGGTAGGTTACCTTCATACTTGTAAATGAGCCGCTTGAGAGGCAGCTCCCCCCAAAAACAGATATGATAATGGGAACCCTATTTACCAAATGATGTGGCATATGGTAGCTGTCATGAGTTTAATAACTTAATAGGCCCAAGAAGCTTCCAAACCTAGTGAAAAAAGACGTAGGATTTAAGTAAATATTTTGAACCGAAAGCGGAATCTATTCTCTACAACACTGGTGTTCCACTTAGTTGTTAGCAACAATTAAGCCTTATCCAAGGCCGTTCGAGCAAAATTTTTTCCAGTAGGACACGTTATATATATTGGACTTTCCTGTGCGTTTTCCAGTTAGATGAAAAAGATGTGAAGACCAAGCTTGAAACTCCTGAGTTCCCCGGAACTGACTTCTTAGGCGACCGAACTTATGGCAGGAGGATAATTCAAAGGCTATTCTAAATACGTTGCCAACTTTAGATTTAAAAAGGAAAAGCAGGAAATATTTTATGCCTACTAGGGTAAACTGATGCTCTGTTAGAACATCCTAAGAATTTTCATCTTATTTTTCGCCTAATACCTCGATTCAGTTTTCATGTTATTTTTTGTCGTTTGTTTGAATATAGGGTAATTTCAATAAACCAGGAAAGCCTATATTTAGAAGCTTATTCTGGGAGTTACTGATCTTTTCAAGCAGAATTTCTACATGCTACATTTTTCAATGTCTCTAGTTATTCCATTGCAATTAAGGTACTAGTACCAATGTATTGTTTATAACACATCTGCTGGTTAAAATCTATCGGAAAATATATTTTCGTTCAGATAATAATAAATAATAAATAAATAAAACCCAATAAATAGATTAGTAAGTGAAAAAAAGGAAGCTACTAATTATTAGTACTATATACTAATCGCTTTTATCTCTTATCCTTTATATGAATCGGAAGATAAAGGTTATTGAATTATTTTACCCACTCACTCTCTCACGAATATTTCAGATTTATAATATTCAACGAAAAAAAACCCCTCTCTGCAGACCCTTATAAATTCATTGATTCACATGGGTGGAATTGTCCGCCCACGATGTAGCTTAACAGTATTTAACGGGCAGCACTCTATCTGGTGACTAAACCCCAGCCGTCGCAGCTTTGTTTGTTTTTATTCAAAACTTTATTGAATCTCCTGTCTTATAACTAACAATACTGATATGTTCTTTACACAGAGTTGATAAAAGGAATTCACTTTCTTACTTTGAAAAACACTTGATGTTCTAGCAGCCAAACTGACAACACCCACGTTGGGATTAAATGCTAATTTGCCAATTTAAAACTGACTAATAGAAACTACGCACAGCTCGTGTTTTGAGGAAATTTGCTAATAGATTGACTAATTTGTTATGATCCAGATTAATGGACTTTTATAATAGCAAATTTATTCTTTAATAATATAAAAAATTGTCTCAAAAGGTTAAATTTTCCCAAGTGCTAAGTGAAATGATATAAACATTGGAATTTTCCATAGCTTTGGAATTGAATAAGAATTTAGACCAACCACCCTCATTTTAAGCCATTACGTCTCTTTTAATGTTTTTACATTCAATCAAAAAATTCGGCATTAAAAGGAAAATAATCTCAACTTATTTGGGAAATGTACAGTTGCAGATAAAAAATATCTTTAAAAATGCTGAATGTATTAGAATATTAAATCGTCATAAGAATTGAAAAAGGAATTTCGTCCTCATTCAAAAACTTTTTTCTTTGAAATGGAAATGAATAGACTAAATTTCTACATTCATTCAAAGTTGGATTCCGAAAAATCTGGTGCGAAGAATCTTCTTTAGAGAATTTTATCCGTTATAAAGGGAAGTAATTTAAAAGTGAGGTGCCAACATTTCTCTCTAGCCATTATTGGATTTCATGTTGCTTGCCAAATATTTCTAAGGAAGTTCAGCTTTCTTGTAAAATCATAGTAATGTTTATTGGGCAAACTATAATACAACTATAAATATTAAAAGAAATGAAAAATATTTGAAGGAAATCAGGTTTTAGATCAATTACTTCTGAATGAAAGAAAATGTTCTTACTAAGGTGAAGAGTGTAATCGCCAATTTCTAGTGTTCTTTAATTTTTTATAGGTTGAAAATAAGGGTTAAATTGTTTATACTTCACCTCTATTTGTTAATAAATACGTTCCCTCAATCCTAGCATATCTCTTATAACAAAATTTTTATAAGATTACTGTTTTGATTCTCGTTAGAGATTTAAGACTAAGATCAATCTTGACCCAGCTATGCAAAGATTCTGCAATAAGACAGACCTCTTTTTAATAAAGATGCGTTACATAAATATGTAATAAAAACCCCTCTTTATTATGGTTACCTGCTATTTGTGATTATATATTGCCATATATAATTAAATTTCTTCTAATTACTTATGTAAAACGTATTAATATGTCATTAATTAACTTATAAGGAATGAATCTTATACACCACGACCATTTCTCAAATTTGAACATTATGCCACTTATTGAGGGATTCTTCTTGATCTGTAGAAGTATAACTATTTTCACTTTAGATTTACCTTCTTACGTGTTAAGACAGATCTTATAGGTCATAGATGTGGACATTTCCATTTCTGAAATTTTATTCTTTATGGTATATCCCTTACAAGGTCTTGTGTATTTATCCATTAGTTTCTTTAACGATCCTTGTGTCGTTCCAGGAATCTCGGAGTTTTTCGTTCAGTTTTGTGTCCTTTCTCCATCTCTTTCTTACAATGTGGAATGTCTTTCAAAGTTAATATCTATTTTTCATATCAGCTTGTTTTTGAGGAGAAGCTGGAAGCTCTGTGTGATGAAGATGAGGAGAGCTTACATCAAAATATCAGGGCTATGGATCTTCGATACCAAGATTTCTACATGGAATTCTAGCTTGCTTGCTTGTTGTGTATAGGAAGAACAGAAAGGGACCTCTGTATGTGATACAGGCAGTCAGGTAGTCAGAGAGGAGCGTTGCTGAAAACATTTACGAAAAGACAGCGAGAGTTGATAGGTCGGTGGCTATACTCCGATGCGTTGTGTTGTTGTGGGGGCGTTGGTTATGTGGTATTGACTGGAGGAGGTTTGGAGGTAGGTGAGGAGGTGGAAGCTGACGGCTCATCTGGAAACGCGCTATTCATGATGCCAAAGGGTTTATGCAAAGAACGGTACGGGCGGCGGGTGTTCGTGGGCTGCGGGATATCGCGGCACCATCGCGTACCTTCTCACGTGTAGCGAGGTGTATAGTGGGTCTGTGGTGAGTTTGTCGATTTGTTTTGTAAGTCTGGTGTTAGCGTAAGTGTTGAGAGGAGCTAGATTATTGTTGTTATGTAGTGCGTCCATTCTCGATTACCGCCGCGAACGGCAAGCGCGCTTCAGAGCAGAGTTCTGAATGCGCTGAGCCTTTCGCTTCCACGTGTTGCTCGCAGCTACGAGCAATAGTGGGGCGTACGTGAGAATGGGACGCACGAGTGCTTTATATAAGTGTAGTTAAGTTTTTGCTCACAGAGTAGAACCTACCCAGCGATGTGTTTGTACGTAAAGCTCTTGCTTGTATTATGTTTTGGTGTAAGTTGAACCTGAGGAGCTTGTCAAAAAATACCCCCAGGATTTTGGTGCGTTGAGTATATACGAGCCTTGTTGGGTTTTGGTGGGTCATGTCTGGTGTGTGTGAGTATATTTGTAGGTTGTGCATGAAGGGGTCTCTAGCGCCGTAGAGTGTCATATGTGTCTTCTGAGGATTCGTGGCAATCAGCCATGCATCCTCGTAATCTGTCTTCACGTCTAGTATTCTTTGTGCGGTGTAGCGCGATTTCTTCTGGGGCCTGGCCGCTGACGAGAATGGTCTCGTCATCGGCGTAGGCCACTATGTAGTTGTGAACGCAGTTTTCTCGTGGGCGTGGAGTGTCGTTTGTGAACATGATGTAAAGTGTGTGTGCCAGTACGCTTCCTTGGGTAACGCCTGAGCGTGGTATGAAAGGTCTTGATAATGTGTTGTTGTATCTGATGTGGCAGCTCCGTTCAGTGAGGTAGTGCGAGAGGAGCCTTTGGTGCAGAGAGGTAACTCCGTGTTGTTGGCGAGTTTCCAACGGAGTCCCTCGTGCCACACATTGTCGAAGGCCTTCTCCACGTCTTTATTGACGGAAAGACTCTTTTGGTGTATCTGTCGTTTCTTCTTTATTCTGTCGTGAACGATGGTCACGGCCGCCTGAGTGGACCTGCCTCTCCTGAACCCGTATTGATGAGGTGAGAACCAGTCCCTCTCTACCAGGAACTTCCGTAGGCGGCAGTTGACCAGACGTTCAAGTATTTTGCCTAGGTGCTCTAATAGAGCAATAGGCTTGTAGTTATTTGGGTGTTTTGGGTCTTTGTGGTGTTTATGTAGCAGTATGTTGTGAGAGACTCTGAATATTTGGGGGAAGTGACCTGAGGCTAGTGAGGCGTTGAATAGTTGTGTAAGTGTGGGGTATATGTCTGCGGGGAGGTTGGGTATGAGTGTGGCTGGTCGGCCGGAGGGGCCGGGGGCGCGTTTTAGTGTCGTTTTTATGTAGTGTTTGGTTTCCTCGACGGTGATTGGAGTGGTTAGTGTAGACGTGTAATTGAGCACCTCCGTTCGTATCAGGGGGGCAGGCCTTAGCTCGTGAGCGTGAGCCCAATACCACTCTTGGATTTCCTAGAAGTGCTCCTGCGCTTGTGGTTTTGGTGGGTCGTGCGTGTGTACTGTGTCCCAATGGGACCTGAATGCGTCGAGGATGTCGTTAGTGTCTGTGAGTGGGTGGTTGTTTATTTTGAGTGTGATTTGTTTGCATGGTTCAGTGCCCAGCATTCTTTTTACGTGTCGCCAGAAGAAAGAAGGGTCCATGCAACGGGACCTCACGCGACTGCCGTTTCCTGTCTAGCTGCACGCACTGTAGGATGCGGGCACGTATTTGATTTATGTTGTGTTGACGTGGGCCTCTGGTGTAGTGGTTATTGTACTGTATGATGAGTCTCTGTGTGTATATTGAGAATGTGAAGTGTTTTATGCAGGTGTAGTTTATTTGTGGTGAGTGTAGGTTCCGTGCGGTGGTGATGGTGTCTAGAAGTGAGCACCAGTGGTGGTCTATTAGTCGTGGAATGGTGTCCTCCAGGTCGAGGTTATGTGGTGTATTTGTGGATATGTGACTCCTGAATTCTGCCCAGTTCGTGTTTTTGTAGTCGTATAGAGGTGATGTAGGGATGAGTATGGGAGATGTGGATATGAGAAGGCATATCGGTATGTGGTCAGATATTACGTGGGGACCGGGTGACATGTGAGTATAGAAGCATGTGGCATGGTCGTTGTGGAAGACCACGTCCGGGGATGTAGTGCCTCCGTGCGGACCAAAGAACGTAGGAAAGGCAGGGCCAATGTGATCGCAGCGGTAGCACCGCAAGGCACCGACCAAGTAACTTCCAGCATCGTTTGTGTTGTTGGGAAGGAGTGTTGGGTGGAAAGCGTTGAGGTCCCCCGCGAAGAAGATAGGCAGGTTGTAATTTGATAGGGCCCGGAGTGGGACTTCTAATTTTAACTGTATTCGTTGTGGTCTGTGGTGAGTGGCCACTATTATGGGGCCGGAGCTTGTCTCTATCTTGCAGGCTAGAAAGGAGGTGTCATGTGTGTTGCTGAGGGAGTGGTGTATGTTGCGCTTTACAAGGATCGCAGAACCTAGATGCCGCACCTGTGGAGATAGGTATGTGCGATAGCCTGCAATGCGGAGTCTATTGTTGGGAGGGTGTAGGCCGGTGGAGTTCAGGAGTACTATGTCAGGTCTTTGTGTGTTCAGCACCCAGTTGGCGAGCGTATGGCGAATACCGTGCCAACTGCGTACGTTTAGTTGAAAGAGGCTAAGTCTCCTTGGTAATTGCCCAGGATGCGTGAGGAGCGAGTACCTTAACGCGTGTAGACTGTTGCTTTGTGTGGTTCACGGCGGTGTTGTTGGGTGGGGGAGCCGTAGTGGATGGAGGAGTGTTTTCTGTGGGCGGAGACGTCGAGTTAGTGGCTTTGGAGAGGATAGAGTCTGGGTTGGGGGAGTTTGTGGTGGAGGTGGGTGGCGTAGAGCTGGGAGATGAGGAGCTAGAGATAGTTGGAGAGGTACAGATTATGACAGCAGGGGTGTCGGGGGAGAGAGGAGGTTTGGCTGGTGGGGGGGGGTGGAAGGAGGGAGGTTGAGGGGGAAGGAGTCAGAGGAGAAGGAGCGGAAGGATGAGGAGTGGAAGTAGGAGAAGTGGAAACGGTAGGAGAGGGGGAGATTTGTTTGTCCCGTGCCTGTGTGCGCGGGTGGGGGGGGGGCTTTGGGGTGGGTTATTTTGGATTGGCACGGGTTGTGGTGAACTGAGTGGGAGTGTGGGTAGGGGTGACGGTGGGAGCTGTGGGAGAAGGGGCGGAGATGGGCGGAAGAGGGGTGGTGGCAGTGGAAGAAAGGCTGAGTTTTGATAAAGAGGTGGAAGGGGTGCGGGCAGGAGAGGTGGTTGTGACAGAGGCGAGAGTAGTGGCTAAGGAAGATGCAGGGACAGGAAAGGCGGCGGGGATAGCGTGATAAAAGTGGGGGCCAGTGATTCCCGGGGGGGAGGTGAACCCATCGGGGTTGGGAGGAATGCGGGTCTACTTGTGTGTTCGTCTATTAGAGCGAACACCTTTTCAGGGAAGGTGATCTGCTCTATGCCATTGGAGGCGAATAGTGTGTTTAGTAATTTGGCGTATAGACGGGGATCGCCCCTTGGCATGTCTTTTGCCACCGCTGAGAGCAGGGTGGCCAGGTGTAGTTTTGTTTTTGTGTTGTTGCTTGTGTGATGTGGAGTGGGGGTGGGCGGGTAGAGTGGGTTGGGGGTGGTTATGTGATGTGTGAGTGTTGGTAGTAGTGGGGGTCTCTGAGTGTTGTGTGCTGGGGTGGGGGGAGATATGATGTGTGGGTGAGGTGTGGTCGCTGCAGGATGGGGTGGGTGTGTCTTGGGTAGGGCAGGGGGAGCAGGCAGCGTTACGCCTGCAGCTGTGGCGAATGTTCTGGTGAGGGGAGGGGGAAGCGGGGGTGGAGTGTGTGGTTGTATGTGTTTGTTGTGGGCGTCGAATAGCATCCACGGCGTCATGGCGAGCCTTACTCAAGTAAGGGCATCTGGGATGGACGGCGACGTGGTCGCCACCACATTTCACACAAAGCGCTGTCGTTGAAGTGCAGGACGTGTAGTGGTGCCCCACTACACTGCACTTTGAGCAGATTAAGTCTGCTGAGCATATGCTAGTGTTGTGTTCGGTCTTGTAGCACCGGTGGGATTGTGTGGGTCTGATGTTTTGTTGTTCTTCAATGTTTTGTGAGTTTTTAAGTGTGCCGCAGACCTTGATGCCTTAGTCTAGCAGCATGTTTTTCGTGGTTTCGCTGGACAGTGTGATCACTGCCCAGTTCTTTGACCTGTTGAAATACAGGTCCTTGATGACCTCCTCCCCATACTCCTGACGGAGGTGAGTGCGGATGTCATCATTTGTGAAGCCACGCCACAAAGGGTTGGTCCATGTCACCCGAATCTGGTATCTCTTTAGGATACCGTCAGCGAGTTTTGTTGTGAGTTTGTGGTTGTTGAGTTTGACGGTTGTTTTGTCGTGGAAGGTTAGCGCCTCCTCCTGTGAGCGGAAGACGAGCTTGTGGCCTGTGCGTAGTTTTATGATGTTGGTGATCGGGGTGTCGTGTATGGCGGCTAGGTTTAGTAGCGTGTGGTGGTCAATTGTGGCGGGTGTTATTTATGAGGTGTGTGTTAGTATTAGGTGCGTGTTGGTTGCCATGGTTGTACTTTATACGGTTGCTTTTGACTTGAAATTTGATTGAGGTGCACCCCCGCCTCGCCGATGAGGACCCCGTGAACATGACTCGGATGTGGTGAAGGATGATGGTTGAGTATGGACCTGGTGAATTCTCGCAGATTAATGATGTATGTTATACAAAGATGGACCTTAGAATAAAATACGAAAGAGTCCAAAGATACGCTTAAGATAAGAGGTATTCTTTCAAGTAGATTTTATACGAAAGACCTTCATACATTACCAACTTTGTTATGGTTCTCTGTAAGAAAGACAAGGTGCACTTCATCAATATATGGGAAGAGATCTAGGAGCGTAGTGGGCTATTATTTATATATGAGATGCATCTTAACGGATTAATAGCTTAAAATGGACTTGAATTTCTAAATATTGTTCGGATGAAATTTCCAACAAGACTGAATTAGGAAACGAAGAATACATAGGAGACGCATGTTCGAAATAGTTTAATAATCATACATTAAATAAATATTCTACGAATATAATATGAAATTTATCAAGTTTTTAGACAAACTAGGGTGGTGTGATGAATTGAAGGTTTAGTTACATTGAGAGATTTTTTATATTATCCCAGTGTTGTATCGAACCTTTTTTGAGAATTAAAATTACTTGCTTAAAAATGTTTAATAATGATAGATTTATATAAAAAGGCTGAGAAGTTATTTTATAAATACACTAGATATGAAAATGACAGACATAAAAATAAATACTACAAAGGATATTTTAGTTAACGATTTCATGATAAATAGTAATATTAGAAACTTTTTCGTTATGAATTTAAACCACTAAAGCAAACAGAAGAGAACGATATTATTCCTTTTGCAAATCTTTTGGCCAGAATTATAAAAAAACCGGTTATATTTTGTAAACTCAATGTTCAGAACATATTTTCTAGAACAAAACAATGGACAATGCAGTGAGTTGAGTTTTATAATTTATCAACGATAGCATTTAGAACCAAAAAAGTGCATTAACAATACGTCAACAGAATATAATATTTTTTTAATGATGTGGTAAACACAACAGAGTTTGGTTGTAAATAAACATTGCAAATAATGTTCAAGAAGTTCTTGACTTATCCCGTAATTTAAATCTTTGAATTTTGTAACTTTTCCGCCCATTAAACAATTTGAATCAAATTTTAAATGCTCTAAAATATTGAAAGAATGTATTGTAATTTTTAGCGTTCATGTTTCACAATAGATACTGAAATAGTGCTCTATAATCCTAGATATTATAATATTTGAAATATAATGCCATTGATGTATAATGAGATATATATTCGAATATAGACGGTAAGTTATTGTGTATATGTTCTAAAACCAGCAATACATCGAGAATCGTAAGGAATCTATTTATTTTCAATGAGATTTCAGACGCACAATAAGAACAGCAATGAGGAAGTATGAAAGTTACATAACATTATTGTCAAAGTATGTACAAGTCCAATCGTTTGGTAAATAGGTAGGTAACTAATGTACGACAATTGGTGATAGCCTCAATCTCTATAAAGATGGTGAGTATGTTCTTAATAACGATCCTGTTTACTATATAAAGACATTAATGAACATGTGGCAATTTCTTTACCATCTTATGAAAGTAGTAGTAATCTTTGATATTAATAAACCTTTAAAATCAAAAATTTCTGATTAACTTTTTTCAATTCGCCACCAATAATTTGGAAACCAAGAGAAAGAACAGCTTTGTACAAATTTCTGAATATCTATTTTAATAGTTTTGAAGTAGTTTAAAGGAGCAATTGTACCCTCAATTTCCAAAAATGCAAAAAGAATATTCCCTAAAGATTTTGTATGCTCTTTCCTTACATCGGTTGTTGGCACTCTCTTTCAGCCCATTGATAGAGAGAGTATGGTGGACTATTTTGCGGTTCAAAGCTTACTAATTGAACACGGCTGCCAACAAAAGCGGTGTTTTTTAATATATTCATTTTTTCACGAAATTATCAAAACGTTTTATCAAATTAAAGCTGCAGATGTCATTTTTTATCGATTAACCTGATATTTTTTATACTATTACAAATAAAAGTGACTGTAAACGGTAATGGGATAATGGCAATGTAATAAATTAGATTAAATAGTCCAGTAAACCGTAGGAAGAGAGGTATCAATAAAAACAGTTAATCATGGATATCGTCGAATATAAGTGTTGATCTACTAAACTGTATTCAGAGAGGTGTTGTCACTAAAAATAGTTCAGCATGGATATCAGATATCGAACGGGGTTTTCTTTTAATTAAATATATGTTTATAAACGATTTAAACATTATTTGGGTAGCTGGCGTTTTAAAATTTCATGATGACACGAAAGGTGCCATTACGGAAAAATATATTATTTGTGAAATCTTGCAAAAAAGAACCATATGCGACATCAAATAATCAGAAATAAAATTTAAACCGAACCAACATGATAACGGATTTTGGTGCACTTATCTTGACGAATCTAAAATTTTCAAAATAATGTTCTTTAGGTTTACAAAAGGGTAAAGAGTTTTCTCAGATCTGTAACTAGATATTTTGCGTTTAAAGCGATTATTTTTTCTTTATAAAAAGTTATTGTAAGACCAGATTGTGTAAAATATTTCAAATAACTATGATATGATTATTTATACATCCTTATGCAAAAGATAAAGGCACCTCTCGTTGATGTAAATATTTAACAGATTTAATCAAAGCTTTTCTAATTTATCATATTATTCATAAATATGTATGAAAATAACGTACATTTTTATAATATATTTAAATATTTTGTTAATAAGTTCAAACTAACTTAGTGTAATTAACAAAATGTTATATTTTCTAAAACAAGAATTTAGCCAATAATTCCTATATTTCAGCTTAAATATTTAACTGTTGTTCATTCAATGTCATTCTAAATAAATAATAGGACTAAGTCTAAAGAACATATAGAAACACATAGATCACCAATCCAACTTCTCTATAGCTCGGGTTTATCACAAGTAGAAATCGGTAAAAGATAAAATTTTTAATACATTGTGTTCAAACCCCTATAAAACGATATTAAGAGACCAAGATTTTTGTTTCTTGGACGATAATTGGCCGAAAACATCTTATAACAACTATGCAATATTGTCATGGTCTTGTAAGGGCCGAGTGGTGGACGTAAGTATAGGTTTGTTACGTACTTGAAAAACTCCTGATTACGTTTCCTCTAAGAGTTATATATTTTATTTTATTACGTTATTTTAATCTTTGAGGATTTCTAGTGCCATGCTCATCGTTTCATGGTTTGAATTAAATACTTCTAAGAAAATAGATATTTAATTACAACAGGAAAAAAAAAATCTAACAGAACAAACTATACAGCTAAGAATTAAACGAGTTTATGCGAGACTTACTAATTTAAACTACATGAATATAAGGTAATAGTTGACCCAACGCTCACTTTAATATTGGGCACTATTTGACCTTCCAAAAAATAATGGAATTTCTTTACCTTTAAAACAACCACACGTGAATCCAGCTGGAGCCTGACCATGGCATAAATTTTGATGTAGACGCAAGAATATTTTTGCAGCCAGGCGCGTGGATGCGTTCACAGACACTCCAGCTGTTTGGCTGGCGGGGGGACAGGCTTGAAGCAACAGGTGATTTCTGTGCGGGCGACGGATGGCGTTAAACACGTTGTCTTAGTCAAATGATTTCAATAAGGGGATCGGGAAGCTATGCTATTTCCAATCTTCTGGTTAATCTTGGAATGGTTCGCACTGACGAGTGATGAGCAAACAAGTGAATCCTTTTACGAATGAGGAGTGTTTGTGGGAGTTCATTTTGCGGAAATTCCTTAATGGCCAGGACTCTCTCTGGTTTTTGTTGTAAACCGGGATAGGTGGTTTCTCTGACGAGAGATGATTGAGCTTGTTAGTTCTCTTTCTAAACATGGCATTAGATGTAGCACATCAGCTGCGAAGTTTTGTCGTTACACATCTGATTCTAATTTTTCTACAAATCCGGGATTAGAGCTGTCAAATTTAGGAGAGAGATGCGTCTTGTTTCGCAGGTGAAAAGAGAGTGACCCTTTAAAATCGAAGAGTAGCTTAGTTTTTTCCCTTGTTTGAATCTGGTTGGTCTCTACCAGCTGCCTTCTCTCCTCGCTAGGCAAGATTACACGTTTTGCTCAATTCAGACCCATAATTGTGACTTATTGACTCACCTAGCACCCTTGGTGCCTTTAAAGCATTGGAATCTCTGCACTCTCTTGTTCGAAGTATAAGATACTCTCAGGCTGAAGCAAGGACCGTCTCCTGTTGCAAAGAAAAATCTGCAAATAATCGGACAAAGGTAGAAGAATTGAAGATGTGTGTGGATTAGAGCTGCAGATCTTCCTGTAGCATTGGAGCCATGAGGACATAAAACTTCGTGCTTTATGTAGATGAAATAACTCAGATATTTGCTGCCGCATGGGTGCATATGGTACACGTAATATCCCACCAGGAGAAATAATCAAATAATGTAAAAGAAGGTGCAGACAGTATAATGTAAAAATGTTTGAAACAATGTCTCCTTTACACTGTAAATACAAGGCTCTTTCTTTCTTATAGCTCTCGCGGATACTCTGGACATTTAGAAATATAGAGTTTTAATAATGACACTAGTCGACTGCGCAACTTTCAAGTTAAAAAGATTCAGAATTTATACTTCTAAATTTATCACCTAAAGTGAGATCGGAACTTCATAGAAAACCCTCCTGGATCATGAATGAAACAAAAAAAGTCACAATAAGAAATCGGAATAAAATTTCTGCATTATCAACTATCTAGTTGACTTGATTTCACAAATAGACAGCACAATTATATAAATCAGGAAGGAAGGAAGTGGTGTATAAGATATTAATGACTATGTATTACAGTGTCAATTTATAATTCTCTTAACTTTTTTATGATAAAATACCCAGATAAGAATATTGTATTAGGTTAAGCGGAAATTTGAACTAGCATTAGGATCTCTTGATTTTATTAGACGCAAATTGGATAATTTGAGTAAACTATATACAGGAAGTGAAATGATGATGCTTCTACATCTGTGTATAATAGATAAAATGAAAAAGGCAAATAAGAGATGCCTAAATTTCCTTTTAATAAATTCTGAGAAAGAATAACATGGATTACAGGAGTACAGTTAGACTTGGTTTAGGTGGAACTTCCCAGACGCAATTTGTACTCTTGAGTTAAAAGAGCCGAACCTTAGTCACGCAACTCCTCTTAAAAAAATTAAGCAAACTACTCACCTTCTCATATAGCTCAGATACATCTTATTGAAGGTTTTGTGCAGTTCTCATCATTTTATTCCCACTTATTACTTATTTCTCTCAACATAATTTCATTAGAATTTAAATTTAGTAACAGAGAGGGCTGAACAATGGGTTGAAAATTGAAGTACTCCTCCAGAGTAATCTACACCACCCTGCCTCTCTCCGTGCATGAGTATTTTCATTATCTAATAGAAAAAATGAGATCTGATCACTAACGGAGTGCAGACTCAATGATTTAATGATATCTACAGAGCCAGCTTCTTAACAAATTAACTTTATGTCATTAGTTAGAGATAAGAACATATATAGTATGTACATGAATATTTCCACATAATTCGCCCCCAATGTGTACTGAAAGATTAGACTTTAATTTTAGAACAAAAAAGGCCACGTTTCTAGAAAATGCAAACACATAGTTTAGTTTCCTTGTGCCTAAAATCATTGCATCCACGAGTTAAAGATAGGGTTAAAGGGAAGCTTTGTAGAGATGTTTCTCTTCTCTTCCAACATTAATTAACCATCGTTACTGTATTCCATGTCCCTAGTAACTGGTATCCAACTGTTCAATGTCATGATGGATCTCACCCCCTATTCGTCGCTCATTGATCGAAGATTCTCAGGAAATCGATTCATATGTGAAAATAAGTAATGCATTTGATGTCTATGTTGAATCTGAAGTTTCTTAAAGCAGTTAGCATATTGGTGAGAAGTTTTGTGTAGATCCTGGCGTTTCTATTGCTAAGAAAGTTTTTCACAACCAGAACAAAAGACTCGCACACCTCCATTTCCGCTTTCTTTATTGAGTTTTCACTTTATATTTCCGTAATGAGCTGAGGGAGCTAAGGATCGTCAAAGATGCCAGATTTCAACATGGTCCTTGGGCAATCCTGGAAAATCATGCCACATAGAATGTAAAGCAGCCACCCTCTTTGTCCAGGAATTTGGTGAACATTTAATCAAGCCGAACTTGATGCACCGCGGTGGAAAAAGTATATATCTCCTCTCTGTCCAACAGAGAGTTGTTTACAACAGAGTAAAGAATGCTCTGCAAGGCACCAATTTCTCCCGTACAGTACAGTTATTTTTAGACTAATGCTGAGCTCAGGCCCTACTCTCCCGGATGCACAGAAAGCATGTTTAGTGGTGAACCCGGACTGTTTTTCCAACAAAAAGTTCACCATATTTAGGTCAACCAAATTCATAACGAATTTCTTTCAGCATCCACTTCACCACTTCATACTAATCCTTCAGTACATTCAAGTGAGCTAGAGGTACAGATGCAAACTGGTTTGCGTTCGAAGCAAAACTTATTTCAGCGATCTCATGGTGGTGTGAATGAACAGTCTCCAATTTTCGAGTTGGTAGTGTAGCACTGCACTCTTGGCAGAAGCTGCGCAGTGTCTGCAATGTACAGCTTGCTCTTCTCTTCAGGGAAAAAATGGAGGTAACCTTGATATCTGTTAAAGTGGAAGGTAATACGAGCACTGTGTGAGAGCATTTTTTCCCTTCAATCTGGAAGAAAACAGTTTTGCAGAGTACTGTGACAAGCTGATTTCGCAAAGTAGATTGTTTAGCTCCTTTTGTGAAAAAATGTGGAGCATCATTGTCATTAAACACTTCTTCTTCTTCATTTTCTTCAACTCTGGAGAAATCTTCTTGACTAAAGTCAGAAAGTTATTCAAACACAGGAAATGGAATTTTATCTAAATGAGCTACTAAGCGACGTGCTGATTAAATAGCAGGATACTTGAGGCTGCTTCGGTTCTCTCTGTTAGTCACGGTCAAATCACTATCGCAGAGGTAGAGTAAATACCATAATTTGTTTGCTTTATCCCAGTTGGTTTGCTCCGTGCTCCGGTGGAAGGTGATGCGAGCACTCTCTGAAAGGATGTTTTTATCCTTCAATCAGGACTTTGACAAACTCATTTCCCTAACTAGATCATTTAAGTCCTTTTTGTGAAAAAGAATGTGGGGCATCATCACATAACACACTGGTGGAATCTTCTTCACGAAAGTCAGAAGGTTCTTCAAAGACAGGTACTGGAAATTCATCAAAATGAGGTATAGGACGACGTTCTGACTGAAGATCAGGATGCTTGAGGCTGTTCCGGTTCTTTCTGTTGGTCTCATGGTCCCAGCCAAATCAATATCGCATTGGTAGCAGTGAGTGCCATAGTTTGTCGGATCTGACTAATCTATGGAAATTCTGAACTTCAGACAAGAATCCTTGAGAAAGATCCCACGTCGCAGTTACAGAGAGCATGTCTTGCATACCATGTGTAACGCAGTTGGCAATTCTACATTCTTTGAAATCGTGTTTTCTGGCGTCCGTTCTCGCTTATTGATATCATAGTAGACTCATTTGTGCATTATCTTCAGCATGGTTGAATTCAATTAGTTAGTGGTGTGTTCTATTTCCTTTGTTTTTTTCTTTTAATATAGACTAGGTATAGTCTAGTATAACGAATTTGCAGTTTACCCGTTGTAGCACCCCCCAGAACAGCGCCTAAATTTAAAACCATGGCCAGAAAGTGTTATTACGTTTACTCGTTTTACTAACTCATCAACCTTATAACCTTTCTGCTGCCTGATGCCTCCCCTTAAGACTTGACTCCAGAAGGTTTAGAAACTTATCTTTGGCTATTCCGATGCGCATAGCTTATGGTTTATCTCTTTAGCACCAATCAGAAATATTCTTAGAGGGGTCTTGTATAGATGTGGTAGAGTCTCACAGGAGAGAACCTCCTTCTTCATAGCAGGAGGAACGCGCTCACTTTACGGCATATACAGTTCTTTATGCATTTGTGCACTAAAGCTCGAAATCTGCCCCGGTCACCAACAGCTCTCATTGGGACATGCAACTTTAACCGAATACCTGCCAACGTTCTCATTTTGGGAACAGAAAAAATAAAATCATAACAGGTACAACAATAGTTGAAAGTATTTCTTGGTTACTTTAGTTTGTGAAAGATAAAAGAACCATTTATCAAAATTTCAATCTTAATGTAATTAATAAACATCGCAGTCACGTAATTTTTTTCAAAATTTCCATTTTTAGAAGTTTTTAATATTATGATTGTAAATGGACGTGGATGATTGATATGGAAGAAATAAATATTAAAGTCAAATTTTGAAACATGGATCAAATAAGTGATCAATAAATTTTTTAAAACTAAGTAAGTTAGGAAAGAACATGAAAAATTAAATTGTAATTATATGTTCCCAACATGGAAACGTTCGCGGTCGATGCTAGCAACCTATACTCTATTTTACATATCCGAATAGATCAGGTTGAATCTTGTCGTAATCTCTAAGATAATTTTTTGTCTAATCTTCATCATAGAAGGATCTGAGTATGTTTCATTAATGCACGCTAATTCAATTTACGGGTAAGTTATTGATATTTCTCATGTATCAAAATATTTTCATGTATTACCTATGTAACGTTTACACACAATTACAATTATTTTTTTAAATTATATGTGCTCTTATCAAAATAAATTATACAGATTTTGTAATTACGTCATGTTTAAAAATTTACAACAGTTGAACAGTGGCTCTTTATTGTTAATATTATTTATATCATATCATATTTGGTATTATTTATTATATACCACCTTATTATATTTATATGCATATATATATACTATTTAATTATTATATATATAATTATATATATTCTCTTATATATAAATATTTAATGAATATTATATAATTTAACAATTGTAATCAAATTGTCTCGATGTGATATCATGCTATCGAAAATCCAAACTAATACGGAAAGTGAAAAAATGCGAATAGATAAATAAAAAAATATGACTCTGCATATATTATTTCTTTAGATAGTTCGACTAAAATTAATTTTATTTCTTCTTAAAATTTGTCAACACATCGAATCGGCATCTGTTCCTAGGAAATGCCATAAATGAAGTCGGGAATACCAATAACGATATAGATATTGTCATCCTTCCTCCAGCCAGTGGGGTTTCAAACATTGCGAGTGTAAATGCACGTGGAAGAAGAATATTCGGATTGCGCCATTACCACTCAGGCGAAAAATGATGGAGAAAAAAATAAAATCTTTGTTTAGGCCGACATAAGGTTCTCAAAACCAAATTGCATTGCAGTCTGCAGTAGTGAGGATTAATTCTCCATTTATAAGCTTTTTTTCTAGCGCCAAATAGTTTCATTCATTGTTAAGCAAACAAACTTGTACGTTAGACAAGTCAAAATGAGGTGGATATCATGGTCTTTGAGCAGAGGACAAGTATTGGTCAACCACAGAGGATTTAAAAGCACCCAATTATTCCGAAAAATGAGTAGAGAGCGATTTACAGCAATAAAGAAATATTTTCATATTGCTCATAATAATAATTTGGCTCCATCAAAGGTTGAGAGAAAAATGCCAGAAGTTCGCGACTTTTCGCCAAACCGTTGGTATAGAGGGGTCGATGGTGCCATACAGGGGGCTTCACAGTGCCAAACAGTTCATCAAGAACAAGCCAGTCATGTTTGCAGATAAGCTTTGGATGCTCTGCAACTCGAATGGCTTCCAATAAAATTTTGAATTCTATTGTGGAAAGGATCCATCCGAAAGATTTGGCTTGGTTCTAATGTTGTAAATGTTATTATTGTACCAATGATCTACACGTACTGTCATTTACTTTTATTGACAATTTTTTCATAAGTCATTCACTTCTAATTGACTTTGCTAGGAAACGCGGGCTTGTGTAAAAGTTGGTGAAAATCGAACTGGTCACTGCCCTTTAATGTCAAGCAAAAATTTAAAAGAAAAACAGAAGACACTTTGATTATCGATGTGATGGAACAGTCCTGTGTCTCAATTGGAATGACAATACCGCAGTCACTGTCACTAGCAACTATATTGTGGTAAATCTAATTCACAAATCCACCATACAGGTCAGAAATAAGTGTAAGAAAGCCATCTCTCTGACTAGCACATTAAAATGTACCACTCAGGAACGGGTGCAGTTGACGTATGTCATCGATTGTTGTCAGTATATAGACCTAGATGTAAAAGCAAGAAGTAGTGGTCAAATTAGTTCACTCACATCGTGAACCTATCTGTAGTAGCTGCTTTCAACTTTACGAATATACCAATCCAGAGAGTAAAATGACTCAACTACCGTTCAGGAGAGTGGTTTCTTGCGCACTAGTAAGAAGTGCGACTTATCCAGCTCGACTTGCTGAACCATCCGCTGCCCCTTTCCAAGCGCGCAGTTACGACAGACTAAACAGCTATCATTTAGATTTACACCGGAAAGATGTACTGTTATTTAATCAAAAACCTTATTTTCTAAGAGTACTTTTATTTAAAATAAAACTTATTATTATAAGTTGTCAATTTTATTGATTTTATAACACAACATTTCAAAACAAATAAAGAGTATTCGTTTATATGCATTGTTTAATTTTCACTCATTAATAAGTTCCCGGCACCCGCTGACGTTCCCATTTTTGGAACATAAATAAGATCTATGTTAGCAAATGGGTTTTCCATAAACTTAAATTCGATAGAGAGACTAAAACTGTGAAGAAATAATAAACAAACATTTAATGAAAAAACTTTCATTTTGAATTAGAATTTACAATACTTCTCTAAAAACAACATTACATTGTTTTTCATAGAGGAGAATATATAGATAGAGATTGTTATCAGCTCCTTCACTACAACATCCTTCCTAGATTTGAAGATGAGAGAATCAGGCTTCTTGTAATTGTAGGCCAACAACTTTGTAGGTTTGTTCCTATGATTAGTATATCGTAAATTGCGTTGACCATTTGCTTCTTGCTCTCTCTTAGTTATTTGCCTTAACTTTCTGCCTAAACTCTATTTTGACGTTGGATAGAAGTTCCTTATAATTTCTTTTGACCTTCCATTGATGAGTTTACATCTAAGCTGACTTGAAGTTGTTCGAAGGTCTCTCACTAATTGACCAGTTTGTTTAGAAGCTCGTGTTTGAAGTCTTTAATTGATTTTTATTCTGCTTAAGCTGATGATCCTCGTGCTCATATACATTTAGAGCTTGAAGAATTTCCACAAATGTCCTTTTGGTTGGGTGATAATCACCTATAACATTATAACTAATCATTTTTTCGAAATTATATATCGAATAAGTTTGTCTTTTAAAATAAGAGCCGTGCTGATATGCGGTTACGGTAGAAAAATTTTGCCCCATTCAATGTGCAAGAGGACGCTGCTTGTCCACCTCAAGAAAATGGATGTATCCAAAGGACTTGAATGATCAGCGTTCACTTAGCGGTCCGGATGCAGATTAAATGGGGCGAAAGACTGCGATCGAACCATAAAATCTTCATCATACTTTGTCATTTATTCTTTTACATCTTTGAAAAGTTTTGTTCTAAATTCTTAAGCTAATTGCTTTATATTTTTTAACTTTTAATAAACTCTTTATATCAAAATAATATTGTAAAAACTATAGTCGAAAATTTAAAAATACTTGCAATAGGTGATTAAGTTTGCTTTCATTTTGGCGCTGAGAGCAATAAAATTTTTTCATACAAATGTTTTTGAGCAAGCTATTAAAAGTAGCGGAACCTAACATAGCTTATAACTTTTTAGGTAAATACAGATCTGTATGTAATTCTGTGCAAAACTTTAGCTTAGTCGGTCAAAAATAATAGATATATATATATATATATATATATATATATATATATATATATATATATATATAATATATATATAGAGAGAGAGATAGTCAAGCTTAATTAGTGACCCTACTCCTGGCAAGAGGGCCATGCACTTCACTAATGGACCTTTGGCCTGTGACCTGAGGGCACCAAAACCTTTTTTGAATCAAAAGAATGCCAGTAAAAATCTCGAAAAGTCCTCAAGTTAAAACATAAAGTAATGGAGAAAGCAATTAATTGAGGTATAAAAAATACTTGAAAAACCTCAAACATATTTACTGGCTTAAAATTTATAAATATAAACGAATAAATATTTTGATTTCTATAAAAATAATATGCTCTTAATTCGGAGTATGATGGCTCGTAGTTTCTTCGTCTAAATGAGTTTCGTAAAGGTTTTGTGATCGTCGTCTATTGTTTGTAAGGTATTTTAAGTGTTTGTTAATGGATTTTGATGAACTTTTTGGACGGATGTATGTTAGGACCTAAATATATTTTAAAATTTAAGGTCCTATTCAGATCCTAAGGCAAATTCAGGACAATCTAATCACTTTGATCAATTAACAATATGAGAAGGGCAATTTCTGACATCGAGTTAGATCGATGGTGCTGGCACAAGCACTGGCAGGCGTTAAAGGATATTATATTCTTAGAAAGATACAACTTCTTTTCCCCCAAATAATACTAGAATTATGCCACAAATTCTTTAATAAAGATAGTCTGAATGAAGGGAAACTGAAATTCAAGGGGAGGACGGCCAAGAAGGAAGGAAACAAAATCGACTCTCTGATTATATCATCATCGTCGTCATTCCCTGCTTCTCCACGAAGCTGGTTGTCTGAAATTCAACACCGCTAAATCTACCCATATCTGCCCACATTTAGATCCTATTAAGCACAAGGCCGCCCATAATTTAGTCCATGCCGAAGTCCCTTTACGGCCATAAGGTACTAAGTCCTGTAGCAACCCGTCATATTAGGGTTTGTGATAGAACGGTCTGAGGCCGCTTAAATTCAACCGCTATCACATGTTGTTTAGAAACACGTTGCTACCCACGTGCATCTTCGCGTCGAAGCCAGGCACCTTATCGCCACCTGAGTCAATATTTAACCAAGGAAGTTCATCCCCCCCCCCCGTTTCGCCCCATGCGTCGATCTCGCCAGATTGAGTTAGGCTTATGGGCAGATAAGGTATTTTCCAAGGCGCGGCAGGAGCAGTCCCTCGAAGCCCCCACTCCATTGTCCCCTACGCCAAGGGGATGGCTCCGACTATTTATATGGAAACTTTACCGATTAGAGCAGATCAGATCCAGATTATTTCGCGAGACATCACGCCGATCTGGACTCACCTTGTGCACCAGGGGCCCTCTACCTCGAGATCCACCATTATTGTCCAGAAGAGGACAATATCCCTTAAGTGCCAATGTTCGAGCCTTCAAGACGCCAAGTCCACAAGGCCCACCCTGTTATTCAGAAAGAGAACAACGTTAAAACAGCCATTGTTCTTTGAGCCCGTTGACAAGAAACGGTTCTCACCCTCCCCCCTGTTGTTCAGAAAGAGAACAACGTTAGAACATCCATTATTCCTTGAGCCCGTAGACAAGAGACGGTTCTCACCCCCCCCCCCCTTGTTGTTCAGAAGAGAGCAACGTTAGAACAGCCATTGTTTTTCAAGCTTGTTCGTCAAGAAACGGTTCTCATTCCCAAGACGTCACGTCAGGAGAATTTAATCCCCTCCCTTCGGCTGGAACTCGCCAGCGGACCTGAAATTCCTTCGCGTCGCCTTCCTCTGCACAACAACTTGTAATTACGTAAGCTGAGCATTACCTTTGAGTACCTAACCTTTCGTCAACCCTACCCTGTGTTTTAAATGGTTTAGCGATCCACCCATCCCTTCAATTTTTATTCGTTTACCTTTTAAAATCTCTCTTAAATCTTAATACTCGGATTAGCCAGATATTCCCACGACCCTTTCCATTCTCTGTTTATGTAAACATTTTCCGTTTTGTGTGTTGTTGATAGTTTAATTAATAAAACTCTATTTTATTAATGATAGCCATATTATTATCCTTGAGCTCAGTTCCACTTCTTAAGCATAATGAAGATAAATAACATCGGTCAACCAGATAACCACGCACTCGAAATATAAGAATAGTTCCCTCAACGAATAGTTATATATGGTATATCGTCGAGAGTCTATTCTACGACAGGGTTCATCTCTGGGCATAAGGGTCATTTCAAGATCATTAACGAACTCTCTCCACTCACAACAATCATACACAATACCATCCATCCAATCAACTTTTAGGCGAGCGTCCAAACTTCTAAGACTCTGACAATGACTCATTCTTCTTACTACCTTAGATCTCTTAGCTTCAATCTTATCCACGCCATTTTTCACACCATACACATTTCTTGCCCAGCCGTTCCTTATGACTGTTCTCACTCGAGAGCTTTCCTTTTCCTTCCATACCCTAGTCTCACTCACATACACTATTGTTCGCTTCGGCTGACTCTGATGCAGCTTCCTGCAAACTTCCATAACGCTTTAATTGCTGTTTAGGGTATTGCACAACTTCTGTCTTCTGTAACACTACATCTTAAAATATATAATTAAAACTTCACTCTTGTACAAGGGTAACGCCATGGATTTGGATTTCACACCTAAACTTATTCTTACCCCTATATATCATTATTTCACTCTTTTCTGCATCCAACTTTGGACACATCCTCTCACACATACACCTAAAAAAAGCTTCAAATAATAGTTCCAAATCTCTCTCACTATCAGCCAACAACACCAGATCATTAATATACACCAATTAAAATCTTAGACCTCTTTAAATCATTCCAATACGTAACCTTCTCAATATTCCATCCATGAAGATGTTGAGCCTTCATGGTGACATAACACAACCTTGAATTACTCACTGCATATGATAATCCACTTAATCCTGGTATATTTCACTCAAACGCAGACCTTACTTCCAAAATAAATACTTTTTAACCTATCTAATATTATTTCGCTCATTCATTACAATCTCGACACTAACAAAATTTATTTCTTATCCACACGCACATCGATTATAGGAATGGTGTTCACGTAAATATTATTAACAGAAGCCGCAATAATGGGGCCAAAAACTGATAATTCTTTTAAGAGATTGAATAGTAATAGAATGAGGGAAATTTTCAGTAAGACTTTTATTTTTTGTGGACCCTAATGGCATTTATTCTTATGGAAGTCTGTCGTATAGAGCAAAATTTACCAAGCACATCTGCAGAAAGCAAGGTTGCCTTTTCAGGAAAGAGTGGCAAGGCAGACGATGCCTAGCTATGGCGCTATCGCAATCACGACGAATAGTTCTGCTCAATCACATCACAACAATAAGTAGCTATTTACTTCTATCATACAAACAACATGCCCTCGTTACTCCATCATGCTCACGCAAAGAGTCTGAAGCTCAGTTCAGTGTTACAATTAGAATCTGTAAGAGCATCACACGCCTCATTCACTTCCTAAACAGTTCTATCTTTTTAAATTAATCATGAAAAGCAGTGGCTATTTTTGCATTTTTCCTATACGCTAAATCTTTAATTTTGATCTGTATCATTCTTTCTGTTATCCAGCATTTATAAATTGGTTTTTATTCATGTTTTCAGCTTGATGAAACTCCTATAAGTCATAGAACTTTAGAGTGTATGAGGCTCTTTAGAAACTCGCTAGTGGCGTTTCATGCACATTCTCTTAGTATTTTGGCAGCCTCCATTCCCAAAATATCTCCGGATAGATGCTTTTAATTAATCAAATTCACGAAATTATGGTAGTTTTTTCCCAAAATAAGGACTTCAGGAAATAATGACTAAACTTTATGGCCATATCAAAGTTTAAGTGTCATTATGAGTGCTGCGATTTAATTATTCCTTTTATTTCTACTCTTTTTCGAAAGAAGTCTAACTTCTCTGAAGTTTATACAGCCCTCCCACACAGAAGCCAGTAATTTATGTGCGCCAAGATGGCTACATTCTTTGTAATTTTAGTTGCCGCCGAAGAAGTGATAAGCAAATGCTCTCGTAAAAAGGTTCATCAGTGCAGCAAAACTCACCAGAAGTGCAATTGCATTCGTTTTGAAGGTTAGTGATTGTGACCCAACCACTGTATTAAAATTTTAGTAAATTGATGATAGAGTAAATGCTGGTTACTTATCATTAAGAAAGTACAAATAATGAATATAGAGTATTATTGTAGCGAAATAATATGTTTCAGAAACAATACAAAATTGAATAGAATTTTTTTTTAGCTGTGCGCACATAAGTCAAAATTTCCTCTTTTGTCTTATGACTTTTGTATATAAAGTTTAGCATTGAAATCTTCATCATAGTTTACATTAATTAAAACCAGTCTTTAGTAGTAGTTTCGCTCTACCTAACCTCATCACTCAGTTACCTTATGGAAAGGTTGTATTCCTAAATCGCTTTGGGAAAGATCAGTTCTCTTTTGTTTCGTGTAATTAACACCTTGATATTTTACATTGCTTTAAGAATTTTGTGGTCAAATTAAGTATTTGATAGGAGTTTTGTTTCAACGTGATTGTGTAGTAAGGTTTATTCACATGGTCTTTTTTTGTTATTATACAGTTTGTAACTTTAAATCAGCGTGTTAAGTATTTAAATAAAAGATTTTGTTTCATTATATTTATTGGGTCAAATGGCTGCTGAAACCTAGGTAATCTTGGTGACATTTATTTATATTTAAGTTTAGCTTTTCTCTGTCAAAGTTGAAATTGACCTACGGGAAAACGTCTCGATTAGCTCAGTAGTCACTACGATTTTTTGATGAATACCCGTTTGTTTATGATAGTATTACAACCTTTGTTTCTCAGTAAGTCATGAAAAAGCTTGGAATATTCTTGTATTTAAATGGGTTACGAGATGCTGACAACCATGTCACGACATCTCATTCAGTTTATGAAAAGAAGGTAAGGTTTCATGGTTAAATTTCGAAAAATGGCCGCCCTCGATTTTGAAAAAAGTACGCAATGCTATATAGAGTATATCTAAAGGTATTGTATATTTTAACGTTATATGTTCCTTTTATGTGAAATATGCGAAAAGGGGAACTCTTCTAGATGTAGCAGGCTGGGTTAGGTGATCAACGAGCTTCCTTAGGATAAGGGAAAATATTGAACTGAATTCTGTATTCTTTGGTAAATAACTGGAACAAGCCTCAAAATGGCGAATGGTAATAACTTCTTTCTTGTTTAATAATAATGATTGCTAACCTTTGTTCCACGTCCTATGTGTTGGAAAAGTTAGAAGTTTCAAAGTATATAGTTCGAGTAGAGTGGATAGGGAATGAGTATGAGATATTGCTGTTTGATGGGTGACCAGCGATCTCTTGTTTGTTCCTTATTATCGTTTTATAATAAATTTTTTTCAAGGCTCTCACGCCTCTATTGTTCTTTGTTGTTTGTGTTTTTTTTGTTTTTTTGTGCATTCTCTTGTTTTTGTTTGTTTTTTATCGTGATCAATATTCTACGTAAATATTGGTGCGGGATTGACAACGACTAACGGTTTCCAGCTTGTAAAATTTCTCCTATTGTTCCTCAGATGATTAAAGTGAATCTACAATTTTCTATTTTCTTCTCTGTTTAGAGGTTCTTCTAGTTTTCCCTATATTTTCGTGGCCCTTTTGTGAAGCAATTGTGTTTATTGGTTCTAAGTTAATTTCTGTGTAGATCTTGTTGTCTACGGTGTTCTCTTCGTCTCGTATTTGTAATTAATAATAATTCTTTGTTTTGTACCCTTTGAAGCTTGAGAGGTATTGAGAGGTATTGTTGGGTACAATAATACCGATCGGCATAATGCATTATATATTTTAATTTTGTTTTTGTGTTCAAACTTCAGAGTTGGAACAATTTTGTGAGATTGTATTTTTCCTAGGTTTATTCTTTCATTGATATGTTTTTTATATCGGTTAGAAGTTATTTATATCCCGTGATCCTTGCCCTCTTGTTTGTATCTATATCTCTGTTCTTTGATAAGTACTCGCGATGTTTTGCGTCTTCCCACTGGTACGATTATAAACTTGTCCTGATTAGTTCTGATTTTCCATTTCTTTTCATAGTTGTTGATATTTGCGAATTCTGCTGCAGTTATTCTAGCCATCGTGGGTGATGATCGAGATATCATCCGCGAATTGTATGTATATAGTACTTTCAAAAATAGGGTTCTGGTAAATCCCTTGTGTATATGTTATATAGTAACAGACTAAGGCATCCCCCTTGGGGGACCCCCTGATATATCACGAATTCGAGTCCCCGGTAGTCTCTATTTCGATATGTGCTTTGCGATCCGTTACGTAATCGCACAAACATTTGGTTATAATTCTGGGAAATCCTAACGTTTTAATCTTATATTTAAGTCTAATTCGCCATAACTTGCCAAATGCCTTCTGAACTTCTCTCAGGACAATGTCTATGTATCTCTTTTCGTATTTAACCTTTGCGATCGCTTCAACTAGTATTGTCAGTGGTGTTATGGGATTAAATTGTTATCCTCAAGATGTTGGCTGAGTCTGTTTCCAATCATTTTCTCTAAAAGTTTAGCTATGGATTCGAGTAAAGTTATGAATCGGAAGTTTTCGGGTTGATTCAGAGGTTTGCATGGTTTGGGTAGGAATATTAATTTTCCTCTTTTCAAGGCATCGGAGAAGTAACCTGCGCTGATTGGCGCGTTGAAAATATCTTTTATTTTTCCAAGAAAGATATTCTGTACTCTTATTAAATTTTCCCGTGAAATCCCTGAATCGCCGGGATTTTTTTTGTTTAGTCTTGATTATAGTAGTTTAATTTCTTGTAAGGTTATTAGTTTAACTCCTTGCTCTTCTAATATTATAGCAGAGGCAGTTTGGTTGGGCGTTATTTCTTCGCCATTACTTTCTAAGTCTTCTATTATAGTGTTTTCATCTTCGTGGCAAAAATATCACTTCAATGTTCTTTGAATGCCATTTCTATTTCTTGCGGTTCTTGTATGTCTTCTCCTTTGTGATTAATGGATATCTTTGTTTTTTGTTTTATATTTCCTCGTATCATGTTAATTTTTTGCCCAAAATTCTTTGGGATTAATTTTTCATCTATCATCTCCACTAGCTAGTCCAATCTGGCGCCCCTCTTTTCCAAAATTGCCGCAGTTAGTTTCTTTTAAATGTTAAGGAGATGTTCCCTATAGCCTCTAAGTGAACCAATTTGTTCTATCCTATCTCTTTATTTTATTTGTTTCATAGTTCTGTAATTAATAGAATACGGGCATGGTGTGATAAGGTTCTTAATGTTGTTTTCGGGATATGTACTGCATCTGCTTCGATTAGTGCCTTCACTAATTTATGGATAGCTTCATCTATTTCTTTGAGAGTAGCTTCGCTTAGATCTGGTTGTTGAAAATTTTGTTTATCTTCGGCGTATCCGCGCTAGTTTGCATTTTTGTAATTTTTTTCTGATCGGGCACTTCACTTGTATAGGATCGGCTGAAATTTTTGACACCACTATTACCTGGTCGCTAGTAGATAGTGGGCCTCTTTCTAATAGATAGTTATAGCGAAACCTAGGGGACGCGAGTACAATGCCTGGTTTTGTTGCTCTTGTTCTTCCAATATATGTTGGAAAGGCCGGACCTATACTTTCTATTATTCCTCTTTCCATTAGTAAAATCCAGATTTTTGCCTGCATTATTGTAGTTCCCAGTGTACCCTGAGGTTCTTGTGCGTGCATTTAGATCTCACATGAAGAGAACACTGTCATTTTTTTCAAATATATCCATAAAGTTGTGCATGGGTCAATATCCTCTTCTCCCGTCATAATGAGCATGTTGCCTGTTTCCGTCTTGATTTTAATAGCTAGGTATTCTTCAACGAGTTCTTTTAACCTAGTAAATTCGAATCCCTTCTTTACAGCCATAGCTACACCGTCATAGATGTATAACTGTATATATTTGATAGGGGTGGTTTCGGGACTGATATTTATTTCGTTCAATATAATATAATACGTTATGATATATTATTTTTAGTTTTCGTTTGATTTCCATTGTTTCGTGATATTCTATTGTTCCAGTGAATGTCTTCTCTCTGTCTTTTTAAGCTCTCTTTCGCAAGGGGATTTTATTATTCCACAACGCTTCTTTTTGAATTCCTTCCTTTTGATTTTGTAACACATTTCTTTGGTAATCTTGATACCTGCGCTTATGATGAATTGATGCATTTCGTTGTCCGAGTAAGAGCCATCAAATTCATATTTATACATTCCTCTTTTTATTACCAGTATAATTTCTTTTGTATTTCCTATAGAGATGGGTGTATCTTCTGGAGCGTAGAATATTAAGTTCAATCCTTGTCCTCTTTGTTGTTTTTTTGTGTCTAACATCGGGAAATGATGTTTCCTGTTTCCTCCTCTTCTTCCGTTTCTCCTTTTTGTTGGTTCTGAGTAGCGAGCAATATTCGTTAGTTGTTCCACATCCATTCTTTCTTCTGGTGTTTGGTTTGTCATCTGTCTGATCCTTGGGTCTTTTTGTGTGAGGGTATGGAACGTACATACTCGCATGCCGCCAGACAATCGTGGGAACGAAAGAAATTTGTCGTTGGAGTTGACCTTCGTCTCCACTTTCTCCCACCCACCATCCCCCGACAGTCTACCGCCCTCATGCGCCTTCCCCTTGACCTAAGTCGTGATCCGTGCAAACTTCCCCAACAGGCAACAGGAAGTCTGACGAAAGAAGGCCTATCTCACAGAGAAGCCTAAATTCTATTTGCCTTCTCTATGATACCATGGAGATTGTCCAAAAAGTGCTGCGATAAGCGAATTGTCGTAAATAAAATCTCTCTCTCGATTATACAAAGTCCGCAGTATAAATGACAACGCCGTTGATCCCTCTAGAGAAGTGTTCCAAACCTACTTGCGTAACCCTCACGTTGAACGGAGTCGTTGCCGTAACGTATCGACTGCCAACGCGCCGCTGAATTAACTTGGTTGCTGTCTCAAAGTGTTCCTGAGGCAAATCCCCTCCCGCAGAGTCTGTGACTAGAAGAATACGCTCTGTTGCTTAACGTAACTTGAGAAAGAAAAAGGAACATCCAAATAGTTACTGGAAGTTACTAGTGTTAGTATCACCTCCAGTTAGGAGTGAACTAACCGAAACTGTAATCAGCAGCCCCGAACCTGTCTTCTTATCCCCCCTTTCCCCAAGAACTCGTGTTAACGCCACCCGAACCACCCCGTCTGGACTTGAGTAGTTATCTCTCCAATCCATCACAATTAATGGGAATCTGTAAACCCGCTGTCCCTCTATTCTTAAATTGCCCATTTAATTAACAGTGATTGATACTCACATTGAGTCATTATAAATCTAGACGCTTAACGTTAGTGTTATCCTCTCCTCCTTTTTTGAAGAGATTCAAGTAAGTCATTCCCTGTTATTATTATTTATAATTGCTGTCAACCCGAACTAATCCGGTTTAATATTTAATCCTTATTTACCTAAATGCCCGTTTAACTATTGCTACTAATTATTATTTTGGTGTAAAGTGAAGTTTATTTTTGTACGAGTGTTTATTTGTGGCTCCTCCTTTTTGACGTACTCGTGGCAAGACTTTAATTAAGAATCCCTTCGGCTAATTTATTCAACCTGTATTATGCACTCTTAAAATTTAACAATCACAAAACTCCCCCCAGTAACAAGTGGGACTTTTTTAGTGAGAATCCTGGCCACGGCGCAACCCGCCTCTAATCAGCTTTCGCACTTTCAGTAGGAATTAAAACCTATATATATATAATGATCGTAGATTGACTCATAGGGTCTCAAAACCATCGACTTAAACAAAAGCGGTGTGTCCAGATCAAGGACTAGAATAATTATTGGCCCAGACTATGAGCAATTCTATGACATATATAAAAGTGTTGTCAGCTTTAAGGGGTCAAACTTTTGAGAAAGCGAACTCATATAGCCTAAAACTTGCAAACGTCCAAGGAAGCCTAAATAAACTAACGTAAATTTTAATAATTATAGTCCATTCCCCGAAGGAATATAAATAATAACCATTAATAATCCTTTCTAGATAGCAAAAACAAAGCTAGGAAAATATTTGTTATTTTGGGGGTTAGTTATTAGATTGTATCGGTTAGGAACAATCGCAGCTTCTAATTCTCTTACTAGGTGCGTAAGTTCTTTCGTGAGTCACCAGTTGCGTCAGCAAGAGCAGCAATGGCTTCACAATCGTTCGAAGTTTTCATCAAGCAAGGACAAGCTCTCGGTCTCAAAGGACAGGAACTGAAGGAATTCGTCCAAAGCGAACAGAGAGAGGAAAGAGCACGTGAAATGGAAGTAAGAAAAGAAGTGTTAGAACTGGAAGAAAGAAGAAGAAAAAAAGAGTTAGAATTTAAAGAAAGAGAAAGGATTCGAAAGATGAAAGGGAATTAAGCAGAGACCAAGTTGAAGTCAGTTCTGTTGGCCCCCGCTATGAAACTTCCCCAATATAAAGACGAGTAAGATTTGGGCTCATACTTAACGCATTTTGAAAAGATCTTCGAGGTAAACGGATGGGCCATAGAATCCGAAGGAGTCAGTAGATTGCTTCCATGACCTAGTCCGTGCTTAAGAGAAATTTTCATCTCGTTACTACATGAAACCACAATAGACTACAGCACCTTGATGGCCGAATTGCTATCCGCCTTCAGCTTGAACCCTCAGTACTACCGCGCTAAGTTTAGATCGGCTAAAATCCAGCCTGGTCAAACTTACCGACATTTTGGATATATCCTAAAGCGAAACTTCCAGTTCTGGCTAGAATCCTCCAAAGTCGAATTGGAGTATGAGGCCCTGATTGACTTTATGTTAAAAGACCAGCTATTGTCCACCCTTCCCCAGGAGATCCGAGCATTCGTGCAAGACCGCCGAGCGTCTACCTTTCAAGAATGCCTCGAGGAAGCTGACCTCCATGCGACAAATCATCGCCTATACCACAGGATACCCGGAAGAATAGTCCCCCATCCCCAAAGAATAAATTTAGTCAATGGAAGTCCCAACAAAGGAAACCCCCTCCATTGATAAGGACCACAGCCCCGTTCAGGCCAAAGAATAAGCCTTTTGTAGCCCACGAAGACAGGAAACCCCCAGTTTTCAATACCCCTACAATAACCAGCACCAGATTAAGCAGGTTATATGCTACTCCTGCGGTTTCCCCGGCCATTATAAGTCCCAATGTGTACAGAATTCCAGCCTACGTCCCACTTTGAGCCAACAAGTTCACCAAGTAACCGCTACCCTTCCCCCGGAACAGCGGGCCGTGCTTACGTCATCCCCCTCATCTCCATCCCCACAGGAATTTCAAGTGAACTTCCTGTTCAACAAGAGTTCCCCCGGAGGACTAAATTTCGAAACTGGCTCGATCAATGGCTGTAAAGTGTCCACCCTCGTGAGAGACACAGGGTGCACATACATGCATTGTGGTGTCAGGCAAATTGCTTCCCCCTGTTGACCCCCAACATAAGAAGTACGCAATTGTACACAACTTCTTGGGTCAAGAAAATAGATTCCCGGTAATCCGCTGCCATGTAGTGTACATATTTCACTAGTTGGGCCGACGTAGTGGCAGCCCCCATCAAATTTTGCTCGGTATTCTTTGGCCAGAGCACACTACTCTCCCCGAGTGAAGTGACTTAAGCTGTCTTCACTCGAGCGCAAGCTAGCCGCCAGGCCTCTCCCATAACGCGCCTTTTCACCCCAGAGGCTCCTTTAGAGGTTCCAACGAGTAATGCACAATTCCTCAGAGCTCAGCAGAGCTGCCCTTTACTTCAATCCCTTTGGGAAAAGGCCCGAAAAAACGAAGAGGTGATCGTTCGAGTGAACCGTCCCATAAGGTACATCATTAACGACTCCCTTCTGTTTTGCACCTCACGAGATGAGTCTAACCCACCTTCCAAGGTCACGTGTATTCCGCGCACACATGTAGACCAAATCCTGCGAGTAGTAAATGAAAGTATTTAAATACTTTTTTTGGCCCGGTGCAGCCAAAAATATTGCAGAATTCTGCAAAACGTGCGATTTGTGCCAGAAAACCACTGCAAAAGGTCAAATAGCCCCAGCTCCCCTGCAAAGAACCCAAGTCATTTCAGAGCCCTTCTCGAGAGTCGCCATTGACCTCTTCGGACCAATTCACCCCCCTCCCGCCAAAGGTAATACACATGTACTAACATGGATAGACTGCGCTACCTGATTCCCAGACGTTGTCGCTCTAAAAAGAATCGATAGTATCTCTTGCTCTGAAGCCCTTATTTCCATTTTTTCTAGAGTAGAATTGCCCAAAGAAATCTTGTCAGATAGAGGCCACCAGTTTACCTCTGAGCTCATGGAACACGTGAACACCCGGCTCCAAATCAAACCTATTTTTACCATGCCCTTCCATCCGAGCGCGAACGGCATGTGCGAAAAGTTCAATGCAACCTTGAAAAGCATCCTCAAGAAGCTTTGCATGCAACAACCCCAAGAATGGCACCGATATTTGCCAGTTGCGTTATTCGCATGCCGCGAAATTCCCCATAGGACCATCGAATTTTCCCCGTTTGAGCTCATGTACGGGAGGAACGTGCGGGGGCCCCTCAGTATTTTGAAGGAGTTATGGACAAATTCCCGTATGTGTCCAGAATTAAGGAATACTTATTCCTTCGTCCTTAAACTAAGGGAAAGATTAAAAATGTGTTCTGACATAGCAGTCAGAAATTTTGAAATTAATATGGAAAAGTATCGGACATACTTTGATCTAAAGGCCAAACACAGAAAACTGAAGCCCGGAGATGAAGTTCTACTCTTACTCCCCACGGACTCCCATAAACTTCTCTCCCAATGCAAAGGCCCCTACCCCATTCAGAAAACCCACGGATCGGTCGATTACGTAATAGAGACACCCCCAGGTGATAAGTTATATCACATAAACATGCTAAAAAAGTATCATCGACAGGCCTGTATAAACAATATAGTCGCCTTCGACGAAGAAAGGGTAATTGACGCCGTCCACCCAAACAACCCCCTAAATATTGTTAATTCGATTTGCATAGAGTCAAGCGAAGATTGTTCCCTCTCCGTCCTCCCGTTTAAACAGCCCTCATAAAGGAACCTTTTCCCGAGTTGGATGTAAGCTCCGACCTCACCCCTGCCCAAAGGAACGAAATGATGGCGCTTTTGGAAGAATTTAGTGACGTCATTTCCGAGTCACCAGGAGGCTCGACTCAGTTCGAACATGATATCGCCCTCACTACGCTCAAACCTGTGCGATGTAAGCCCTATCCCGTACCGGTGCACCAAAGAGACGCTTTCAATGAGGAAGTCGACAATCTTTTGCAATTAGGGATTATCGAGCCATCTATGTACACTACTGTTCCGCAATCGTCATGATCCGCAAGCCAGACCAGTCCTTTAGGATATGCGTCGATTTTTAGAAGCTAAACACCGTCACCGTGTTCGACGCCGAGCCTCTTCCCCTAATGGAGCAAAATTTACATCTCTTCGAAGGAGCCGCCTACATCACTGAGGTAGACCTATGTAAGGCCTATTATAAGATCCCCCTAAAGGCATCAGCGAGGAAACTAACAGCCTTTCCTATAGACAAAGGTTTAATGGAATTCACTCGTCTTCTTTTGGCCTAGTCACTGCCTGCAGTAGCTACAACCGCATAATGCGCCGTGTAATAGACGGTTTAACAAACGTTTCTTTTTATTTTGATAACGTGTATGTGGCTACACGTTCATGGAACGACCATATCTTGTCCCACCCCCGCTTTTAGAACGCTTAAAGTATCATGACTTAACGATTAAACCCTCAAAATGCCATTTTTCTTATAAATCCATAGAATACCTTGGATTTGAAATAGGTGAAAGTCATCTGGCTCCACAGAAAGCGAAAGTAAAGGCTATTGTAAATATGCCCCTACCGCGCACCAAGAAGCAACTACGGTCTTTCTCGGTGCCGATTTGTTTTCCCGTGGCTTCGTACCCCAATTCGCTCCTGTAGCAGCTCCTCTAAACGATCTGCTAAAAAAGAAACTCCCGGACCCCCTCCAGTGGAACCCCGACGCCAAAGCGCACTTTGAGGAGCTCAAAGAGAAGCTAGTCTCCGCCCTGATCTTAAAACTGCTGAACACTCAAAAAAAATTCGGCGTAAGGACAGATGCCTCCCAAATGGGTATTGGCTGCGTATTACTGCAATACAACGAGGACCAAGAACCCGCTCCTATAAGCTATGCGAGTCGCCTACTTAAAAACTTGTAAAAACCGAAACGGCAGGCTAATGCGTTGGTCATTATTGCTAGCTGAGTACCGTTATGAAATAAGGTATCTAAAAGGGTCTGACAATGTACTTGCAGATAGCCTTTCGAGAAACCCAATTTCAGGTAGCGATTAATAGTCAATTATTTATTTTTTGTGTGTATTTCTTTGTATAAATAATTATTTCTTGCCTGTACTCTGTATATGTTTTGCTTTGTTTTGTATATGTAAATTAGAGAAACTGACGTAGCAGTTGTATTTTGTAGCCATTAGATACTAAGGTAAACTCCTAACCGTTTTGATAAAATTACCGACTCAATTGTCAGGGTCGAGAAAGATAATTACAAATTTCTCCGGTGAAGTTAAGTTTCACATTATTCCTTATTTCATGGCGGAATAATGTTCCTCGAAATAGGTAGGTGTGTGAGGGTATGAAACGTACATACTCGCATGCAGCCAGACAATCGTGGGAACGAAAGAAATTTGTCGTTTGAGTTGACCTTTGTCTTCTCTCTCTCCCCCCCCCCCACTCTCCCCTGACATTCTACCGCCCTCATGCGCCTTCCCCTTGACATAAATCGGTATCCGTGCAAACTTCCCAAAAGGTGACAGGAAGTCTGACGAAAGAAGGCATATCTCACAGAGAAGCCTATATTCTATTTGCCTTCTTTATGATACCATAGAGATTGTCCCGAATGCGCTGCGATAAGCGAATTGTCGTAAATGGAATCTCACTCTCGATTATACAAAGTCCGCGGTATAACTGACAACGCCGTTGATCCCTCTAGAGGAGTGTTCCAAACCTACTCGCGTAACCCTCACGTTGAACGAGAGTCGTTGCCGTAACGTATCGACTGCCAACGCGCCGCTAAATTAACTTGGTCGCTGTCTCAAAGTGTTCCTGAGGCAAATCCCCCACCGCAGAGTCTGTGACTAAAAGAATACGCTCTGTTGCTCAACGTAACTTGAGAAAGAAAAAGGAACATCCAAATAGTTACTGGAAGTTACTACTGTTAGTGTCACCTCCAGTTAGGAGTGAGCTAACCGAAACTGTAATCAGCAGCCCCGAACCTGTCTTCTTATTCCCCCTTTCCCCGAGAACTCGTGATAACGCCACCCGAACCACCCCGTCTGGACTTGAGTAGTCATCTCTCCAATCCATCACAATTAATATGAATCTGTAAACCCGCCGTCCCTCTATTCTTAAATTACCTATTTAATTAACAGTGATTGATACTCACATTGAGTCATTATAAATCTAGACGCTTAACGTCAGTGTTATCCTCCCCTTCTTTTTTAAAGAGATTCAAGTAAGTCATTTCCTGTTATTATTATTTATAATTGCTGTCAACCAGGACTAATCCGGTTTAATATTTAATCCTTATTTACCTAAATGCCCGTTTAACTATTGCTACTATTTATTATTTTGGTTTAAAGTAAAGTTTATTTTTGTACGTGTGTTTATTTGTAGCTCCTCCTTTTTGACGTACTCGTGGCAAGACTTTAATTTATTCATTTTGTATTATGCACTCTTAGAATTTAACACTTACAAACCTTCCCCCAGTAACAAGTGGGACTTTTATAGTGAGAATCCTGGCCACGGCGCAACCCGCCTCTAACCAGCTTTCGCACTTTCAGTAGGAATTAAAGTCTTTATATATATATATATATATATATATATATATATATATATATATATATATATATATATATATATATATATATATATATACATATAATGATCGTAGATTGACTCATAGGGTCTCAATACCATTGACTTAAACAAAAGCGGTGTGTTCAGATCAAGGACTAGAATAATTATTGGACCAGACTATGAGCAATTCTACGACATTTTGTAATCTCTGATTTATACTTTGATCTGGCTTCGAGATTCTATTTTGTCAGTTCTCGTTCGAGTTCCTGATTTCGGTCATTTATATTGTATGTTTAGGACGTTAGGCGAAGGTAGGTTCTCTGGAAAGCACATCCGCTCCAGACCATTATTGCTTAGCATTTTGTTAAGTTCAATTGAGTACGTGCCTGGGTGTGCGTGTAGAATACACGCTAGTATATTTCATGATTTTTCTTGATTTAGCTCTATGATATTTTTAGCTGGTTTAAGTTGCTTACCTGTGTCTTTGGCTACCTTTGCATATATTTGGTTCCTCCTCTCCTTCTCCGCTTTCGTCTTCTCATTCCTTTTTCTTTCAATAATTTCTTTCTTTATTGGGCAATAAATCGCCATTGTACAATGGCTCTCTCCATATTTTATACATTTTTTCTCGGAGCTCTCAGAGCATTTCCTTTCCTCTTTTTTTAATACTCCTTTGTTTTGTGTTGGTCTAGTGCAATATATTGATGAATTCATCGCTCTTTATCTGCTCTCGTGTTATTTTTAAAGTAAACGCTAGTAGCCCGTTCTCCTGGTTTACTAGCCATACATGTCTCTCTGACATGTATGGCTATATTCATGGCTATATTTATGGCTATATTCATGGCTATATTTGTTATTTGTAATTCTGTTTTTGAATTTCACCACTTCTTGAATTTCTAAGGCCGTATGCTTCCCTATTCAGGGGTCTATTTGCCTGCACTTAATAGCTTATTGAGATTCTATTTGAGGAGGGACTTTGGCATCTAGCCCTATAGTTTTTAAGAGTCTTGTTGCTCTTTCGCTGAAGAATTTATCGGATGGTGAGCCATAAATCTTCATGCAGAGGTCTAGGGTATTTTGGAAAGGGACGGTGGGGGTAGCAGAAGCCACAGCTACTGGTTCAATTTCGATCTCCTTGGGCGCACTCGTTTTATCTGGCAGGTTACTAATTGCAATCTTGAGTTTCTTCAGTTACGAGAGGTTCCTTTTTCCGTAGGCGAGGATCGCAAAAAGCCGAGCGAGACCTTGGCTCCGTCTACTGTGTGCTTTTTTATTTAGGCATGGAGAAAATCTCCTGAAGGTGGGTTTCAGGAAACTACATCGATTTCTGACCATTGTGTACCAACATCTTGTTGAGCTTTGTTGTTATGAAGTGGACATGCAAAATACACATCACAAGATCGGGCCTCATACATTGGTCTTTTTGTAGCATGGTCCTGTCTTGATCGGATTTCTTCGTCGCTTGAGCGTAAGTGGTGGTAACCTTTGAGTTTCTTTCCTCAATCATTGATTTCTTCTTATCAGTAATCAAGGCTTTTTTCATCTGGCAAGCCATGGACATGGTGCGGTGGGAGTTGCCGTAATTTAGGCACTTTTTGTTTAAGATTAGTGCATTCCTTCTAAGTATGATCGGACTGAGCGCATTCGGAACAGACCCGACGTTTCCTACTAGTTGGCAGTCATTGGTAGCGTGTTTCTCCAGGGCATAGCATGAGAAGCAAATCTGTAGAGGAACGAACACTTATAGTTCAATACAGGTGGCAGAGACTTTACAGTTAAACAATACCAACAGAGATGGCCTTTGCGGCCATCACAGTTGTTTCAAATGTTTCTTTAAATATATGGGTGTGCTCTTCGCCTCTTGGTTTTTAAACTTGATTACTTCATTAATCTTAGCCCAAGTTTGTTTGTTCCCTCAATCATTTTCTTTATTTGGTCGCCAGAGCAAGTGCTAACGTATGGGTCAATGCGTCAACATATTATCGACCTTTTAGCTGAGATATGCGGAGGGACTCTTAATATTAGGCCTATCTCATCGAGTATTCCTCGCGATTTCTCCCTGAGCGAGTTATCTGTCTTTGTTAGAGTCACAAAAGGCCATAAACCCGTAGGTTTTATCTTTGAGCCTGCATAGGAAGACTCCCAGTTTTGTAAAAACTACCTAGAACACTTTCTCACGAGAAGCTTTTGTATAATTCTCCTTGAGCAGGAGCAGGACACGTTTTTCGCCATTGGGGTCATCCATAACGGCTCCAATGGAAGAAGTCCTTTCGGACCTAACAGGCCCTAATCACGGGGGTGTACCTAAGTGTACTCTGGTTCCCCCTTTATGCCCTACCTAAATATAATGTCTACCAGGGTCCTCCTACCTGCCCTGACCACTCCGCCTAAGAGCAGGGACCCCTTCTTCGCGCACCCTGCGAGGCTTCCTTCCGCGTTTGGACAGGTCAGAGACAGGTGGCTTCAAGAGACCTTAAGTAGCAGAAAGGTTATTAGACCCAGAGATTGTGCTGCTGTAGTGGAAAGCAGGCAAATGCGCAGAGGCGTTTCCCGAATCTCTTGAATTCACACGTAGGTAGGCACGCACGCGCGCGGGTGTTCGTGTGAAGGACCAGGCGAGATTGCTTGATCTGAAAGCGTCGCTCTTTAAAATATGTAAGTCTTCTTCACCTAGAAATTCTGGTCGAGAAATTCGGAGGGTGAAAAACTAGGACTTTGCTATTAAGAGTGCAACGTAAGTTTTCCAGAGAACGCAGTCTCTATTTTTGCACAAAATACGCCTATATAAATAGTTATTCTATCTACTTATAATTCTACAAAATTTAACCAATCAGGAGTCATAAACAATTAATTGTCATTCTTATGTTCATTTTTTAATTAACATTCCTTAGCGTTAAAAAATTGACCAATCAGCTTTTAGAAATAAGCACTGCAATAATTGTCCAATCAGCGTCACGATAGATTTAAAAATTTAATAATTCTAAAACTGTTTCGAAAAAAAAACACGGCCGAATCAGAGTTCGCATCCAGCTACACTACCGAATGTATGTTATCAGTAAAGGAGGTAAAGGTTTCGGTGTGACGTCAATGGCGTGAACTCTTCACTACGAAGGCTTACAAGGCGAATTACAGAAGCTTTAAGTAGCATTAATTCAACAATGTTGTTCTCCGTGACCCCCACTATTTGTGCTTCAAAAATGTTGATCACATTGGCCCTTTACCTACTACCCGGAAGAGTAGGCAATGGTTCTTGAATGCTCTTTCACCGATCGGGTACACTGGGATTTTAGTTCCTTTATTTACAAGAGAAAAATACTGCATACTCGGGTATTTAACTTTCCATTTACAAGAGAGAGAAAATACTACAAACCCCGAAGTCTATCTTCCCATTTAAGAAAGAGAATAATACAAAGCGGAAGTCCATCTTCCTATTTAGGAAACAGAATAATACATAGCGGGAAGGTTGTCTTCCCATATATAAAGTTCACAGTCTGAACCGTTTAAATCTTTGATTCGAATGTTTTATTTCGTTCCACCCCCACTGTACTACGTCCCGAGAAAACGGAGTGTTTAATACATAAATAATATGTACGCCTTATAATTATAAACATATATATATATATATATATATTAGTCAATTTAGCTGGTTTTACTCTGTCTATAGACACCGTGTCCTGATGGCTATCCGGGATTCCTAACTTGAAAACTTTGTCGTCTCTTTCGACAACACGGAACGGGCCTTCATAAGGCGCTTCTACTGGATTCCGAACGCGATCAACACGGACCCACACATGCTTGGCGTCAATTAATTTCTTGGGTAGAAACGTTTTCGGTACCTAGTGCCGGTGGCTTTCAGAGGTTTGTGTGAAATCTATCTATGACATAGTCTTCGCTAGTTTAAAGATGAATTTAGAATCGTCTTTGGATGAAGAAGAGGCGATCAAGGGTTTTGGGTACAGGAGGGTTGTCCTTGTGACCGCTGTAGAAGGTAAAATTCCCGAATCATTAGGCAAGGACCGGACGCACAGAGGAATGATTGATAGGGCCAACAACCAACCTTGTTAGCGAGCCATTATAGAGCTCTTCAAATTCCGATGCGACCTTTCCACGATCCCGCTAGTAGCATGTATGTACGTCGTGGTTCGCTGAGGGCCGCTAGTTCTTTGAAGAGTTCGGACTAAAATTGCGTTTCCCTGACGCTGATCACGTATAAGGGAACGCCAAACCTGGATATCAAGCTGCCCAAGTACGCTAAAGCAACCGTTTCACCACTGATGTCTGGAATTGGTATTGCTTCAATCCACCTGGTGGCTCTGTCTATGCATTACAGCAGGTAAGAGTTATGAAAGTGGTATGACTACCCAGGCAGGGTAGACGGCTGGACTGGACCAACTCTATCAATGTAAACCGTCGTAAATCTCGAAGTGCCATACTAATAGGCAGGACTGGGGACTTAGTGTGGCGAGTTACTTTAGCAGATTGGCAGAAACGGCCTTCAGAGACCATGAACGTATATCTCTCTTCCTATTCGTCCAGAAATACCTCGCTATCAACAACGGAAGGGATATCTTAATCGCTGGAAGAGATATCTTCTTATGTTGCTTGAAAATAACTGATCTGCAGAGTCAAGGAACAAACGGTCGTGGTTATTTAGATATTACCTCATACCAAAGTTGGGAATAACCAGGAAAGGTAAATGCTTTCACTCCAGATCGATCCGACTTCAATTCTTTGTCATGCTCTTGTGCTGCTGACACAGAACGAAGATAAAATGAGTCCACCTGGACCGAATTGACATTCCGAGATAGGCAGTAAGCAACCAAATTGTACTCACTATGGACATAAGCTGTCATTAGCATACACCAAGATTGTCTGTTTTTGCTCATATTGGTTAAGAGAAGGCAGAGACTAGGGGCTTGTGATCCTTGCATAAAGTCCCTTCGCTGCAAGATACGCAGCCACGAGTTCCCTGTCATAAGTTGAGTAGGCCTGCTGTGTTTTACTCAACTTCCCGGAAAAGAATGCCACGGTCTGGGGAGACCCATCCACCATCTGATGGAGCCCAGCACCAACTGCGCATTGAGAGCTGTCTGTCATTATTTGGTACGGGGAATCATTGGGTAATGTGTGGCGTAACTTAAGGGAGTTCACAAGGCCCTCCTTAGTAGCCTCAAATGCTTCCGATGCAGCGTTATTCCAGACAAGTTGGCAGGGGATATCTGTCCGGTTTGGTTATCGCATTGAGGGATCGAAAGTCCTCTATGACTCTATATTCGTCTGGGGTCTTCTTCTGCACCATGTGAATGGGTGAAGACCATGAAGATTTCGACGGCCTCACCCCACCTTCTTTCAACTTCGAGTTATATATAATCTTATATTCGCAGAGATGCGAGAGGTCATTAATAATTAACGAAATCACTGGTTCACTTGAATGCTTCACTTTATAAACTACGCTAGTCTGGTTATCCATTAGGATACCACGAGTACAGTCTACTAAAAGGTTAGAAATGAGCAAGAAATTCGGCTCCTAATAATGGCAACGTAATATCTCTAACTACGAACGTCCGTCTAAATAAACGCTGCAGGGTAGGGAAGCCTATTTCCAGTTGGACTTTTCTATGCACTCTTATCTTCCCTCCATTAGCCGTCGTGATGTTAACACAACATTTGCGCATCGCACATAATTGCCCTATATTAAATGGAATTAAGGACTGGATGAACTTGTGTCTCACCAAGTCCTCTACCACTCCAACATGCAGAGCTGTCTTCCATAGTTCTTCGAGATTTACTGAAGGTAATCCGTTCAGCGGAGGGGACGTGATTAACTTCTGGAAGAGCTCAGTTTTCGTCCTCTCAAAAAGTCCAAAGACGTCTGTTCTTGGGAGCGTGTAATTCTGCGAAGATAGGACAGCAGCTGGAAGACGATCGACTGTCTCTGGGGGCAACCCAACAGGAATATGATAAAATTTTGTTTCTTCTCTTTGTACCTTTTGGATGTAAAATTGTGCCTCCAGAATTTTGAACTATCTTGCGACTGCTGCTTCATTAAACACAGGAGGTCTAATGGTGATTGCGTTCGCGAGCTCCACTTCTTGGTGTGGAAGAGAATGAGGAGCTTGTTACCCGCTTTGTGAATCCATCTTGCCCTATGCTCACGTTTCGTTCGACGAAACGATATCACCAGTTATAGGTTTGATATATTTTGAGGTTATATGTCCCTTTTATGTGAAATGTGTGAAAAGGGGAACTCTCCTCGATTTAGAGGGCTGGGTTATGTGATCAATGAGCTTTTTTATGATAAAGGAAAATATTGAACTGAATTCTTTAATCCTTGGTTAACAGCTGGAACAAAGATCGAAATGGCGAACGGTAATAACTTCTTTCTTCTTGAATAATAATGATTGCTAACCTTTTTTCAATGGACAATAAATATAATAAGTTGAGAAATGAAAGTATATACACTCATATATGAATAAAATTGCAGTCATATATGCACATATATATAATAGTAGGAGATCGATAGATAGACCTAGATTTCCATGGTTAAAGGAAGGTCGATGGTTAGAAAATTCCTGGTGATAGGGAATCGCAGGTGTTTATCTGAGATTGGTGTACTTTTAATTGTTTTGGGTATTATTTCAAAGGTTTTTGCATACTCTTTTTCAGTTTTTGTTTTAGTTGTTCTTGGTTTGTGATGGTATCGCATGTTAAATTGAATGCTTTCATTTGCTTTCATGTAGATTATGATAGTTTCTTGCGGCGTTCAAGCCTTTGTAGGTGATTTTGTATTTCTTCTCGTTGTTCTTTTTTGTATTTTTAGTGTTTTTCTTATTGCATATTTTTTGTGTATTTTATTGTTTGTAGTTGTTTCATATGCGTAGTCTTATGTGTAGATTGGTTCTTTTTGTCATTCGGTCAGTGTTTTACTGCTGGTGAAGATTTTGTTCTTCTGTGTATGTCTTCCAACGGAATGTCAATTTGTCTTTGTCTGATTTCTTCCGTCATACGTCGTAGGACTTTCTCCCATATTTTTAAGGATCTTTTTTGAAGTTACAAGTTAATTAGTGTTATCTGGATCATCAGATGTAGGTCCTTTTGCCTCATTCTTTCTCTCCTCCTAACGATGGTAATTAAGAGTACTCCTTTATTTTGTACCCTTTGGAGGAGTTTCAATTTCTTTTGGAGCTAGTGTTGATAGGTATACGTGGATACAGTAGCTTTGATCTTATGAGCGCGTCATAGATCTTCTTTTTGTTGGTCATGTTCAGGTTTTGAACCTGAAGAGTTTGTTGAGTTCAACCTTCGCTCTCGCTACTGTTTAGGCAACGTGGCTTCCGTACCCATTTTTACCTATCTTTAGTGCTAGTACTGGCCCTTCTCTGTTGTATGGAATGTGGGCGTGGTCTGTTTGAATATGGGCCCATTTTCTTCGGAAGAGTGGTATTACCTTAAATTTATAGATGCTATTTGCAATTTTCCACATTCTTTCGTACCTGGTGACATGGTTGATTTTCTGTTTGTTATTTGTGCCGTGAGTTTGGGATTTCTGAAGAGGACAGTGATGATCTGGGAGATGTCGTCTGCCACTGGACGTACAGCGATTCTTTCCAAAATGGATCGGGTAGATCGAGGGTGTATATATTGTATAGGATGGGGCTTAGGCACCCTCCTTGCGGTACGCCTGCAGTTAGCTCGAAGTCTGTTCCCGTGTGATCGCAGATTTCTATATTCGCTATGCTGTATGTCAGGTAGTCACATAGAATGATCTCTAGTCTGGAGTTTAGTCCAAGTCTTAATATTATGTACTAAAGCCCAGTCCTCCATACTTTGTCAAATGCTTTTCTAACGTCTCTGAGCACCAGGTCAGAATACCCTTTTGGGCTTGCAATCTTCACCAGTTTTTCTGTGATGATTGCTATCGCCGTATCAGTCCCTTTCCCTCTTCTGAATCCATGCTTACGTTAGTTAAGGAGGTTGTTATACTTTATAAATTCTTGGATTCTATTAGCTAGCACCCTTTCGGAGAGCTTGCCTGCCATTTTTTTGCGAGAAATGTGCCTGAAGTTTTCTCGTGTGTCTGGCGGTTCTCCGGCTTTTGGAATGAAGATCATTTAGTGATCTTCTATTCATCCGGAAAATAGCTAACGTTTAGCACGCATTCATTATATTGACCAGGCCCTCCATGATCTTACGCGGGGAGTTCAAGAAGTTAAGTTTGGTCAACTCCGTTTTACCTGTTGCTCTCTCTTTTAATATACGTAGCGTCGCTAGGATTTATTATTTCGTAATCTTCCGTACATAACCAGTCATCTCTCTGTCAGCACTTTTATTGTTGAAGGGGTATGTCCTGTCGAGTTGTTGTCTTAGTTGGTCGTGATGTGTTCCTCAAAGTCATGATTATAGTGTTCATTCTCTTATGGTGTGATGGTAAATATATTCTTGTGTCCCGTCCTCTTTGTTAAGGAGTATGTTTCTGTCAGGTGGTTTACCCTTTAATATTGATACTGTGTTCCATAATGTTCGACGATCCACTTCTTCGTTGAGTTTGTCTATAAGATCATTCGAAAGTGCTGTTTGTTGTTCTGTTATGTGTGTCTATATTTCCGTCCTTAATGTTCTTAACCGTCTGCTTTTTACTCTCACTGTGCCAATCAGTCTAACCTTTTTGTAGAGTCTTTTGTATTCGTCCGTTAGGTCATATACCTCCTCTGTCCACCTTGGTGCTGGTAACGTTTGGAAGGTTGTTCTGGGGATAGTTGCGCGGTCCGCCTCCAACAATTTCTCTGTTAACCTTGCCAGTTTCTGGTCGATCTTCTCCAGGATGGCTTCTTCGAGTGGTTCAGGACTGTATTCACCGAGAAAGGTATGATACTCTTCCCAGTTCGCTCGGGAGAGGAATTTTTCCTTCCTGATGAGTATCTAAATTGGGCTTGAGGATATTTTAATCATGATTGTGACGTGGTCGCTTAAGATTAGTAGGCCGGGTTGGACGTAGAAATTCTATGGAAATTGTGGGCTGGTCAGGGTGATATCTGGTTTGGTTGCGCATGTTTCAGTGATATATGTGTCAGTCTGTCCATGTTTTCTATCGATTAGTCGCTCATTTTATCGAGTTTCTTTGGGTTAGAGGGGCTGGCTATTGGAGATCAAAATTTACCGAATCTCTTTTGGTTAAATTCCGAGGTCGTGATTGTGAAGACCACCCTCTCAGGATTTTCTTCACTGTACTCCTACTCGTAAACACCGGCGGCCACGCCTTCACTCACGTCCTTATCCGTCCTTACTTCAGGAAATGGGGCACTCTCTGTGGTGTAGATTTTTATAGGAAATTTTCTGCCATGGTAGCCATGTTTGCTCTCCTTTGACGATGAGTTAGACCTCATCCTTTGCAAGTTGGGTGACAGTATGGTACGGCTACCGTGGCGGTATTTATCTTTGTTTCACTGGTGGATTTTATCTTTATATCTGGTTTGGATGCTTCTAATATTGGGGGTCAGGACGTTTTGGGGTGTTTGCTGGAGCGTGAAGGGCTTCTACTTGTGTAGTAGCTGGTAAAGGAGGCTGCGTCTAAATCCGCAGAATTTCCTTAGAGGGAGGGTTCTCCGGAAACCACATGTTCTATTCCATTTTTGAACAGCATCAGGTTGAGTTCTCTTTTACATGAGCCTGGGTTTGTAAGGGTTTGTTATGTGTGCATAGTATATGCAACACATGATTTTCGTGGATTGCTCGCTTTTTAACTTGAGGTAAGTACGCTGAGGCAAAGCCTCATTGACTGCCACCTTTGTTACTTTACCATACGACCTGTTGGCTTTAGCTTCTTCTTCTTTCTTTTTTTGCTTTTGTTGTCTTTTTATTGCCTCATTTTTCACTTGTCCTGGCATCGCCATGGCCTCGTGGTCACCGTTTCAGTTCACGCATTTTCTCTTGTTGTTCTTGTACTCACGCCAGACGTGTCCAACTTGACTACATATATAGCGGATATTCTCGGTTTGTAGACACGCTTTAGATGTATGTTGGTTATATTTATAACGTTTAAAGCATGTCTGGATTTCAGTGAATGAAACCCTTTCTATTTCGTCATTGCACACCCTGACGTGAAAGAGAAGGAGCCCGAGCTCTTACGCTTCTTGTACCATACCCGTGTCTTAGAATATCACCTTAAATACATGGGTGTAGTCTCTGAATTTGATCACCTCAGAGACCTTGGTTCATTGGGGATTTCTCTCTATTTCATGTGAAATTTCATTGCCTGAAGGATGTCCCACCCATGACTCTAGTCTCCTGCATATGACACTTCTATGTGCCTGAATTTGAGGTGGGATTTTAGGGGTTAAGTTAATTGTATTAAACACTTGGGTTTCTTTTGACGAGGCCAAGTGTTCAGCGTCTGCTTCTTTTTGGCATATAGTCGTATACCCGAAAGTGGTATCAATAAATCTGACGAAAGCTACATCTAACTCCCCGTAAACTATTGAGAAGACTTCCCCACGGTCAGGCTTTGACCTTTCGGGGAGAATGCTAAGGCTAATTCGCCGGATGTCGTTCGTCATTCTGCCATCGCCGATCCTTTGTCTGCTTTTATTGGGTGTGGATTTATAGTAGGAGATCATAATAGATGAAAAATGAAATTTTTTAATCTCTAATGCCACTTTGCTATATTTTGAGATAAAAGATTTTGGGTAGTTTTATTACTTGCTGTAATCCGTAATTATGGTGTCACTGATGCACTCAATAGTGAAATATATGAATAGTAGTAGAAGATAAATGATAAAAGGCGTAGGAATGGGTTTCCCTAGTTTGAGGGGCATCGCGGGCATTTGATTACTTTTCATTACTGAAATTTCCTATTTGTTCGTTTTCTTATATTATTGTTGACTTGTATGTTTGTTTTTTTGTGTGTTTTCTTCTTTATATTCTTCTGTGTATTTGTCTCCTCCATTTTTTTATTTAGGCTTCGTGTATTTTTGAGCTTTCGAGCCTTTATCAGTGATCTAATTTAGTGTTTTACCTCGTGTTTTGTTCTTGTTGTATTTGTTTGTTTTTCATTAGTTGTGATTATAAATTCTGTCTTATATTTTCTGTTTCGTACTCTATCTTGTTTAGGTGAAAAATGGTTTAGTATTCTCCTCAGCGAAGAGTCTAGTGTTAGGGAAAAGTCGATTTCGGGCAACTTTCTCACGCAATCTGGCAGGGATGTTTATGTTGCCACCTATTTTTCTTAGCTCTGGATTGATATCATTGACCAATGTTGACCAGACCTTTTTAGCCAGTTTCTGTTTTGCGACATTAATGGACTCCAGACAGTGTCTACCGTGCAGGTCCCTTTGCCAAAGATACTCTCTCCGTCTGTTTTCTTTTATGCATATGGATGCAGAATTCTGTTCTTACTGGAGCCTCCACATTTAGGTAATACTGGCCGCTTGAGTCGCAACTACAGGGTAGATAAGCTTAGCCCGGATAAACATCAGGTGTATTTTCTTGATATTAGCCGAGCTAAGATTTCTAAACCTATATAACTTAGAGATTTCTCTCTTCGTCATATCCTGCCTCTCCTTGTAGTGCATCGAGTATCCGTGGTCAGAGAATTTTAGGCCTAGGATGGTGCCTACTACGGTGAGCTGTATCTCTTCCTATCTATTACATAGGGCACGTCGACTTGTGGCTCAGCGGGAGGGTATTAAATCTGTCCCTATTGGTCCGGATTTTACACTTTCTCTCGTATCGCTTGATGTTAAAGTTCTCTGCTATAGTGTTAATCGCCTGATCCCTTGCTTTCCTCACCCTAATAAGGACGAGCTGCGTGATGTCATCTTTGAACTGAAGATACATCGTGTCCATGTGTATTGGAGTAGGGAGGTCGATGGGGAAGATCAGGTAAAGCAGATTGCTCAAGCAGCTCCCATACGGAATGACCACTTTAAGTTCGAATTCAGTTCTTTTGTGTTCTTTGATCATGATATGCGCCCTTCTGTCTATGATGAAGTAACAAAGGATTCTTCTCAGGACTGAGTCTAGCTGGAGGCCTAGGAGTTTGTATTGGAGTCCTTTCAGCCATCCTTGTAGAAGACCTTCTGCACGTACCTCATCACGATGTCTACATAGTGACCCTTAGCTCAGCAATGTGCGATCTTTTCTGTTAGGAGCGCCTGGGCCGTTTCTGTACCCCTTTTTGGGTGCAACCCATATTGTTGCTGGTTATGCGCTCCTAGCTGGTCAAACTGAGATTGTAGCATGTCGGCTATAATCTTCTCAAAGATCTTGTCGGGCATTTCGATGAGAGAGATTAGGTGATAGTTAGCCACTTGGTCATGGGGCTTGTTCCCTTTCGAGATTAAGATGATTTTAGCCATCTTATACCCGTCTAAGAAGTAGCCTGTATTCAGGATGCGTTCATGATGTTAACCATGCCCTGAATAATTTGCCGTGGGGCATTGAATATGTTGTTCTTAGTGAACCTATACCAACTGGGTGCCCTTTGTTTCAACGTCCTTATAGTGTTCATTGTCTCCTAAATGGTGGTGGGGTGCCTGTGGTTAACTATCTCTCTTTCTCTAGATTCTTTAATGTGTGGATGGGTCTTATGTATCATCGCTCCGAGGTCTTCAAGCAGCTGGTCTTCGAAGTCTTGGCGAAATCTTCGTTCTCCCAGGTGATATTGCAAAGATCTGTTTGCAATGTCTTCTGAATTGCCTATCGAGAGATTCCGGATCCTCTATGAACTTGTCGCCTTCTTTTATTTGTGTCCTAGACCTGGGAGGCAATCCTCTAAGTTTTCGAATGGTATTCCAAAAACTTACAGGATTTCCCTCTGTGTCTAGTCTGCCTATGATATCGTTATAGATTTCTTTTTGTTTCTCAAGGATGATGTTTTTTAGCTCTTTGCTTAGCTGTCTCATTCTGGCTGCACTTTCCCGGTTTAGGCCGATCCTACCGACTTCTTCGTAGATCTTCCTGTGTTTCCTGGCGATTTCCCTAATTTAGTCCGTCCGCCTAGGTTGTAGGAGCCTTTTGTACGAGATTCTGGGGACGCATCTTTCGCCTGCTTGAGTGAGGAAATTGGTGATCTTATCACCTCCTCATCAATTTCTTCAAGATTTGCGTCACACAGGTCCGCTGGCTGATAGTCGCTGAGTATTTCTTTGTACTGTTCTAAGTTATCTTTTGCGTTACCTTTCCTAAGTGTGACGTAATTGAGCATTTGGGCAAGCGATATGGTGGTGATGATGGGGATATGATTGCTCAGGCCCACTGAGCCTGGTACATTAACGATGTTGAAGGGGATTTCTGGAATTGCCAACTGAATGTGCGGGTTGGTCGTCGAAGAGTGCGTTAGGTAAGTTATGATTCTTATATGACTCTTTGGAGCATATTCCTTTCGAATAGTAGTTCTAGGTTCATTCCCCTTTGGTCGACGCGCCTGTAGCCAGATGCACGGTATCTGGCGCTTAAATCTCCGCCTAACAGCGCTAGCCTTCTGTGCCCGAAAAGGGTGAAGATGTTGTTGATCGGAAGGTATAGGAGCCTGAGCGGCTGGTAGGCTGCCGCCACGGTTAGGCCTCCGACCAGGGTCGGGATCTCGACAGCCATGAATAAGTGAGCTAAGTCTGGTAACGTTTTGAACTTTAAGTTTTTCTGATCGCAATGGTTGCTCCATCAAATCTTTTTTGCGTGTGGTTCTTCTGTATTACTGTGTGATTATGTATTTCTATTGTGCCCGTGTTTATGTTGACGTCAGGTTCTGACATAAGGATAATGTTCGGGTCCACTTTATGGAAGATGTTGCTGTAAGGAATAGACTTACCTTTCCATCCATCCACATTCAGTGTGATTATCTTTAAAGTGTTGTGATGTTCTCCAATGTTTCCTTATTCTTGAGTGTCTTTGTTTTTTTGGTGAGTTTTTTAAGTATTGTTAAATTTGCCATTCCAGATCTTTTTGTATTCTTCATCACTTAGGGTGATGCAAGAATCTTTGTGCACTTTCACTTTTCCTTCGTGGATAGCTTGTTCAATAACTGAGTCTGATTCCTTTGCTGAGTAGGTCCATTTGTATCTTTTGTCCAGAATTCCCTTATATATCTCCTTAGGGGAGAGCTTCTTTGGGTATGTGGTCTGCTTAGTTGTAATTATCTTGAGGTCGATCTCCTCTCCATTTTACTTGTAAGTACACTTCTTGCTCTTCGATCTACTCCTTGAGCTTACGGGACTCTTTGTAACCTTGTTTTCGACCTCCTCAGCATCAGAATCTGAGAACGATTAGCTCGTGAGATTGCCCTCTGCTTGCTTAATCCTTTTGGCTGCTTTCTTCTCCTTTTTCTCTCGGCGCCTTTCTGCTTACAATCTTGGGTCCTCCCTGGCGTTCTTATTGCTTCCAGTTGTGCCCTCCGCTGTTTTTACAGTGCCTGTGGATCTTTCCTATGGTGGAAATGGAGGTGCCGGTGTATCTGGTGCACCCTATGCAGCTGCAAGACGCCTCTCGATGGTGGGTAATCTGAGAACCACATCTCCGACATACTCCTATTTTTCAGAATGAGATTGAAGGTTTTCGAGAATGTTCCCGGGTTTGTAGGATTGTTAACCTGTGCAAGTAAGATACACGTAAATATCTTGGTGGAAATCTCTTTTTCCAACTTTAGGTAAGTTTCTGGTTGTTGTCGCTGTAGAGTTCTGGTTGGGTCTCTTCTCGTCACTTAAGCGTAGGAGGTATGAGCCCTTCTCGTTTCCTCAAATTTCTTTTCGTTGTTCTTACTTTTGATAATCTCTTTCGGGGGGGACATGACATGGCCATCGCCCCGTAGTTCAGCCCGCAGTTTGAGCCCCTATCTGTTTGTGCCGAGCATCCTGGCCATCCGCGGCCATTTTCCGCTGCACCTAGAACAAGTTTTATCTTGCTCTTTGCATTCCTTTGTAGGATGGTGCTCAATATTGATACACCGAAAGCATACTTGAAAGAAGGTGAACTCCTCCCTCTCTATTTGCTCTCCGCTGATCTTAGCATGGAAGAGAAGCAGTCCTCTTTCTTTTGATTTTTGGGCAATTTGTGTCTCACTGAAGATTACTTTAAAGACGTGTTGGTATTCTGTGTTGTCCAATTTGTTCCAGAACCGCAGCACCTCCACGACTTTGGCCAACGGTTGGTTTATTGTTATCTCTTCCATAGTTTGCTCTTTGGTATGTTGCCCGATCCAGGGGTCGAGATGCCTACATATCATGCTCCAATATTCCTGGTTCTGGTGTGAGGGAGTGCTGGGCTGGAAGTTTATTTCTTTTAGTAAAAACGTTGTCATATCTCTTTCGTGAGTGTTTCTACATCCGCATCTTTTTGCAGATTGCGACGTAAGCGGCTGGGGTATAGATTAGTCGAGGCATTGCCCCGCTTAGCTTTCCAAAGATCTTTTCGAATAATTTACCCCAGTCGGGCTTTGGCTGTCCATCTATGGTCCTTAGAGGGACTCTTATGGCGAGATGGGACACCATTTGATGTGTGTTTGCAGCCCCACTGGCGGGAAGTGCAAATCTTCCTTTCTAAGATTTATTTTTTCCTTGGGTGGTTACAGGGCCTTAATTGTTATCTGTGCGTGTTTTTTTACGTTTTTCATAATTTAATTTCCCTTGGGGAAGAAAAGAGACTCCCCTCGCTTACACGCCGCCAAGATGGAAATCACAATTGCATTTTTTATAAATGATAACGATGGATGAGATAAATCTGGGTGAGATCCTCGCGAGGGGTGGATGATTGTATTGCGGATAAAGCCCCCCCGCCGATGGTTTTTAATCGCGACCGCACTCCAACATACCATAGAGACAGTTGTATGCCTCCCTATCGTCCTGGGGTAGACCCGCTGGGAAGAGCAGCAGAAATAGCAATCCGTCCCTTGTCCAGAGGAGTTTCTGACATTGTTATAGGCTGTGGGCTACTCCCCAAACCAGCTTCCTCCGATGCCCCCAATTATAGCCATGCAATTTCCCGGCATAGTCGGGACGAAACATGAATGGCAATCCCCTTTCACATCTAACTGCAGTTTACGTATGGGGCTGGGCTGGGGACTTAAGCAGTCATCTACTTAAGTGGGGCCACTGAAAAAGAAAAGATGATGATAAATGAATGATGATAATAATGAGTACGACACCAGTATTATATTCTCTTTTTTAAGATCTAGTTCTAAAATTAGAAACCAAATTTTCAGAGGCATAAGCAAAAAAAACACCTGAGCCGTTCCCTCCATTTCCAGGTAGCAAGATCCATTTTCCGAGGTACTTCTGACAAGAATTCTTAACAGTGGTGTGTCACTGGCACTTTGGATAGTATTTTTTAAATTTCTTCACTTTAACTCATCTACACATAATTCTACAAATTAAAACAATCAGGAGTGAGATACATTTAATTGTAATTCTTATGTTCATTTTTGAAAGAACAGACTTTAGGTTAACAAATTGACGAATAGCTTTCAAAAATAAGCACTGCAATAATTGTCCAATCAAGGTGACGATAGATTTAAAGAGTTAATAATTCTCAAACCGTTCAGAAAATAGACACGGCCGAATCAGAGTTCGCATCCGGCCACAATAGCGAATATATGCTCTCGGTAAAGGAGTTAAAGGTTTTGGATGGCGACCTCGATGGCGTGAACTCTACCCTACGTGGTCCTACAAGGAGAATAACAGAAACTCTACGTAGCATTGACTCAACAATATCGCTCTCTCTGACGAGCACGATTTGTGCTTTAAAAAAGTCCATCACATTGGCCCTTTACTCCACTACTCGGTATTTTCGTTTATTTATTCACAAGATGGAAACGCCCAGTACTACATAATGGCGAGTTTAACTTTCCATTTAAAAAAGAGAGAAAATACTACAAATCGGGAAGTCTATCTTCCCATTTACGAAATAGAATAATACAAAGCGTGAAGTTTGTCTTTCCATTTATAAGGTTCAATGTGTGAACCGTTTAAATTTTTCATTCGAATGTTTTACTTGGTTCGAACCCCACATATATTTGATATAGTATATATAGATAGCATTTACGTATTTTTATATCTATATAGCACTTTCGTAAAGAACCTGCTTATTTTTATATGTATAATAGCACTTTCAATAATTAAGGCAGACAAATCTTTAATTATTTTGTTGTGACGAAAAATAGATTGGCCGCCATCTTGGGAGCAACATCATTAATTGGACTCACATCATTACGTCTTACTTCTTCATTCTTAAGTCTTGAAAAAGTTTAAAGTTAAAAAAATAGAGTTAGAGTAGAGTGCAGAGTAGGTACTAAGGTAAAGTTGGGAAAGGAAATAAGTATGAAATATTGCTGTTTTCTGGGTGACCAGCCATCTCTTGTTCGTTCTTTATTATCGTTTTATAATAATTATACTTTATTTTTATTTATTTATTTGTAAAGGGTCTTTCAATAAGGTCGCTAGATTTTTAAATGTAAATAAAACAAGTTGTGTGTGATATATGCGCTAAATTTATTTTAAATTTGTAAGGACATTTTATGGCATTAAGTATGGAATATGAGGTCGTTCAAATGTCCACCGCGGCTTCGCTTGGTGGAACGTATTCAGGAGGCCCAATTTTCGATGACTTTGTCGCATCAATCTGGCTGAATTTGCTAGAAAGTCTATCTCGTATGCGATTTAAGGTATCCCCAAAGAAAGTAGTATAATGGCGTTAAATCGCATCATCTCGGTTACCAGTTGACGTCGCCGCCGCGCGAGATGACCCTGCCCTAAAATGGCTGGTGCAAAATGTCTATCGTGGTGTGCCAGCGTGGCACGTAGCACCATCCTGTTAGAACCACGTTTCTTCAGTATTCATATCAGGCATATAATCCAGTTAAGGCCACCAGAAGTTGCTTATCATCTATCAGTAGTTCTCGTCGTTGACGGTTATGGCAATCTTATATTCGTTCTCAAAAAAATACGGACCGATGATTCCGTTAGACGAAAATCCGCTCCAAACAGTGACTTTGTTGGGATGCGATTGGTGCTGGTGTATCTCATGTGGATTGTTTTCGTCCAAAATCCGATAGTTTTGCTTGTTCACAAATCCATTCATCTAAAAATTGGCCTCGTCGCTGAAGATAATTTTTTCGGGGAAATTTGGGGCAACTTCCCACTACTCTAGAGCCCAATCAGCGAACACACGGCATTTTCTATGATCGTTTACCTTAGGTCCCTGGGTAAATTGGATTTGGTAAGTGTGCAGATCCAAGTCCCTTTGCATAATTTCCTAAACTGAAGTCGCAGAAAGGCCAAGTTCTCGTGAACGACGAGAAATTGGCTGCCTCAGATTTTCTCGTACAGTCTCATTTACGGCAGCGATGTTTTAAGCAGGCCTTGTGTTTCGGTGACGTAAGGGTGTTGGCCTATTGTTAATCGACCCTTTTGCCGTTAATTTGGCCACCAAGCGTTGAACAGTGAACTCGGCAGGACGATTGTGCGAGGATAGAAATCACGTAATGCGCGGAACGTTTGTCGAACGGAGCAGTGATATGATAATAACATTTGATTATTTGTACACACTGGTTGACGCTATAACCTTTTATCCTGACTTGCAAAGTACTACTGAACAGTTCACAGTAACAACAAGGAGTAACAACAAGGAAAGAAGGTACCCTAGGAGACCTTACGGTGCATTCAAAGAGGGTACCATTGGACTTGCAATCGAGCGGGCACAAGGCTGCTCAATTTGTTTGCGTCCCTAAACGGCCACTTTTCAAGACCTTGTCTAGTCTTGACTTGAACTGGTCAACAGATTCTCTGTTGACAACTTTCACTGGAAGTGCGTTCCACTTACAGCAGATACTGTAAGTGAAAAAATTTCCACACAGATTGCGGTTGTAACACTTCAGTTCAAGTTTGAAGCCGTGATTGCGCGTTCTGTTCTCACTCAGTGTGAAAATATCCCGGTAGTCAACATTCTCGAACCCTCGAAGTATTTTGGAAACTTCGATGAGATGACCACGCATTCTACGGGTTTCTAGCGAGAACAGATCTAATTCCCTTAGTCTATCCTCATAACTTTTATGTCGGATAGAGGGAATCAGCTTGGTTGCCCTGGCTTGTACGCGTTCCAATCTCGCGATGTCCGTTCGCAATGAAGGACTCCAAAATTGTACGGCATACTCCAGGTGCGGTCGGACAAGTGAGTTGTACAGGCACAGTACAATCTTCTGGTTCCGATAACCAAACTGGCGCTTAATATAGCCTAGCATCCCTTGGGCCTTTTTCTCCCCCTCAATGCACTGTTTCGAGAACTTGAGGTCACTAGTGATTGTTACACCCAAGTCCTTCTCAGTGTCGGTGGATTCCATAGCAGTGCCCTTAAGGATATACTGAGATTGGGGATTTCTGTGGCCGATATGCATCACTTTGCATTTGCCCACGTTAAAAAGCATTTGCCACGTGTCCGACCACTCCCCAATCTTCCCAAGATCTTCCTGCAGGCGGGCAGTATTTCCATCCTTCGCAACTTTCATACCAAGCTTGGTATCATCGGCAAATTTGGAAATCTTGGCAACCATGTCACCGTCCATGTCGTTGACGTAGATGATGAATAGTAGTGGTCCCAAGACAGAACCTTAAGGCACCCCGCTAGTAACGGGCACCCACTCAGAAGACTGTCCATTTACCACCACCCGTTGCCGTCTGCCACTTAGCCAGTTCTCGATCCAGCCGGCTACCTTTCCGTCTATGTCAAGCGCTCGCACTTTTCGGAGAAGGCGGCGGTGTGGTACCTTATCAAAGGCTTTCTGAAAGTCTTGGTAGATTACATCCACCGTCTTGTCCCGATCGTGCTCACTGAAAACGAAGTGGAAGAATTCCACAAGGTTCGTCAGGCATGACCGTTGCCTTCGGAAGCCGTGCTGGGAACTCCTAAGTAGCAGGTTTGACTCTAAATACGACGTCACTTTGTCCACGATGATGCTTTCCATGAGTTTACCGACTATCGAAGTCAGAATGATAGGTCGGTAGTTCGACGGTTGGTTACGGTTTTCTTTCTTGAAGATAGGAGTCACCTCCGCCTCACGCCAGTCTCTAGGAACGCATTTGGTCCGGATTGACATGTTAAAGATAGCGCACAGATGTCGTGATACTTCATCGCACACTTCCTTCAACACTTTAGGTAGAAACCCATCCGGTCCAGGGGACTTATTCGTCTTTAGGTTCCTTCGGCTGGGGAATGGGACCACACTCTTCAGTAAACACTGAAGAGAAGTAGTCGTTGAGGAGGTTAGCATTTTCTGCATCTGAATAATTTAATTTCTTCTCCTCATTCTTCAAAGGGCCAATCGTTCGACGGATTGGTTTACGGCTGTTCACATATCCAAAAAACTCCTTGGGATTCTCTTTACAGAGTCTCGCCACTCGGAGTTCCTCAGACCGCTTAGCCGCCCTTATACTGGACTTCACTCTCCTGGCTAGCCTCCGGTATTCGTCAAAGTTTCCCGAGATCTTCGTTAGCCGGTACACATTTCTCTTCTCCCTAAGCAGTTGGCCGATTCCTCGATTAAACCACTTAGGTTGAACAGAAGACAGACGGGGGCATTTCAGAGGGATGAAACGCGATTGAAGGCTCATGAATGTGTTTTTGAAACTATTGCACGAGTCTTCAACGGCTTCGCACACTTCTAGCGTCACGTCAGTCAGTCCAGCTCGAATGCTTGCAAAGTCTGCTCTTCTCAAGTCAAGTTTCTTTGATTGACTGGCAACAGACCTTACCTTCGGGATCTTGACGCTAAATCTAACTAGCTGGTGATCACTGCCACCAACTTCTTCGCCTACAGAGATATCCTTAACGATATCATCCTCAGAGGTGAAGACCAAGTCGAGGATATTGTCTCCTCTCGTCGGTTCTCTGACCCATTGAGTGAGGAACTCGTTGTTGGCGAACTCCAGGAGTAGCGCGCTCTCGCCATATGCTGCTCTGGTTTCCCAGTCAACTTGGCTGTTGAAATCGCCTATAACGATGCACACTCTGCCTTGAACCAGCTCACCCAGCAGCTGATACAGTTTCCTGTCCTTTTCAACGGGTTGGGAAGGGGGTCTGTAAAGCAGCAGGGTCCTGTATTTGACAGGACCGATCTCTAGGTCAACACCTAGGAGCTCGTGGTCGGATATAACGTTGGAGTTCGTAGATTTGATTGTATCCTTGTCATACAACATTACACCGCCACCCTCTCTTTCCGGCCTATATTTGTGGAAAAGTTGGTAGCCAGGAACCGTGAATTCACCTTCAAAGTCTCGGTTTGACGTTTTTATCCACGATTCTGTTATGGCTATCATTTCGGGTTCTTCCGTCGCTACGAGGCCACGGAGCTCAGGAAACTTGTTCCTGATTGACCTCGCATTGAACAGAAGAACTTTCAGGGAGTCCCCTAATGTAGGACTCCTTATACTTTCCTGTTTCCCGGCTTCTTGTTTGTCGCGGTGGCACCATTTTTGACAACCTCTGAGAAGGTTGTTTGGGGAGTGACTCGGGCGTACTGGCGTACGTCCGCCTTCCCAATGGGCCGGACACTCCTTTGGGTGCGCTCCACGACATCCTGGATTAGATTGGCTAGGAACGCCTTGCCCTTAAAGGAGAGGTGCACCCCGTCCCTTTGGTAGAGGTCTTTTTTACCATAGAATACGGCGTACGGGTCCACAAAAAAGACACCCTCAGCCGTATAGAGGTCTGCAAGGCGCCTGTTTAGCGACATTTTCCTCAAGTGGGCAGTCCGACTTGGACTTCACCTCGGGACCATCCCCACCACGACGCGTCTGCGGGTTTTCAATCCACAGTCGTCAAGAGCGCCCATAACTGTCCTCATAATCTCACCTGTAGGGCCTACCCTACCTCCTCTGAGGTAGAGGTCGTTGCCACTTACCATAAGAGCAACGACTGAAGTCTCTGAAATCTGAGACTTCTCGGCCTCAGCTCTTACCTGCTTATTCCCACAGCCTTGGATGCAGCTGACCTTAACGCTTGTGCAAAGGCGGGCCGCTAGCAGGGGCTTTAGACCCCGTGTTTGAGAATCACCAATAAGGGTGACTCTTGCACATTTGTCTGCGGACGACTTAGTCTTTCCTTTCGGAGGCGACTTGCCGCTTTCCTCTTGTATCTTTAAATTTTTTTCTTTTTCTTCTAATTCTTCCTCTTATTCTTCTTCTTGACTTCCTTTGTTATCTCTTTTTCTGCTTCTACTTTCTCTTTTTCTGTTTCCAGTTTTGTTTTCTTCTCTTTCTACTTTCTATTTTTCTCCTTTTACCTTCTCTTCTTCTCTTTCTACTTTCTCTTCTTCTATTTCTACTTTCTCTTCTTTCTTCTTTCTTTTCTTCTTTTTGGCTCGTTGAGGAAGCCCTTCAGCAGAAGAAATCGGCTGTTGGACGTCCGGAGCCTTCTCGCCTGAGCATCTGCATCTCTCTGTTTTTAAGAGTTGAACTTCCCTTTTAAGGAAGGAGTTCTCCTCTCTCAGGTTAGCGATGCTCTCGTCCAGGCGCTTCTCGAGTTCGCAGAAGTCATAGACACTGATGCCATCTGTGAGTTCCTTGCAACTCCTTCCCCCGAAGTCTTCACTCCATCTGTAGACTTTGCATATTTTGCAGGTTAGCTTTCGAAACGGAGGACCATTCTTTTTCGCCATGTTACAAAAATCTCGGACCATAGGCATTAAAAAAGGGGTTTTTGGTTGTGATTTTCTCTCGCACTAATCACATCCGCCTATTTCCAGGAGGTTTTCAGTCGTTCGGCGAACAGAAACCCTTCGATCAAGCACACCAACCCTAAGGTCTCCCCTGGGCCGGACGTCCCCAATCGTGCCGCAGCTCCCAACTGAGCAGCACGAGAGACCCAGTGAACTGGTTCTCTGATTTTTCGACAGGAGTGCTTGAGGTGTAACTGTCTTCCTACTAAGCCCTAATAATAAACTAAAACGGCCAGACTTGAGGCAAATAGTAAAGCTAAGTGCCCACGACTTCATCCGAGATCTTTAGCTGATCTGGCAACCAGCAAGGCACAAAAGCTCTCTCTCCAAAGATCAGTTGAGCCTTTATTCACCAAGTAGTGGTCACAGGGAGCTGGTCAGGCAATTACACGTTAGGAGAAAGCTTCTTAGGGGTACCTAGCATTTCTCCATTAATCGTACCCCAAACGCCTAAGATCCCTTTAATCTCAGTCTCTTGTAACCTATGAGTGCTCCAAGGCGTTATTTAAAGAGGTTCCAAAGCCTCTCTTCTCACGCTGCATAAGGGAGCTGGTGAGGCCCTTATTAATAAATAAATTATGTGTAATAGAGATGAAGGTTTTTTTTTGTTATTGGGTTTTTGTTTTGATTTTTTGACAGTTGAAGAGAGTTGGTGAAACTTAGTACTAACAGAATCGAAGAGGTTAGTAGGGGGATGCAAGGAGACGCATCAAAGAAGTAGTAGAGAAGTTTGACAACCATTAGTCTGGATTCTACTACAGCTACCTTACTGGCATAGGTGACCCTACCGCACTTAAAGTCCCCCAGCTAAGCTAGCTTAACTCAGGCAGATCACGCAAGCTCTCTCACCGACAGTGGGGTTCCTAGCTGTCCCTTTAACAACATGGCCACTATCACCTGACAAAGCTAGAGCGTCCTTGTTGAAAGACCCTAGATTTTTAGTATTTTATTGTTATTTTTAGTGTACATTTCTTTTTTTTCGCAATATTCTACCTTGACATTGCTGCGGTATTGACTCCGATTATCGGTTTCTTACTTCTAAAAGTTTCCCTATTATGCCTCCGATGATTAATGGAGATCTCCAATTTTCTATTTTCTTCTCCGTTTAAAAGTTCTAGTTTTCTTGTTATTTTCCTAGCCCTTCTGTGATGAATTGTGTTAATTTGTTCTAAGTTAATTTCTTGGTTTAGATTTTGTTGTCTAGGGGGTTCTCTTCGTCTCGTATTTGTAATTAATAATACTCCTTTGTTTAGTACCCTTTGAAGCTTGACATTGTTTGTCTTATGTAGAGCATTGAGAGGTAATGTTGGATACAATAATACCGATCGGCATAATGCATTATAAATTTTGATTTTGTTTTTTGTGTTCGAACCTCTGAGTTCGAACAATTTTGTGAGACTGTATTTTGCTAGGTTTATTCTTCCATTGATATGTTTTTTATATCGGTTAGAAGTTATTTATAGCCCCTGAACCTTGCACTCTTGTTTTATATCTATATCTCTTTTCTTTGATAAGTACTCGCGATGTTTTGCGTCTTCCCACTGGTATGATTATAAACTTGTCTAGATTAGTTCTGATTTTCCATTTCTTTTCATAGTTGTTGATATTTGCGATTTCTGCTGCAGTTATTCTAGCCATCGTGGGGGGATGCCTATAAGGACTTTTTGGGGATTATCGAGATATCATCCGCGAATTGTATGTATATAGTACTTTCAAAAATAGGTTTTGGTAAATCCCTTTTGTCTATGCTATATAATAACCGACTAAGACAGCACCTTTGGGGGATCCCTGATATATCTCGATTCGGGTCCTCGGTGGTATTCTATGTCGATATGTGCTTTAAGATCCGTTACGTAATCGCATAAACATTTGGTTATAATTCTGGGAAGTCCTACCATTTTAAATGAATACCACATTCACTTTTTCAACTTTATACTACGTTAGAGTATCTTATATGAAATTAAACATATTAAAATCCCTATTATGTTCTTCCAAATCATAATAAACTAAGGTGCCCTTTAAAATATATGGAGTGTTTATTCAGACCCCCCCTCTTGAAACCTGATATCATATAAATGGCTATAAAATTATTAATAATTAAGCATTCGAACTCAATTTGGGAGCAGAAGATGCACGTATCATTTAGTTATTATTTTAATTCAGGTTTCTTTAGTTCAATTAAAATTTATGTTAATGGTGGACTAAAACATATATTTTTCGGGCAAGGTGAATTATAGGCTTTGTTCACAGTTGGAGGAAAAGTGGTTAGGTGAATAGTAGAAGTGTTCTGAATGCCATGGAATTTAGTTTAATCTATATTCGAATGATGTTAAAAATATAAAGCAGTTCTTAGGTGCCATGTTTTAGCAGACATTTAAATTCTCATGGTATAGTTTTGCGTTTTGTTCATAAATCAACTTTAAAATTCTACGGAGAATTTCTACGAATGTATAAAACTTTGCCTTTTCATAATTACTGCTCTGTTCTAGTCATGTTGCTAAAACAAAATATATACTATAAAACTGCATAAAATTTACAATAAAATGATACAAATATCCATGGTATTTTGTTTATTTTTTCACAAATTAACTTTAAATACCTAAGAAATATTTTTCACGAACGTATAAAATTTGGCATTACCTTAATTTTCACTTTGTTCTATTCACGTTGCTAAAGTAATAATTATACCATAAAAAAGTGCATAAAATTTGCAATAAAATGATATGCAAAACAAAAAAATGCAAATTTTGAACGAAAGATTTTGAAAAGTGACTAATGAAAATATGTGGTATCCCCCTAATCTTATATTTGAGTCCAATTTGCCATACCTTGTCAAATGCTTTCTGTACGTCTCTTAGGACGTATGTAGTATCTCTTTTCGTATTTAGCCTTTGAGATCGCTTCGACAAGTATTGAGTAGTGCTTCGGCTCCTCTTCTTTTACTAAACCCGTGTTGGTGTTGTGGAATTAAATTGTTAGCCTCGAGATGTTGGCTGAGTCTCTTTCCAATCATTTTCTCTAAGAGTTTAGCTGTGGGTCGGAAGTTTCCGGGTTGATTCGAGTGTTTGCCTGGCTTGGGTATGAATATTATTTTTTCATATTATATTGTATTTTATATCATTTTTAAGGGAATTACTTTATGAATTGAAAAGTTATGTCGAAATTTCATATTAATCAATTTGGAAGAAAATATGATTGATTTAAATAGCATTCGGGTGAGGATTATAAGTCTGAAGTCGAGAAACAACCTATATAAGCTAAAGGCCTAACGACACCTGACAACCGCCTTTGAATTCGAATCTAATTAAAGGTTTTCAAATTAGGAATACTACTATTTTATTTTAAAATAACGGATGGGTTTGGTAATGCAACACCCACAATTAAAGGGACGTATGCAGGGCAAAGCCGCCCACTTTTAAATTACCTTAGAAATTATAATACAATAAGATACGATTAAAATAACCTGACTCAAATAAAACAAATACCTACTCTTTTGGAATAAACAGTCTAAATTAAAAAAAAAACTTAACTGCTTTCTGATGGCTCGAGAAGAGAAGAGAAACAGAAAAATTTTAAGAAACAAATTAAATTTGGTGTTAAATTGCTGCAAGCTAAGCCAAGTGAGACTTTTCCAAATAGAATATGACTAAATTTTAACTTTAAGTAAGCATTCACTTCATAAATATTCGATACCAATTCTGATTCTCTTCAGGATAGTTGCCAATGCATTAAGATGCCTGATTCCAAGACGTTCTAAGGAGGCTTCTACGTTTATGATTTATTTTTGGTGACTAACCTACTCCCTCTTATTTATCCTCTAACCTAACCTACTCCCTGGATTAATTTACCCCTAACTTAACCTAACCTACTCCCTGGATTAATTTACCCCTAACTTAACCTAACCCTTAACCTGAAATTTTAAATTACATGGATAAGTGTAAACATTTTAGGCAACTAAATAATGTCATAGTTCGTAGTCTTATAATAGTGTCTCTCGTATAATTATGAGGTTATCGCCTATTTCTTGATTCCTTCGTTTTGGCGGGAAAGGACTCAACAGCCCAAAATAATAATTGGAATTGAATTTCGTTGAGTTTTTGTTATGCGAATACTTAGTTGGCCGGAATTGGTCTTATTTAATTAGGCTTTGGTGTTTCGAGGACTTAAACAAGAATGGCAAAAATAATCTTTAATTATACAACAAAACATATTATACAAATAATTACACTCTTTAGTTATTAATTAATTCAGCAAGGGGAAAATTATCAATAATTAGTCAGGCTACAAGGGCTCAATACTCCAAGTACTAACCCGATAGGGTTTAGGGAGAAACTACGAATGGAATCCTAGCCTTAGGAGCACAATAATTCACTTTAGTTATCCGAAATGACACGGGAGGAGACTACTTGACGAGTCTTAGTCAGAGGGCGTCGCACGGCCTCGACGAGAAAAGGAAAGGTGTAACTATCTCTCCAGATGTGTGCTATTAAAATAAATCCAGCAGCATTTTCCTAAGAATACTGTCCTGTATTAATAATTAATTAATGGTTCTTTGTCTAGAAAATAGGGTACAGTTAGTCAAGTTTTGGGATCATTTTTATGCCAGAAGGACCGAAAATTGAGGGCTTATGTTTTACAAGATTTGGCAATCTCGGAGATAATTCTACATTTTTTATATCACAACAACATACACGGAGGTTGTATATAATTCATCAGAAGACTTCTGCGCTCATGTGTGGGATACAGCTGCATTGCACAAATTATATTACACTCATGTTCGATATCGCATTTTGGAAAATCTAATTGGAACTTGTAATATTTTTAAACAAATAAGAACAGTTTAAGAAAAAAGGATGAGTTTAATATTATTATAGAGTAACAGACATAGATTGAAAGTAGTCAAAGAGATCTTATTGGGTAATTTAACTTCACAAAGTACCAAATCATTATAACAAAGGAGACTGTTCTAGACTAAAAGCGGAGGTGATATTTTGCACAGTAAAAACGAGATACAAACGATAATTAAATATAGTAGCTATTTTGTTCGTAATAAAATACAAGAAATTAACTACCTATTTAATTTAAAACGGATGCTTATTTGCAACAAATAATGAACAAACAAATAATGAGAAGTTAGTTAGCGGTCAGAACGTAACTTGATTCAAACTAAATATTTTTGCCAGAGTTTTCAATTCATTTCTTACTTTAAACTTTGCTCGCTTCAAAGTATTAAATTTTGATGTAACATTTCTATTATGAAAGAATCCAGGATATGCATGTTAAATTTACTATTTATTTTTAACTATATATAATGAAATAGTGCACTACAAACTTATTCTAATAGATCGATTCAGGTACCTTAGATAAATAACGAGATTAAAAATGCTATAAGGGGATTAAATAGTTTGTATACATGTCAGAATACCAACCCAAATGAATTATAAAAAGAAAAGCTGATGTCTTTGTCAAAATACGATCGCAAATGTCTTTATAAATACGTATATAAATGATTGGAAAGTAATTAAAGACTGCAGAGGGCCCCTTACTCGATGGCGCATGACTCCTTAGTGCAAGGATGGATTGAAATTTTCTGAGCCTTAGGGATAGCATTTATTATCATGTCCTTTTATTCATATACTATAAAAAAAGAGAGAGAGAGTTAAGCATAATAACGTAAAAAACAGGCGTAAACGAGGTTAAAATTGTTTTCAGCATTGTGACTTGGGCTAGGCTATCATCATTCCTCATGTTCTTGATGGTTGTCAAAGAGTGTGATTCTTGCTTAGTGCTCTGCTTTCTGGTCTGTTTCACTCTGATTCCCGCTGTAGCATCGATACCGTAGAAGATAATTGCTGACAGTAATTTTTGGTTGTTTAACAATTCATACGTGTAAGTTTCAACAACATATCTAAGAATTATTATTGTAAATCAGTGTTCTACCTATATTTAAAGTTGTTTGTTCTGCGCTATATATTAACTTAATATTTATCTCCATTGATAGCTGACTGTATGGTGAATGTGTATTCTTAAATCTTTTAATTATACTAAAGGTTAATTTATATTCAGTTACATATTTTCATTATTATTTACACGTTTAAGCTTTCGTTATTAAGAAATTAACAAATAATGTTCTATCATCACAAATCAGGAGCAAAAAAAGCACAGGAAACAGAGCAATGGAAACAACAGGATGAAAGCTTTATTGAGATTTACCACAATAATATCTTCGAATTTTTCAAATCTTTAAAGAAATATCTTTGTTGTTGCTGTAAATAGCTCCCCAGGATACAATGCCCTCTGCTCCTTCTGACCGCTTGAGAGATTAAAAGAGAAACATTTGATCCTACAGCCTGTGCTATAGACTCTGCCAATATCACCTTAATTCAAGATATACCACTACCAATAATGAGGAACACTGTACCATCTACCGTCCAAGAAATCTTTATTAGGATAGAGACAAATCCCCAGAAAGACACGAAAAATAAAAACACAAGCGAGGATTTGAAACATTATGTGGAGAAAGAGAAAAGTCCCATCACTGAATTTGACTTGTATCTTATTATGCTTTGACCAGAAACAATTTTATAGTCAATGTAGGATTAGTGCAAAGAGAAGTTTAACTTGGAATGTAAAAACAAGAAAGGTTAGACATCTTCTATATTTGAACAATTTTATGGGGGACAGAGGAGATGTTTCAAAAACTGTTTCCTCGGATTCATTCAGTCAATGATGATAAAATAGGGAGAAAACGGCTATGTTACTTAACCAACTCGGGAAGAATGCTCATTTGTAAGCTATTTTCTCATCGAGGGAAGTGGGAAAGGAACCCATCTATTAATGGTAGTTATAATAATTATAAACATGCGAACGCACTTATAGAACGATAAAAGACATTACTGAGCATCGCAATGCTGCTCCCATCTTAACGATACGTTCAAAGATAACTGGAATTATTTACAGTTTGGTGTTAAAACAACAGAAGAATAACATGTGTATGCATGATCTGTCCTGGTATGAGTTGCTGCAACAATCGCACTCTTAGCTGAACATAGTTTGCCTTTCTTGGACATGATGAGGTTCTTAACTCGCCGTTCAATTATAATTTCTTGGGGAAATTAGAACTAATGGCTTAGTTTGATTCGTTTCTAGCCACTGACTTAGAAACGCTTGGTAGAAAGGGAAGAGGTTGAGGCTCATATATATCATCTAGAACTTGTGATGAGTTGAATGAAGATTAATAACTATTTACGCGTCAATCTTATAAGTTTTCAAGTAATATGAATGCAAGTTTAAATGGTGTGCAGGCATATTTACGCAAGAAAATTGTTATAGCCGACTATTTACCATGGGGACACACTCGTTTATTATGGTTAGAAAATCTGATGCTAACTGTGTACCAAATATCTCTCACTACTTTTACTCCATACACAACGGTTATACATATTTTAGCGGTTTTCCATATAGAAGTAGATTGCTTCTGATGGAATTAGGTGAACAAACTCCTGTACTCAAATTTCTGTCTGACATTACGTGCTAAGCAAATTTTTCTAGTGTAAGTACTTTAGATCACAGTTACTCTGAGATTCCTAAGTCTTTGAAGAAAAGGCTGAGGATATATTTGTAAAAACCAATACACGCTCTAAAGATAAACGCTGAAGATATTTAAAATTTCGAGACAGGTATTGTATTGAATATCTGGACAACAGTCGTAAAACGCTTCTACCGAACAAGCGTAAGTTTGCAAAGTTGATGAACATTGCTGGATCTGAATACAGTAAAAAACTTGTTCTTTCCTCGAAGGAATTTGATTCATTACAGAGAGAAATGATTGACTTACTTAAAAAGTATCGTATTCTGAAGCCTGCTATATGAAATTTCAAGGAAATATTAACTATAAAAAGTAAACTGAATTCCAACTTGAAGTTGTAAGATAGTCCAGCTCAGGAGACTGACCTGTCGACTAAGTACTTCCATCCTTTCGTATCAATGTCTTTCAACTTACTATTAGTCAGCTGTCAAGTACTTGGATTAAAAGAATGTATGCTTAGTCAGAACTAAACACAAAGAAATGAAATTGAAACAAATCTTTTGCAAATAAAGGATAAAGGTTTAAAATAGCTGGACATCAACTGATTTCTTTTTATCCTAATGATTTTGAATCCAGCCTTGGCGATGAATTGGTTCAGTTCAAAGAGTGTATCAAAATAAATATAAATGTAGTTGGTGCTGACTCTGAACATGTGATATTAAACCTCAAATGCTTAAGCAAATTGTGTCAAACGACCTATCTTAAGCTTTTTTTCTAATGTATATATTTTTCTTAGAATGTATCTATGGTATCCAACTGCTGTTGGATATCACTTGTTAATGAAAGGAAATTCGGTATTAACTAAGAAAAGATGTAAAAGGCTTTGATAGTTTAGTCCTAATGGTCGGAAAATGGCAGAATGTATATAGCCATGATAATCTACAAGGATATTAATATATCTTTGTTTAATTTAAACATAATTAATATAAAAATATTTATGTAGTTCTTAATCTCGAGTGATCGGAAATTTCTAAAACAATGTTCCTCTAGCTTCAAAATGGAAATCATAGTTCTTGGTTACATTTAACTCAGAAAACATTATTCTTCCTTTGTAGAAGACGCTTGTTAGATATCATTTAAAAACTGCAACAATTAAGGCTGCTGTATATTCGAAAATACATTGCAATATTAGAACGTGTGCAGCGACTAAATTAATTATATAATTAGAAATATATTGTATTATGACAGACTGAGGCACTTCAATTTACTGTCTCTGGGAGATTGACATCAGCGCGGCTAATGTATCAAAGTATTTAAATTACACAATGGGATCACTAACATAAAAAATAATTCAATATTTGAAAAACAGATAACCGAGTCTGGATAGAAATAACGGTTACAAACTGGTAGATAGCACGTAAGTTTTTTTATAAATAACACAAGCATGGAGTAACTTGGTCAGAGATGGCCTAGAAAGCACTAGAGTCAATATGTGTTAGAAGAGACTTTTCAATCATATCTGTTTTTCACCTCTTTCCTTTTTTCTTGAAATAGCCTCGAATGAATCTTAGGATCTTTGCTGTTTTGTAACTGTAGAAAACCTCTAACAAATACATATTTATTGAGTTTTTTGTAGAAGCATAATACTTTCTTCAAAATGTTGTTAGTCTACTGAACGTAGTTCTTTGCAAATGGGAGCTTTGTGACAACAAGAGGATTATATCTAATTCTAACCAAAGATCTGTAGATCCTACTCTAGTCTAGGAATTTCTTTACTTCTGTCTCTGAAACATTTACAATTTCTGAAGCTAAACCTTAACCTATTTACCTATTTTGGTTTGCAGTTTTAACTAGTGCAGTGTCCCTAAACTTGCGTATGATTTAGTGAACTGAAGACGGTTAGTTATTCATTTGTTTGAATATTTATCTACATCTTCTACTGGCCTCTAGATATGTAATTGAATTATGTCTGTATACTAAATCAGTCTATCGACAGTATGTCTCTATTCATATTTCCTAACCAGGGTTTGACTCTCCATTTAGTGGAAACAATAAATAACAGTAGGAACACTGCTCACCACCCCTATATAGAAGCTTGTGGATAGGCGCATATCTTTGTTTGAAAGAAGGGTGTTAGTCTTTCAAATTAGATTTGGTCAAATGAGGTCAGACAGAACATTTGGGGACTTCCCTTGAGGAGACGACAGAAAAAGTAATCATGATTCCTGCGCTCAGGCCTCTTTATATCAAGCTTTACAATTTCTCCGCTCAACTTTCAGATTTATCTTCGTAATTTCCACTCTTTCTACTTACTCTTAGTGATTTTACATCAAGCTTTCTCAGCATTCTGTTTTCGTTGTGCTTGGGCAAGTTGTTAAGCAATTTTGCACACAGAGACGGTGAGAAAGATTATCCTTGCGTAAATATTTTTGTTTCGAATTTGTTAAGTAGCAAATTACCTTTATTCGCTTAGTACTCACTTTTGCAAATATTTAAAATTAGTTTAAATATTTAAATTTCTAACAATCCAATACAGACGATTAGAGGGATTGATTGCTAGATCACGTGTCACACAAACTACTTTATCACTTTCTTTGTCCCTCAACTCGGGATAATATCTAGAAAAATTGGTAAAAGTTGATAATCACGTTTTCACCAGCTTGAAAAGCTTAAATTCTAATTATATCAACGATCGAATCACGACCAAATAGAGGATTTGATCGCTTCGGGACAGTTGTATATAAAAAAGACTACAAAAAAACAACATGTGATAAAGAAAGCTACCTTATTACGTTATTTCTGTCCATAAACCCAGGGCGATAACAACCAAATTTTATAAAGAAATGTTGGCTACCAATCCCCATTCGGCTAACAAGTTTACAGTTTGTCTATCTTTTAATTAAGCAGGTCCTTCCCTACTATTATTTTATTGTTTCTCGAGATAATTATACCAGCGTTCTATGACTGTAGGACAACTCATAATACATATTGGTGCATAGATTATTAGTAGATGGAATATTCACATTCTCATTCTCAGATGCGTATATTCATATATCTCTTAATAGTATGAGATATTGCTTAGATAGCATAGCTACACTGTACATTGTATATCATAAATACATTCATGACTATTCGTATATTATCTGTAGTATAAAATCATACTCAACCATCCGTAAATCTAAATATTCTCAAATACTAGTTATAGAACAATACACTACACGCGTATCTAGCGAAAAACAGGATCATTTTTATTCGGAAATGTTATTTCTAAATTCGCAAAAATTCCATACAGGGGTGGGATTCGAAACGTTTACACTGAGGCAATGAGCAACCGCTTTGCTCTCAATTAAACCGTTCCTTAGATCACTGGGCTATGCGGAAGCCAAAACATTTCGAATAATCAAGCTTTTAAGGTAAGTTTCGCAAGGTAGATGGGACTATGAAAGAGAGAGAAATTTGTAGAGAATTTAAAGGACAAAGGAGAGTTGAGGTAAACACGAGGTGAATATACACTGTATAAATCTTTCATGAACGCTGAGTAATGATGAAATGAACCCAGCAAACCGCAAGAAGCGGTTGCTCGCTGACTCAGTGTGCATGGTTCGAATCCCACATTGGTATGGAATTTATGCAAATTAGGAAATAACATTTCCGAAGAAAAATTATCCTATTTTCTCTGTTTTTCCCTGTTTGCTTGATTCATTTCATCATTCATTTGTGTTCATCAAATATTTATACATATATATATATATATATATATATATATATATATATATATATATATATATTATTTTCAAGAGCAATATAACTCCCAATCCTCCCCCTATCTACGCGCGCTATATTGATGACATAATTTTGAATAGGAATAACCTTGAACAAGTTAACGGCCTAATTGAACGATTCAAGAACAACTCGTGTCTGATTTTCTCCCACCAAATGGAAGATGAAGGATTCGTTCCCTTCATTGATATCCTCATAAGTGGCCAGGAATCCAAATTTGTGACCTAAGTATACGTTAAGGCCACGAACTTGGGCTTCTGCTTAAACAGTTTTTCTGACTGTCTTGAACGTTACAAGAGATCAGTCATCAATTCCTTAGTTAACAGGACAATTTCTCATTCATCCTCGTGGACGGCTGTTGCTCACGGACTTAAGAGGGTTTCCCAAGTTCTCGTTAACAACGGCTACCTACCAGAATCAATCAACGCCACCATGAAAGAGAAAATGAACTTGGCTGCTGGCCCTGGCGTTAGGTTTACTCCGACAAAAAGTAATATCGACCTTTATTACAAGACAAATATGAACAACGGCTAATATTTACTATTTTATTAAAATCGTACCAAAAATTGTCCCATATTCCATCCAATATCATGAAAACACTAGAGAAAGAGGGCTTATGGATCATAGATTTGATAATAATAGCAAAGTTTTGATCACGAACTGGCAAGATAGTAAACTTATTTCTGTTGCCACAAATTCCTCTACAGTATACCTAACAGGAACTACATCAATTATTTACAAAACTCAAAAAAGACATTTCAGTACGAATCCCAAAAGTAAAATAAATCAATTAGTGGAGTTGATATGTTAAATAAGCAAGTTTACCTTTAAAGAGAGAGAACCCACGGAAAAAAATGCTGGTTCAAGATATTTAAACAATTGTTTGATATTCCTGTTGTGAACTGTTGGAGAAGATATAACCTGGTTGTGTCACCAGTTTTCATTTCTTTGGGCCTTTAAAATACATCTATTATATGTCATGCGTCATGTGATTATCAATTATTATAACCTGTTAAATGAAACATGAATAAGTAGGTTAATAGAAGGAGTAAATAAAGTTAAAATAATGGACAGTGCTTGGTAATACCAGGAAAAGATGTGAATGATCGTTCATTACAGATAAATGGAGCATTTGCTAGATCAGAAAACGGTAGCTATATGAATTTTCAACCGCAATATCTGCTTCGGAAAGGGAGTGGTGATGTTGTTATTAAAGTAACACATAGCCACTTGAGGGAAATCGCAAGGTGGTGAATCACTTTTGTAATCGAGTCGTTGCAATGATTTGTAGGCTTTCCTTCAGAGATTTATTTTCGTCGTAAAATGAAATTCAAATCTAACCAGGAAATATTTTACATCACGCACTTGTTTAGTAAAGGTTTGCAATCATTTTCTGAATTTAAAAAAAGAATCTCCTATCATACTTCTCAATAAATTCTCGGGGAAGGAAAAATACGAAAGAATTTCAATCTAGGTTTTTCATCCGAATTAAATAAATTCACCTACATTGCTGTTTTCTTAGTAATCCTATGCTATATTCCACTACATCATCAGAGCTAGTTTGTTTTATTTTACTGCTATATAATATCAAACATACGTCAATTATTCCTGCCATTAAAAACATTTTTTACTAGATAATGATAGTTACTCGCAAGAAGCAAAAGATTTATTATCTTTACCTATTCAAGTTTGGATTAATCATACTTGGGAGTGGTTTGGGGGAGAACTTATTTATCGTTACTCAGAATAAGTTGAGCTAATATTGCTTAGATTGGTTAATAAAGAAACAACCTCACAGAATCACTTAACTTGTTGTTTCAAACTTATTTGCCGAAGCTAATAAAAGGATAAAAATAAATACAAACTCACCCCAATAATACGCTCAGGTTTGGCAAGGCTTAAGTTTTCTTGATCAAATAGAATTCGGTATTTTAATTAGTAAATTTCGTGAGTGCTCAACTTCCAAAATTAGAAATCCTTTCTTCTTCGCTTCAATGAACTGGTCTTTTGGTGCAATTATCTAGGAAGGTGTGAAATCTAGGAATTATTTCGCTACTTTTCTTTTATTTCTTATATGCTATGTGTGCAAAATTTATTTGCATATTTTAAAACTGCTGTTTTTTAATACTATGCGTTTCAAAAATAGAGACATCGCTCTTGAAGATAAAGTTATACTATTTTCCTCATCGTAGACTCATTTTGCTTTTACTGAATTATTTTTCAATATTGTTCTCAGAAGTGACAATCTTCCCTAGGTTAACTTACTCAATAATCTTGGAAAAATAATTCATTTTTTTATCTCTGAAAGGGTTAATTTTAGTTTGACCTTGATTAAGTTGTTCAACTTTATTTTCCTTTACTGTAATTATTTGGATTCTGGTAGGGATAAAAAATGAACAAATAAAATGCAATTTAAAATGGCGTTTAATTTTTTATAAATATACGCTTTATTTGCAACCAAAGCGAAGTTATGGAGATAAAATATTTGATATTTACATAATTTATGAATAAAAGCTTTAGATTATTTCTCTATAATTCCACTAATCATTACATTTTATTGTCAATCCCTTGGCTCGCGGCATTTTTGATTTATATTACGGCAAGGAAATTACCACGAATCATAATTACAGAAATATTTATTTTTTATTGCCCTGAATTAGGCACTACAGACAAGGATTTGCCAGCAGCCAACTGCGAATGCGGGAGGCTGTACTATCAATATATACATAAATAAAACCGGAAAAATGCACATACAATTTGCAAACAAAAAGGAGAATTAAAGACCTATAAAGGTCACCATTAAAGCATAACAAAAATAAGCTAAAGCAGAAAAACAAAAAGATCCCAAAACGGACAAAAATAAAGAAAATGTAAAGAAAGAGATTGAAACCAAAAGATCCAAAGAGGACAGAATTAAGATTATACAAAGTAAAAAATATAAACAAAAGATCCAAAGAGGACTTGAACAACAAAGTAATAAAAACTAAAGAAAAACAAGACATAAGAAATAAGTAAAAATGAACAAAAAAACAAAAAAATAAATTAAGTAGATAAATCAAAAGATCCAAAAAGACAAAGAAAATAAGAAAAAGACGCATAAATGCAAAACAATAATAGTTCGAAAAAGACGCAGAAGGAAAAACAGAAAACAAACGCTTGAATGCTGAAAAATTGAGTTAAAGATATCAAACAAACAAGATTACAACAAGAAGCCATTGCCAGGCGTACTGGCACACCTATCTTCTACTATCATACACATTTTCTTACTACGCCTCTACCACTATCAAACACCATTTTTCTTCCTTAGGATTTCCAAATTCCGAATTCCGAATGTAAAAGATAGTCAGTCGACTGCGTAGAATTCCTGGCTTTCTTCATCCAACAACTACCTCAAAATCGGCAAAGGAGGGAAATTTTGGGGTGAATTTCCCAAATACGTCTCCGAAATCACAAAAAGAGAGATACTCATTTTCTCACCATTCACCATCACTATTAATTTCATCTTTCTTTTTCAGCGGCCATACTTAAGTAGATGACTGCTTAAGTCCCCGGCATCGCCCCCCTGCGTGAACTGCCGTCGGATGTGAGAGGGGATTGCCATTCATGTTTTGTCCCAGCTATGCCGAGCAATAGCACGGTCATAATTGGGGGCATTGGACGATGCTGGTTTGAGGATTAGCCCACAGCCGATAACAATGTCAGAAACAATTCCAGGTAAGATACGTACTACTACCTCCGCTGATCCTCACAGCAGGGGCCCCTCTTCTAGGACCATGGGGGGACATACAACCGTCTCTATGGTATGTTGGGATGCGGTCGCGATTAAAACATCCTCGGAGGGGAGGCGGCGTTGTCAATAAGTCCGCAATACAATCACACCCCTGAGAGGATCCCACCCGGATCCATATAATCCATTATCATCATTCACCCAAAGGCAAATTTCCTTTTAATCCAGACGGCGGTTTATCGGGGGGTGGGGCCTCTTCTCCCAAAAGGCAACTCAAATTTTTTTTCCAAAATAAATAGCAGAAACTCATATACACTAGTGATTCCGTAAAAGCAGAAAAAGGCCCCAAAACAGTAAAGAGAGCCCCCCCATCCTCAAGGAAAGTTCGCCACCATAATGGCAACCCAAAATACTACGAGGGTTACACTAAGGTGTCTAAGCGGCCAAGAAAAACCGAACAAGAGCAAAGTCTACGAGACCATGTTCGGCAAGCTTAGTGTGGCAGTCCTAAGGCTAATAGATACTCATGTAGGATGCGTCGCAATATGCGAAAACGAAAAAGACGTGGAAGCGCTCACAAAGGAGGAAGGGATTAAAACCCTCAAGAATATAAACCTACAACCAAACACGCTCCTCAGATCTAAGCACACAAGAGTGTGGTATGCATAAGGCTGGAGCCCTGGATCGGCCAGCACAATCAAGAAAAAAAATCAATGAGGAAATCGAGAAAAATCGGAAATGGGCGTGGGTGGCTGAAGTTATCAAGTTTAAGAACAAACGAGATAACACAGATTACCACCATGTATTTAAGACCATATTTACAGACACAGAAATGGCGACAAAGGAGAAGGAGAGAGGGCTACTTCGCTTCAACGCAGAAATACGTGGTGAGCCGATCGAGTAAGAAGACTTTACCCCTGTGCAGATTTGCTTTAGATGCTATCGCCTGGAGCACCACACCACAAAGGAATGCAAAGAGCACGAATCAACTTGTTACAGATGCAACCCAAAAGGCCACGGCTGGCGCGAATGCCCAGCTAAAGAAGAGAAGTGCCCAAACTACGGACAGAGATATGGTACAATGGCGATGTCCTTTCCCAGAATAAAAGAAGATCTTAAAAAGAAAGGCGGAAGAGAAGAAGGCAGAAGGAGTTAGGAAGGCGAACACCTTCTACGCCAAAGCGGCAAAAGCCAGCCCCTCAGGAAATGGACAGAACATCCCTGCGCAAAGGACATATTTAAAGCTAGGTAAGCAAGATAAAAACTCAACTAAAATCCTCACTTGAATCCTATATGCACATGTCCGAAATTTAACAAACTCCAGCTGCTTCGCTAAAGAGCTTAACATCATGCTCAAAAACAATGGCTTGGGTGAAATGTGGTTTCTGGAGAACCCACCATCAGGGAAAGTCCTCCAGATGCAATTCGGCCCAGATGAAGAAGCACCAACGACCGCTTTCCCATGAGACGAAGTAGGAGTGAGGTAAAGAATAAGAACCAGGAATCAATCCCACCTCCTCAAAGGTCCCCAAACAGGGACCTCAGAATTTAGGCGAGGAAGAACAGGGATGAGAGTGTGAAAAGATCAGCCAAAAGAATAAAGTAGGTTAAGGGGAACATCTTAAGCTCTGCTTCTTCATCTGAAGAAGGAACAAGAGAGCCTCAATGCCTCCTAAGATCCATGAGAGAGCGAAAAGCAAGAGCAGAAGGAAGAATTCAAGGCAGAATAAGAAATACGATGGCGATGGGATTAATATCAAGTTGTATAGAAAAGCTGAAAGCTTCTTTCCAGAAAACCCCAAGTTAGGGGAAATCATCGAAGGAGTAAAAACGGGAATACTAAAATGTCCCCTTGACTCACCAGACTAGGAAGGGCTAATCAACACAGCACTCATGGAAGCCAAAGTAAAACTCTAGAGGGACTCCTGCCTCACCGTAAGTGAGGCAGAATTTAGCAGAATTTCGAACGAAAAAACACACGTAACAAAAACTACTAGAAGAAGACACACACATAGAAGCACACAAGCACCAAACAACACAAACATAGAAAACATGAACAATACATTAAGAATACTCAGAGTTTACGTCAGTGGGTGGGAAGGGAAACACATCCCTTACAGAAACATATTTCGTAAAGTCAATCCTGACCTAATCCTCATCACTCTACACGGCGTTAACACAAACACAAACAGGATAAAAATACCAGACTACACAGTTATATACAAAAATCACACACAGAAAAGATACGATGGCGCTGCCATCGCGATCCGAAACTACATTACATACAGAACACTCCCAAACCTAGATGAATCATTTGTGGCTGTAGAAATACCTACCCTGGTTGGAAACCTGACCGTGGCAGCTATCTATCAACCTCCACGACGTAAATAGCTGCCGATCCTTAATTTTTATAACCTCTTCCGGCGTGGGAAAACTAACATTGTTTGGCGCTGATCCAAATGCCAGATGTGGTTCATCCGGCTATGGAAGAACCGAGGAAGGGGAAGAAACCTAAGGCTGCTACTTGAAAGAGACAAACTCCAGAGGGCCAGGCCAGATTTCCCGACATTCTTAACACAACGTTCGGCAACAAAACCAGATATTTTGTTAACGAGAAAAAACTTCCCCTTCAACATCTTCAATGCGCTTGAACCAGTAGTACCGAGCGACCATATGCCGATTCTCACCACGATCTCTCTTGCTCCACTACTCAAGCCCATTCCACTTAGGAAAAGTTATGCTAAAGTTAATTGGGAGCGATATAGACAGATACTCATAAATACTCTTACCATCTAACTGACCTAGGAAACGCTAATCTCGAAGAGATTGATGAGGAGATAAACAAGATCACACAGCTCCTCATACAAGCTGACGAGAGATGAGTCCCCAGAATCTCCTATAAATTTGTCCCACAACCTAGGTGGACGGTTGATATGAGAGAAATCGCCCAGGAACATAGAGAAATCTATGAAGATATCGGCAGGACAGGAACCAATAAGAAAAGGACAGCCAGAATTTGGCAACTAGGAGAAGAACTCAAAAACATAATAATTAAAAAACTAAGAACAATCTGGAATAAAATCATTGGCAGGCTGGAGAAAGAGAACTATCCTGTAAAGTTTTTTTCAATAACATACAAAGCCTTAGGGGATTGCCTCCCAGACCCAGAACCCAAATCAAAGATGGAGACGACATCATTGATGACCCAGAGTTTCTAAAGAGATTTACGCTATATCACCTGCGGAGAACGACGAATTCGACCAGGTCTTCGAAGACCAATTGCTTGATGACCTCGGCACAGTGAAACATATAACCCACCCACACCCGTAAGTATCTCAGGAAAGAGCGATGATTGACCACGGATGCTCAATAACTATCGAAGAGACCTTGAACACCATACGGTCCTTCAAGCAGAGGGATCCAGGCTGGTCTGGGATTACGAAGATGTCGTAGTATTGTAGTTGTTTCTTTATTATTCTTTTCGTTCAGAGAATTTATATGTTCAATGACTTCTATATTGGCTGTGTTGTTTAAGAGTGCCACAGCGTTTAATCCGTTTTAAGGAAAGAGCCAGTAAAGGATCCATTGAAACACCATAATTATCCAAAAATAAATATATATTTTAAATTTATCAATTAAATACCAAATTAAAATATTTACAATCACATAATAAGTTTGACGGGGATAACAATGCTTGAAACCGGGCCTATTTCATATGCTAATCATAAACAACCCAAAATAGGCTTTAGGTAAACAAACCAATTGCTGATTAGTATTTTATGGGGACCTTTTTAGATTAGCATTAAACTCCAATTTAAGTTTCACTCTTCTAACTGTAAATATGATGGGATTCACTAAAAATTGTCTCTACTTCAGTTAATTTGAGTACCTTATTAAACTTGTACTAAATCAATACAAATATAACTAGTTATTCTTACTTACATGAGCTTGAAATGATCAGGGGATGACGGATGTTGCTATATTGGCTTTATCCCGCTTCGTTGGGTTGCAGAGCCGATTGTAGTTTTTCCACTAAATGGGAGGGGGGATGGAGGTGTCACGATGTCAAATTATTCTTTCAACTTTGCCTCCTGTCACGTTTGAAAGACGGAGAGAGTTGTTGTGCTTTCTAGCTCAAGGAGTATTCATCCAGGTAACTCTTGAAGTCTTCTAGAATTCTCCTCTGTTACGCTGGGTTTGTGTATACGAGGTGATTTCTAAGGTACTTTAAAAATAGAACTTCGTTGGGGATTAGTTATTCTCCTCTCACTCTTACAGATATTATGCTGTGAGAGTCACTCGAGGGTGGGCGGGTTTTCTTTTCTCTTGTTCCAAAAATTCCTGTTTGGCACTAGGAATGGTGATCCAGTTAGACTTCTTCTAAGTCTGTAAAGGATAGCTCGGTATGGCACCGATGAGAAAGGGAGACAAACTTCTAGGTTGTAATAGCCGATCTCTCTGAACTTGGCGAGGCACTGACCACCTCGAGCTAGTCCTCTATCGTCTCTCGTAGCCTAATAATAGTCTCTTTTCTTTACTTATCGAGCTTATTTATAGCCTGGTTACCGCCCCATCTAAGGGGAAAGGTGCGAGGCCCCAGAGAGGAGAGCAAGGGATGAGGGGAGGGTGCACCGTGGAGCCAAGGTGGAATTCTTAATTAGAGGCAACGACGACCGTCACAATCCTCGGTGTTCTTTTTTTTAGAATGACACCGCTTTTTGTGGCGATTTATCCGCGGGCTGACCTACCTCGTAGGTAATCGGATCCTTTGAACGCTGCGTAATGGCCTTTAGTGGTCACCTAGGCACAGGAGCTTGCTCCCTACTATCTATGCGGCGGGGAGATCAAAAGGATAGGCCGTTTGACTGTTAGTCAGCTGGCTAGCGTTGCCACGCCTCTCCTCATGTTGCTCAATTCTCTCGCTTTCTCCGAAGGTGGACTTTAATGTATATGTCGGCCTGGCCCTCCGTGTGGCCTTATGTTATAATTCCTCTACAGAAGAATACCATCGAAAATGCCCCAAGGCAAATTATTTAAGGTTTGGCGAACACAATGAACGCTGCCCTGAATACAGGCAACTTCCCTCTGCTTTACTTTGGTGTTCACAATCGACCTCCCAACTCCGGTGCACAGGAACACGATGTATCTTCAATTCGCAGATGACATCACTCAAATTGTTCCATGCACGGAGAGGAAAGCAAGGGCGCAGGTGGTTTGCACAATAGCGGAAATCAACATCAGCCAGTACGAGAGACGGTGGAAGATCAGGATCAACAGGGACAAATACAAGATCGTCCCGCTGAGCCACGAGTGGACATGGCCCATCATCATAGATGGGAGGAGATACGGCTACTCCACCGAAGGCATCATCTTTGGCCTTAAAATCACCGACCATGGATACTCGAGAGGCGGAATCTGGCAAGGGGAGAAATCTCCAAGCTATACAGGTTTAGAGATCTTTACACGTTTAGCTCGCCCAACATCAGGAAAATATATCTAATGTATGTCCGGGCTAAGCTCATCTACTCCGCAGTGGTTACTCAATCGGCCAATAAAACCTCGATGAAAAGGCTACAACGTGTCCAAAACAGTGCTTCTCTGCTTATCAACAAAGTTAGAAGGCGTGATCAACTTAGGCAAAGAGATTTGCACAGGAGGTAACGTTTGGAGCCTATCAATGTCGTCACCCCAAAACTTTGAAAAAAGGTCTGGTCCACACTAAGAATGGTGTGATTTCTGAGCTACAGGGAACAGGCAGCAGGCTTAATATAGCTGCAAGGCTACGGGCGAAAGTCTCACGCCAACGTCGGTTCCCGATCACAAAATTATGCACACAAGAAGTCATTACACCAATTTATACATAGAAAAAACACAATAAAACATATAAGAACATGGCATCAATACATACTTAAATGAAAACAGCAAACAATACAATTATTACAACACAAGAAACACAAGGTAAATTGTCGGCAATTAGACCTAACAAAGGCTTAGAAGTTGAAGGTTTGCAAAAAAAATAAGTACAACAAATCATTAGAGAACAAACAATAAGAAGAACACTAAAACTCATGAAACTACACAAAGATATGTTAATAAGTATAAACAAATAACAGTAGCAAAGTAAGAAATAAATAAAAAATAAAGCGATGCCCTCCCGACTAGGACAAAATTCCCCCCCCCCTCGCTTCACTTTTCACCTATTATATCTTCCACTATCCCAACTTCTACTAAAAACTGAGTATATCATCGAAATATAGTCAAAAGAGTCATAAAAATTATTATTATTTAAGAAGAAAAAGTTATATTTCTTGTTCGCCATATTCGAAGCTTATTCCAGCCATATACCCAGGAATAAAGAAGCCATAAATAATTATATATATATTGTTCATTCATCCGATAAGGAAGCGGTTGATCATTTAACACAGCTTGCAAAACTATAAAATAGAGAATACGTAACACAGACCCTATAACTGGTGATCATTCAAAAAAAGGGATTCGCTAGGCAACGCATCAAGATATCAAAAAGTTGCCTTTTTTTCTTCCACACCAAGAAGTGGAACTCGCGAACGCGATTTCAATCAGATCTCGTGGTTTTAATGGAGCAGCAGTTGCAGGATGGTTGAAAATTGTGGAGGCGCAATTTCGCATCTCGAGAATACAAAGAGAAGAAACGAAATTTTACCAGATTTTGGCTGCGTTACCTCCTGAGACTGTCGATCTTCTTCCAGTTGCAGTACTCTCGTCACAGAATTACTCACTCCTACGAACATAAATCGTAGGACTTTTTAAAAAGACGAAACCTGAGCTCTTAGAGAAGTTAATCGCGTCTTATCCGCAGCCCGGACGACTTTCAGTAAAATTTAAGGAGCTACGGAAGACAGCTCTGCAAGAAGTTGTAGTTGGGGAGGACTTGGTGAGACAGAAGTTCATCCAGTTTTTATATCCAACGATCACCCTCATCATCGCCACACAAAAGGAGTTAACTCATGTCCAAATTGGGGGAAACTCGCTGCTGAGCTAATGCCGTAGTTGCAAATATTACGTCGCCATTATTAGGAGTTAATTTTCTTTCTTATTTAAACCTCTTAGTAGACCGTGTTCGTGGTGTCCTAATTAATAACCAGACTGGCCTAGTTTCTAAGGAGAAGCAGTTAATTGAGCAAGTGATCTCGTTAATCAATAATGACCTCTCGCATATCCCACATAATTGCAGGACAGTTCCCCGCAAATATGAAAGTATATCTAACCCGAAGTGTGTTCACATTAGTTCACCACCGGCTAATTCTGTTGTTCACACAATTGAGACGGGTAGCGCCCCACCAACTTTCGCCCGCCCAAGGCCACTTCCAATGGAGAAACTACAAATTGCAAAAGCCACTTTCAGGACTCTGTTGAAAGAAGTTATGGTGCCGCTGTTGAAGTCTTCATGGTCTTCACCCATTCACATGGTGCAGAAAAAGACCTCAGGTAAGTATAGAGTTGTGACGGACTTTTGATCCCTCAATGCGATAACCAAACCGGACAGATATCCCTTGCCAATGATTCAGAGCATGCTAGACCATCTTCATGGCAAGAAAGTTTTCTGTCGCCTGGATTTAGTTCGAGCCTACTAGCAGATTCCAATGAATCCAACAGACGTTGAGAAGACTGATGTCTCAACTCTCTTTGGGCTGTAGGAATTTTTAAGGCTATCATTTGGTCTAAGGAATGCTAGTTGCACCTTCCAACGCCACATGGCCAATTTATTTTGAGGCTTGGCGTTCGTTTTGTGTATGTCGACGATATTTTAATGTTTTCGGAAAATATAGACGATAATGTGGAGCATATAGATCAAGTTTTCAAAATATTGGCAAAAAAAAACTTTCGAATTTATATGGAAAAGTGCGAGTTCATGCAAGAAGAAATCGATTTTCTGGCCAACCATGTCTCAGCTGCAGGACTGAGCCCTCCACCTAGGAAGGTCTCCAGGATCACCCAAATGCCCCTACCAACTGATTTCAAAGAGCTTCGTCGATATTTGGGCATGTTAGGTTTTTACCGACGTATGATGCCTAACTTTGCTGCGATTGCTGCCCCTCTAACTAAACTCGCACGGCTTCAACTTGTTTGGAATGATGCTGCACGAAAAGCATTTGAAGCTACTAAGGAGGCCCTGGTGAACTCCGTTAAGTTACGCTACCCATTACCCAATAATAATAATAATAATAATAATAATAAGTCTTTTATAATGCGCTCTTCAAGGCCTGAGGCCTTCCCAGAGCACACGTTGTGCTGAGATGAGAATGGAAATTCAAGAGGGGGAAAAGGCAATACTGAAAAGATGCGTTTTCAGGAGATGCTTAAATGTCTCCGTACCAATTGGTAACGGACAGCTCCTAGTTCACAGTTGGTCCTGCGCTCCATCAGATGGTGCATGGGTATCCCCAGCCCGTGGCATTCTTCTCCGGGAAATTGAGTAAAACACAGCAAGCGTAATCTACTTATGACAGGGAACTCCGGGCTGCCTATCTTGCTGTGCTTCACTTCAGGCATATGATCGAAGGTTGCCAAGTGACGTTGTTCACGGACCACAAGCCACTAGTCTCTGCCTTCTCCTCGCCACTACGTGCAAGAACGGACAGGCAACAACGGAACTGGACAGTAATCTTGTAGTATGTCAATGACTTAGCTTATGTACGTGGTGAGGACAATGTGGTTGCTGACTACCTATCTCGAAATGTCAATTCCGTCCAAGTGGACTCAATTGATCTCCGTTCTTTCGCAGCAGCACAAGAACAAGAAGAAAAAACTAAGTCCTCTCAATCTGGACTGAAAGCATTTTCTTTTTCCGGTGATTTCCAACTCTAGTGTGATGTAACATCTAAATACCCACGACCATTTTTCCTTTACCCTGCAGATCAGCTATTTTCAAGCAACTTTATAATATTTCACATACAGGGATTAAGGCATTGCTTTTGTTTTTGAAAGCGAGATATTTCTATCCCAATATGGACAAAGATATACGTTCATGGACTCTTGAATGCCTCTTCTGCCAATCTGCTGAAGTGAATAGTCACACTAAGTCCCAAGTCCTGCCTATCAGTATGCCCACTTCGAGATTTGAGACGGCTCACATCGATATAGTTGGTCCACTCCCACCGTTTACCCTGCCTGGGGAGTCATACCCTTCTCATAACCGGTACCTGCTGTCATGCATAGACAGAGCCACCAGGTGGATTGAGGCACTACCGATTCCAGACATCCGTGCTGCAACGGTTGCTTTAATCTTCTTGGGTGGCTGTATATCCAGGTTTGGCGTTCACTTATACATGATCACCGATAGAGGAGCGCAATTTGAGTCCGAACTCTTCACAGAATTATCGGCCCTCTATAATGGCTCGCCGATAAGGTTGGTTGATAGCCTTGCCTAATGCTTTGGGTTTTTCACCCTTGGTCGCCTCTCCTTCATCCAGAGCCGATTTGAAATTCATCTCTAAACTAGCGAAGACCATGTCGCAGATAGATTTCAGACAAACCTCTGAAGGCCACCTGCACTCGGAACTAAAAACGTTTGTACCCAAGGAATCAAGTGACATCACGCATGTGTGGGTCTGTGTTGATCGCATTCGGAAGCCACTAGAAGCGCCTTATAGAGGCCCGCTCCGTGTTGTCGAACGCGACGACAAAGTTTTTAAGTTATAATTCCCGGATTGCCACCAGAACACGGTATCTATAGACAGAGTTAAACCAGCTGTATTGCCTAATTAGAGAAATATAAACTGTTCGCCACAACAAACAATCAACCCGTTGTAAATAATCCTTTAGAATTAGATACTTGGCAGAAAAATGAAGCGTAGATAATAATTATGTATTAAACACTCCGTTTTCTTGGGCAGTAGTAATGTGGGGGTCGAGCCTACATAGTAAACATTTGTTTGAAAACTTTAAACGGTTCACACATTGAACCATATAAATAGGAAGATAAACTTTCCGCTTTTAATATCTCTCTTTCGTAAATAGGAAGAGAATCTTTCCGCCTTTAGTAACTCTCTTTAGTAAAAAGGAAGATAAACATCCCGCTTTTAGTATCTCTCTTTCGTAAATAGGTAGATAAACTTCCAACTTTAGAATTTCTCTTTCGTAAATAGGAAGATAAACTTCCCGCTTTTAGTATTTCTCTTTTGTAAATAAGAAGATAAACTTCTCGCTTTTAGTATCTCTCTTTTGTAAATAGGAAGATAAACTTCCCGCTTTGTAGTATTTCTCTTTTGTAAATAAGAAGATAAACCTCTCGCTTTGTAGTATTTCTCTTTCGTAAATATGTTAAAAGATAAACTTCCCGCTTTGTAGTATTTCTCTTTCGTAAATAGGAAGATAAACTTCCCGCTTGGTAGCCTTTCTCCTTCTTAAATAGGAAGTGAAACTCCCCAGTAAGCAGTACGATATCATGGGTCGGCTATACATGGCTCCGTTAAAAAATAGATCTTGTTCTTGAAGTCCTAGTGGGAAAAAGGTGAAAATCGATGACGTTTTCTTAACGTGACTTGCCCTCGTTTTTTTTCCTCTTTTGCCGGCTGTGAACTTTTAGGTGAGCTTAATTTGATGTAGATTTATTTCAAGTCTAAAAATTCAGATTTTTTTTCTTTTAGGGGGAGAAAAGGTACGGCTCGCGGTTACTCCTCCTCTCTGTACCCCAGAAACGATCAGGGGGGCACATAAGACAAGGAGGCCCGCGGCCGACTTGCCCTGGAGAAACTTACCACACTTCTGACTCTCAGTTCAAGTGTACCGATTGTGAAGTGTTTAATGTGAAGTTGGAACAAGGTTTAGAAGAGGGTTTATAGTGGGAGAAGAAAAGTTTGAAATTAAAAGAGGACAAATTGATGAAGAGGCAGATTGAGCAACCTCGGTAGTCAAAGTAGAAAGGGTGGAATACCCTTGCCCGAAGGACAAGGGGAACATGCTGATTAACGTGGATTCCGAACCACTGCCATGCATTTACTTATCAATCAGCATGCTTACTACCTTTCTCACACTTTAGCACTATGTTCCTCATACAGAAACGGGAGGAACGCTTGATCTCTGTTCCCTTAATATTTTCATCTTTCATTCATGTGTTTATTGTAGCATTCATACAGTTTTGAGTTATCTTAGCTCTGAGCTTTGTTTATGTATTGTTATGTTACTCGTTTCTACTTTTCTTACTTTGTTTCACTTTCTCTTGTTGTTATCACTTTTTCACTTTAGTTTCCCTTTGTTCACTTGATTTACTATTAACTTTCACTTCACTATCATTTTTGTTAAGATTTTATTACACTTTTATTCCTTTTTCTTTGCATTATTTCTGAATACACTTTTGATCTGTGTTGCCTTCTTAGTCGGTTGTTTAAATTCTGTTGTCTTATTAGAGTATCAATCTGGTGTTTTGGTTGGTTATTTCGCTGGTTGGGTTTGTATGTAGTCGGGTAAATATCTTTATCGTTTTGCTTGTTCCTTCTATCTTTTTGAATTTCTACTTAAGTAAGCGTGGGAACCTCCTCGATTCTCAGCTGTTGTCTGCTGCTGAGAAATCGAGTGTTAAAGGGGAGTCCAGCTCTGGTGCTCATATGCTCTATAAATATCGGAGGTAGATCGTCTATCTTCCTCCATATTTTCTCTGCTCTTTTACTGATGTTGATAGTGAGCATTTTTAATCCTGCTTCTTGGTGTAGATCCTGTAGTCTTCTCCTCTCCCTCCTACCTGTGTTAATGATTAGTTAGTGAGCTTTATTTTGTATTCTCTGGAGTTGCTATTTTGGGGTCCTTGTATAGTAGGTTAAGTATCGTAATCGCCTTGTTCTTCCTTTCCTTTATATGTTGTTTGTAGCCTATTTTTTGTTATTCTGAGTCCTGCCACTTTGCCTTCACTTTGATATCTGTAGTTCTGATCTTCAACTCAAATTTAAGCTGTTCTGTTCCTGGAGATTGGGATTAATGTGAATTTTCTCCTGTCTTCCGTGTCTTCCAATCTTCTTCGTAGTTGATGATGTTGCTGATTTCTAAAGCTGTTTTCCTTGCAAAAAAGCATAAATTCTTGTACGAAGTGACAACGAGTTGGCTTATGTCGGCCGCGAACTGTATGTTTATGCAACCAGGCAGTATTGGTGGTGGCAGGTCTGCTGTCTATATTGAATACAGCGTAAGGGCTAAGACAGCCCCTTGCGGAAGTCCAACTCCCAATTTGAATTCTGGTCCTGAATAACCATTGATCTTCACATACGCTCTTCTCTCTGTGACATAATTGCAGAGAATTCTCTCCAGTTTGCTATTCTTCTGGAGATTTATGATCTTATATTGCATTCCTCTGACCCAGAATTTGTTGAATGCTTTTCTACATCTCTCAGGACCAGATCGATGTAGTTATTTTCTGCTTTGGCCTTTGCTATTTTCTCGGTTATTATACCAAGTGCCATTGTGGTGTATCTGCCTCTTATGAATCCGAACTGATAATCATTATAAAGTCATTTTCTCTAAGATATTCTTTTAGTCTTCTGTTAAGGATTTTCTCGGAGACTTTTCCCATGAAGCTCAATAGCGCTATTGCCCTATAACTGCTGAGGTGGTTTGGTGGTTTTCCTGGATTTGGGACAAATGTCATTTTCGCGAGTTTATACCTTTTAGGGAAGTAACGGTGTTAAACCACGCGTTAAAATTATTCTTTAATGCTCTGATGATTATGTTAGGTGCCTTGGTAAGATTGATTCTGGTTATTCCTCAGGGGCCTGGCGCTTTATGTTTGAATGACTGTATTACGCCTTTGATCTCTTCCGTTGTTATGTAGGCCCCTTTACCCTGAACTTCCTCCCTTTCTTGCTCTACACTTGGTGCTGGAGTGATCTTGTTTATGTTTTCTCGCCAGACTGTGTAAATGATTACATCTATCTCTGGATTTAAGACTTCGTCCTCCTCTGGTGTTATGGAGAACACTGATTTCCAGTGATTACAAAAAAGTTCTTCTGTGTTCCTCTCTTCTTGAATCTTTTCTCCCCATTCATTCTTAATTGTTATTTATTCTTTCCAGGGTCTGCCTTTAAGTCTAATTATTAGACTCCAGTTCTTTTTTTGTCTTCTTTCTGCGTCTATTTTCTCTATTAAACTATCCCATATGTGGCTTTGCTGTTCTTCTATCAGATGCCTCAGTTTTTCTCTCCGTCTTCTGATTTCTTCTATCACTCTTTATTTAGTCCATGAAGAATTATTTGGTCTAATATTCCTCTTAGTTGCCTATTCTTTATCTTCATTTCCTCTGTCCATGGAGGATGTGGAAGAGGACGGTATCTTGTCTTTGGTATATATTTTGTTAATCTTGAGTTGTCTTCATCAATATCTTCCAGTTTGGCGTCAGTGAGATCCTTTGGGACGAAGTTACTAAGATATTGTGTGTACCCTGCCCAGTTTGCTCTCTTGTAGTCCTTCCTCGCTGGTACCGGTACGTGTATCGGGTATTGATTCATAAACAAATGTGTTCCAACATGGTCGCTACATGCAAAGGTAACTGGTTGCATGTGGATGTTGTATGGCATATTGAAGTTACTTAGCACGACGTCTGGTTTTGTGGATGCATTGCCTTTGACATATGTTGGAAAGTCTAGTCCTATTCTATTGAACATGTATCTCTCCAAAATCATTTCTAAGTTAGCTCCTCTGTTGTTTCTGGAGCAGTATCCATTTGCACTGCACCTGGCATTGAGGTCTCCCATAAAGATGGTTGGGAAACCTGTGTCAAAGATTTTAAGTAGGTTGTGCAGTGGAAGGTAATTTTTTATTGGTGCTTGGTATCCCGTGGCTACTATTATTGGCGTTAATTCCGTTCGAATTTTTAGGTTAGGTTAGGTTAGGTTAGGTTAGGTTAGGTGAAGGGTTTGCGTTTATGAAGGTGTAATCGAACAATTTCAATTTTTTTCTAGGTTCACTCCCTGATCTGATATTAATATTATCTCTGGATTGATCTCTCTAAAGTTATTTACTACTGTCGATATTTTACCGATCCATCCTTGACTGTTCATTTGCAGAATGCTGGGCTTTCTTCTCCTTTCTGGTTCTATTGTTTATTAAGTTTAGTCGTCTAGAGATCTCTAGACTTCTGGCGGGTCGATCTCTTGTTGGGTTCTGCTTCGTTGCCTTTAAACCTACCATTTTTCATACTTTGAAATGTAGAATAGCAGAGAGTAAGGCAGTCGCCAGGGTAAATTTGAATTTTATCTTCCATTAGGCGTCTTTGTACTTCTTCCTCTTCTTTTTCTCCTGTCTTTCCTTCGAATGCTCATTTGCATTTTTCTTCTTTAATTGCCTCTCGGGAGGGGGGAACATTCATCGCTGTAGACTTTAAGTTTTAATTCCTGTGTTTCCATGCGTACTATTTTGTCTCCTTCCTTACTTTGCACTGACATATTTGAAATTGTGTTCTCTTCAGTAGTGTGTTCCTCATTGCTCGTTGGTGCCGACGCTGATGCGACGTTGATGTTAAGGATTTCAGATGAGAGGGAGGGGGGGGTTGTCAGGGAACCACATCTTCTTCATTCGATTTTTCTCTAGCATTGTATTGAGTGTCGTAGCGAAGGTGATCGGTTTCCTAATATTCATCACATGGGCATATAGTTATGCATGCAAGCACTTCTGTTGATGCAACTTGTGGTACAGTTAGATAGGTATGTACTTCCTGAATTTGCTTCACAGTTACTTTAGCCACTCTTGCTTAAGTTGCATTTCTTCTAGTTTCTTCTTTGATTCTCACTTCTCTTTCCTTTTGTTTATATTATATCCTTTCTTTTGGGGCATGCCATTGCCATAGTCATTTGTGGCCCATGACAGTTCATGCATTTTTAGTACTTTCCTTGCACTGGCTCCATTCATGGTTCTTCTGTCCGAACTCAGAACATACTGTATCTTTCTCAGTGCACTCACGCGTCAAGTGGTCTTCCATCTTATAACAGCGGAAGCACATTTGAATATTAATATGCTTCTCGCGCTCCATGTTGTCTGGTGGATTTCTCATGTTAAACATGAGCATTGGTCGTTGAAATATCTTTGCTACCATATCTGTTGTTGCACACACCATTTTAAAAACATGTATTTTGGCCAAATTTACCTATTCCATAAATTTTTATGCCTTCATGAATTTTTTCTATATTTCTTCTTTTATTTCCTCTTTGTCATGGCAACTCACCCAAACGTCGACTTTCCTGCATACGATACTTCCGTTTTCAGTTATCTGGGTCGGGATTTTTGGCGTTATTCCTATTCTCTTTAGTGTCTCTATTCCTTCCTAGGACACTACTTTTTCTACTTCTTTTCCTGACTTGCAATTTCCACGTAGCCATTTTGGATGTCGATAGTTTGACGAGATCTACTTTTACCTGTCGAAATAATGTCTCGCAGAGTTTCCTTTGTCCGGTTTTATCTCATGGTCAATTTTCCGTAGTGGTACTCGTAGGCATTCCAGGCTGCCTCCTTTCCCTAGAAAGGGATGATCCTCTATCCTTTTTCTAGCCAAGCCCCTAGGCACTATTTTCTTCGTTCCTTCCTCCGAAGCCAATGTTTGTTTTCTTTCTTCATCTCTAATCCTGTACAAAAAGACAGTGAAAACGTTCCCTATCACCTAGCTGCCTATGGTTCCTTATTTACCTACTTATTTTAGCACTTCACGACCAACCTACCTAAATGGACCTAAGCTAAGAAGCGCCTACACAGAATTTAGGGCCCGTGGTCTTAAGGACCCCCCTCCTTCGCACCCCCTATTGGGGCTGCCTGCCGAGGTTCACTATACACTACTTTAAGTGGCTCTGTGCACAGCGTGGTTGTGTTATTTTGCTTTTATTCAGTAAAGTAAATGGAAGTCAAAGGGTGGAATAAGGAGAAATTAAGGATTAATTACCCCTTTAGAGTAAGCACCCCACCCACTGGAAAAAGGAGGAATCTCCAATCAGTCCAGAGGGCGCATATATTTCTTCTTACTTGAAGTTGACGTTAACTTTAATGAAAAGTGAACTTTTCCTTAAGCGCGCTCACAGCTCTCCGTTGTAAAAAAGAATCCAAATTCAGTCCGTCAAAATATCGGAAAATTGAGTTCAGCCGTGTTTATGTGTAAACGGTTGCAGCATTAGTAACATTTTAAATCTATCATGGCGCTGATTGGGCAATCATTACAATGCTTATGTCTAAAGGCTGATTGGTGAATTTGTCAAGGATAAGGCTGTTTTTCTAAAAGTAAACGTAAGAATGGCCGGATAGCGGAAATTTTTTTCTCCCTCACGAAGAATATCACGTGATCGACACCTTCAATTTGTAAAGCAAATTTCATTGTTTTGGCATCATTCCTTACTCAAAAAGGAAGCTAAAGAAGAGACCTTGACTGTCAGACGAGACGATTACTGGACTCCCAACAAAGACGCACTCTTATTTTCCTATCCACCCTCTTTAGGACGAGTCGGGTAGGGAAGATCGAAGTCTTCTTAGATACCTACTTGTGCAGGAGCCATATCTCGACCGAGCAGGTAACTCGGCGCAGGCCGAAGCTTAGCTCGGGACGGGTCAGATCTCGAGCAAACACTGCTAGGGATAGTGTATAAGTAGGCAGGTATGGAATACCGATTCGCTAGCTGAATAAGCTGATTAGAATAAAAGGATAAAACAGTAAGCTTTATCTACCTCCTCTCTTTTTCTTCTCTTTAACCGATGATGAAAAAAAGAACGAGTTAGTAAGAAGATGGACACCCCTAAACGGGTGCCTTTGCGCGTCCAGGCGGGAGCGCCAAAGCCGACAGGACTAACCTATTTTAGATAATCTACAGAGATCCCTGTGTATTGTTGGTTAGGCTACTAGACTACACTAACTCCTACATCACGATTTGCCAAAAGGACAGAGATGTGGATAAAATACTTTCGGAAAAAGCCACGGAGGAATTCACAAGGAATGGATTGTTGGCTAAGGTGTCCCCTCCCCCCCAAATAGAGGCCCAGAAAACTGTATACTGCCAACAAATTGACCCCTGGATAGGAGACTCAAACGCGGACGAGATAAAAGGGGAGATAGAGAGAGCACAACCATGGGCAAAAGTCAAACAAATAATAAAATTCATTAACTATGCAAACAATATGGAGTATTCCAACGTTTTTAAGGTAATATTCCACTAAACAAATATGCCTGTAAGGCGATGAAATCAGGCATTCTCGAGTTTAATCTAAAAATCACGCCCGATAAAATCAAAATTGAGAATTCATCATTATACTAACTTGCTTCAATAAGTACGCGCTCGAAAAGCACAACACAAGGGACTGACCGGTAAAAGATATCAAATGGTGCTCTGAGTGCAGTGAAAAAAACCATACGTGGCGGGAATGCGGTTAACAGTCGAAAAAATGTTTAAACTGTAATGGAAACCATTGTACCCTGGCAATGGCATGCCCAATGAAGCGAGAACATAGTGAGAATAAGAAAAGAGAGAGGGCTAGAGCAGAAGAAGAAAAGCAGAATCTTACATTCGCTAAAGTTGCTAAAGCGACAGCCGAAAAGATCCAACCGGTAAAAACCTCATCAAAATCAAACAAGGGGAGTTTCTGAATATATTAGCTGGTATTCTACACGCACTAGTGTTAATGTAGCAAACCCGGGCTGATATTCAAGGGAATTAAATCTAATGCTAAAAAAACGGTTTAAACGAGATGTAGTTCCCCTAGAACCTACCATCGACGGACATACTGAGCATCCAATACAAACCAACAAAAGTAGACAAAACCTAAGAACAGCAAAAGACCACTAGCTAAGAGAGAACCACAAAGACCAACAGGGCAACAAATAGAGACCCGAGACTAAGGAAGACTACACAAAAAAGACGGGAAGAAGAGATGGAGATAGAAGTCGCCACACGCAACAACAATAATAAGGAAGTGAACGCAGCAAACCAGACCCAAGAAGGACCGAGCCCAACTCCCTCCCCAAAACTTGTGGAAAAAAGAGATGAAGAACATCAAGGCTTTAACTCAAACATTTACGCCGCTAAGGAGAAGCCCTTCCCCGAAAACATCGAAAACCTGACACAAGGTATTAAAAAAGGACTCTATAAATATGAACGCAAGGTATTCACAATGATAACAGCAGGCAATTTTAAAATCCCGCAGGAACTACGTTGTACGCTAAAAAAGGACAAATTCAAGAATAAAAGAAGTGGAAGGACAAAATCGCCCATCGAGCGCGGAAGCGAAAAAAGCAAAGAGAAGAGGAAGCAGAGAAGAAAGAAAACATAAATAATGGCCCACGGAAGAAAATTTAAAATAATAAGCCACAACGTTTTTGGATGCAATGAGAAGATATTCTCTCTGAGCAACGCATACTTATAAGAAGACCCGGATATCATTCTGCTAAACGAGATCAACATCGACCCAAAGAGAAATAAAATTAATATGTTCAATTACACTGTAATTACCAAAACCACAAATGACATCAACTACGACGGAGTCGCTATGGCAATCCGTAATGATATAAGCTTCAAATACTCCAAAACTTGACGAAGCATATCTAGCGATAAGCATTAAAATAGCAACAGGCAATCTTATATTTGCAACGGGCTACCAACCCTCAAGCAAAGACTTCTTGCCACTCCACAACTTCACAGAAATATTCGGCCACAGAGACCAAACAGTCTTCTTGGGCGACTTAAATGCCGAGAATAGAGCCTTCGGCTACACTCGGAACCACAATAAAGCCGGAAGAAACCTAGCCCGACTATTGGAAAGAGTGATAGTCAAACGTCTATGACTGGAATTTCCAACGTATCTGGGCCAAAATAGTCCTACAAAACCAAATATTGTTTTGCCGTCCCTGAACCTTCAGTTTAACTACATCATAGAGAAAGGCCCTCCATCAACTAGCGACCACAAAATGGTTTTAAGGACTTTATCTATGGACCTCATTCAAGTTAAGTGGCCACCGAGAAAATCATATAGACAGGCCAATTGGACCAGCTACGAAGAAGAGCTCGCCAATTACGTTCAGAGAGACCTAACTGAGGCTTCACTAGAAGAAATACGCAAAGAGATCAACGACATTATGGAGGCGCATGTCAGGGCAGATAAAAGACATGTTGTCACTACTACGTAAGAATTTCACCGCATTCAATCAGGTCAACCCAAATAGAAAATCCCGAAAATGAATATAAAGACACGAGAAATTCAATCAAACGATATGACCATCAGAGAGGCGACCGGGCAAAACTGCGGCCCGTGAAATACCAACTTATAGAGTAAATAAAAATAGAAAGAAACAGAAAGTGGTACCTTTTCGTGGAAGCAATAGATGATGAATTGAATCCTACCAAAATATGGCAGAAATGTAAAATCACCAGGGGAAAGAGAAAGCCGAGGCCAAAACTCAAACTTCAGAACGAAGATGGAAAGGAAAAGGAGCCCCAAGAAATTGAAGAAGCGTCCCGGGAACACTATAGGAGGGTTTTGGATATCTTTTACAACCAAAAGGAGAACTTCGACGGCGACCAAGAAGCAAGAGTGGTAGAGGAATTAAAACAAAATCGCCAAAAAATAGTCCCCAACATAGCTTCCTTACCAACACTACTAGTAGAGCAATAAATCGAGCCGATAACCCTAAAAGAAATTCAAAGAACGCTCAAGGCTACTAAACAGAAAGCACCTGGGGCATCGGGGATAACAAAAGAAAACCTAATGCGCGCACCAGTCACCTTTTTGTCACACATAACAGCTGTATTCAACGCCTTTCTAAGCGCAGGATTCTTCCCAGATGCACTAAAAAGGGGGAAGATTATCTTTCCACCAAAACCTGGTAAGCCACCAAATAACCCAGGTAACTTGAGACCAATCACACTACTGGATACAGTGCCAAAATTAATGGAGAGAGCTATAAACGATAGACTAGTCAAGCACCTGGAAGAAAGAACACTGATTCCAAACCATCAGCAGGCATTCAGACAGAACAGAAATACTGAGACGGCCCTGGCCATTCTGGTCGAATCACTTGCAAAGGCCAAATGGATAGGAACTACAAAGACATCGTCCTCAGAGACGTCCAAAAGGCGTTTGAAATAGTTTAGGAAAATTGGCCTGAAATATAAAATCAAAAGACTAGAAATACCCTCGGCCCTAACCAAATGCCTCTGCGATTATATAAATGACAGGTCAGCGTTCATCGCAATAGCAGGCTTCGATGGCTCGGACTTCGAAGTCCTACAAGGTTTTCCCCAAGAGGGCTGTATAAACCGAACACTTTACAGCATATATACGATGGATCTACCAAGGCCGGTCCACGACACAACAACGTATATTCAATTCGCCGACGACATCACAATAGTGGCGAACAGCACATACAGACATCCCCCAACCATGGCCAGAATCACAGAGGCCGAAATTGCCAATATTAACGAGTTTGAACCAAAATGGAAAATTCGCACCATTCCAGAAACGTTTTCAATTATTCCAGTGGGGACGTGCTTGACCTCAAGAGTAGAGGTTGGAGAGAAGAGATAACGCTATGTAAATTAAGGAAATGTACTCAGGCTTGAGATCACTTGAAGTGGTTATTGTAAACACATTGCTAATAGAATCAACCAGGCAAAAGGATATCTAGTAAAACTGTCCCAACTCAGAAACCCTAAAAAAATATACAACGCCATCTGAAAGCCACGTCGCCGTACCCAGCTATTCCAATGAGCCATCCCTCGAAAACAAGCGCGATGAAGCTTCAAAAAGGGGTAAATTCAGTGGTATACATAATCACCAACACAAGAAGGAGAGAAGGCAAAAGAATAAGAGATCTTCATAACGAGATAAAACTCCCAACTACGAACGTGTCCTTTCACATAAGAGCAGTTAAGGTGTGGGACAAACTGGAGCGTATAATGAACGAGGACGAGAAAAGAGCGATTAATATTCCACATAACCACAGAATAAACAACCGCGGCAAAATTCAAAGCGGTAGACTCGACTCAAGGAAAGAACAGCTCCCAAGATATACTGCAAGGTGAGATTACAGACTCCAGGCAGAAAACATACCAAGGAAATCTGCAACAAAAAGCAAACCAAGAAATGCAAAATATAGAAGTACTACGGAGGCATGAGATCCCCATCAAGAATACAGAATAATAATAAGGAAAAATAATAAATAAAAACCAAAGAATTAGCTGGTTACCTAGCAACTAACAACCATCAACCATATCCACTATACTACCACTATACACTTTTATTCTACCTTTTTCAAGACGTAAGAGGTTTGACGTAACGTAAGAATGACTAGTAAATGTATATCAATCCTGATGGGTTGAATTGTTGTAATGTTAAGTGTAGATGAAATATATATTTATATAGGTGTATTTTTGTGTAAAAGATAGTCAAAAGGGTCAAAAAATTATTATTATTTAAGAAGAAAAAGTTATATTCCCTGTTCGCCATATTCGAAGCTTATTCCAGCTATATACCCAGGAATAAAGCTCTTCTTGAAATCCCACAGAAGATACTCTTCTTTCAGTCACGAGAAGACAACGCATGAGCCATCCTTTCTAAGACAGACAAAAATCTGTCTTTCAATCAGCTATTTTAATTTTTATCCATCCTCTTCAAAGAAAATAGAAAATTTATTTCTTTCCAATCTAGCTCGGCCTTATAAAATCGAGAATTATTTGCAATTGCGCAATCATAATTATGCCGTTAAGAAGGCAATTTTTTAGGTAACTTAGCCCTTTTTCAAAACCTTTGCAAGGAGCTCTTCTCACATTCACGTGAAAATCCCGCATAAGCCAGCCTTTCTAATGTCTTTGATGAAGAGCTAAGTTATCCAATGAAAATTGCACTACTAACCGCCTATTTATGATTGCGCAATTGCAAATAATTATCGATTTTATAAAACCGGGCAATATTGAAGGAAAGGAACTTTCGTTACACTTCGAAAAGAAAAGATAACACTTCAAATAGCTGAATTAAATACAGATTTTTGTCTGTCTTAAAAGGCTGGTTTATGCATTCTTTTCGTGACTGTAAAAGAGCTGCTTCCGAGGGCTTTGATAAAGAGCTAACTTAGCGAAGAAATTTATATCTTACTCGCATAATTATAATTGCGAAATTGCAAATAATTACATAGGGGAACAATTTGAATCACATTTTCTGGTGAGTTAGGTTTATGTACTAATTTTAATTCGTTTGTTCATGCTGTTTTCAAATATATAATCCATTTTTAATTAAATGCTATAGTTATTCTGTAATTCCAATTTTCTCGTTTCCCCGAAAACTGCCCTCCGGAGGGACAGAGAGGATGCTTGTAAAAAGCAAATACTTTACAGTAATAGTAATAAAATAGCAATGTAATAAGGGTTATTGTGCAAAATATTGACATTATTGTTTCTTTTTTCAGGTCTCATGTTAGAGTAATGGCTTCGTCAAGAGGAATTGCGTCAAAGACGCAATACATCAAACTCTGTGATCCGCACTTATAAGGCATATTTTGATGTTCCTGTTTGCAATTAAGTGGTCCCCACATGCTGTTTGCCATAGTTGTGTGGAACAACTTCGTGAGTGGACGAAAGGAAAGATAAATGGTCTTCCTTTTGGAATCCCCATGGTGTGGCATTTAGAGAGAATCTCATTTCAGATTTGAATTCAGTATGCTCGAATTAGGTAGGAAAATGTATTTTTGTCAATTCACCAAATACATTGTTCCCCAGTGTTATCGATTTTATAAGCTCTATCTAGATAGGAGAAAAGTGAATTTATGATTTTCTTCGACAGCGAGGGAAAGGAATGAAAAGAAAGCTGATTGAAATAAAGATTTTTGTCGGTCTTAGAAAGGCTTGCTTATGCGTTCTCTTCTGTTGACTGTGAGGAAAGCCCTTACCAAGGCTTTGAATAGGAGTTAATTTAAGTACAAATTTGCGTTCTTAACCGCATAATTATGATTACGCAATTGGAAATAATTATTTTTGCAGTTATAAGGCCGAGCGAGCTTGAGAAAAGTAAATTTTACATTCTCCTCCAAAGGCAGGGATTACAGTTATTTTTATTTTCCTTGAGTTTGTCAATAGGGTTCGGGTCCGGGCTCTGAAAATGCTAATTCGTTACTTCGATATCTTCTTTTCGAAAAGGTATTTCTCTTGCTTTGCAGTATGGCATGCATGTCCGTTGTCCTGCATGAATTCCACTGGCTGATTCATAGATGCTCAAATTAAAGATATAACATGTTGTTCTCCTCGGGTAGTTTACCCATTTGCATTTACTGTTATAATTTTTCGCATTAAAGGTTCGACCCCTTGAGAGAAAAGTATCCACCATACTATGTTTCTGCCTCCTCCATGCTTGTCAGACTTTTAAAATATTTAGGGTTCAGTCTATCACCTGCAGGCCATCTCAGATCCAAATAAAGTAAATTAACTTTCTTCGTTGAAGTCATTTTCCCCCAATATTCTTCCCTTTAAACAACATGAGCTTCAGCATATTGGAGTCTGGCCTTCTTGTTCTTTTTACTGATAATTAGTTTGATTACTTAAGAACAATATTTTAAACCAGATCCATTCAGGCGACGGGACACTTTGAAACGATTGAATTCTTTGCCACAGTTTGTTTTTTATTTTCGATAAAGTCCTTCTGCAGCCTCTAAGAAATCCTTTCTTGAGAAGCGCTTTATATCTTTGTCTCGTCTGACGGTGGTTATGTGGTGTCGATCGAGGTAAGAAAGAGATTTATGTTTTGCTTCATTGTGTAACTTCGTACTACGCTAAATCAAAATTTTGGCCATTAATATATCTTATTAATTCGCCGCAAGAGACATCTCCGAAGCCTTCAATCGGATAAGTCACTGACGGAGCTTTGAAGTCACTTTAGGGTGTCGGGGAATATCTTATATCTCAGTACAACAACAATGGCTGCTGTATAGTTATTACTTACTGAGCATAATGTTGCCAGATGAATTCCAGAAACTACTAGTATGTTATATACTTTATTGTCCCATATGAAAGTTTCATATAATATATTAAATGCATGTCTGTCTATATATGTACCATGGGAATTTCATTTACCGACTGAGCATATATTTAAAAATATTTTAATTGGGGAAAGTCGTTCTCTTATTTTGGTCTGTAGTGCGTAAAAGTGACTACACCTTTATGTAACCTTACTGAAACTTTATTTTTTCATATTTGTGTACATACATTTTTTGTCTATATTTTGAGCTTTTATTCCTCGTGTTTTTTGGGGCAAATTATTAGCCAAGCATCTATGTGTTTGCAACTGATTAACGATCTAAGTATTTAAAGATGTGTTTGGTTCGATGAAAATTCATTTTTATTAGAAAAATAAGGATAATGAGTGGATAAATAGCGACATTTTATATCAAATAAAGTGAATGAATAAATGCATAGGTAGAAAATAGAATTGAACGTTAGTTTCGTTTTTTGTAGAAATAGAAAATGTGTGGGGGGAGAAGTCAGTATCATTACATGATGGTTTGGTTCTCTTACTGCAGAGTATTCTAATATTTTAATCGGAAGCACAAAAGGCAAATAAGAGCATAGAAAATTGATCCTTTGAGATTGAGTGAGCAGTTTTATGTGGATTATATCGTATAAAAAAAATGATATACTTAGGAGTGGGTTAGGGGTTATATAAGACATTACCAGATGTTTAGAAACCATCTGCTTACGATGTAAGCCAGTTTGTCCAGGTAGTGCAATCCGCAAACATGTATTGGTGAAAAAGCCGGCCTCTTGGCTTGAAGGAAGGTAAGTATTAATAGATTTGGAAAGATCTGTGTAACGGAAGGCTCTTCTAATAAGATGTACTAGTATGATGCGCAAAGCGTAAGAACTAGGTCTTTCCTATGCCTTCAAACTTGCTCTCTATCTCTCGCTTTTCCTACTTATTCAATATTATTTTTAATTATTAGTCGGTCCTACCCAACTTATTTTGTCTATAATAACTACGTTTATCTGTATTATCTATTATTTCTAACCTTAATGTTCGTCTAACACTATCATCTATCACCATTTTTTCGTGCTTCAGTTAAGTTACCTTTTTAAGGGTTGGGTCTGGGCCTTTGTTAATCGATAGGATCAAAACTATTATTTTGTATATTAATTTGTCATATTAATTTTTATTTCCTAGCGCTTCTCTTATGTTGGTGTCATTGATAGTTAATATATTTCTATAATTTGTATTCTTTATCTCTTGTTCATTTACCAGTATTTTCCATTGTATTCTCCTCATTGTCCATTTAAATATATGTAGCTGTGAGTTTCCTTGTGTTTTGCCTGTTTCTGGCTTCCTATTTCTGTGTATGCGCCTATCGATTACTCATCCATGGATATAATCCCGTAAGGTGTCGTTTCATTGTTACCTCACTGTTCCTCGGCGACTAACCTAAAACATGTACATATATTCTCGTTCCTATTTTATATTTTCTTCGTGAGTCAGCCATTACCGTGCACAGATTCTCTACTAGATGCTTTGCCAAATGACGCGATAAACAAGCATATATAGAGTTGCATCTCGTTTTACAATTGCATACACAATTTGGAACACCCATATTCACAGGGAAAAACATACAATTACTCTCTCAATCAGAAAAATCCTTCCGCATTCACGTTGTATTTTAACATGCATGCTCGCTTCCATTTAGTCAGACGTACTTACTTATACATATAGATGCATCACTGACTGCATAAATATAATGAGGTTTGGATGTAATGTTCGTCACTTCCATCTTTGCAAGTGTGGGATTTGTTGCCTTGAAACGAAAAAGAGAAGGTTGATAGCAGGATAAGGGCAGCTACCTCTTGCTCAACTTCTAGTTTTTTCTCCTTCTTCAGCTCCTTGATCTTCTTCTTCACCTATTTCTCCACTTTTTATTTCCCTTTGTGCCGCCTCTGACAGTTATCTGCCTATTTAAATATATATATATATATATATATATATATATATATATATATATATATATGAATGTCTTTGTCAAACCAGCTATCGATTAGTTCTTCCATGAGTTTTTTTTACAGCTGTACTCTTGATGTCTGTCTCTGTATAGAGCCACGAACCTATATCTTATATTGTTTTGTCTCCTCCTTTGGCTTCATTTTTCATTATTTTACATTTTCTTTTCTGCGGGCTTTTAAGTATAATTCCCCCACGCTTAGATTCACAATATAGAACAATATGTTGAGTATATTCTCTCTTAAACCCTTTCATATTTTCTCGCTTCAAATCGCACTATTTTTTATATCCGTTCTTTCTACCGTCTCGCAAGCATGAGTTATATTACGCCGGGCTCAAAGGGCCTTTGCTTAAACTATATTATTTGATATATTATTTAATTATTATTATTAATGATTTAGTATTTCCGCTTCACCATTGCGTCGTAAGTGCGTTTTATGGACTCTGCGAAACGAGCGAGAGGAGAAGGATAGTTGCATAGGCATAGCTACATCTTATTAATCTCAATCTCTCAATTCTAGATTTTTCTATCCTTATTTATTTCTGTCCTCGTATTCATAATTATAGTTGGCTTATGAGTGCCTGGTATTTGCTACTGGTTTTCAATTATATTTTATTTGTCTGTCTTTCGCCCTATTCGTAAAGATTTTACTTTATATGTTCTTTTTCTCCTTTTCACATCCCCACTACGTGAGTTATTTCCTTTTATAAATTAAACTTAATTTTACTTATCTGAGGAAGAGAGTAAATAGTGAGTGCAGGGGCGAAAAGGTGTATATGTATGTGGGAAATTGAGGACTGTAGTTTACTCACTCTGGTAGGTGCTTAAGCTTTTATGGTGATACGTAAGGATGGGTGCTGGCAAAGGGAGGTAATGATATGGAGGGAGATGATAGATGTTAAGTGTTGAGAAAAGGGAGGAGTAATCAATGTGAAATAGTCAACGGTTAGATGTTAGCACAGTGGCAGATGGGAAAGGAAAACATTTAGATTGAGATGAGAGTTGTGAGGTTTGTGGAGGTTGAACATTCAATCATGGAATATAGGGAACTGTGTGTGTTTTGGCAGTGCAGGGGTACAGAGTTCACGTTAGCTTTAACAAAAGTAATGGTGAATGTTAGGGCTGGGACAAAGGATATGTGTGAAAGCGAGGTTGCTGTGGTTTGCAGAACATTCAATCATATATATATATATATATATATATATATATATATATATATATATATATATAAATGAATAACTCACAAAGTAGCAGGTGAGGTTCGTAATAAATGCAATGTCCCACAGGAAAAATATAAAGGTAATTCCAACTACTTTCTAACTTTATTCAGCTCATTCTAAAGGATAACTACAAGAGAAAATAATATAATAAGGGTTTATAAAATTTTAGTAAAAGATAAAGGACCGCCTTTAAGACAAGAAAACACCAATTAGGAAGTAAGAGAGGGATGGTAAATACACACTAAGATTTAGCTATAACAGGTAGCACGGTCAAACCGAGAGGCAAGAACAGAACTAAAATGGTTAAAACGATTAACGAATAATGCAATAGTCTGAAGACGGAGATTAGGAAAGACACGAGAACTACAGAACTACAGAACTACAGAATCTAGGACCAGCAAAGACCCTAAGGTCCGCTCGAGGCTAGTCCGCTACACTAAATCAAAAACTACGATACACCCTTATCTACGAGTGTATCTCTAACATGCTATTTTTTTTATTTATTTTTTTATTTTAATACTATCTACTGTACACACTTATCTACATGTGTACATTATCGTGCAATTTTAACTAATCAAACTAGGGGTCGGGGGAGATAGAAAGTTTTTCTTCTCATCTTCCGCAGCCACTCGACTGCTAGTGGTGAAAAGCTAATTTAGGGATAGAGACTACTTATAGGATAGGCGGAAAAGAAATGGGACATCTAAGCTACACATGCAGAGAATCGCCGGCATCATTTTTAGTCATCATAATTTCATATCCTTAAACCTCCGCTCCAAACTCTCTCTCTGCAAGGACGTTTAAATTCACAGTGCTCAACTACGTTATATTTAAACTATTCAAATGCACGTCGAGACGATTTTTGAACATATTAACCGAAGTGCTATCTACTACGTGGGTGGGCAGCCGATTCCAATTTTGAGTAACTTTAAATGTAAAATAGTTTTGGGCTATACTAGTGTTAAAACGCTTGTTCACTAATTTTAACCCGTGCTGACGAGTATTTCCCCTATGATCCAGTTCGAACAGATTGCGAAAGTCAACGTTTGAGAAACCCTTTAGTACTTTAAATACTTCTATTAGCTGGCCACGTAATCTTCTGCGTTCTAGCGATGGCAAATCTAAAGCCATGAGCCTTTCCTCGTATCATCTATTCCTCAGCTCTGGAATTAATTTCGTAGCCCTACGCTGCACTCTTTCTAATTGCGCGATATCTTTCATTAAATATGGAGCCCAAAATTGAACAGCGTATTCGAGAAGTGGCCGCACAAGGGATTTATATAAAGGTAAAATTACATCCTTAGATTTGAAGGTGAAATTACGCGCGATATAACCCAAAACGCGATTTGCTTTTTTACACGCATCCGCGCATTGCTTCGAGAATTTAAAATCGTCTGAGACTAATACTCCCAAGTCTTTTTCTAATTTAACCGCGTCGAGGACTTGGCCTTTCATGGTATATTCTACTCTTAAATTATGGCAACCCAAGTGCATTACCTTGCATTTGCTTAAATTAAATTCCATTTGCCACTTGTCCGCCCAATTGGCAATCGAGTTTAGGTCCCCCTGCAATTTATCGACATCCGATCTTACATAGGCACGATTGCCCAGCTTCGTGTCGTCCGCAAATTTCGAAATCCGACTAAGTATGCCTTTATCTAAATCGTTAATATAAATTAAAAACAATAAAGGGCCTAAAACAGAGCCCTGCGGTACCCCACTACTAACGCTGGCCCAATCTGAACATTCCCCATTTATTACCACCCGCTGCGAGCGATCTTTCAGCCAATTTCTAATCCAGTTTAAAATCTTACCAGTCACCCCAATCGCTTTAACTTTCATTAATAACCTTTGGTGGGGGACGGTGTCGAACGCCTTTTTAAAGTCTAAATATATTACGTCTACAGCTTTGCTTTCATCGTGCACGCAAATCATTTTGTGGAAGAATTCGAGCAGTTAGTCAAGCACGATCTCGCACGCCTAAATCCATGTTGGGTATCGTTAATCAGCTTATTTGCCTCGAGGTGGCTCACTATTCTATCTTTAATTACAGATTCTAAAAGTTTCCCAACTACCGAAGTTAGACTAATAGGCCGAAAATTCATTGCTTCAAATCTATTCCCCTTCTTAAATATAGGTGTAACGTTTGCTCGCTTGAAATCCAACGGAACTACGCCATCCTCTAATGAGCGATTGAAAATTTCACGCAATGGCTTAACGAGTTCATTTTGAAGCTCCTTTAAATGAATTAGATATACCCCATCGGGGCCCGGAGATTTCGACTTTTTCATTAGCTTAATAAATTTAAGGATTTCCTTGTCATTTATAGTTACATCGGATATGCAATTATCAGCACTACGAACTTCCCCAATTAACGATTCCAATTCGGAAGAATCTTCCACAGTAAACACGCTCGTAAAATGCTCATTTAAAATTTTGGACATTTCTGTCGGAATTTCAGTCAAACGACCATCCTTATCTTTGATCGGCCCTATCGATCCTTTTACGGGTTTCCTATTATTTACGTACCCATAAAACCGTTTCGGTTCATTCTTCGAATCCTTTGCGAGGTTTATTTCATACTTCCTCTTCGCATCTCTGACCACACGTTTAACTTCCCTACGAGAATCTATGTAATTTTGCCGACTTATAACTGACCCATTGTTTTTATGCATTTTAAATTTTCTATTTCGGTCCCGGATTAAGCGTAGTATTAACGGACTAAGCCACGGAGCTCTCCCCGACTTCCCGCTCTTACGCACATACTTAACCAAATCAGAATTCACACGAAGCAGCGTACATCGAAGTTCTGCGTACATCTCTCCTACCGACCTGTTCTTGAATCGTATTCCCCAGTCTATATCCTTAATCCTTTCGCGAAAAATATCGAAATCACAGCTACCAAAACGAGGGATGAGCTGCGAACTCATTCTAACTTCTACGCAGGTGTTTAGTTCGAATCTAATCGCATTATGGTCGCTGGAAGCTAAATGTTCACCCACACGTACGTTTTCTAACAATGACTCATCGGTTGCCATGATTAAATCAAGAATATTGCTATCACGAGTAGGCTCTTCCACTTTTTGTACGAGAAAATTCTCCAACATAAAGTTTAATAGCCTCTCCCCCGGTTTATCAGAAGTAAGGTTGCTAAAGTTAACATTAGGTAAATTAAAATCGCCGCAGACTAATGTGGTCCCTTTTCTAATCCAAGACGTAAGCGTATCGAAGAGTGCAGCATCTTCTTTTTCCAATTGGCAAGGCGGACGATATACTACGACTAAGTTAATTTTATTTATAGCATCTAAACTAAGCTGGACTAATAAAGCATCACTTCGCATATCATCCTTAGACGAGTCCATCGTTCTGGCGTTTAGATCCACTTTTATATACATTAATACGCCCCCTCCTCTACTGGTTTGTCTATTTCTGTAATGAATTTTGTACCCCGCTATATCGAAGTCGCAAACACTGATCTCTGTATGAGTGTCTAACCATGTTTCACTTAGGAATACGAGGTCGAAATCACCCTCTAGAATAACGGCTTTTATTTCGGCAATTTTATTTTTTAAGCTACGAACATTCGCATATATGCATCCCAGTTTGCGCTTTACGTTAACTCTTCTATAACACTCAGATCCGTTCCGTTTCCCTGCACCCCGTCGATAGTGCCCCCTTCACGCGCGGGCTGGCCCGGCGCATCGGCATCACGTGGCCGCGCAACTCTCCTACCTAAAATGCTACGTACGGACTCGTCTAAGATCCTACCCAGCCGACTATTACCCACATCGCTTAGGTGAATTCCGTCCTTTTGGAAAAGTGACGGTTGGTCCTGGAATGAATCCCATACGTTAAAAAAGCTAACACCAGTTTCTCGACACAACCGCTTAAGACATTCGTTAGTATAGATCGCTCTAGATTGGAGGCGCAACGTGGATTTAAGTCGGGGGAGAACACCAATAATTCCCACGTTGGTTGCTTCGGATTTCGCCGTATCTATCATGGTTCTGGCACGATAAACTATATCTTCCGGGGTGCTGTCATACCTATGGACGTCGTTGCCCCCTACCATCGTGATGATCGTTCGTTCACCACGCGTATCTTCCAATTTCTCGATCTCGGCGGCCACGTTGTTAATGCGGCCACCGGGATAGCAAAAGCGCTTACGCTTAGAAGGGTTACGCGCAGCAAACTCCTGATCCTGCCTTCTAATTAAGGAGTCCCCCATTAAAACGGTTTCCTCTTCCCCCTCGATAGGAGTTAGCAACGCGAAAGGGTTCGAACAGGGTAAAACGAAGTTCTGATCCCTCGTTGGTCTAGCCCCATTTCTAACACTTCGAAATTGCGAATCCTGAGGCCTAAACGAGTTTATAATTCGTTGTTGCTCGTCAACAATTACCTGATGATTCGAATTTGCAGGCCGCCTATCTCTATTACTATTTTCCCTCCCGCGCATGTCGTGAATAGCAGAATCTAGTTTGGAATTTAAGTCATCGACTTTACGGTTAGTCGAGATCACATCCCTTGCAACGGTATTTAATTCAAGTTTGATCTCGCTGATCGCACTTGACAACTTGCGTTCAAACGCTTCGCTCAACATACAAAAGCGACATATTCTAATTTGCTCAAGGTTCGAGGGAACGTAAATTTCCTTATTAAATGAAGCAGCGCACCTTGAGCATTCGATCTTTATAACTGGCATTGTCGGTTTTTTTTTTGTTTTTGTTTTTTTAATTCACACTAATTTAGAAAACAAGCTGCACAAGCTAATATACTGTATACGGTTATTGAAAGATCGAACTTTATAATACGGCGACGAATATTGAATAGGCACAGTAGATATATATAAAAGTATTCAGTAGCAGAGGCACGAAAAATTCTGAGCACAGTGAAATTAGCGGGAGCACAGAGCGAGCACGTCTTTTCAGTAGAGAGTCGGTGGGACGTAGAAGAGATGAGAAAGGAGAGAGGGAGATAAATAAAATAATGTTAATACAAAATCAATGCATTAAAAAGGCCAGGGGAAATGTTAAAGTTATTAAATTAGCTTATACATGAACATTCAATCAGGTAATTTTATTTGAGTCATTCAACCGAAAAATAAATTTTGCTGAATTCCAATTAATTTCTTAAGTGGGTATTTTGGGACATATGCACAAAAAACGCTCTATTATTTACAGCTCTCCTAATATTTTATTTATGCTGATTACTACGGACAGATAATTGCTTTCCTGTCTGTCCAAAATATTTACTTAGACAAACAGATAATTGGGCCGAATAGACTCCCCGAATATTTTTACAATTTTTGTGAACTAAAATGTTTTTTATAGTTAACTCGTATTTGAAAGCAACTGAAATGTTAAATTTTTTAAAAGACTGAGAAGGTCAATGATATTAGAGAATTCAGAATCCATATATTCCGTACTAACAACTCGTAAAGCCCGTAAAAACATAAAGGAAATAAATGGAACGTTTAACTTTTGGACTATGCGCAGAGTAAAAATGAATATAAGAGTTTGAATTCGTAGGTTTGCGATAGATGGAGCATTTAAAACCAGTTGGTGTTCTATGAATAAAAAGATCGAGAAAGAGCAGAGTTTTATTATTTTCAACCTCATGGGTAAATTTAATGGAAGGGACGAGTAAATTAAGTTTGGTAAGAAAGCTATTAACATCTTTAGAATTAGGCCACAAGTAAATGACTTCATCAATATACCTGTACCAAACAATAGTGAAGTCAAGGATAGTAGGGAGGAGAGTTGTTTCAATCAACTCCAATATATAAGTTAGAGAAAACAGGTGAAGAAAATATTTGCCATCGAACGAAAACACAATTTTGAGTACAAAGGGAAATAATTTTCAGAAAAATAGTAGCAGGTAATGGAAGAACAATATTTTGCAATTTATCATTAAAAAAATTATAAAGTTCTTCAACTGGAACCTTTGTAAATAATGAGCAGACATCGGAACTATCAAGGGTAAAATTATTAGAATACTGAATGGCGTTGAGTTTAGAAATAAGGTCGTAGCTATTGGTAACGAGTGAATGAAAAATGGATCTTCAATTTAATTATTGCATTGATTTTGTATTAACATTATTTTATTTCTCTTCCTCTCTCCTTGCCCCTCTCCACTACGTATCTACTTTCTTCTCGCGTCTTTCCTAATCTCCCTCTTTAGACTAATGCTTTATCCGTTATTCGTTTTAACCCTTTTGGTTCTGTTCTTTACTCTTTCTGCCTCTCGGTTTGACCTTACCACCTGTTATAGCTAAATCTTAAGGTGAATTTACCCGTCACTCTCCTACTTCCTCATTGGTGATGTATTGTCTTAGAGTCGGTCCTCTATCTTTTACTATTTTATATATACCCTTATTATATTATTTTCTCCTGTAGTTATCCTTGTGAATGAACTGAATAAAGTTCTAAAGTACTTGGAAGCACCTTTTCATTTTTTCTGGGGGACATGGCATTCATTACGATTCTCACGTGCTACTTTGTGAGTTATTTATTTCATTATGAACCACGCGCGCCCCTTCCACTCAGCTCATATCTTTTTCAATTTTTAACATCTCTAACCTTCGTTGAAACCCACCGTTAAAGAATACCACGCAGCTCTCCGCCGTGTTCACGACAAGAAATTAAAACACTCTTTCCTTGAAAAGATTTTGGCCGAACATGTGATCCCCAAATTTTTTATGGTAATTTTTATAGAGATCAATGGGCAACCTTTTGATGAAATTGCGCGGATTCTTCTCTTAAATCGTATTTCTTTATTGAAGTACGATAATGCAATCGCCTTCAAGGAAGTTAACGCAAGACGCCGTGCTTTCACAGTTATCATCCCTTCTAAATGGTCCAATGTGTTACAAGACTACATCTTCGGCACTCTCAGAATCAAGTCTGCGAGACTAGAACATAAACTAGAATGGAAACTACAAACTCTCATCGCGGATAGCAGTTTGACAAAGAATAGCCGACCGGAAACTGTCACGAACCTTTCTTCCAAAGCTTTGGATGAAAATACTATTACAGCCTTAGTAGTGAAGTGCCCAAGAACTCAGTCATTTCAAATTACTGCAAAACTTTCGTTTGCAGTACCAAATTGAAAGTAAGGGTATATAGAACAATTTTTGTTGAGTATCAAGCAGTCAGATAAAATCTCCAAAATGGCTCTAAAGTCATAGAGTGGTTGGTCCACTGCCAACATGGGGACTCGGTGTGGGTTGAAGTGCTCAGTTGTCCTTTTCACCAGTTCCATTCCATGTCGAATCATTTTGGAAGTGGCGGCTTTTTCATGGAAAAGTGGCAGGAGGGCTTCAATGCATTTTTCTGGTTGTCCAACAGTATATGTTTGAGCAGGATGCTAGATAGACCACATCGCTGTAATCTGCTTTTTCTGTATCACAATCCACATATCGGATATCATTTACTGCAGCCACCCATGCCTGTTCGTCCGGTTTCTCCTCATCGAATGAACTAGTTGCACTGTTGCACATCTTTTACCGGAGGTTTGGTGACAAGATTTTAGCCCACACGTGGTACAAACGTATACGGACGAAACATGATGGGTTCATTGATGCGTGTTCCTGTTTTTTGTGAGTTAACTCGTAGACATTCTTGGTGCAACCCAGGCAGCTGTGATGACGAAAACTGAAATATTGAAATACCAGTTCCATGGAAGGATGAGCTTGCAGTGCGTGATATGAGATTGTGATCCAGGTTTTCAAGGGCTGCAGCTGTAAGTATGCCCTGAGGCAAATTTGTCAGACAGACTATTTCAACGTATATTGAGATGTCATTTGTATGTAGCCTATTTCTAAAGATGTTAATACCTTTCTTACCAAACATAATTCACTCGTCCCTTCCATTAAATTTACCCATGAGGTTGAAAATAATACAACCCTTCCCTTTATCGATCTTCTTATTGATAGAACACCAACTAGTGTTCTATCGCAAACATAATAATTTAAACTCTTATATTCATTTTTACTCTGCGCATGTTTCTAGTGGCTTTACGAGTTGTTTGTCTGGAATATATGGATTTTGAATTCTCCAATGTCTTTGAAATTGGCCATTAATTATGTTAACCTTATCCCTTTCTTCTGAACTGTCTTTCCTCCGCAAAAGGATGTTCTATAATACAGCTCCTGCTATCCCGTTTAATGTTAAAAACATTTTGATTTTACCCTTCTCTGTTTGTTTGATTGACCTGCCCCGTCTTTTAAAAAAATTTAACATTTCAGTTGCTTTCCAATACGAGTTGACTATAAAAAAATGTTAGTTAACAAAAATTGTAATAATATTGGGGGAGTCTATCCGGTAGAATGTTCTGTTTGTCCAAGTTAATTCTTTGGACAGAGAAAAAAGCATTTATCTGTCCGTATTAATCAGCATGAATACGATGTTAAGAGAACTATAAATAATAGTCCGTTTTTTGTGCATTTGTCCAAAAATAACCACTTAATTAATTGGAATTCAGCAAAATCGATTTTTCGCTCAAATGACTCAATTAAAAGAAACCTTGTTGAATATTCATAACAAGCCAATTTAATAACTTCGACATTTCTCCTGGACTTTTAAAATTGATTCTGTTTTGAAAAAACTTATTCTTAAAGAAATTATGTTTTAACTTATGTTTTAATTTTTTGTCAATTTTCATTTTTATGAGCACCCGATTTTTTCAATTTAATTATTGCATTGATTTTATATTAACATTACTTTATTTCTCTTCGTCTCTCCTTGCCCCTCTCCCCTACGTATCTGCTAGCTTCCGTGTCTTTCCTAATCTCCCACTATAAACTATCACTTTATCCGTTAATCGTTTTAATCTTAATGTAAATTTACCCATCACTCTCATACTTCCTCATTGATGATTTCTTGTCTTAGAGGCGGTCCTTTAACCTTCACTAGCTTATATATACCCTTAATATATTGTTTTCTCTTGTAGTTATCCTTGAGAATGAACTGAAAAAAGTTCCAAAGTACTTGGGATTAGCTTTGCATTTTTCGTGTGGGACATTGCATTTATGTATATATATATATATATATATATATATATATATATATATATATATATATATATATATATATATATATATATATGTATATATATATATATATATATATATATATATATATATATATATATATATATATATATATATATATATGTGTGGGGGTATTCCACGTGGAATTTCTTTTCCAACACGGAAGTGACGTCCATGCGCTGGAGAAGGTTCTAGAATTTGGTTAGGCTTAAATTGGTAAGCCTCCCCCCTTCCCCATTCACAAGTGGTAGCCTCGGACCGCGTCCACCTCAGACCACTTTTTCGCGGGTTAGAATCGCCTCGACGTAAAGATTCGAGGCCATTCAAAAGTAGCGCTGTTTCCCCTCCCGACCCAGCGCGGGGGAGCCTCGGATATATATAGGGCTCGTCTTCCATGTGGGACACACAGAGTTGAGGAGTCTCACCCAGACCCAAGAAGTTTTCCCTAGTTACAAGTCAGGTGCTAACAACAAAGCAATGTGACGGATGAACTTTTGTGCCTTGGTATTAACCCAGCCAGTGTGGTAATTACATTTAACGATCGCCCCTGAGAGATTATTCCGACTCCACTCATCAACTCCTGTCGAAGCCCTCCTCGTTTGCGGGTAGCCGAAAAACTCTCCCCTGGACAGGACGTTACCGCCCCCCCCCCTCATTTGAATAACCGTCATCACGTCAACTTCCCGCTCAGAAGCTCCGAGTGCCCTCGCCCTCACGTTTATTACCTGCATAAGACATCCGTGAAGCCTTACCCTGACGTCTAGCCGGGAATCCTCCGTAAGCCAACCCCTCTTCTCCTTCAGGAACCCATTTGAGTTAATCCTCTCCATTCGAATAGTCTCCTTCTGTAACGCATTAATTTCTAACTTCAGAGCCTAATGCATAAGTCTGCAATTCTCCCCTCGTCTACCAATGATATTTTGCCCATTAATTCTCTTATTTTATGTAAATTTAAATTATATTTTTGTAAGGCCTCTTTAAATAACCTTGAGCTTTGCCATTACCCAACTTTTACCTGACTTCTTTAAACTCTTTTCTCGCTGTTCCGCGCGTCGAAACTCGTGGTGTTCCGCCCCTTGTCGGTTCGCCTTTAAGTTATTGGTCCCTCCCCCATAGATATAATATGGTATTGATATAATGTAATGTCATACCACGACAATATATATATATATATATATATATATATATATATATATGCATATTTTGTTATAGACCATGCTATATTTGTCCTCTACATATTAATTTTCTCTGGAAATTTTCTATTATCTTATTATTATTTTTAGTTCACCTTGTAGATGGCAGAAAACTTCTATGTACGTTCATATCTTTTTTTAAATTAAATGTGTTTGGTAAAACCAAACTTGGCTTTAATTGCGGAGCTTTTGATCTATGTGGTCATCTTAAGAGTGTATTTGCTGCTCTATCGTTGAATAATAGTTGAGTCAAAAATGAAAGTAAACGGATTTTAAGGGATATTTATTCTCCATCGCTTAAACGTTATGTAAAGGTAACGGGCCACCCCTGTGTAAGCGGAATTTTAAAACAATTTTAAAGGTTGATTCCAGCCCGAGGTCTGGATCTTGATTGATGGCATTTCTTTGTTATCAAGATCAACTCCAAGGTGTTTAGTCTAGCTTAATTTCCCTCCTTTCTTTTGATCGTTGTGTTATTAACCAATATCTACCTGGTTAAGCTGATGATATGCACTGTCTCCATATGATTTTGTGGGGCTCCATTTTGCTAATTTATTGTCAAACGCCTCGAAAGTGTGATGGTAATCATACCAACATATTTTGAGTTGTTTTGAAGCTTACAGTCTTCATTCGAGTAAGTAAACTCGTAAGCTATGTTTGTAAACTTCATGATCGATGAGTTTTTTCATAATGAGATTGTTAACTTTTTTAATTTTATAATTTATAATCATCTGAATCTTGTCCGTTTGTTTATAAATTTGAAGTTGTTTTTCAATCATGATCTTCGGGAAACCGTTGTTCACGTGAGTTTGTTTTATGCAGATCTCTTAATATAACGGTTCCCACGTGGAGAAGCATTTGTATACTTGGCGAATGGATGAGCCGATTAGACTTTTTTTTGTATATTTCAGGAGATTCACTATCCGCGTTGAGGCATCTTCCCATGTATGTATCTTTTCTGTAGACTTTGGTGACGCAATTACCGTCCAGGAGAAAAGGTAGTTTATTGTCTATGCTCAATTCATAAGTGAATTTTAACACGGAAGTCTCCTAAAATTGCTATTTGATGTTCTTAAGATGTTCTTCATTTTTTGACGTTAATGTAGATGTCGTCTACGTATCGGCAGTATGTGCGGCTTATTTTAGATTTTGTCTAATAAGCTCTCTTCAAGGTGACCCATATAGTATGCAGTTAGCAAAGGTCGGTCCAAAGGGCGATTCCATATCTACTCCATCGACTTGTGTGTAAAGATTTCCGTCCGGTGTGCTGATGTACATGACGCAGCATATTCCTTGTTTTTTTGCGGCAAGGTTAGGAGAAGAGATTGCAAGATGGTAGTATCCATTTTGTATAATGATGTGGATAGTCTAATTGATAATCATATTAGTAAAGAGGTTTCATACATCAAGGGATGCTATGTGTCTTGTCGGGCTTGTAGAGTGGAGTATATTGCTAAATTCCTCCGTGAAATTTATGCTATATTTTGAAGGGATGTATGGTTTTATTATTTCATTTAAGGTTTTAGCTGGACAGTACGTTGGTGTGGTGACTTGAGAAATAATGGGCCTCAGTAGGTTGTTCTGCTTGTGATATTTTAGTTTTCCATATAAATATCCTTGTATATAATCGCCGACAATCTTTTGCAAGTGGAGTCCTCTAATGAGTGCATTAGCTTTAGTTATTTGTCCATTTATTTTCTCTTCTAAGTCTTCTGTTGGATCTTTTGTATTTGCTCAAATTTAGTATTATCGTTTAAGATGGTATTCACTTTACCTTTATATTCATCTTTGTTTAGAATGACGTATACTCGTATGGTAGATTTGGCAGCTTTTCTTACGACTATTTCTTTGTTGTTTTTTTAGACAGCTGATGTCTTTTCTTATCTTCGTGTTATGAGTTTGCTGCCATTAAAGCACCTTCGTTAGTGGCTTCCGCAGGTAGTTGGTCTTTTAGGTTGGGGTTGACTTCAAAAATTGATTGTTCTTATAATTTCAATAGGGATTGAAATAGGGTTTCTAGTTCCACTTTTTTTTTAAATTGGATCAAATTTGGTTTGTAGGTGGCAGATCAAACCGGGATTTAGAGCTTGTTTTTCGCTTGTGGAGAGCGTATGCTGGGAGAAATTGATAAATGTTGTGGTTGCTTCCGTCAAATACAGTTTATTAAGCTTTTTAGTGTTAATGCTTCTTTCAGAGTTCTCTGTTTGTAAAGCGCTGTTGAGAAGAGCTTTTTGATTGAAATTTTCTATAGATAATTAATAAAGGTGAAATATACTATGGTATTTAACAAAATCTGCATACAAGAAGGTCTGCTACCCATTTACACTAATATATATATATATATATATATATATATTCAAAGTGTTTGGAAGAACATGGTGTACTTCGCTTTAATTAATTTCCTTTGGCAACTTTATATTCTTCTAGCTGTCTTTTTTATTTCATCTTTTAGATGGTAGATCACTTGTCCTGTATGAATAGTTTAAATTTGCCATTTTATTCTTAACTTTGATGTTATGATTAATAATCGCCTTGTTGTTTTTTTCATCTGTTTTATAGGCCGTGGATATCTGATTTCTGTAATACAGTTTGTTGTTTACTGCTCCCTGATCACCTTTCGTTTTATCCGTATCTTTGAAATGATTATTCAAAAAGGATTGGAGTTGTTTTTCACTCATGCTGTTTGAGAAACTGTTGTTCACGAGTGTTTAGTCGATTGCCAAACAACTCCAATCATTTTTAAATAATCATTTCAAAGATACGGATAAAACAAAAGGTAACCAGGGAGCAGTAAACAACATCAAACTGCATTAGAGAAATCAAATGTCCACGGCCTATAAAATAGAAGAAAAAACATCAAGGCGATTATTAATCGTAACATCAAGGTTAAAAACCAAATGGACAAAATTGAACTTATTTTATACTATAAAACGACAAAAGCCAACAATCTCCTTACGAAAAACAACAGCTGCCTAAACTCTTCGAATCTCAAGTCAATCAATATAGTTTGCTCGTTTCCTTTAATGTTACACTCAACCAGGCGGAATAAATACCCTCTAAAGAAACGTTTCGTTGTTCACCCAGCAACTACCTCATTCCTCTTCATTCTAAATAGCCCTATCTACTATACTATGACTATACACTTAAAATTCGACTTTTTTCATGACATATGGTCAGCTTTGTTTTTTAAGACTTGGAAGAAATCTTTAATTATTTTACGCTCAAAGAGAAGTCACAGCCGGCAAAGTAGGAAAAGTCAAAGGCATGACAACTCAAGAAATCCTCAACAAACTTTGCTTTTTCTCCAAGAGGACCTAAAGATCTATTTTGTACGGAACCACGTATACCCGACCCATGTCTGACTAAGTCCCCCTGCAGTTTTCCCACCAGGGGCAGGTGCACTGAACTGAACTGAACTGCCATTCATCTGGTCTCGCTCCAACTATGTCGGTCCACCTACATAATTAGAGACGTAAAGGAAAGCAGGTTTGAGGATTAGCCCACTGTGGAACTCTAGGGAAGAGACCACCCGGTTAGGAAGCGATGCTGAAAGCTTTGGGGAAGAGTTCGCTCTAATCTCTAAAGGTAGTTTCCGTCCAAGACCACAGCAGACATGCAACCGTCCCTGTCTAAGTTTGAAGCAGCATCGATAACCGAACCTCAGACGAGGCAGCACCCGCTGGTGGTGGTACCAGTAGTTGATTCGTTGCAAGTGGTTGAGGCGGTCAACGAAATCTTGAGTGTTCATAATGTGTGCAGATGAGATTCTTCCTACTGCTGGAGATAAATGTTTGGCCAGCCATTTGGAGAGCTTATAAGTGGGAGAATTAATATTAGGAATGATTGGGCGGAAGGGACATCCCTCTTTGTGGGTCTTTGGGAGCCCCTACATATAGGGAAGTGAAGGATTCGTACTCCTGAATTGTGGAATAATTTGCATGTCTCCATCAAATCTAAATATGAATGGGAATATGATAATAGATTACCCTTTTTAGATATCCTCATTAATAAAGCTCACCATGAATTAAAACTTGACGTGTAGAGAAAACCAACCCACTCGAATGCCTATATACATTATTTTTCGTTTCACGATAATACTGTTAAAAAATCGGTAATTTCTAACTTTTTCCTTAGAGCATACAAAATATGTCATCCTTCCTATTTAAATGAAGAAATTGTCATTATCAGGACCATTTTTTCTAATTTGTATTACCCCGATTGTTTCATATCGTCTGCCCATTTTGCAGCTAGGAAAACATTTTATGGTAATAAGCCTTCCCGCACTAACGACTTCAACAAATGTATAACATTGCTATTTAATAATAAATTAAATAGTTTAAAGGACATATTTGGAAAAGCGGGAATTAATCTAGACTTTAAATATAGTAATTCCTTAAACCAATTGATGATGGCCAGGAAACCCAAAGAACATCATAACATAGGAGTATATGCAATACCATGCAACGATTGCCATAAAGTTTATATAGGGGAAACGGGGAGAAATCTAGACAAGAGATTGTACGAACACAAAAGAGATATTAGAGTGGGCAGCGAAAGCAGTGGAATATTTTGCCATGTTAGAGACAAGAATCATACGATCGATTTCAATGGAAGTAAAATGGTATTTAAATTGACTAACTATGTTAAGAGAAGAATCGTAGAATCGAGCTTGATATCATCAGTTCCTAATTTAAATCTATCTGAGGGGCAATTTTCTTTTAATCCTGTAATAAGAAAGCATATAAAAAAAATAGTTAAATATCAGCCCTTCAATATGTTTAGGCCTAATCCCCCCCCCCGAATAGCCACAAGTAGGGGATTAGGGGGAAAAAAGAGGGGATCTTGTTTTATGCTTATATGCACTTCACTTATATTTTCTACGCAGTGTCAGTTGAAAAAGGGTGTGAGATACACCGAAACTGTTCTGAATTAAATTGTCTTCGGAGAATGTGGTTTAATTCATGATCTTTTCTTGCGATATTGCATTAATTTTCATATATATATATATATATATATATATATATATATATATATATATATATATATATATATATATCTATGGAGGGAAATTAAATTAACGGGAAGACAATTTTCCGAACCTTTTATATACATAATCTTATATTGATACTCCTGTAGGGGTAAAGTCAAACGCATGCTTCTTCCGTTGTTGTCCTTAACATTCCGTAAATATGCGAGAGGTAGGTAATCCGTTTCATTACGATCTCTTTTCCTATAAGATATAATTTGAACTTCTGCACACCGCATACCATGGAAAGTGCTTCTTTTCATATTACGGCATAGATCTTTTCGCGTGGGAGGAGTTTGCGCCTCGCGTACGCTACACGTTGGCTTTCAACATCCTCTCCATATTGCAATATGACACAGCCAATGCCATCGTTTCTCGCATCTAGTCCAAATTCCAAAAGGCTTATTGGGATTAGGTAACCTAGGGATGGGAGCGGACGATAATTTGCCTTTTATTTGCTGAAAGTGAGATTTCTTTAGCAGGAGGTTGTATAAGGGGGCCAAGATCGACGCAAAGTTGTGAACGAATCACCGATAAAACGAAGCAGATCCTATGAAAGATCTTAACTGCTTTTTATTACAGAGAAGAGGCATGTCCACGATGGCTGGGAATTTGTCTTGTTGCGTGGTTATAGCAATGTAGTGCTCAACCTGTGCTTTACATCCCAGGACTTCAGAAATCATATCACGGTATTGACTAAGGCACTGCTGCAGCTGACTCTTCTCATCCGGTATTAATCGCGCGTCAATATCTAGGGCGACGGGTGGTAAGTCAGCGGCGCCGTGCAAGGTGGGCAGCGGATTATCTTTGCCCTGCTTCACACAAACGACCAGTACTATATTCAGTGAGTCTGTGGAGGAATTGGTTTCTTTAACCGACTCTTCATCGAGGGCCACACGGGAGAAGGGCTCAGAAATGAGGCTCTCTTCTGAAGAGGAGCGGGTTTGTTGCGTCCTTTATGCCTTGGCCTTCTGATGAATTTTGCATGATCTGCAGTAATTTGAGATGTTCTCTGCAGCACAAAGCCAAAATAAGTAATGGAACATTCTTTGGGCGATTTTCATGGCTAAAATGGCCAGAAAACAAACTGTCGTGGGCAATTTTTAAAACGAAATGTATGTGAGAATGGGTAACGCATAATATGATATTTCCTTCCCAGCAAGCGCTGTAAAACAGGCTTTACTTCTCGATGTAAGAATTGGTTGTGTTGCTAAGGAGGATTCTCGCTCTTTGCCCAGGGCTTTTTCCAACAGTGGAAGGAGGTACTCAGACTCCTTCTGCTTCTGAGCGAATCTTTCGATCATAACGCCACTGAATTCGGGGTCACACGGGGTTTCAAGGGGAGCGGGCATCTCAGTTTTCTTTCTTGATTGGGCTCATGTGACGAGGGGTTATCCACGGGGTTGAAAGAAACCTGCGGGCATTGCCCTACTAGCACGGGACAGAATTTTATAGGGGCTGGCAACACTTCAGCCCAGCCGGTGAAATATTGGCATTCCAGATGGCAATTTACTATGGGGAAGCGGTTTGCACGTCCCAGTTAGTCATGGACTACCGGCAATTTTTCGTGGCTCGGGACTACTGGGGAAGCAGTGCGTTAGAAACCACTATACAGGTGCATCGTGTATCTTGGACGAGTGTGGAGACTCAGCAGCCATTTACTGCTCCAGTCTCGAATTTCAGACTTCCAAGATAGCTTTTATCGACAAGGAAATTAACGTGATGGCAGGAGGAATTGCGAGCAGAGAGAAAGACACTTGAGAATCAGCTCGCGACGATGGTAGTGGGGCGCGCCACTCACTCAGTGTACCTGGCTGACAAAAGCACTACGGAGTTGGGAGTTCTGAGGACAGTTAGGTTGTAAATGTCTTTCTCCGCTGCAGGTGAAACATACAATGGTCCTTATAGGGAAGGATGATGCAGGGGAATTTGACTCAAATGGTTTTATATATGCCGCCTAAACATCCGACTCTTCGATGCATTCTCTAAAGGTGTAGCATCTACGATTCTTCAGGAACGAACGAATTTCGTAAGGGAGCGAAGCCCAGAGCTCGTCCTTCAGGACAAAGTCGAGTAGGGAGTCATAGTCATGTGCAATTTCAGATGAGTTCAACCAGAATTTCAAATGACTTTGGAGGGTGTAGCAAAACTGACAAAAGGATTGGTTCGGCTGCATTCTAACGTGACGAAACTTGGAGCGATACGAATTCGGGATCATGTAAAATGCCGCCAGAAGTAGGATTTAAAGGGGGAATAATCTAGGGGGAACTTCAGACGGGATAAAAATAAATATGTCTCGTAGTTGCGAACTAAGTAAATAAAAGAGCATGGCGACACCGTCTGTCTCGATATCTCAGTCATTCACTTCAAAAAACTTTTAAGTACTTGTAGGATCCGAAATCCTCGCCCTCTTTAAAAAGGAGGGGGTTTCACCGATGCTGACTCGGGAATTTCACCGCGAGATTGATAGAGAGGGTCTCGACCCTCTCTCGAATTAGCTCAAGATCATGCTGGCGTATTTCTCTCCTATCTTCACTCTCTCGTTATTCACTTCTTTCTTCACTCTCACGTTGTTCTCTTCTTTCTTTTCTCTCTTGTTCTTCTTTTTCTCTCGCTCTCTTTTCTGCTCTCTCTCGTTCTTCGCATTCCATTTTTCATGCTCTCTCTTGTTCATCTCGTTCCTTTTTTACTGCACTCTCTTGTTTTTCTTGTGCTCTACTTTCAGTTCTTTCGTTCGTCTCCTCTTCCTGAATATATGAGAGGCGGTACTTGCCTACTAAGCCAAAGGACTCGCCTTGGATCTTAAAACGCTCAAAAAATGATATATTACGTGTGATTCCGGAATTGACGAACAAACAAAGAAGAAAATTTAGAGCAAGCAATGCACGGAGGTGCATTGCTTGCTCTAAGTTGGTACGCGCACACTAAAGACAATGCCTTACAAGAAAAATAATTAATGCGAGAGACTTGCCTTGTCAATTAAAACCGACATACACAAAAAAATACAACAATCTTAATGAGCCTTCACAATTTTGTTGTAGAATAAAATTAAGACACACAGTCACAAAAAATGAACCGAGAAAAATGTACGCAGTCAAAATGGACTAACCCAAAGAGAAATGTATGAATAGATTATTTTTACTGCACCTTTAGATACCCAGAACGTTCAGCCTTTATAGAAAATACAAAAATGTACTTTTAAAAGACCTGCTAAACATGACATCAGTTTTTATAATATATATATAAATATATATATATATATATATATATATATATATATATATATATATATATATATATATATATATATATATATATTTATATAGGGGGATTAGATTAGCCAAGTGGTGAGGGATAAAACAAAAGGACGCCCAATAGACCTGACCTTGGCCCCGTTACCAGATGATGGGGTAAGATAATGAGGGGGAATAAATAAAGAGCTACTCTTCTCCGAGTACGCAGGCAAATAACAAAATCAAGTGCAGATTGGCAGTTAATTACTACCTTTGGCTCAATGCTATTCTGGGTTACTTAAAAGAGAAGTAAAACCCATAGTTAATAACACAAAGAAAAATATTTACACAAATAAAATGAATTGGGATTATCTAGGAAGTCGAGGGGCTCAATAGTCGAACAAAAGGGACAAGCTAATGAGCTTAGAATAGGTAAATGACCAAACGCGAATTGAGTCTTCAAAGGGCTTTGCTGAGCCAAAATACAAATAAATAATTAGGGAGATGACGAGATTACGGAATCCGCACGCATCGACGTCTTACAGAAGTTAAAGCTTGGACGGAGAAGAGACGGGGTAAATTCAAAGAGAAGTGCAGAAGGTTGAGATTTACCTCCTTCCGTAAGCTTTGGTGAAGAGCTAAGTTAGCTAAGAAATTACTTTCTTAACCGCCTAATTTTTATTGCGCAAATACAAATAATTCTCGATTTTATAAGACATAGCTAGATAGGAGAAAAAGTAGATTTTCGAACCTCTTCGAAAAGGAGAGATAAAAATTGAAATTGATGATTCAAGGCACATTTTCCTTTGTCTTAGAAATAATGGCTTACGCGTTATCATCTCTTGACAGTGAGTAGAGCTCCTTCTAAGGGCTTTTAAAAAGAGCTAAGTTTGAAACAAAATTGCATTCTTAACCGCATAATTATGATTGCGTAATTGCAAATAATTCTCTATCTTTTAATGCCGAGCAAGATTGGAGAAAGGCTGACTTATGCGTTATCTTCTTGTGACCTTGAGAAGAAGTCTTTCCAAATGCTTATATGAAGAAACTCTTTTGCTCAATCGAACAATTTTCCAGTTGGATCGCGAAACTCTTCCAGGCTTGATGATGGGATCTTTTGGTAACACCACGAATAGAATATCTAGGCATGCCACTGACAAATAGGTTGTAAGGAAAATAGTAGCTTGTGAAACTTTTGAATAATTGCATTCTTAACCGCATAATTATGATTGCGTAATTGCAAATAATTCTCTATCTTTTAATGCCGAGCAAGATTGGAGAAAGGCTGACTTATGCGTTATCTTCTTGTGACCTTGAGAAAAAGTCTTTCCAAATGCTTATATGAAGAAACTCTTTTGCTCAATCGAACAATTTTCCAGTTGGATCGCGAAACTCTTCCAGGCTTGATGATGGGATCTTTTGGTAACACCACGAATAGAATATCTAGGCATGCCACTGACAAATAGGTTGTAAGGAAAATAGTAGCTTGTGAAACTTTTGAATAATTGCATTCTTAACCGCATAATTATGATTGCGTAATTGCAAATAATTCTCTATCTTTTAATGCCGAGCAAGATTGGAGAAAGGCTGACTTATGCGTTATCTTCTTGTGACCTTGAGAAAAAGTCTTTCCAAATGCTTATATGAAGAAACTCTTTTGCTCAATCGAACAATTTTCCAGTTGGATCGCGAAACTCTTCCAGGCTTGATGATGGGATCTTTTGGTAACACCACGAATAGAATATCTAGGCATGCCACTGACAAATAGGTTGTAAGGAAAATAGTAGCTTGTGAAACTTTTGAATAATTGCATTCTTAACCGCATAATTATGATTGCGTAATTGCAAATAATTCTCTATCTTTTAATGCCGAGCAAGATTGGAGAAAGGCTGACTTATGCGTTATCTTCTTGTGACCTTGAGAAAAAGTCTTTCCAAATGCTTATATGAAGAAACTCTTTTGCTCAATCGAACAATTTTCCAGTTGGATCGCGAAACTCTTCCAGGCTTGATGATGGGATCTTTTGGTAACACCACGAATAGAATATCTAGGCATGCCACTGACAAATAGGTTGTAAGGAAAATAGTAGCTTGTGAAACTTTTGAATAATTGCATTCTTAACCGCATAATTATGATTGCGAAATTGCAAATAATTCTCTATCTTTTAATGCCGAGCAAGATTGGAGAAAGGCTGACTTATGCGTTATCTTCTTGTGACCTTGAGAAAAAGTCTTTCCAAATGCTTATATGAAGAAACTCTTTTGCTCAATCGAACAATTTTCCAGTTGGATCGCGAAACTCTTCCAGGCTTGATGATGGGATCTTTTGGTAACACCACGAATAGAATATCTAGGCATGCCACTGACAAATAGTTTGTAAGGAAAATAGTAGCTTGTGAAACTTTTGAATAATTGCATTCTTAACCGCATAATTATGATTGCGTAATTGCAAATAATTCTCTATCTTTTAATGCCGAGCAAGATTGGAGAAAGGCTGACTTATGCGTTATCTTCTTGTGACCTTGAGAAAAAGTCTTTCCAAATGCTTATATGAAGAAACTCTTTTGCTCAATCGAACAATTTTCCAGTTGGATCGCGAAACTCTTCCAGGCTTGATGATGGGATCTTTTGGTAACACCACGAATAGAATATCTAGGCATGCCACTGACGAATAGGTTGTAAGGAAAATAGTAGCTTGTGAAACTTTTGAATAATTGCATTCTTAACCGCATAATTATGATTGCGTAATTGCAAATAATTCTCTATCTTTTAATGCCGAGCAAGATTGGAGAAAGGCTGACTTATGCGTTATCTTCTTGTGAACTTGAGAAAAAGTCTTTCCAAATGCTTATATGAAGAAACTCTTTTGCTCAATCGAACAATTTTCCAGTTGGATCGCGAAACTCTTCCAGGCTTAATGATGGGATCTTTTGGTAACACCACGAATAGAATATCTAGGCATGCCACTGACAAATAGGTTGTAAGGAAAATAGTAGCTTGTGAAACTTTAAAAAAAATTGCATTCTTAACCGCATAATTATGATTGCGTAATTGCAAATAATTCTCTATCTTTTAATGCCGAGCAAGATTGGAGAAAGGCTGACTTATGCGTTATCTTCTTGTGACCTTGAGAAGAGGTCTTTCCAAATGCTTATATGAAGAAACTCTTTTGCTCAATCGAACAATTTTCCAGTTGGATCGCGAAACTCTTCCAGGCTTGATGATGGGATCTTTTGGTAACACCACGAATAGAATATTTAGGCATGCCACTGACAAATAGGTTGTAAGGAAAATAGTAGCTCGTGAAACTTTTGAATAAAAAAATGAATGATGTCGCATCAGGGTTTCCTCATTCTCTCTGTTTGCACATTTTTAGATAAAGGTTCCAAGATAGGATCTTCTGGTAATATCATCAATAGCATACTCTGCACACCCATGGCAAAGATATTGTAAGGAAAATCGTACTTCTTGAATCTTATGAGGAAAACATATGAAGGACGTCGCATCCCTGTTTCCTCCTTTTCTCTGTCTGCATGTTATCGACTTCACCACGGGATAAAGGTTTCTAGTCGCCATAGAATACCTAATCTCGAGTCTCCCTATCTAGATATGATGTCCTCCAACAACAAATAAGCAAAATACTAACAACAGAATCCTATATTCGTAGGGTAGGTGAACGTAGAGTTAATCTATCCTTGGGAATAAGGTTTAGCAGTATATATAGCTTTTAAGTGTGTGAAAATAGGTTCCTGTTTTTAGCAAATTATAATCTTTTATTTGACCTTCAAACATTTATGTTTGTTATGCAGCAAAATTAATCTTTCAATTAGTGCCATAAGTGAAAGTGTCATTCTTTCATCGCTCTCTGCAATTTCAACCAGCTCTGACACAGATCAAACTCCAAACTGGCACGGTAATAGTCAAAATAGACCTAGTTGTCTCTCTTTATATTTTAATCATGTTTTGACACAGAGACCGCCAGTACCGAGCGCTTGGGAAGCTAATCCCACAAAGTCTTAGGCCTGGTCAAAAATAACATTCAAACTTTTTCAAAAGCGAACAAAATTTGGCCTCACTCATTCATCTTGTAAGAAATCCAACAAAAATTTGAGTGTCACCTGCGACTACTCTCTTTTAAACTCATCACGATAAGGTATAATTATCCACTGTCATACCTTACTGATTTCGACGAAACTTTACAATTGCGTTTTATTTCATTGGCATTGTTTTACCAGTGTTTCTTGAATTCAATCACTCACCGTAACATCCTTCGCTCCCTCTCGCCCACTAAACTGAATTGACATACCACCCATCAATACTTTCTGCCATATTAGGTGTCCTAAAATCTATGATTTTCATCCTTTAAATCATAGATGGAATTCTGTAACCTAAGTAATTACAATGATCAATCTTTTCGAAGTCAAGTAAGGCTATACCTAATGATACAGTAGCTATCGATCTCTTTTTCTTTTTTATCCTGCTTTACGGATCTCTAAACTGCTCTGCTTTAAAAATAAACCACCAGGTCACATCCATCGATTTCTTCTACCAGAGCACTACGACCAATCTCCCTGCATACTTCTCCAAAAGTAACGCTTTAGCTTCTTTGACCTGCTGATATAGATCAGCCTTTCATTCTAGGACTTTCTTTGATCGTTCGGCAGCCTTTGATACTGTCGATCAGTGTTCTTCTTCATGAATTCTTGAGATTACTAGAAACCCCTTGACTGGGCTTCATATCACTATCATCTAGCGTGGTTTGTTGTGCCACAAGTGGTGCTCCTTGGTATATTATATTTTTAATATTCTTATCTAAGGCTTCGGTTTATCATTTTATTGCTTTCAGATAACTCGCAATGCTACCTGTCATTATCCTAGATTCGCTTCGTCTGCAGAGACTAATTAAAAATCTTAGATCCACGTACAAGATAATTGCTGAATGGATCTCGGACAATTTTCTGAAACTAACTCATGACAAAAGTAGTTAGAATTTCTTCTAACTTTGCTTGTAACATATTGCTAAGAAGCACGAAGGTCCGCTTAATCTGCCTTGATAAAATCTTTGGGTCACATTCGATAGCTAATTATTCTTCAAAAGTTATCTCTCTAATATTTGCAGTTAATTATCTGATTTTTCCGTTATTTTTGCCGAATCCTCTACAACTTTGACAAAAAAGCTTGTTTACTGCACTGGCCCCCCTAGATCAGTGAACTTTATTCGAGCAATGGTGAGGGTATCTTGGACATGGTTTGTATATTCATGTATCGTCTGGTATGGATGAGCCTGAGTCTACGCACACATACACTCTCACAGACAAAGACGCATATATAAACACCCACGTAGACAAATACACACGAGCACAGAAGCACATGACATTTTATAATGGTCCCGACCCCCCTCCCTATTGTTTTGTCTTTAAAATGTTACCAACACCGCTCTGCCCCCCCGTTCCCAACACACAATAGGTCAGTGACCTTTTTATAGCAATCCATAGGGGTCTTTGGACGCATGCGACAAAGAGATCGTTTTATTCCACATTAGTAAATATCGGAAAATTAATCAAAGATAATAATGTCTAGACCATAATTAAGATATATGGCATTTACAGATTTTTTTTGTATTGAAAATACTTGAAACTAATTAGAAGGGCTTAATGAGGTCAAGAGATAAACATCGCTATTCAGCCATTTTAGTGACATACTGATTTAGTGCAAACACACAGACCAGCATACACACGTATGACATTTATATTAAAGCTAGCCTTTAATGAGGAAAGGAGATAAAGGTCACTATTCAAATATTTTCGTGACTATACTGATGTTTCGGTTAAACCAAGATTTGAAAAGGCTGAATTTCTCACTTTAAGATGCCAGTTCCCCCCCTTTCCCTCCTCATTTGTAGAGATATAAAACCCATTCGAAATCTTCCCTATTTATGATAAAAATTCGTATCTTGCTGGGAAGAAGACCTTTTTTACCTCTTATTGTTCAGCTGATAGAGATTGAAGTTTGTAACAATATATAAGGATATGGAGCCATTAACAGAAGATGAATGAAGTTCATGTGACGAATGAGTGAAATTCTGAATTTGTAAGTTGTTTAAAAAAAAGTCAAGGTTGTCATAATGATTTTTTATATTACATTTAAATTCAAATATGCATAAATTTCTATAGATTAATAAATCTAAAAAAAACCTAAAACAAAGTAATCTGGTTTATTATATATATAAATATATATATATATATATATATATATATATATATATATATATATATGTATATATATATATATATTTATATTTATATATATATCTATATACAAGGTATCCCAGAAAAGAGTTAACCGTACTTTGAATTATTATAACTCAAAATTGATTAGAGATTTTTTAGTCTTGTAAAACAAATCAAATTTAGCAACTATTTATCTCTCGATTCTGGAAATTTCATTAAATTCCCTTTTACGATATTGATACACTAATGGGTTAGGTGGAGGCCATCAAAATTATGTTTGCGCAAGGAAGTAAAATAATGAAACTTCGAAGTTTAAAAATCAACAAATATATTTAAATCCATTTTTAACAAAAAACACCTCTTCATATGAGTAATACAAATTCAGTTTTACTTTTCTAAGCACCGTTTCTTTCCACATGTCCTCCATTTCTTTCTAAGCACAGTTGCGCCTTTGACCGAATTGATTGAAAAACTTTTTTGATTAACTTGTGATTTTCCTTAAGTCTAGTGACTTCACGTGTGATACTATCTCTTAACTGGTTGATGCTTTGTGGCGGAGTAGAATACACTTTATTCTCTTGATATCCCCATAAGAAATAATGGATGGTGTTAAGTCAGGGGATCTCGGGGGCCATTCAATTACATGATTTAGCGCGACAATGCGGTTGTCAAACGTTTCTCTTAGTTTTGTTCTTACAGCAAGCTGTCTATGAGCTGGTGCACCGTCTTGAATCCACCAACGTCTATTGAATTGATTGCCGTAAATCTGGCGGAGTTCCGGGAAGATCCTTTCGTTGATCATGTTCAGGTAGGCAGCACCATTCAAGTTATTCTCGTAAAACAATGGGCCGACAAGATAGCCATTCTCGCATAATCCGATCCACAGAGACACTTTCTGATCACAAATACGTGTGTCAAAGTTGAATGCTTGAGGGGGGGGGGGGGTCAGTGGCGCATATTGCAGAAAATTATGGCTATTTATCTTTCCATTCATGAAAATGAAAAAGGCTGCCTCGTCACTAATCACAATGTTTTCCAAGAAACGAGCAGGTTTATGGAGAAGCCATTTGACCAATTGTCTACGACGAGGAAAATGAGTTTCAAGAAGCTTGTGTCTTGCATGCATCTTATAGGGATGCCATTTTAAGTCATGTTTAATTATGCGGTTAAATGAGGCCTTCGACAATTGTAACCCATTCTTTCTAACTGATACACGTGAATTTTGAAGAAGTGTCATCTGAACATTTTCGATATTTTCTGTTGTTCTTATGGTTCTCATACGACCCAAACGACCTTTATTTAGATTTAAGCATGTTCCTTCTTGTTGGTATTTGCGAACATTTTTCCAACTTGTGGGCTTGCTTGGTGGGTGCCTACCTGGTAAACGTTGTTCAAATGAATCTTGTACTTGTTTAATACTGCCAGTTTTAATCAAGTTTGTGACTACAAATACGCGCTGATCTTTTGTTAACTGCATGATTAAAAAGGTTCTATGGAAGTAAACTTTTACACACAAACGCTTTGATTTTCTTAGTAAGCAATAATGACGAGACCAAACCACAGCCTAGCTGAAAAACCACTATAAATTCGCCTAAGCTTTGCTTGAAGAATCGTACAGTGACCTAGGCTACCTAGGCTAACTACGCTTCTCTTGAAAGTGCACGGTGGCTTAGCCTTCCTAGGCTTCGTTTCATTATTTTACTTCCTTGCGCAAACATATTTTTGATAGCCTCCACTAAACCCATTAGTGTATCAAAATAATAAGAGGAAATTTAATGAAATTTCCAGAATCGACAGATAAATAGTTGGTAAATAAATGATTTTTGCAGTACCCCAAAATCCTGAATAGTTTTTGAGTTATACTAATTCAAAGTATGGTTAAATTTTTTCTGGGACACCTGGTATATATATATATATATATATATATATATAGATATATATATATATATATATATATATATATATATATATATATATATATATATATATATGAAACGAAAAACTCACAAAGTATCACGTGAGGCTAGCAAATGAATGCAATTATATATATATATATATATATATATATATATATATATATATATATATATATATAATTTACTAGATAGGCTACATAATAACACATTTCAAACAAACAATCTATTGAGTGTTTAATATCAATTTTGTTTACATTCTACTACACGAATTTCTTAGAACGATTTCTTAGTTTCGTTGATTATTACAAGAATAAAATTGGTCAAAAAAAGGTCGATATGATTTAGCGATTGTCATCTGCTGAATGAAATAGACACAAAACAACCCTTCAGGAGTCGGAAAAGTAACTCTAAACTCTGAATGGATTGACGATAATAATTGTATTCATTTTTACTAAGTTTTTACGAATATAAAAATCGTTTTGGAACCCTACACATAGGTTATCGAAATAAATGGTCTTCAAATAGGGGTACCTAATGTACTCAAGATCGATGGCTGCTCTCCAGATTAATTATATAAATACTGGCAGTATAAAAAGCAAACATAGATGAGTGTCTCTTCCAAAACAGTCATTGAAAACTCGTTTCGTAGTTTTATTTCGATACAATAGTTCTTCTCTGCCTATTGCATTAATTTGATTCAGAATAAACTCGTAAGTTCCTAGGCTCATCTCTCTCAAAACACACTGAAACTCTGCAGATAGAACAAGGGAAACCGGCTCTATCAATGGAAATCTAAACTGTAACTGTATTGATAATGTGCACTAATGTATAGGATTGGATCATTCTTTAAGAGAAGTAGTACTCTTCTCCTGATTTTGGTTAATACAATAAATATTTTTACTTTTAAAAAATCGTTCCTACGTGAGTCCAATACTTCACCCACCTCTAATACACCCTATACTGTTATATAATGAGTAAAAAGCCCTAAAGCAACTGGATCTGTATCGTCCGAATGGTTTTTCAACTTCATTCCCTTTTATATAGATAAAGATTCGATTCGAATTATAAGATTTAAGTTTAAAAGGTGATGCATCATAGCTACCAGAAAATGCTGAATGGTAAACCATGAAGATATTATACACACTCTTCCTTGAAATTCCACTCACAATCATAAATTTAGTATACAATCTTGTGTGATAGGGTACTAAGCGCTTGAGATAAGCAACCTATTATCCATTTCCAGATGAGCTGATGCTGAAAGGCAGACTTCTCACATGTAAAGGAAACTCTCTAATAAATCTATTTTAGCTTCTGTAGCGGTCTGGCTGCCAAATAGTGTAAATAAATGTGGTGCTCTAGATAACTTTATCTTTAGTTAGATTCCATTCATCAACAGCTTATGTTGTCAGAAGAAATCCACATAAATCAATTACTTATTTTTTTTCGATTTGCTATATTTCTTTTCCTTACTTTCTCAATTAGACTAATATGCTGCAGTGGAAAGAAATGTTGATTTTTTTCAATATAGCTCAATATGATCTCTAAATATGCATGATACGGGCAATTATTTCCACTGAAATTTACCGATCTTTCTTTTAAATAAATATCAACATTTCTGAACAAAGTGTGTAGAATATTATTTTCCGCAAAGTTGTTCTCCTCATCTTTTAATTCACCTCTGTTTGCCTTCACATTTCTTGCTTTGATATAAAGATATACATCACTCGGGTCTATATAATACGTTCCGCTCCCAGATATATAATATTCAAGCGGACTGAGGTCGGATGAGATATTTCTAATTGGAGAGTACGGCCGTATTCTAACCCAAATATGAAATGCACATTTGAGCAAAAAAACTTTATTTTTTATATATATATTTCAAACTTTAGCCTTTTGCATATAATAAATTTATAAATAATTGTGAAGCTACACTAAATCTGATAAAAGGGCATTTCACATTTTTCTTAGCATACGGTTGTAAGACTGATATATGGTCTAATGTTAGAAGTTTGGGTCGGTTGAACGGTAAACGAATCGAGTTCTGTCCTCGAACAGATGAAGATCATTCACTTTAACTCAGAAGACAGATCAGGTAGTGTTAAATGCTATACGAAATCTTCCGGGAAAAACCGGATGGATTCCAAGTTATTTATGTTCTACTAATGGAGGAGAGTTTAGAGAAAAGAATATGAAAGTCTTATAACGTTCAAAGTTATACACCATTCAAAGTTATACAAGATGTTGCTATAACAATTCAAAGAGCGGAATGGCAAAAAATATGTTTCTTTATAAGATCATTGATTAAATTCGAATCTCCGCGTTTTCAGTAATTTTAATAAAGAAAACGAGGTAGGATGGAGTGAGGAAATCTAAAAGATACATAGAATTTTAAATGTGTTAGATTTTTATTATATTTAAGATTTAAATGGAGAACCTAGTAAAGGTGGGATTGATGAAGAAGACCTACAGAAAATAAAGTTTGTCTCCCTTAAGAAACACGAGCATGGAAAAAACAAGCCGTATTTAGTAAAATGGCGGGGGTACCCTAAGTCGTTTAGCTCATACATCATGGGATGTGGTATCGCCCACCAACCTTGAGCGCATGCATTCGTGAAATTATATAAAGGTAGGAGATGAGGAAGGTTTATTATCAGTTGTGAAGATGAAGTCAGATAGTTTTTATGTCACCCTTCCTTCCTAATCCTCCCTCGATGTTTACCCTAAAAATACCATGTCATACTATAGAGTTTAATTGCACAAATCCATTATCACAGACCACAGTCAGTATGAAGTAGAGATTTGTGAGTTTCAATTTACATCCAATAACTATATATTACTAAGCCTACAAATGCATTCAGAGTCGATCGAAAAATGACGGAAGTGAATAATTACACTGGTAAACAAATTTTACCTTTTTTCTTCTGACTTAAGTTTGAGACCTGTTCTTGGTAAATTCGGCGTCACTGAGTTTAAAAATGGCAATAGTTTTTTCTATCACGTCAAGGTTTTTATTTAGGAACTGGTTCATATTGGTCCCACTCATAGTAGAAGGTTATCTTACGACCAAGTGAACGGAAGTGGAGGCGTTTAGTATTCTTCTTATTATATTTTATCTATGTATTTAGACTTCCATTTATGCACACCTAGATATATAAACCATTTGTGTATAAAATAATTTGGGTTTTTTTTAGATTTGTTTTATGAAATAACATTCAGGAGTATGGCCTCATCACGAAGGAAATGTTTGAATTCCCTGGACTCGTTTTGCTATATATGTGGTTGTTTTACTGCACTAACTCAAAGAATAAAGATCAGTATCTTTGTGAAAAGAGCATAATTGGCTTACGAGGGGCGGTCAATATGTTTTGCAATTTGGATATAAGGAAACGAGATATGAGGAAAAGTGTTTTATTATATTTTAATATAAATACCTTCGACTTCAATGAACTTGCGCCACTTGTCCCTGAGGCTTCGAATTGCCGAAAACCAGAAATCTCCCGACTGCTGTTCAATCCACTCCTGGACGGCGAGCTGGACATCTTCATCGTCCCCAAACCGGCGTCCAGCTAGTGCAGCCTTTAGCTGGCGGAATAAAAAGTAGTCGCTAGGGGCCAGATCTGGATTGTAGGGGAATGGTTGAGTTCTCAAATCCACACTCGCGCAGGGTAACTCGTGCAAATCTGGCCTTGTGGATTTTGACGACGTTGAAGTCGATCATGGGGCGTGAGGTTTCTAGGGACCCAACGGGCAGAGACCTTAGTCATGGCTAAATTGTCGTCGATGATGTTGATAACACTTCCATGTGTTATCAATATCATCCACGATGAATTTTCGAGAATCATCCTCTCCACACGGTCCACATTGTCCTAGTTGGTCACGTCTGATGGGCGTCCTGGACGGGTGTCATCTTCAAGGGACTCACGACCATGGCCGAACTCTCTATTCCAGCGAGCAATGGTTGCATAGGAAGGGGCGGTGTTGGTGTACACTGCAACCATGCGTTCATGGATCTCTTTTTTGCATTCCTACCTTCCTTGGTCAAAAATTTGATCACTGCTCAGTGCTCAACCTTCTCCATTGTTGAAGAGTTGTGGCTGACGATCTGCGATCAGCTACTGCTTCTTAAATAAACGAGGCGGAAGCGTGCGGCTGCAGGTCCTGACTTGTCAAAACTTGTCCTATCACCATCACAGATAGCCATCCCCCTTCCTTTGTTTTGCCCTACCGATTCGCAAAACTTATTGACCGCCCCTCGTACTTTAAGATTTAATTAGGTGATCAGGATAAACCGTGGGTCCCTAAGAATGTTTGTATACCATGTCTGAAAAATATACGCAAATGGACAAAGGATACAAGGAGACAACTAGGATTTAGCATTCCTATGGTGTGGCGTGAGCCAAAAAACAATGTAAACGATTGCTACATTTGTCTCACAAGGACTTCTGGTTATAGCAAGGAAACGTGACATAAAATAAGTTACCAAAATTGTGATTCAGTAATTCGTCCAATGCTTCTTTCAGATGAAATTCCAGTACCTTTATTCAAGGAACTTCCTTGACTAGAAGATGTAAGTGATATACGTGAATTTGATATAAGTAATGAACTTGACAATGATCCAGAGTTTGTATATACATCGGCCCAAGAACGTGAAAACTTCAGCAAATTAGAACTGAATGATTTAGTTAAGTACCTAGGCCTGTTAAAAGAGTTAAGGGAAGTGTTAGCTTCTAGACTTAAAGAGAAGAATTCGTTGCAGAAATAAACAAATGTAACATTTTATTGGAACAGGAAGAGAAATCTCTTGGCAAGCTTTAAAACGGAAAAATATTTTGTTTACTGTTGTGAGGTGGCGGAACTGTTACACGCGATGGGTATTTAAGAGTATAATCCAAATGAATGGAGATATTTTATAAATAATTCAAAGAAAAGTATAAAATTTGATGGTTGTGTAGGTTGGGTGTAGGAGGTGCTTGTGTATATGATGTATGTGCCGCTGTAGGTGGTATAGGTAGCGTAGGTGGTATAAGTGATGGTAGTGTAGGTGGTGATGGTGTAGATAATGGTTTTGTAGTGGACGGTATAGGTAGTGGTGGTGTAGCGGATATAGGGGGTACCGGTGACAATAGTGAGAGTGTAGCTGTTGGTGAGCTAGGTAAGGAGGTGATAGTGGTGTAGTTGTTAGTGTTAATTGCGGTGGCACTGGTGGAAGTGCTTGTGGTAAAGGTTATGTAGGTGTTGGGGGTGTAGGCGGTGGACGTGTTGTAGGTGTTAGTGGTATAGGAGATGTAGGTGGCGGTGGTTCTGGTGGTGGAATTGTAGCTGCTGATGGTGTAGGTGGTGGTGTTGTTAGTGAAGATTGTGATGGTGGTGTTGCAGATGGTGGTGGTCTAGGGGGGATGTAGGTTATGTATGGAGGGTGGTGCAGGTGGCAGTGGTGTAGGTAGCGTCGGTCTTGGTGGTAGTGGTGTAGGGATGGTGTTGGTGTTGTAGGTGGTGGCGGTACATCTGGTGGTAGTGTAGCTGGTCTAGGTGATTGTGGTCTAGATTTGGTGTAAGTGATAGTAGTTGGTGGTGGCGCAGTTAGCAGTCGTGTATTTGGCTCTGGTGTAGGTGGAAGGGCCGTTGGCGGTGGCGTAGTTGGCTGTGGTGTCAGTGGTGATGGTGTAGTTGTTATATGCTGTGGTGGTTATGTAGTTGGTGGCAGTGTAGGTTGTGTTGCAGGTGACAGTGGGGTAGATGTAGTGGGGATGTAGATTGTGGTGGTTTAGGCGTTGGTGGTCTAGATTAGTTGTAGCTGGTGTAGGGGTGCTTAGGTGGTTTGAGTGATATTAGTGTAGGTGGTGAGGGTGTAGGTGGTGAGGGTGTAGGTGGTGAGGGTGTAGGTGATTGTGGTGTAGAAACGAAGGTGATGCTGTATATGGTTAGGTGGTGGTCTAGGTGATGGCTCTGTAGGTGGCATAGGTGGCGTAGGCAGTGTAAATAGGTGTCTTAGGTAGTGTCAGTGATGCTGGAGTAGGTGGTTGTGATGTAGTGTGTGTAATTGGCGGCAGTGGTGTAGGTAATTTTGGTGTATCTTTTAGTGCTGTAACTACTGGTGGTGTCATTGATGCTGGTGTAAGTGGTTATGATGTAGGTGGTGGTGGTGTAATTGGTGGTGTTATATGTAGTAGTCGTTTAGGTTGGGATATTGTAGGTGGGGGTGATGTAGCTGGCCGTGTTGATATAGGGTCTGGTGTTTATGTAGGATTTAGTGTTTATGTGGTGTGCGTGAACTTAATGGTGATATGGGTGGTGGTGGTGTAGGTGTTGTTGATGGTGGTGTTCACATTGGTGTTTAAGGTGTTAGTGGTGTAATTGCTTTTGGTCTATGCAGTGTTGGTGTTTGTGGTGGTGGGGTTGATGTTTTAGATGGTGTTGGTGCAGCTGGTGATGGTGGAGGTGGATTAAGTGGTGGTGTAGCTGTAGGTACGGGGTCTGGTGCTGTGGGTGATGTAGCTGGTGGTGCTGTTAGGGGAGGCGGTGGTGGTGTAGATGGTGAAGGCGATGGTGGTGTGGGTGGTTCTGGTGTAGGTGATAGTGGTGTAGTTGGTGGTAGTTCAGGTGGAGATGGTGTAGCTGATTTTAGCGTTGATGGTGTGGGAGGTGGCGTTGTAGGCGGTGGTGTTGTAGGCGTCGGTGGTGCAAGTGGTGTCAGTGCAATTGGGTTAGGTGGTGTAAGTGATGTAGGTGATGGTGGTTCAGGTGTCGGTGAGGTAGGCTTCGGTGGTGTTGGTGATTTTAGCGATGTTTGGTGTAGTGGTGTTGTAGGTGGTGTTGGTTCAGATGGCGATGGTGTAGGCTTCGGTGGTGTGAGTGATTTTAACATGATTTTTGGTAGTGGTGGTGTAGTAAGTAGTGGTTAAGGTGGCGGTGTAGTAGGTGGTGTTGTTGTGGTTTGTGGTCATATAGTTGTTGGTTGTGTATAGGCTGCTGGTGCAGGCGCTGGATGGGTAGGTATTCGAAGTGTAACTGTAGGTGGCGGTAGGGTAAGTGGGTGTGGTGAAGGTGTGGTTGTGTAGGTGATAGTATAGCTTGTGTTGGTGAAGGTGGTTGTGTTATAGGTGTATGTGATGCTGTAAGTGATAGTGGTGTAGGATCTGTGGTGTAGGTGGTGATGGTGTAGGTGGTGTCGGTGTTGAAGCTGGTGAACGGTTGGTGGTTGTGGTGGGGTGGTGTAGTCAGTAGTGTTGTGTTAGGTGGTAGTCATGTAGATGATACAGGTCTTAGTGGTTCAAATGGCAGTAATGTAGGTGGCACTAGTTTAGGTAGCGGTATTGTAGAATGTTTTCGTTGTGCTGGTGTGGGTGTTGGTGGTGTAGACGGTGGTGGTGTAGGTTTTAGTGTTGTAGCGGATATATGTAGTGGTCGTGGAGGTTGTGTAGGTGACCGTGGTGAAGCTGGCGGTGGTTGTGGTGGTGGTGTTGTTGGTACAGTTGTTGTAGGTGTAGGTGTTGATTGTGTAGGTGGTGGGAATGAAAGGGGTAGTGGAGCTAGTAGTGGTATAGTTTGTGGTGGTGTAGGTAGTATAGGAGGTGTTAGTGGTTGTGTAGGTGGTTATAGTGGAGGTATTGTTGGTGTAGATGGTGTTGGTTGTAGGAGTGTAGGTTATATAGGTGGTGTAGATGGTGGGGTGTAGGTGGTGGCGGTGTAGCTGATGATGGTTGTATAGGTGGTGGTGGTGTATCTGGTGGTGATGTAGGTGTTGTAGGTGATGGTGGCGCAGGTCGTTGTCAGGCTGACGAGTTGGTTGTTGTGGAGCCGATCTTGTACGTAGGTGAGTCAAAAAGTTCTCAGACAAATGGCATAAAATTTTTATTTGTAATAATACTGTAATCATTTTTCTACATAAGCTCCATTAACATCTATACACTTTCTTAATCTATGAATCCAACGATAAAGACCATCTTTGTAGAATTCACGGGGTTGTCTCTGGCACCAAGTAATGACCTGCTTTTTTGCTTCATCTAATGATTGAAACCGGGTTCCTTTTAGGTGTCCCTTTAAATTTGGTTAGGTTAGGTTAGGTTAGGTTAGGTTAGGTTAGGTTAGGTTAGGTTAGGTTAGGTTAGGTTACCTAACCTAACCAAATTTAAAGGGACACCTAAAAGGAACCCGGTTTCAATCATTAGATGAAGCAAAAAAGCAGGTCATTACTTGGTGCCAGAGACAACCCCGTGAATTCTACAAAGATGGTCTTTACCGTTGGATTCATAGATTAAGAAAGTGTATAGATGTTAATGGAGCTTATGTAGAAAAATGATTACAGTATTATTACAAATAAAAATTTTATGCCATTTATCTGAGAACTTTTTGACTCCCCCTCGTATGTGTGCTTGGTGTAGGTGTTGGTCTTGTAGGTGCTGTAGGTAGTGGTGATGTAGGTGGTGTTTTGTTAACGGTAGCGTTGCTACGTAGGGGTGGATTTGGCTATGTAGGCGGTGGTAGTTGTGGAGCTAGTAGGTGGTGTTGTTGGGTAGGTAGTGTTGGTATGGGTGATGTAGTTGGTGTTAGCTCGGATGGCACTGCTGTAGGTGGCCTTGGTAGTGTGGGCGGTGGTGGTGAGGTTAGAGTTGTATATGATCTATCTGGTAGTGTTGGTGGTGCAGGAGGCGTTGGTGTTGTTGGTCATGGTGGTGCTGATGTAGTTGATAGTTGTGTAGGTGCCTGTGCAGGTGTCGCGATGTAATATGTATGGTGATGTATGTCTCAGTGGTGTATGCAGTTGTGGTGTAGGTGGCGGTGGTGTAGGGAGTGCTGGTGTAGGTGTCGGTGTTGCCTGTGGTGTCGGGACAACTGGGTTAGTTGGTGTAATATTGTAGGTGGTGGTAGTGTAGGCTTCGGAAATGTCGGTGATTTTATCCATTTGGGGGGTAGTGGTGTTGTACGTGGTGTTGGTGTAGGTGGCGGTGGTGTAGGCTTCGGTGGTGTAGGTGATTTTAGCATGTTTTAGGGTAATAATGGGGAAGGTGGTGGTGGTGGTTCAGGTGGCAGTGTTGTAGGTGGTGGTGTTTCAGGTGGTGCTGGTTCACGTGGCGCTGGTGTAGCTCGTTTTAGCGGTGGTGTTGTAGTTGGTGGTGATGTACGTGTTGTTTGTTTATAGGCTGTTAATGCAGGACTGGTTGCGTAAGTATTCGAAGTGTAACAATAGGTAAGGCTGATGAAAGTAGGTGCCGTGAGGTGGTGGCTGTGTAGGTAGTAGTGTAGCTTGTGTTGGTGGAGGTGGTTTTGTTATAGGTGTAGGTAGTGCTGTAAGTGGTAGTGGTGTAGGCTGTGTGGTTTAGGTGGTAGTAGTGGCTGTGTTGATGGTTTTGTAGGGTTAGGTTGTTTGTGCTGGTGGTGGTGTAGGCAGTGGTGTTGTCTTAGGTGATAGTGATATAGGTGATGTTGGTGGTGGTGGTTAAGATGGCAGTCTTTAGGTAGCGTTGGTGTATATTGTTTTTATTGTGCTGGCGTGGGTGTAGGCGATGTAGACGTTGGTGTAGGTGGTAGTGTTGTAGCTGATGTGCTTGGTGGTGTAGGTGGTGGTTGTTTGTGTGCTATTTGTGGTGGATCCGGTGTCGGGGGTGCAATTGGTGTAGGCGTATGTGTTGTTTGTGTAAGTTGTGGTGGTGAAAGGGGTCGGGGTGCTGCTGGTAGTGGTATAGTTTGTGGCGGTATAGGGAGTGTCAGTAGTTAGAGAGGAGGTGATGTAGGTGTAGTTGGTTTCAGTTCTAGGGGTGTAGGTTGTATAGGTAATGCAGATGATCGGGGTGTAGGTGGTGGCGATGTTGCTGATGGTGGTTTTGGTGTGCCTGTAGGTGGTGATGATGTAGGTTGTTTAGGTGATGGAGGGATGGGTGGTGGTTGTGTAGCTGTTGTTGGTGTAGGTGGTGGTCTAGCTAAGGAGGTGGTGGTAGTGTAGGTGGTTGTGGTAGAGTCGGTCTTGGAGGTGTCGGTGGTGTAGTTGGCGTAGGTGTTGATGTTGTAGGTGCTCTAGGCAGTGTTGATGTAGGTGGTTGTGGTGGTGATGTATGCGGTTGAGGTGGTGGTTGTGTAGGTGCTGTATGCGGTGGTGGTTGGGTAGGTGGTGAAAGCGGTGATGATATTGTCAGTGTTGGAGGTAGTAGTAGTGACGGTGGTGTAGGTGTGGGCAGTGTAAGTGGGCGTGATCTAGCTGGTGTAGGTGATGGTGTCTAGATTGGATGTAGGTGGTAGTTGGTAGGTGATATATGTGGTGGTTGTGTTGTATGTAATAAGGCTGGTGGTGGTGTAGGTTGGAACGGTGTAGTTCGTCTTTGTTAAGGTGTTGCTGGTTTATATGGTGGTTGTGTAGGTGGTGTTGATATTCTAGGTGGTGCTGGTGGTGTAGGCGGTGGTTTTCTAAGTGACTGTAGTGTAAGTAGTGATGGTGTCGGTGCTGGTATTATAACTGGGGGAAGTTTAGGTTGCGGTGGTGGTGTAGGGGGTGTTTATGTTTGCTCTGGGGGGGTAGGGCGTATTGGTGTGGGTGATGTAGGTGGTGGTTGCTAAGGTAGCGGTAGTGTATGTTACCTTGGTGGTCTGGGCGGTGCCGCTGTAGGCAATGGTGGTGAGGTTAGCTTGAAGGTGATGTATGTGGTAGTGATGGTGGTGCAGGTGGCCGGGCTTTGTTGGTCGTGGTGGTACTGATGTATGGGGTTGTTGTCTAGATGATGTAGGTACGGTGATGTTAGTTGTGTAGGTGATATATGTGGTAGTGATGGTGGTGCAGATGGCACTGGTCTTGTTGGTCGTGGTGGTGCTGATGTAGGTAGTAGTTGTGTAGCTGATGTCGGTCTTGTTGTAGGTGTCGGTGGTGTATGCAGTGGTGTTGTAGGTTTGGTGGTGTAGTTGGGGGTGGTCGTGTATCCGCTGTGGGTGGTGGCGGTGTAGGTAATGTAGGTGGTGGTTCAGGTGGCTTTAGGTGTAGGTGGTTTTAGCGGTGGCGCTGTGGGCGGTGGCGGTGTGGGTGTTGGTGGTGAATGTGTTGGTGGTGTAGGTAGTAGTGTCTTAGGTGATGTAGGTGGTGGTGATGTAGGTTGTGTTGGTGTAGCCAGGGGTAGTGTATGTTGCGGTGTGTGTGGCGCAGGTGTCGGTGGTGTAGGTAGTAGTCTTTTAGGTGATGTATGTGGTGGTGATGTAGGTGGCGGTGGTGTAGGTTGTGTTGGTGTAGCCGGTGGTCGTGTATGTTGCGGTGTGTGTGGCGGAGGTGTTGGTGTAGGTGTATATTGTGTAGGTTGTGGTGTAGTTGGTGAGGGTGGTATAGCTTATGGTGTATTTGCTGGTGTAAGTGGTGGTACTTGTGTTGGTGTAGGTGTAGCTGCTGGTGGTCTAGGTGATGGTGCTGTTGGTTTAATTTTGGTGTTGGACACGGTGGTTATTTAGCCGTTAGTAGTGTAGCTGGTGTAGGTGTTTTTGGTTCTGGCGGTGTAGGTCGAGCAAGTATTAGTGGTTTAGGTTGTGTATGTGGTAGCGGTGTGAGTTCTGGTGGTGTAGCTGGTGGTTTTGTAGGTGGTGATGCTGTAGGTGGTGTAGTAATAATAATAATAATAATTAACGGTTTATTATATCACTACAGCCGAGCTGCCGAAAATACATTGTACATACATATATAGTTTGAGTATAATATTAATAAGAATAGGTTAAAATATGAGATTTTCTTAGTGATAATTACTATTAAATGGTTAAAAAATATACATATGTACAATTTATCAGTAGCTTGTGGGAGTACTTTGTCAGGGTGTGGATGTAAAGGTCTGTGATGCTTGCAAGGTTGAAGGCGTGGAGGGTTTGCTGGTAATCTGAGTACTGGTGACCCGAAATAATTTTTACGCCCTTTTCTGCACTTTATTTAGCTTGCTTTTCTGGGTCTAAGACAGGCTATATGACCACGCAGGAGAGGCGTAAACCAGCTTGGGTGTGATTAAGGTTGTGTATATGTTTAGTAGTTTTGAATTGGTTAAGCCGAGGGATTTAAGGGGGCCATTCCAGCTGGTCGTCGATGATAACTCCCAGAAGTTTGGTGGTGTGCACAGACGCCAAAGACTGGTCAGAAATAATGAGGTCAGGAAGAGGGACGGGGAAGGGGGAGGGTTTGGAAAACATAGTAACTGATTTTTGTTGTTGATTGTAATGTCGTTAGCCGTGGTCTAGTTTTTCAGTGTGTCGAATCTAGTTTGTCGTGGGTTGTAGTTGGGTTTTTGTTATTGATCGTGGAGGTGAAGGTGAAGTACACATGGCTGTTGTGTCAACCAGGGCATCATTTATTATTAGTAGGTAATTTCTTAAGAAAATGCAGAAATTGGCAAAAGATAAAAAATAAAAAATTAAATAGAAAATAAGAAAGAATTGAGTGTACGAATAGGTGGGAAAATGGTTGACATCACTGAATTTGTAACAAAAGATGGTTTGGTGGCTAGTTACTTACTTCTGTAAAAAATAGCGGGTCGGCGGCTGTGCCCCGCCCCCCTATATTGTTAATTTTAGAGTGGGCGGCCCACACACACTCTTATGCCAGTTTAGTGTAACATATATGGAAAGTGGACTAGCACTATGAAAAAGAAAGGAAATATAAAAAAGAGCTTGTCTGAATCAACCGTGGAGTTTGTCGTAAACTTTACCTAGTATGTTTGATGAGACTCTCTTCATACGGTTTGCTTCAAATAGTTTTTCACTGCTTCTAACTGCGATATATCCTTGTTTAGGTAGGGAGCCCAAAATTGAACAGAATATTCAAGGTGTGATTCACGAGCGCTTTTTATAGTGGCAGGATTGGATCTACCGATTTGAAAGTGAAATTACGAGCGATATATCCTAGCATTCAGTTTGCTGTCTTACAAGCTTCTGCTCATTGTCTCTACGTTAGATTATGATATATGAAATTAAAGCTAATTAAAAGCCCTTTTATTTTTAGCCAAAATCATTATAAACTACAGCCCCATTTTTGAGATACAGGTGAGCCTTTGAAACCTGATATCATATAAATGGTTATAGAATTACTAAAAATTAAGCAATTAATCTCAATTCATAAGCAAAATATGAAAATATGATTTAGTTATCATTTGAAATTAGTTTTCTTTAGTTCCATAAAAATCTGTTTTATTGGTGGACTGAAACATATATCTTTGCTACATGATCATCTATAGGCTTTGTTCTAAGTTGAAAAGGGGGATCTTAGTTGAAGAGTAAGGGTGTACTGAATACCCTAGAATTTAGTTCAATCTCTACTCGAATGATGCTAAAAATATAACCAGATCTCAGTCGCCGTTTTTTTTTTGGCAAATATTTAAAATCGCATAGTTCAGTTTTGTAATGTGTTAACAAATTAACGTTAAAAGTTTACGGAGAATTTCCACGAATGTGTACAATTTGGCAATATCATAATTTTGACTACGTTCTATTCATGTTGCTAAAACAAAATATATACTATAAAAACTGCATAAAATTTACAATGAAATGATACAAATATCCATGGTATTTTGTTTATTTGTTCACAAATTAACTTTAAATATCTAGGAAATATTTTTCACGAACGTATACAATTTTGCATTATCTTAATTTTCACTACGTTCTAGTCATGTTGGTAAATAATTATTATACCATTAAAAGTGCCTAAAAGTTGTGATAAAATGATATACAAAACCAAAAATTGTGTTATCACCCTTAGGTTTTCTGAGATAAAACTCCTCATGTCTTTTTCTAAGTTAACGGAGTAGAGGATTATGCCTTTCATATGGTATTTTACTTTTAAGGTATGAAAAGAAAGAGGCAGACATGCAAGAAAGGACTTGGGAAATACTCCAAGGTTCTTAC